>CM055122.1:514948332-516148332 GCA_029206835.1 Rana muscosa | reverse complement strand
GTATGAGGCTTAAGTCTTCGGCAGGAGAAGAAGTGATGTAAGGGCTCAGTGCAGGGAAGATCAGCATCTGAGGCTGATAGACTGGAGGTAAATTAAGGCATTACAATTAAATTAAAGGAGAAGTTCACTTTTTAGAAAAAAAATTATAAAATGCACAATTTTTTTGCAGGTAAAAAAAATAAAAATGCATTATTGGTTTTTTTTTTGTTTTTGTTTTTTTGGAGCCTTTAAAGCGTTGCAACAGTGATCAGCAGATCTGCCAGTGTATCTGTACTTTCCATACGGGTAAGCAGATACAATCTGACAGGAAGACTCAATGAACTACCATGGCGCGCCACAGCACCATGGCAGTTTATAGAAAAACTTAAATTATTGTTGTATATAGGTTTTAAGTTTTATATTTTATTACTTTCACAGTATAAATGAACCCAATATAGTAATGATTCTCTGCATCTCAGCTGCAGATATTTGTTCTTGTACTATAAAAGGGCTCATTTTTGATTTTTAATCCCATCATGACAGGTGAAACAAAAAGCATGCTGCTGCTATTAAATGTCTTTGTGACAGCAGGCGCAGGTAGCTTGATTCATGCATAATATTATATTACAATCTGGTCTGAAAATGTGAAAACAGCTTTTTAGGCTTTTTTTTATTTTGATTTCTTTAAAACAAAAATTTTAATCTCAGAGTCTGATGATATGTACCAGATTCAACCTCTATAAAATACAGTACATCTCTTCTGTTATTCTGAGAGTGGATTCGATATTTTAACCATATAACTGGTTATTTACCACGGCACAGATATTCTAAATAATTTGTTTTTTTTTTTAAGCTTGATTAATGTTAATGGAAAGTTTAGGTCGTTTATTCTGCAGTTTGTAACAATCCGTTTGTTCATTTAACTAATTTTAAATAAAAGAAAAAAATTGCATTTTGGGGAGGTTTTTATCTGATTGATTACTCAAAACAATAATCGGCCAAATGATTATGAAAAGAAACGTTAGTTGCAGCCATAAAACAAGTCATCCCTATTCTCTCTAGCTGCTTTTAAACTGAAACTACTCATTCTCAAATATCCCAACATTTCACAACAAAGATTCTAAGGGTGATGCATCTTTTGGCGCGTTGAGTTTTGGAGGGGTTACCAGTGAACTCTATAGAACACGCACTTTAAAGTGGTTGTAAACTAACCACCTGCAAGACAAAGCCATAATGAGCTAGTATGACTAGCATACTAGCTCATTATGAAGTACTTACCTTAGATCGAAGCCCCTGAAACCGTACACATCTCCCCCATCCGGCCGCAGTCATCTCTCCGGAAGGTTACTTCCTGGTATCGCCACTCCGGCGCTGTGATTGGCCGGAGCGGCGAAAACTCACTCCGCGCATGCGAGCGGGAGCTGTCAGACCGGCGTTGCCAGTTTTATTAATGTGATTTTCACTGCGCCTGCGCCGTTGTATACCTTTCGGCAAATATCTCCTAAACCGTGTAGGTTTAAAAGATATTGCAAACACCTCCAGGTAAGCCCTAATCTAGGCTTACATGTAGGTGTAACTTCCGGGGGAGGGTTTACAACCACTTTAATAATAGCGCAACAATAAGTCGGCATGCAGGACTTTTTTTTTTTTTTTTTTTTTTTTTAGCGCACCTAAAATCCACCAAAAAAAAGCACAGGTGTGAACGGGGCCTAAAGTTAGGTTTAAGCTGGTTTCTTTGAAAACCTGAAAGATAATTATGCGCTTAAGAAATAATAAAAATTGATCAATGTGCATCAGCACAAGAAGACAAACTTAAAACAATGAAGTGTATAAGTATATGATGAATTAATTAATAAAATGGACTGCTACATCCCATCACCTGAGTATCAGATATAAAAAAAAAAAAAAAAAAAAATAGATAAAAAAAAAAAAAACACCTGTCCCCCTTACATTTATTAATTAATATCCAATAACTAACAGTATCAAATTCATATGAATATTCTTATACTAAATCAATAGTGCAAAAAACATTAAGTGCAACATTATGTTAGTCCAAACAAAGTTTGAATACAGTGTCAAGTGTCCTTTTTAACACACTATCTAATCCCTGTGTAAAGATTCAAAGCAAGTCACACCACCAAAGAAGGAAGAAAATGTGCCACAAAGCTTCTTCACCAGAAAGAGTTATTAAGCTCCTTACCAGATTGTTGATCTCTGTACGAGATCTAGCAAACGCCTTACTGCTCAGCAGCCAATTTATCCACGGTCCTGGAGGCAACACTTTCCTCGTTCCTAGAACTGTTTACTTAGCAAAGGGATTCAAATGTAAAGGAGACCAACATAGTGCAGTATTTTTGGCAAGATATTTATTAAAAAGGATAAAATCACTCCATAATTAATAAATATCTTGCTGAAAACACTGCACTATTTATTAATTATGGTGTGATTTTATCCTTTTAATAAATATCTTGCCGGAAATACTGCACTATGTTAGTCTCCTCTACACTTTAATCCCTTTGATGAGTGAACTGTTCCAGTGTTAAAATAGTATTCCAGTCGAATCCCAACTATACTGTCCTACCTGACACTACTCCCACCCATTTCTAAGTCTATTCTTACTACCCTGTAAAAGGAAAGATGTCTATACTTGCCTAACAAAAAAATTAGCCCATGGGACTTTGCAGAGTGGTGCTAATTGAAATAAACAATGCACGTATAAAAAAATTACAAAATTTATTTCAGTTAGCATAAAAAAAAAAAAAAAAAAAATCATATATAAACTACCACATTAAATTATATCAAAAAAATAAATAAATAGATAAATAAAAAAAGGTACAGTTTCACCAATGTACATTTTCAGATGCCAAAGTAGTTGGTAAATCATTATTTGTTAGCAGAAGCTGTAATCTCTATGCATTTCACGGGACAACGCCCACCTCATCAGGAGACAGCCAAAGTTGGTTTGTGTGTACATATGCTGGTGAAAAACCGTGAGATTCAATACCATATAATAAAAGCCAAAAAAAAAGGGATTTTTATAACAGCTTACCTGTAAAATCCTTTTCTTGGAGTACATCACGGGACACAGAGCGACTTAGTCATTACTAATGGGTTATATAGATTACCTTCAGGTGCTGGCACTGGCAACTTCCAAACCGGAAGTACCCTCCCCTATATAAGCCCCTCCCATCCGGGAGCACCTCAGTTTTGTAGCCAAGCAATAAGTGTCCCAAAAAGAGGGGTGGGAGCTCTGTGTCCCGTGATGTACTCCAAGAAAAGGATTTTACAGGTAAGCTGTGTGAGGGGGTTAACTCGGTAGCGGGTGTGTGTGACCCCCTGGTTGGGCTCCCCACACAAAAAACAGGGCCAGCAGACGGAGGTTGTGGTTTTCAAAATCAAAAGGTGCGGTTTATTTCTCTATGTACAGTGACAAAAACACAGCAAAGCCAAAAAGAAACAAACAAAATAAATCCTGGTCAGTTTGACCTCTGACTAAACATGCAGGTTTCCTAAACTAACAACTGGGATCAGCCTGGTGCTGTCCTAGTCCCTAAGTCCCTGGTTTAGTAAAAGTCCAAACAAATAGCCACACAGGCTTTGCCTCACCGCACAGGGGTTCACTCTCCCTAGACAGTCCACACAGGTCTGGTTCCAGGCATGAGCTAACATCTAATGAAGCTGGGAGTTTTTTATAGAGGCCTAAATGAGCTGACAAGCTTCAGCTGGCCTCATCAACTCTGTCTGCACGACGCCCCACACTCTCCCTAGAGGTAAGAGTCATCCATGAGCCTACTAGCCTCAGCTGGGCTTATACAACTCTCCACCCTAGTTGTATAAGTCAGCATAAAGCCTGAATCTGGGAGAAATATATCTACCCCCCTGGATGCAACCAGGTGACTTTACCTTCCTGCTGTCACATACCCCCCCCTCTTGTTTTAACCTTGGGGTTGGAACACCAGCAATCAGGCATTCATGTACTCGAGACAAAGCATCCACATTCCCCATTTGAACGCCAGGGCGATGCTTTACTGTGAAGTTGAATTCCTGTAGGGCCAGGAACCACCTATTCACTCTTCTATTTGTCTCCTTGTTTTGAGCCATCCACTTTAACGGAGCGTGATCCGTAACCATGTCAAAGTGCCTACCTAGCAGATAGTACCGAAGGGAATCTAGAGCCCACTTCACCGCTAAACACTCCTTTTCAACCGTGGCGTAATTTACCTCATGGGACTTCAACTTCCTGCTGAGGTAAATGACTGGGTGCTCTTCCCCGTTCCAGACCTGGGACAATACTGCTCCTAACCCCACATCTGACGCATCACTTTGTACGACAAAGTCTTTAGAGAAGTCGGGTGAGTACAACACTGGCTGGCTACATAAGGCTTGTTTCAAGAATTGGAATGCTGCCTCAGCCTCGGGGGTCCATTTAATCATGACCGACCCTTTCCCTTTCGTCAGGTTGGTTAGGGGCACAGCCTTAGAAGCAAAGTGGGGAATGAAGCGCCGATAATAACCCGCGATTCCCAGAAAGGCCCGTACCTGCTTCTTGCTGTTGGGACGTGGCCAACTCTGGATGGCCTCGACTTTGTTGAGTTGGGGTTTTATCACTCCCCTGCCAATGGTGTACCCAAGATATTTGGCCTCCTCCTGCCCAATGGTACACTTCTTGGGGTTAGCCGTAAACCCCGCTTCCCGGATAGAGTCTAGGACTGCTTGCACTTTTGGCAGATGTGAGGCCCAATCTGTGCTATGGACAATTACGTCATCCAGGTAAGCCGCAGCATACTTCCGATGGGGCCTCAGTATCTGGTCCATTTTCCGCTGGAATGTGGCCGGCGCATTCTGTAACCCGAACGGCATTCTCTTATATTGGAACGCCCCGTCTGGGGTTACAAATGCGGTTTTCTCTTTGGCCGACTTGGCCAGGGGAATTTGCCAATACCCTTTTGTGAGGTCAAGAGTCGTCATGTATCGGGCTGTTCCCAGCCGGTCGATCAACTCATCTATACGTGGCATGGGGTAGGTGTCAAATTTTGTAACTTTGTTCAACTGACGAAAATCGTTACAAAATCGCCAGCTCCCATCCGGTTTAGGCACCAACACAATGGGACTAGACCAATCACTTTGGGACTCCTCTATCACCCCTAAGTTCAGCATTTTCTGTACTTCCTCCCGTATTGCCTCCCGTCGGGCCTCTGGGATCCGATAGGGTTTTAACTTCACCCTTTCACCGGGCGGGGTAATAATATCATGCTCTACCCCAGATGTTTGTCCCGGCAGCTCAGAGAACACCTCCTTGTTGCGAAGCACAAACTCCTTAACCTCCTGTTGTTGGGGTTGTGACAAGGTGGCTGCTATTCCAACCTCCGGAATCACGCAACCAGTTTGAGCTGGTGACCAAGTTTCTGCGACTAGGGACTCTCTATCCCTCCAGGCTTTCAACAGATTAACGTGATATATCTGTTCGGGCTTTCGCCTTCCTGGTTGTCTGACCTTGTAATTCACTTCGCTCACTTTTTCCATTATCTCGTAGGGGCCTTGCCATTTGGCAAGGAATTTACTTTCAACCGTAGGGACAAGTACCAATATCCTATCCCCCGGGGAAAAGGTACGGGTCTTTGCTCCACGGTTGTACACTCTCTGCTGTGCCAACTGCGCTTGGGCCAAATGTTCCTTCACGATGGGCATTACCTGTGCAATTCGATCTTGCATCAGGGCGACATGCTCAATCACACTCCTGTGGGGAGAACTCTCACTTTCCCAAGTTTCCTTGGCAATATCCAACAGCCCTCTTGGGTGTCTCCCATACAGTAACTCAAAGGGGGAGAATCCCGTAGAGGATTGGGGCACCTCCCTAATAGCAAACATCAAATAAGGAAGTAGACAGTCCCAATCCTTTCCATCTCTATCCACCACTTTCTTCAACATTTGTTTTAGGGTTTTGTTGAATCTTTCAACCAGCCCATCGGTTTGGGGGTGATACACAGATGTACGCAATTGCGTCACTTTGAACAATTTACACAGCTCTTTCATAACCCGGGACATAAAGGGTGTACCTTGGTCCGTAAGCAGTTCTTTACAAATACCCACCCGGCTAAAAACAAGAGATAGCTCTTTGGCTATGGTTTTGGCCGAGGTATTTCTGAGAGGGATCGCTTCTGGATAACGGGTGGCATAGTCCATTATAACCAATATGTACTGGTGCCCCCTAGCGGACTTGATTATAGGACCTACCAAATCCATTGCGATTCTCTCAAACGGGACCTCAATGATGGGTAGAGGGACCAGCGGGCTACGGAAATGTGGCATCGGGGCCGACCTCTGACACACAGGGCAGGAGGAACAATAATTTTCTATGTCCTTCATCACCCCAGGCCAATAGAATCTCTGTAATACCCTCTCTCGGGTTTTCTCTGTCCCCAGATGACCTCCAAGAATGTGCCCATGGGCCAACTCCAACACCAACTTCCTGTAAGGTTTGGGCACCACCAGCTGCTCAACGGTTTCTTCTGCCCTTTTTGCCACCCGATACAGTAGGTCCTTCTCTACGCTGAAGTATGGGTAAGTGCAGGTAATATCTGGGTTCACTAACTCGCCATCTATTTCCACTACGTTTTCCCGTGCCTTTATTAGGGCGGGGTCTTTTAACTGTTCTGTGGCAAAATTTTCCCTGTGAACCTCCAGATCAGAAAACTCCACAGACGGTAGGTTTTCGTCTGAGGAGGTGGGCTCCTCTCCAGTTTCTTGAGTCTCCCCTGCCAATACTGACAAGGGAAATTCTGGAGAGTCCTCCCCACTCTCAGAGGAGTTCTGGCTATCACATTCCTGGTACATAGGGGCACCAGTGGGGGGCTCAGGATCATCCCACAGTTCCCAGAACTTCGGAAAGTCCCTTCCCACAATGGCATCATGCGGTAATTGAGATACTAACCCCACTGGATGAGAGAGGGTACCTTTGGGGGTCTCGAAACACACTGTAGTCACTGGATACTCTCGGGTGTCCCCATGCACACAAATAACAGCTACCTTGCTATTCCCAGAGACCTCTGTTTTAACTAATTCAGCCTTTATCAGGGTCACAAGGCTACCTGAATCCAGCAATACCACAACATTTCTACCATTAATACACATTTTGCATAAATGTTTCTCAGTTCCCCGAATGGCAGTGCATGCGACTGTCGCACACAGCGACTGACGTCTGTCCATCAGAAAGTCACATTGCATGGGTTCCTCCACAACCGGGCAATTTGCTGCAATATGTCCCGCTTGCCGGCAGCGGTAGCAAACGATCCTTCTTGCGGCCTCTTGAGCCGCTGATTTCCCAGGCTGTTCTCGCCAAACTTGGGGTAGAGCTCCCACCCTCTCACTCTCTCCACCCTCACCCCTTGGAATCCTCTTATCCGCCCCTGGGGATGGTCTGGTCTTAGGGTGGAAAGTCCGAGAGTCTCTGGAAGAGGCTGTCAGGTTCTCTGTAGCCAAGTATCTCTCTACACGATCCACAAGTTTACCGGCCGTTTCTGGGTCTCCATGGCTTACCCACTTTTGAATGGCGGTAGGAAGAGCTCTCAAGAAACGATCCATCACAACACGTTCCACAATCTCCGGTGCGGACAAAGTCTCTGGCTGTAGCCACTTCCTGCTCAGGTGAATGAGATCATACATTTGAGACCTGGGGGGTTTTCCAAGCTGGAAAGTCCAGTTATGCACACGCTGAGCCCGGACAGCCAGGGTGACACCCAGCCTTGCCAATATTTCAGCTTTTAGCATCACATAGTCTTTTGCTTGGTCAGGCTCTAGGTCATAGTAAGCCTTCTGCGATTCACCAGTTAACAGAGGAGCCACCAGTCCAGCCCACTGCTCCTCAGGCCACTTTTCTCTTTCAGCAGTCCTTTCAAATGTGGTCAAAAATACCTCTGGATCATCCTCTCCAGTCATTTTTGTCAATAAACGACTCACCCCAAAGGACGCGGTATTAGTGGGACGGCTTTCCTCACTGGTCTGCGGACGTTGCTGCATTACTGCTTCCATTTGTTGTAGTCTCTGCTCTTGCTTCTGTAACAGGTCTATGAAGCGGGCCTCAGATTGCTGCTGGGCTTGTTGATGAGCTTGCTGCTGGGCTGCAAGGCTCCTTTGCAAACCTGCATTTGTCTGCTGTTGATTGGCATTTGCTAGAGCCAGCTGTTTCAGTATCTCCTCCATGCTGGCTTAAAAAAAACTGCCACTGGTTCTCCACCAACTGTGAGGGGGTTAACTCGGTAGCGGGTGTGTGTGACCCCCTGGTTGGGCTCCCCACACAAAAAACAGGGCCAGCAGACGGAGGTTGTGGTTTTCAAAATCAAAAGGTGCGGTTTATTTCTCTATGTACAGTGACAAAAACACAGCAAAGCCAAAAAGAAACAAACAAAATAAATCCTGGTCAGTTTGACCTCTGACTAAACATGCAGGTTTCCTAAACTAACAACTGGGATCAGCCTGGTGCTGTCCTAGTCCCTAAGTCCCTGGTTTAGTAAAAGTCCAAACAAATAGCCACACAGGCTTTGCCTCACCGCACAGGGGTTCACTCTCCCTAGACAGTCCACACAGGTCTGGTTCCAGGCATGAGCTAACATCTAATGAAGCTGGGAGTTTTTTATAGAGGCCTAAATGAGCTGACAAGCTTCAGCTGGCCTCATCAACTCTGTCTGCACGACGCCCCACACTCTCCCTAGAGGTAAGAGTCATCCATGAGCCTACTAGCCTCAGCTGGGCTTATACAACTCTCCACCCTAGTTGTATAAGTCAGCATAAAGCCTGAATCTGGGAGAAATATATCTACCCCCCTGGATGCAACCAGGTGACTTTACCTTCCTGCTGTCACAGCTGTTATAAAAATCCCTTTTTCTTTTTCGTACATCACGGGACACAGAGCGACTTAGTCATTACTAATGGGACGTCCCAAAGCAATACCAAATGAGGGGAGGGATACATAAGCTGGGCGCCATCAGGCATGAGGATCTTTTGCGGCCTGCAACACACTGCGCCCAAAGGCGACATCCTCCTGACTTCTAACGTCTACCTGGTAGAATCTAGTAAACGTGTGTACCGAAGACCATGTTGCGGCCTTACATACTTGAGCCAGGGAGGCCTGGTGATGCACTGCCCATGAAGTTCCAACTGCTCTTGTGGAGTGCGCCCTAACTTTGAACGGAGGCGGTCTCTTTTTCAAGCCATAGGCTTGTATTATGACCTGTCGAATCCACTTGGCTAAAGTGGATTTTGATGCTGCCTGACCCTTTTTAGGGCCTTCCGGCAGAATAAACAAAGTATCCGTTCTGCGAATCTGAGCAGTGGCTTTTAGATAAGCTTTAACTGCTCTTACTACATCCAAAGAATGTAATAACTTTTCCTCTACCGAGCTAGGTTTGGGGAAAAAAGAAGGAAGAACCACATCTTGGTTCAAATGAAACCTCGATACCACCTTGGGAAGAAAGGCTGGATGAGGACGTAATACTACTCTGTCCTTATGGACAACCAGATATGGCTCCTTACAGGACAAAGCGGCTAATTCCGATACTCTTTAAGCCGAACAAACGGCTACTAAGAAAATCAATTTCCTGGTGAGAAGAACCAAGGAAATGTGTTGCAATGGTTCAAACGGTTGTTTCTGTAGAACTGACAGAACCAGGTTTAAGTCCCAAGGACATATGGGAATACTAACCGGAGGGCTAATACGCATCACTCCTTGTATGAAAGCTTTGACTAGTGAATGCGAAGCCAAGGGCCTTTGAAAAAATATTGACAAGGCCGAAATCTGACCCTTGATAGTACTCAAGGCCAGCTTCCTATCTACAGCCCACTGTAGGAAGTCCAAAATCCTCCCTATCACGTACTTACGTGGATGCCATTTCTTGGCCTCACACCACGTAATGTACGCTTTCCAGATCCTATAATAGATCTGCCTGGATACCGGCTTCCTGGCATTGATCATGGTAGATACCACAGAATTAGAGAGCCCTCTCTTTTTCAGAATGTGGGCTTCAATAGCCAGACCGTCAAACCTAGGGCTGGTAAGGAAGGGTGGTATATCGGTCCCTGCGACAGCAGGTCCGGACGATGTGGGAGGGTCCAAGGACTCCTCATTGACATTTTTACAATCTCCGCGTACCATGCCCTTCGGGGCCACGCTGGAGCCACCAGAATCACTGGTTTCTTTTCTACCCTGATTCTGCGGAGTAATCGCGGTAACAATTGTGGCGGTGGGAATGCATATATCAGCTTGAACTGATCCCAAGGGAACACTAGGGCATCCGAGCCGCAAGCTAGAGGATCCCTTGTGCGAGACACAAATCTGTCCACCTTTGCGTTGAATCTGGATGCTAGCAGATCTACATCCGGTGTTCCCCACCGCTGGCATATTGCCTGGAAAACCTCGGGGTGAAGAGACCATTCCCCCCGGGCATAATTGTTGGCGACTTAAAAAGTCCGCTCTCCAATTTTCCACTCCTGGGATGAAAACCGCGGATATGGCTGGGACATATTTTTCTGCCCACTCCAGGATGCAATTTGCTTCCCTCTGGGCTGCACGACTCCTGGTGCCACCCTGGTGATTGATATATGCCACTGCTGTGGCATTGTCTGATTGAATTCTGACAGAGGACCCTTGGAGTTTGGATGTCCATGCTACTAGGGCATACCGGGCTGCTCGTATCTCTAAGAGATTGATGGGCAGGGCCTTTTCTGCTTCTGACCACTTGCCCTGGAGAGACCATTGCTCCAGTACTGCCCCCCAGCCTATGAGGCTGGCATCTGTAGTGACTACCTTCCAAGAAACCGGACTGAAGGGTTTCCCTTTTTCCAGATTCTGGGGCACCAACCACCAATGGAGGCTCTTGCGAACGGAAGGGGACAGGGACATTGGTAAGTCTAAAGCCTGAACTTTTTTGTTCCAGGCTGACAGTATGGCCCTTTGCAAATTCCTTGAATGGAATTGACCGTAGGGTACCGCTTCGAATGAAGCCACCATTTTTCCCAGCAGCCTCATGCAGAGGCGTATGGATGGTTTTCTTTTTGTACCCACTAAGTGGGTCAAATCTTTTAAAGATGACACCTTCTCTGGAGGTAAGAAAATCTTTCTCTGATTTGAATCCAGCCTTAGCCCTAAGTATTCCAGACTTTTGACTGGTCTTAGAGCTGACTTGTCCCGGTTGATAATCCAACCGTGATATTCCAGATACTTGATTGTCTTGTGAATAGCTACTTCCAGCTTTTCCACTGAGTGGTCTATTAGTAGCAGGTCGTCTAGATATGCCATTATCGTTACACCTTGTGTTCTTAGATTGGCCAATAATGGGGCCAGAATTTTTGTGAACACTCGTGGTGCTGTGGCCAGACCGAAAGGTAAGGCTCTGAACTGAAAATGGCGCCCTTCTACTGCAAAGCGTAGAAATTTCTGGTGGGCCGGAAAGATGGGAATATGCAGATAAGCATCCCTTATGTCGATCGAGGCTAACCATTCCTGCCCTTGTAGGGCGGTGGCCACCGATCGGATCGACTCCATCCGAAAAGTCCTGATATTTAGGAACTTGTTTAGCCCTTTTAGATTTAATATGGGCCTCACGTCCCCATTTGGTTTGGGGACTGTGAAAAGGTTCGAGTAAAACCCGAATCCGCTTTCTTCCAGGGGAACCTTCATGATTACACCTTGGAGCAATAGTTGTTCTAGTGCCAGAAGGAGGGATCCTCTCTTCTGGGGATCTCTTGGCACGTTTGACCTCATAAATTGGGCAGGAGGAGTGCCTTTTAACTCCAGCTTGTATCCCAGACTTACTGCGGAGAGCACCCATCTGTCTCTGATGGTGTCCCGCCAGGTCTCTGTGAACAACTGAAGTCTTCCCCCCACCCGATTGAGTGGGGGCAACGCTTCATGCCTTGGGGGGAGGTTTTGTACCTCTCTTGATCCAGGGCTTCTTGTTACCCTGTGATTGTCCCTGATTTCTGCCCCCTGAATTTGACCGCGGAGGCCGTCGGAACTGCTTCACAGCCGATGTGCCCGGGACTGGAGAAGTAGGCCTCTTAAAAGAAGGACTTCTACCCTTGTTCTTAACCGGTAAGAGTGAACTTTTACCGGCAGAAATTTTCTGGATATATTTGTCCAGATCTTCTCCAAATAAGCGTTCTCCATGAAATGGGAAGCTAACCAGCAGTTTTTTACAGGGAGCTTCAGCAGACCAGTTTTTGAGCCACAGAAGCCTGCGCATATGTACTATAGACAGCGTAAAGCGGGAGGCCTGTTGGATTGTATCCTTTATGGCGTCCACCGCAAAACACAAGGCTCTAGGCAGGTCAGCTAGGGCAAGAGCCTGCTGATCTGGTAAGTCCCTTAAGACTTGTTTCAACTGATCTTTCACTGCTTGGCAGACTCCAATCGCTGCTACCGCAGGTTGTGTCACCATGCTTGCTGTAGAGAAAGCAGATTTTAGTAAAGACTCCAATTTTTTATCTATTGGGTCTTTGAACATTGGAACATTATCTACTGGACATGTCAGTGATTTGTTAACAGAAGAGATGGCTGCGTCCACTGTAGGGACCCTCCATTTTTTTATGAACTTATCCTCCATGGGATAGATCACCGGAAATCTCTTGGGGGGGAGCAAATATTTTATCAGGATGCTCCCAATCCTGGTAAATAAGCCCTTCTAATAAAGGGTGGATTGGGAAGGAACAGACAGCCTGGGGAGCTTTTAGCGACCCCAGCGAGGAAACCGTAGTGGATGGTGGTTCCGCCAGAGGCATTTTAAATGCGATCGGACCATGTTAGTCAGAGACTGAACCCATAATCTTTCAGCCTGAGATGCTGAGAAAGGTTCTTCCACTGTTGATTCCTCCATAACTGAATCAACCTCATCCTGATCCCCTTCAGGTAGGTCGATCTCTGTGTGGGGCTGTTCCTCCACTAACAGGCACTCTGAAGGAGGAGACGGAGATCGGACGCGCTTTCCCTGTGACAGGGAAGCAGCGATCAATGCTGTTAATCTCTCTTCCAATCCTCCCAGAGTTGAGGATAAAACCTCCTCTGTTATATATACAGGAGCAGGTGGACTGGGGACAGCCGCAGCACCAGGCACTCCTGCGGGGTTTCTACGGCTACTGACCTCTGAATTCTCAGGGGAGATTGGTGCAGTACAAGCATGCCCAATATCCTCAGAGCCCGATGGAGACCCCTTTGGCTTCCTGGAAGACCTATTTCCGAAGCATCTTGACGACATATCCTTTAAGCACAAAGCTGAGGTATTCCCGTCGTCATACACCAATTTTTGCTGGTAATAGTCTAACAGTTGCTGCTATATACCAGCTGGTGTCCACTAAAGTGCCTTTCTAAGGGGATGCCTGCATCAACCGCCTCTGTGTGCCACTGTTTGTTGCTAGCTCTGTTTGCATCCAGCTGACACTTGTACTGTGTCTTTTATCTATGCTGGGACGCCTGCACATGCGCAGAAGCGCCGCGGCGCGCATCGAGCGTCATCCACCCGCCCCGCCCCTTTTTTTCATAGGAGGCGCGTGCACGCGCCCGCGCGCGCGCCCGTGCGCCATTGGCGCCCTTTTCGAAGTCAAACAGGGACTAGGAGCCAGGGCCCTTTTTGCCGGAGGGCCTGTGCGGTGGATGAGCGCAGCAACAGGGCAGAGGAAGTGGATTCCCACAGAGAAACTTACCAACTGCCTGGATCTTTTGACTTGAGAAAACCAAAGATCCACATGACAAGAAAAATGGACTACAGTGGCCTCTAGTGGTTTAACACAGGTACCGCGGTCCTTTTTTTTTTTTTTTCTTGACTACTATTAAAATTTTACATTTTCAGTAGTTACAGGCATACACAGATATTAGCGGGAATACCGTTAGGTAACAGACAGAAAGACAAATTAGGCTTGGGGGTCCCCCAATAGAACCAAGTTCCTGGGGGCCCCCACTTACCTGATCCCCGCCGCAGGACTTTGTTTGGTCCACAGAAGCCCAAACTTCACCTATCATGGCAGGCATTGTAATTAAACCTTCAGGGACCGGGTTCCCAAGGATTCCACTCCCCTGGACCTGTATAGCACCCTGCACAGACAACATCTTGGTCGTGGGTATGACCAGAGCTCTGGATCCCAGGGTCCAGCCCTCCTAAGAGAGGCATTACAGGCAAAACCTTGCTCTTCTGCTGCAAGGCCCGGGTACCGACCGTTTAGCTATGAAGCTTTTTTGGTGGGATCCGGAACAGCTTACTAAGGCCCAAAAGAACCTGTACGCAAGCCCAGTGAAAACACATGTTACTCTTTGGCCAACACCTTGGACACTGGCAAAAAACTGAGGTGCTCCCGGATGGGAGGGGCTTATATAGGGGAGGGTACTTCCGGTTTGGAATTGGCCAGTGCCAGCACCTGAAGGTAATCTATATAACCCATTAGTAATGACTAAGTCGCTCTGTGTCCCGTGATGTACGAAAAAGAAATACGAATGATATCTGGATCTCAAAGCTGTGAGACTTCACATGAGGGCCGCCGCCCCCCCCCCCCCCGGGAGCTGAGGGTAGGTGGATAACCAAGAGGTGGGGCACTATGCGAGACCCCCACTGCAGACCCCCTTGTTGAAACAAGTAACAGTGAGAGGTCCAATTGGTGCAGCAACATAAAGCTGGGAACTGGGCACCAAGCTAGGAATATAAAAAGCATAATAAAAAGGAAATAAGAAAGAAAAAATGTAATACTATATAAACATAAACAAATTCGCAATTAACCTTGGTATTTAGCATAACATTAAGTGTCAACAGGAATGAGCAAGATATCATGTCCATGAGCTGAATACCATATATACTCGAGTATAAGCCGACTCGAATATAAGCCGAGGCACCTAATTTTACCACAAAAAACTGGGAAAACGTATTGACTCGAGTATAAGCTTAGGGGGTCCATCTGCATGCCTCACTGTTCCTCACTTTGCCTCACTGTGTCCATGTGCATGCCTCACCGTGTCCATGCCTCACTGTGTCCATGACTAGACTGACGTTTAACATGGGAGTCTATGGAAGGGGTGCCCGGGTTTGAAAAATCGGTGCTCCCCGGCCAACAAACTTTGCACACTCGTAGAGGAAGAGTGGGGCTACGTGTGCCAAGTTTGGGGTCGGCCGGTACCGGGTCCCCAAAGTCCGGGAGATCAGGAGCAAAAAGGTGACTCGAGTATAAGCCGAGGGGGGCATTTTCAGCAGAAAAAAAATGTGCTGAAAAACTTGGCTTATACTCGAGTATATACGGTAAATTGGATAATGATTCGTCCTTCTATTGTGAGCTAGGGTGACTGAACTCAAGGAATTAAGATGTGGATAGTAATGACTGTTACTAGATCAGGCAAATGGTAAGTAGACCTGACTGGGCGTGTGAAAAACTGGGAAAATGGGGTAGGGGGAAATCAGATAGGACCATATCAGTCTGGGGGTTCGCTTCTCTGATCAGCAATCCATGGAGCCCAATTTCTGAAGAAAGCTTTGGTGGACAGTTCTGATTTAGCAAATGCGTACTCCAGTTTGAAGTGCTCATTAAGTATGCGGATAGTGTCCGTTATTGTAGGCGAGTATGCCGACTTCCACCTTTTCGCTAACGCAAGGCGGGCAGCTATCAGAATGTGAGTTGCCAGTACCTTGGATTGTTTGTGCCATGTGGGGATTGATAAACCCAGCAGGAGATCCAAAGATGTCATGGGGGGAGATGCAGGGCATGTGGAGGAGATGAGGGTAGCTACCTCTTGCCAAAACTTTTGGATATTGGGGCAGTCCAACCACATATGGCGTACAGTTCCTGTCTCATCACAGCCTCTCCAGCACTTCGCTGATGTTGTGGGGTAAATAGCAGCGGGTCTGGCTGGGGTGAGGTATCATTTGTGGGTGTGTAATATATATATATATATATATATATTTTTTTTTTTTAATGCTAACTGAAATACATTTTGTAACTTTTATACACGCATTGCTTTTTTTACTTAGCACCACTCTGCAAAGTCCCATGGGCTAATTTTCTTTTTGTTTTTGAGTGCTGCTTGGGTTTGAGCATGGGTGGTTTCTCTTTTTTTCAGTCTATACTTACCTATTTTGGTCCAGTCATATGATCTCTTTAGGCAGCCAGCTTCAGTAAAGAGGAGAGATCGCCGACAATGACTGTAGAGTCTATGCAGTGACATCACCCAAAGGTTTACTATGGGGAATCTGCTGTCGGCTGTCCCTTATATCTACACTGAAGCCAGCGCTGGGAACCAATCATGTGACCGGACCAGAGCACCCTCGGCATAGGTAAATATAAACATCTTTTCTTTCAGAGTAGTAAAAATAGGCTTAGAATGAGGGGTGGGAGTAGACCGTACACACGATCCGAAAATCGGAGAACAGATCGTCCGTTTTTTTTTTTACATGCTAGTCGCATATCGAAAATGGAGAGGTTACTGAAATAATGGAAATTCTCGTATGACAGAATAAAAAAAAAAAAATCAGAAGTGATGTCACGTGTTGTAGTGTATTTCTATAGTATTTTCCGACAACTGTACAGATTTAACGAAAATCGTACGATCTAGTATCATACGAGAAATATTTTCGCGTTTGTCCGATCGGATAAACTGTCGTGATCGGTTCTCGAAAGCTCTGTACCAATGATCCGATTATCATACGATCGATTCGAAAGCGGTATTTTTCATCCGATATTTGGATCGTGTGTACGGGCAATTAAGTAGTTTGGAGTTGACTGGAATGCTACTTTAGGTTTCACATTCACAAATGTTGATCAACTTGGTCTCATATTAAGAATAACTGCCTCAATCCGTAGTGTCTAGTGTGGATCCTGGCCGCTCTATCCTTCCTCTGCAATTGGCATGCGTCACTTCTGACACCGGGCAATTCATGGCCTGCCACTCTTCCCTCGTCCCCTCTCCCCCCAGCACTTAGAAAGTGATTTAAAGCCTCATTGATGATACTTATCTTTCCTAATGAGGCTGTGTGGAGGGGATGTGTATATTCAATCTGTTAAGGTCTCAATTACACTCCGCTCTATGTTCTATGCTGTGGAGTGTGATGATAGATCCTCACCTCCTGCCCGCTGGAAGCTCTTAAGCAAAGAGGGCTGCAAAATTTTGCACTGTGCACTTTTATTTTAACTTTATTGAAATTACAAAATTAAATTTCATTCATTTTAATGCACCATAAAAACAGACAGCCTTCAGGTGAGATGAATATCACAGTCAGTTTCACAATACAGATTCCCCATGCCTTACACAAAGCCCCCCCCACAACACGGCAGGCCAAAGTGCAGGAGGCGTGGCAGATCTAGACTCACCCTACTTTAAATGTTAACAAGTGGGTGATTGGTTGCTTGAACCGCCCTGCATCCTGGGTACCAATCATATGCTTGTTATCTTGGAAATTCACTCCCTCTGTCCAGACCGGCCACATCTCACATCCTCTGCCCTTCTGTGAGGTGACAGCTGCAGGTGGGTTAGAGCAGGGTTCCCCAACCCCCGGTCCAGGGCCCACTGCCGGGCCGTGGCCTATTTTCAGCCGGGCCGTGGCCTATTTTCAGCCGGGCTGCGAGGGCTGCACTGTGTGAGGTGCGGCAGCGGGCAAGCAGAGAGATGACATCTCTCACCGCCCACCCGGATCACGGCACTTCCGCCCACACAGTGGGGCTGCTACACTGCGGCAAGGCGCAGGAGCAGAGAAATGAGATCCTTTCTCGCCGCCCGTCCGGAACACGGCACTTCCGCCCACACAGCGGGGCTGCTATACTGTTCTACCACCACGGCAGGTGACAAAAAAAATCTAGTGGCAGGTGATGTGGCAATCGGCACCTGGTGGAAGGCGACGTGACAATCCACACCTGGTGGCAGGTGTTGTGGCAATCCACATCTGGTGGCAGATGACGTGGCAATCCCCACCTAGTAGCAGGTGATGTGGCAAGTGGCAATCCACATCTGGAGGCAGGCGAGTTGGCAAGCGACAATCCACATCTGGTGGCAGGCGACGTGGCAATCCACACCTGGTGGCAGGTGTTGTGGCAGTCCACACCTGGTGGCAGGTGACGTGGCAAGCGAAAAATCCACACCTGGTGGAAGGCGGCGTGGCAAGTGACAAACCGCATCTGGTAGCAGATTCTGCATTATGGTGAGTTTGAACTATTTCATTTTATATTACAAATGCAATGACAGAAATAATGCGCTTCAATCATCCCAACACCATATCAGCCATTGTTCTGTGATGATTGAAGCGCTAACACCAGCCATTTCCCCGACAAATTGCCAGCGAAAAGCTTCATAACAACCGAACCCCCCCGGGCCTTGGCCCGATTCAATTCCACAACGCCGGTCCTCGGTGCCAAAAAGGTTGGGGACCACTGGGTTAGAGGATCCATGGTTCAGATAGGAGTATCATTGCTCTTAGTCTGGCCTGGGATCTGCCATTTGGTGATGCCTGAAGTACAGCTTATGTGAAGGGATTTGCTTTGTTATAGTTTTCACCTCAGAGAAATCATTTCATGGGCTTATGAAATAGAAATCTATATTATTAGTAAAGAAAAAAAGCATTTCAGTGTCTATAAACACAATGTAATCTCAAAGTTTTACAATGGAGTGCAAGCTCACTTTACCAGAAAATCTGTATGGTGAACTTACACTGGACCCCCTCCTCACTGCACCCGGTCCCGCTGACCTGGAGTTCGGCGATCACCTGTTCTGACACATCATATAGCCTCTTTACCGGTCCGGGGATTAAAAATCCCTGTGGCTTTCTCTAGTCTTCTCCCCCACTGAGAGGATGGACTACGCGAGTTCTCATTGGTTGGCGCCGCCCATGTGACGGCGCCGTCAAATTAGAATGCCTCCTATACGTACCTTTACGAGGTACGTTTAGAAGATTAAGCAGAGGGGATGAGAAAAAATCTGGCCTCCAAGTCTTTGAAAAACAGCAGAAAATTAATACTCCAAACTGTTAACAGATAAGGAAGGTAAAGTGGTTAATATACAGGTCATGTTCTGAATCTGCTGCTTTTGATCTTTAATAATGAATGACTCATTCATTACTTCCCCTTATTGTGACAAGAAAGGGAGGGCTCTCATATGTAAACAGATTACATGGTTTACATTTGTAATCAATGTAATAGGCCATCAGAGAAATCACAAGGCACAGAGCCAACCCAATAGTCTCTGTGCCTTCAGCCCACTTTTTCTGCCAACGATAGCAGGAACAGAGGCAATGTACGTACACCAGGCACAGTACACAGGAGGGATGTTTTTAAACTGGTGGCCATTTTACTAAAACAGCTGGTAGTGGGGTAGGTGAAGACTTCCATTGCTTATCAGTTAAGGCTAAATGCAACTTTTCTATGAGACAGCGTATGCAGTCAAGGGGCTACAGCAGGTATTGGAATACAGTGCAGTTTTGTAAAATATTCATTCATTTTATGGTCATATCTGTAGGCGATTTGGACACTGGAAGCCTGGCCGATAAACTCCCTGTTAGCATTCCCCATGTCCTGCCTTGTTGCTGCCACCATTAATTTTTGCTTGGAATGAGCCTTCAGCGGTTAGAATGTGGGGAATGCCAACTGGAATTCTTTCAGCTAGGCTCCCAAAAGAGCCCAAATGACTTTCAGGTAGGACAATAAAACGGTTTTGAGTTTTTTTAAATATCTACTTTAAAGTGGTTGTAAACCCTCTGGGGGAAGTTACACCTACAGGTAAGCCTAGATTAAGGCTTACCTGTAGGTGTTTGCAATATCTCCTAAACCTACACGGTTTAGGAGATATTTGCTAAAAGGAATACACCGTTGTCTACGGCGCATGCGCGCCGTAGACAACGGCGCAGGCGCACTGAGAATGCCGGTTTTCTTCATGGCTAATGCCGGCTTTGACGGCTCCCGCGTGCATGCGCGGAGTGACGTCTTCGCCGCTCCGGCCAATCACAGCGCCGGAACGGCGATACCCAGAAGTAACATTCCGGAGAGATGTCCGCGGCCGGAGCGGGAGACGAGGACAGCTTCGATCTAAGGTAAGTAATTCATAATGAGCTAGCATGCTAGTCATACTAGCTCATTATGCCTTTGTCTTGCAGGTTTTTTATTTTTTTGGGGGTTTACAACCGCTTTAAAAACATTAAATCCAAATAATATACCCAAAGTTATTCTTCAACATCTAGTTTGTGTAGATATATTAAATTTGATAGCATAACAGGCAATTTTGTACATACATGTGTATTTGTACTGATTTATTTTTAGGTTTTTTATGTTAATGTTTTTTTTTTAAAATAAACCTTTATGAGCGGTAGGATTCATTCACTTTGCAAGATGCCTTCTGTTATATTGATGGCACCAAGGGTTGGACTACTCAAATCAGTAAGCTTTAGCACTTTCTGGTAGTTTTGGAAGTCCACCCTGCCCCCTTCCACAGCCACCTTTTGGCCAGTGTCAACGTGAAGGGCTAATGGAAAGTGCAGGAGGAGTGAATCTGCCTTTGATACTACCAGCTGTCGCAAAAGCATCAGGGCTCCTGTAGCGTTCGTACTGACACACCTAGGCTGTTTGCTTTACCAAGTTTTTTTTAATAACAAAAAGAGATGAGGGCTTTGCCTCTCCTCAGAGGCATTCATGTGATTTTCAGCACACGCATCGAGAGGAAGAAAGACTTCAAAAAACGCACAACCTGTATAGAGTTCATTGGCTTGCTGCTTATGAGAGGTGAAATAGTCACATAGGCAAATGAGCCAGATTAAAAAAATAAAATAAAAAATATTACATGTTTTGTATTTTAGTACTGAGCATAATAAAAATAAATCACTAATGTTCCCTAATAGTAAGCATTTATGGTTGGGAAGACATATTTAACATTTTTGATTATACAGCATTTGATTTAGAAGGAAGAACATACAACATATGATTGTGTGGATTACTCCTAAATAGTGATGAGCCGAACACCCCCGGGTTCGGTTCGCACCAGAACCCGCGAACGGACCGAAAGTTCGTACGAACATTAGAACCCTATTAAATACAATGGATGCGAACGTTCGAATTCTAAAGTGCTAATTATAACAACTATTATGCATGTTATTGTCCTAAAAAGGGTTTGGGAACCCGGGTTCTGCACCAGGGGACATGTATCAATGCAAAAAGAAGGTTTTAAAAACGGTCGTTTTTCGGGAGCAGTCATTTTAATGATGCATAAAGTGAAAAAAAAAAAAGTCAAATATTCCTTTAAATATCGTACCTGGGGGGTGTCTAAAGTATGCCTGTGAAGTGCCACGTGTTTCCCGTGTTTAGAACTGTCCCTGCACAAAATGACACTTCTAAAGGAAAAAAAAGCCATTTAAAACTGCTTGCGGCTTTAATGTAATGTCTGGTCCCGGTAATATGGATGAAAATCTTTAAGAAAAATGGCATAGCTACCCCATGACACCCCCCCCCCCCCCTACCCCAGCCCATTACCAGCCCCTTTGGGTCTTGTATGGATATTAAGGGGAACCCCGCACATAAAATAAAAAAGGCCCTATATACTCTGAACAGCCGTATACAGGCGGTGCATACAAGACAGGGACTGTAGGTTTGTTCTTATGTAGAATGTGTTTGTAATTTTGAACAGGTACATTGTTGAAGTGTAGCTCCAGCCCAAAAATCTATTTTTCAACTTTTTGGAAAACATAGGTAAGGGTTATCACCCCTGTAACATTTGTTTTGCTGTCTGTGCCCCTGTTCAGAACATTTCACCTCACTTTCCGTCCCAATGACAACTGTTTTTGAAATGTGGTGTTTTTCTTGAAACAAGGATTGCTGATAAAGCATCAGTACAGAGGAGACACCTTTCTCCCATATTTATTCTTACAGGAGAGAATTTTCCTTCCTAGTGGTAGATTTCCTCTCACTTCCTGTTGTCTTCTTGCGTTTGCAAGTAGGAGTCGTTTGTAAGTTGGATGTTTGAAAGTAGGGACCTGCCGTATATACTCTGCAGAAATAGGCCCCTTAGTTGTTGGTGTTGGCACAACACTGTAAGCACTCACAGTTACGCTTGGTTGGTGCTGGAACGCCCTGCTGTCAACTATAATATCAGGAATTTTAATTACATATAATTGTTGAACAGTGGTAGTAAAAATTGGGTCTTTGATGGTGGTGCTGGTGCCACAACACTGTAAGCCCTGACAGTTACTCTTGGTGGGTGCAGCAATGGGCCCTGCTGTGAATTATTAGATCAAGAATTGTAATTGCATGCCCCTGTTGAACAGGGGCTGAAAAATTGGGCCTTAGGCACTGGTGGCACAACACTACAACCCCTCACAGATACTGTACTTGGAGCACAGCAATGAGCCCTGTTGCAAAGTATTGCTTCAAAAATTGTAATGACACGCCCCTGTTAAACAGGGGCTGAAAAATTGGGCCTTAGGCACTGGTGGCACAACACTACAACCCCTCACAGATACTGTACTTGGAGCACAGCAATGAGCCCTGTTGCAAAGTATTGCTTCAAAAATTGTAATGACACGCCCCTTTTAAACAGGGGCTGAAAAATTGGGCCTTAGGCACTGGTGCCACAACACTCCAACCCCTCACAGATACTGTACTTGGAGCACAGCAATGAGCCCTATGGCAAATTATTGCTAAAAAAATTGTAATTACACGCCCCTGTAAAACAGGGGCTGAAAAATTGGGCCTTAGCCACTGGTGGCGGCACCCATAAACAAAAATGATCTTCCAAGCTATCATCATCAATCGTATCATTGAGGACTCGGAGGAGGAGGATAGCCAGTCAACATAACAGCACAGGCACTCAGCATCAGCATCAGTCTTGAAGGGATGTGACATGTTAAAATCAATTAGTCTGTTATATCAGCATCAGGTGTGTGGTAGCTGGTGGTGATCCAAGACTGGTTCATCTTGATGAAAGTCAGTCGATCAACCGAGTCGGTGGACAGGCACACCCTGTGATCCGTGACAAATCCTCCAGCAGCACTGAATGTGCGTTCCGAAAGAACGCTGGATGCAGGACAGGCCAGTAGCTCAATTGCATACTGTGCAAGCTCTGGCCAGTGATCCATCCTCAAGACCCAGTAAGCCAGAGGATTTTCGGTGGGGAAGGTGTCCAAGTCTGACCTTGCCCCTAGATATTCCTGCACCATGTTTATCAGACGCTGGCGATGGTTGCTGGAACCGATCATACTTTGGGGCTGCGGACTAAAGAATTGTCTGAACGCATCGGTCAGACGGCCACCTTCCCCACCGCTCCTTCTTTGACTGGCCGAAGCCTCAGCAACTCGTTGTCCAGGACCAGGAGTTTGTAACCTCCCAGTCTCTGGGAACGCGTTGCACAGACCTTTCTGCAAGGCCTCCCGGAGTTGTCTCATCCTCTGCTCCCTCTGCGACGGTAACATAAGGTCCGCAACCTTACCCTTGTACCGTGGATCAAGGAGAGTGGCCAGCCAGTAATGGTCCCTCTCCTTGATCCGAAGAATACGAGGATCCTTCCGCAGACTTTGCAGGATCAGGGAGGCCATGCAGCGTAGGTTTGCTGAGGCATTCGCTCCGGAGTCCTCTGGGTCACTAAGGACGACATGATCCGCAGCCACCTCCTCCCAGCCACGTACAAGTCCACTGGTTTCTTGGGACTGTAAATCATCCCTAAAAGACTGCTGCTGATGATGCTGAGTGCCAGCCTCCACCTCCATGCTGACACAATCCTCCTCCTCCTCCTCCTCCTCCTCTTCCTGTGCGATGGGTGGGACAGAAGGAACACTGTCTGGGTAAAGGGGGCCTTGAGAGGCAAGGAAGTCCTCCTCTTCCTGCCTCTGTTCTGCCTCAAGTGCCCTGTCCATTATTCCACGCAGCGTGTGCTCCAACAGGTGGACAAGAGGTACAGTGTCACTGATGCATGCACTGTCACTGCTCACCATCCTCGTGGCCTCCTCAAATGGTGCCAGGACAGTGCATGCATCCCTGATCATGCCCCACTGGCGTGGAGAAAAAAAACCAAGCTCCCCTGACCCTGTCCTGGTGCCGTAGTCGCACAGGTACTCATTGATGGCCCTCTGCTGCGTGTGCAGCCGCTGCAGCATGGCCAACGTTGAGTTCCACCTGGTGGGCATGTCACATATAAGGCGGTTCTTGGGCAGGTTCAACTCCTTTTGCAGCTCAGCCAGGCGAGCACTGGCATTATAAGATCTGCGGAAATGCACACAGACTTTCCTGGCCTGCCTCAGGACATCCTGTAAGCCCGGGTACCTGCCCAAGAACCGCTGCACCACCAGGTTAAGGACGTGAGCCACACAGGGCACATGGGTCAGTTGTCCCTGTCGGAGGGCGGAGAGGAGGTTGGTGCCATTGTCGCAAACCACCATTCCTGGCTTAAGCTGGCGTGGCGTCAACCACCTCTCGGCCTGGCCCTGCAGAGCAGGCAGGACCTCTGCCCCAGTGTGGCTTCTGTCCCCCAAACACACCAGCGCAAGCACGGCATGGCATCTTTTTGCCTGCGTACTTGCGTAGCCCCTTGAACGCCTACGGAGCACCGCTGGTTCCGAGGACAAACCACAGGAAGAGGCCATGGAGGAAGAAGAAGAGGAGGGGGTGGAGGAGAGAGGTGTGTCACAACCAGTAGTAGCATTTTGGAGGCGTGGCGGTGGAACAACCTCCAACACTACTGCACCTTGTCCTGCATCCTTCCCAGCTGCCAAAAGAGTGACCCAATGGGCCGTGAAAGAAAGGTAACGTCCCTGTCCATGCCTGCTGGACCATGAGTCAGCGGTAATATGCACCTTACCGCTGACCGCCCTGTCCAGCGAGGCCAAGACATTGCCTTCCACATGCCGGTAGAGAGCCGGAATAGCCTTCCGTGAGAAAAAGTGGCGTTTGGGAACCTGCCACTGAGGAACCGCACATTGCACAAACTCACGGAAGGGGGCCGAGTCTACCAACTGAAAAGGCAGCAGTTGAAGCGCTAGCAATTTAGCCAAGCTAGCATTCAACCACTGGGCATGTGGATGGCTGGGAGTGAACTTCTTTCGACGGTCCAGCAGCTGGGGCAGGGAAATTTGCCTGCTAGAATCGGACGTCGGTGTACTGCTAGCAGAGTGGCCGCAAGTACTTGGCTGTGACACACCTAATTCTACACCTTCATTCCTCTCAGTGCATGTTTCAGAGAGGACTGAAGTTATAGTGGGGTTGGAGATCCCAGCTGATGCGGTGCAAGGAGAGGTCCGCTTTGTTCTTTGGTGTGGGTCTTTGAGGTAGGCTTGCCAACGAGCTGCATGGCAGGTCAACATATGTCTGGTCAGGCATGTGGTACCCAAGCGGCTGATGTTTTGGCCACGCGATATACGCTTGAGACATATGTTGCAAACAGCAGCTGTGCGATCTGATGCACTAGCCTCAAAAAAGGCCCACACCAAGGAACTTTTTGAATGACGGGCAGAGGCAGCGCCCTGCACAGGCGGAGCTCTGCGGTGTGATTCCGTCGGTGTACTGCCCTTACGCTGGCCACCAAAGGGCATCCTGCCTCGTTGGAGATGTGCCTCCTCCTCATCCTCCTCCTCCTCCTCTCTCCTATTAGGCACCCACGTGGAGTCAGTGACCTCATCATCCCCTCCCTCCTCATCACTGGAGCCAATCTGGCAGTATGCTGCAGCTGCTGGAACATGACTGCCAGATTGGTGTCCTTCTTGAGCATCCCCTCTGTCTGCTCTCACGCTACTGCCTTCCTCTAGCTGGGTTTCATCATCAGACCCTTCGAAACGCTGGGCATCCTCCTGGAGCATGTACCCAACACTGTGCTCAAACAGTTCGGGGGACTCCTCAGGAGGAGGACATGGTGGGTCTAGGGAAGGAGTGACTGATGATGAGTCTGACATTGATACCAGGGAAGGAGGACGCTTTGGCAGCTGCTTTGCCAGTACCCTGAGCCTGGGTGAGAGAGGATGAGGAGGAGGAGGAGGGCTTGGTCATCCACTCTACCAAGTCTTCGGCATGATGTGGCTCAACATGTCCAGCTGCCGAAAAGAAGGACAAGCGTGTCCCATGGCCATGTGCTGATGACAATGCACCGCGTCCACGACCAGCACTGTTGCCCCCAGACACAGAGCCTGCTTGCCCTCTTTTATTGCCTCCTGACTGTCTGCCTCTCCTTGTTTGCCTTCCAGACATTCTAATAGATGGCCTGCAGGGAGATGGGAAAAAAGCAATAAGGGCTACCTTCAGGTGTCCTTCTCTGTCCCTTTACTTAAGGATTTCTAAATATGGTTGAGGATGATTGCTTTTGCACAGAATAGCACAACGACAATTTCCCTGACTGTCCAAAAAACAAGGATTTCAAAGATGGTTGATGAGGAATGCTTTAGCACACTATAGCACAAGGAGAATTCCCCTCACTTTCCTTCTTTGTCCCTAGAAACAAGGACTCGCACAGTGAAAGAAACTGACACTCTCCCTATCTAGAGTTTTCTGTGCCTAGAAAAAATGTTTTTTTAAAGCACACTATAGCACAAGGAGAATTCCCCTCACTTTCCTTCTTTGTCCCTAGAAACAAGGACTCGCACAGTGAAAGAAACTGACACTCTCCCTACCTATCCTTCTCTTTCCCTAAACTAAAGGAATCCAGGTTAAGCAAGAAAGAAATAAATGTCACTGTCCCTGCCTATGCTTGTCTTTCCCTGCTCCGGAACACACTACACTAGGCCGCCGTGCTGGTGGCCTTTTATAGTGTGGGGCGTGTACTAAACACCCTCAGCAATAATTGGCCACAGGCATCCTGCCTGTGGCCAATCATTGCTCTCCTCGCTGCCGGCGCTGTGATTGGCCAAGCATGCGGGGTCACAGTGCATGCTTGGCCAATCACAGCGCCTGGATGACACTGCGATGGCGTAGTGCATTGTGGGCCGTTCGCGTCACTCGAATTTGGCGCGAACGGCCCAAATCGTTCGATCTTCGTCGAACGATCGAACAGCCGATGTTCGAGTCGAACGTATGTTCGACTCGAACACGAAGCTCATCCCTACTCCTAAATATATTACCATGGATCTTTGTCTGGCTTACAACTAGAACAGTTTTTTTTTTTTTTGCATTTCGCAAGAAATAACTTTTGTAAATTGAAATTTCACAGCCCATGCCTGAACATGAATAATGGCTCCAATTTCTCTGGAGTGAAGAATCTCTTATCTGTCTGATGATGGAGATAGGCAGCATATTTCAGAAGTTTCATATGAAGCATGAATGCTGCATATATCCTAAATAAATGGGGATGTTGAGCAAGCAGAGGAGCATCATTCTTTTTTTTATTTTCTACAAAATATTTTCAATGCCTTAGGACTTCTTACCGGCATAAAATAATAAGTGCCTTTAGTACTAGGTCAAGCTGATGCAGGTATTCCCCACTGGATAGAACTTGGAAAAGGCCAATTAGCTGTTCGTTCATCACCATAAATGTCTCACCACTTGGGAATACCATACTAGAGAATATCAGGGTCACTAAAGTGACACCATTTTATCACAGTCTCTAATAAGACTCTGTATTATGTGAGTTAGAACGGAAAAAAAAATATATACAACTTGTGACAAGAACCATGTACATAGGATACGGGCAAAAATATAAACAATTATATTTACTAAAATAAAGGATTTATCAACATTTGAATCCAAACCGGTTTAAAATTTGCTAAATATATTCAAGGCCCATGTAAGGTAAACCTGATTCCCAGCACCAGAAAAACAGTGCGTGCTTATGCTCATATTCACACACATGTGCATTGCTCACATGCTAATACTTCTAGGCAAGGACGTAATAGATGTACTGTTCCAGTTTATCCTGCAAGCACTCACACACGCGCAAATGTGCATATGAATTAGCGTGTGTACTTGGCACCCAGTTGCCCATTTTAACTGGCCTGTCAACATGAGCAGTTGGTGAATGGTCTTCAGCTTGTACATGTATTCCTGTGACCTGATCCATTGAGCCTGCTTACCTGTGTATGACCCGGCTATCTCATGAACTTTGCCTTTGCTCCTGCACTAACCTTGTTCACCTGATCTCTCTGACCTAGGTCTGTTTACAGGACTTGTCTTTTCATAATGATTCTGTACTGCGCTGCCCTGCCGTTACCGACCTTGGCCTGCTTCCTGGACTTGCTCTGCCTGCTTACTCTGTCCCTTGTTACCTGGCTGCCGCTGGTCGCTGCCTGCATACTGGCTCTGCTACAATCTCCTGCTCTGGCATTATTCGGTTCTTAGGACTACAACGCCCAGCTTCATTCACTTAAGAGTGGACTTCACCAGCTAGCTACTCCGACACTCTTGCTACTCCGTGCCCTCACACTCTTCATCTCCCCCTTGAGGAGTGTTGGGCAGGAGGTGCAAGAGAGGCCGCCACAACATTCCAGTTGTCATCAGGTATGTGATAGCGCATCAAAACAAAGGGTGCTGAATGTCTTACAGTTCGTTTTCTTTCTAAAACAGAGCACAGTCTGAGTAAAAAAAGCCTGTCGCCTGCCTGTAGCTGCCCTCTGCAGTGAAGCAGTGATCTCATTACAGAGGTCCAACAAACCCCTGATTTATAATCAGAGCTTTCCAATCAGTGGGAAACATGAGCTTTGCCGATTGCCCTGTCAAAGATCTGACACAGTAGGAGGGTTGCCAGACCTCTGCAATGAGACCACTGCTTTCACACAGAGCAGGAGTGCCACTCTACAGCTGCCGACAGGGGAAAAGCATTCTACCCAGGCTGTGGCTTCTTTGGAAATAAAAACAAACTGTAAGACATTGAACACCTTTTGTTTTGATTCATCTAGAATGTATTTATTAGCAAATAGTAACTGATTAAAACTGAAGGCTCATCGGGCTTTAATGAATAACCTAAAACTAAATGAACCGCAGGGTGCTTTAAAACCAATGATTTTTTTTTTTTTAAATCATTAAAGTGGTTGTAAACCCACTTTTTTTTTTTTCCTTTTTGGCCAACCTGTAAGAGAAAGGCATAATGAGCTATTATGACTAGCATAATAGCTCATTATGTACCACTTACCTTAGATCGGGGCCCCCGAGGCAGTCCGCGTCCCTCTGTCCAGCCGCAGACATCACTGCGGCGATAGCCGGAATGTTACTTCCGGGTATCGCCACACCAGCCAATCACAGCGCCGCTACGGCGCTGTGATTGGCCGGAGCGGCTGAGACGTCACTCTGCGCATGCGCGCGAGAGTGTTTTCATTCGGCTACGCCCAGCGATTGCTGGGAAGTAGCCGATTTTGTGAATGGGATTAACCCCATGAATGCGCCGTTGTCTACGGCGCGCATGCGCTGTAGACAGCGGCGCCTGTCTTTTTAGTAAATATCTCCTAAACCGTGTAGGTTTAGGAGATATTTCTTGCACCTATAGGTAAGCCTTAATCTAGGCTTATCTGTAGGTGCAAGTTAAAAAAGTGGGTTTACAACCACTTTAAGCAAACAATTCACACTTTTACCTACATTCCGTTCCATGGAAGAGCAACTTAGAAGCTCTGCAACATCTGTTACCATAAAAAAAATGATATGTGCGTCTTCAGTCTCAGTTTCTCTACTTATGCAGAACAAGTATATAAAGAGCCATAGTGGGAACAATTTTTTTTTACTCTGGTTTGGACTAGCAGAGCTTAAAAAGAACAGTCGCTACTTATGGCATGAGAGGAGGGGCTTGTGTCAACTGGCTTTTGTTCACTTCAACTGGGTTTGCATTCCCATACAAGTCTGTGTAAATGCATAATCCACTTGAAGCAAGCCAAATGCAGGTCACAAGCAAATTAAATGCATCTGTGAATTCTGAATGATCTCAGAAGCATTTCAAATGGATGTCAAACTGACGTCATTGACACAGGCCCCAATGCATTTCTGGGCGTGCACTTGATAGCCTGTATGATGGCAGTAACATGTATTCTGCAGGAAAACAGCTGTAACTATTTTAGACACAAATAGTACTTTAGACGTGTTTACTGGACCTTTACAGATTGCAAAATGTGGGACAGCTAATGTCCGTGATTAATTTATTACAGACATTTCTCCTGCTGTGAAGGACAAATACCACTACTGGGCAATAACCTTGTCTTTGTCCTGTGTATTACATTGTAATTAGAGTCCCAGTGAGTGAGCAGAGCAGGCCAAGATAACTAGGAGAATCAAAAATAAGTTACCATCCAGTAACCTCTAAATCAGAACAGGAAAAGTAGAACATAAATATAACAGTCTATTGCCCTTACTTTATATCGGGTACATTTAACTTGAAAAAGTCTGAAACCAGTACAGGACTTAAGTAACCTATTCAATTTCTACTTGCGAACATTAAGCAAAAAAAGTCAGACAGACAATCTGTCATCCGATTTTCGGATCGTGTGTACGGGCCATTAGAGTGCTTCTTTAACTTGTGCACTTCACTCTGCCAATTTTAAATCAACAGACAGGTGAGGATGCTGCATTAGCACCTTATCAAGAGGGACAGCTAAAACAGAAAGAGCCTTTCTAGCCAGGCCAGCTGCGAGAGTCTGTGAGCACCTGTAGTCATGAGCTCATGTCAGCTCCCCAATTTTGCCTCAAAGCGTAACTCCGCTTTTGTTAAGAAAAAAAAGGGATTTTTATAACAGCTTACCTGTAAAATCCTTTTCTTGGAGTACATCACGGGACACAGAGCGACTTAGTCATTACTAATGGGTTATATAGATTACCTTCAGGTGCTGGCACTGGCCACTTCCAAACCGGAAGTACCCTCCCCTATATAAGCCCCTCCCTACCGGGAGCACCTCAGTTTTGTAGCAAAGCAATAAGTGTCCCAAAAAGAGGGGTGGGAGCTCTGTGTCCCGTGATGTACTCCAAGAAAAGGATTTTACAGGTAAGCTGTTATAAAAATCCCTTTTTCTTTTTCGTACATCACGGGACACAGAGCGACTTAGTCATTACTAATGGGACGTCCCAAAGCAATGCCAAATGAGGGGAGGGATACATAAGCTGGGCGCCATCAGGCATGAGGCTCTTTTGCGGCCTGCAACACACTGCGCCCAAAGGCGACATCCTCCTGACTTCTGACGTCTACCTGGTAGAATCTAGTAAACGTGTGTACTAAGGACCATGTTGTGGCCTTACAGACTTGAGCCAGGGAGGCTTGGTGATGCACTGCCCATGAAGTTCCAACTGCTCTTGTGGAGTGCGCCCTAACTTTGAACGGAGGCGGTCTCCTTTTCAAGCCATAGGCTTGTATTATGACCTGTCGAATCCACTTGGCTAAAGTAGATTTTTGATGCTGAATGACCCTTTCTGGGGCCTTCCGGCAGAACAAACAAAGTATCCGTTCTACGAATCTGAGCAGTGGCTTTAAGATAAGCTTTAACTGCTCTTACTACATCCAAAGAATGCAATAACTTTTCCTCTACCGAACTAGGTTTGGGGAAAAAGGAAGGAAGAACCACATCTTGGTTCAAATGGAACCTCGATACCACCTTAGGAAGAAGGCTGGATGAGGACGTAATACTACTCTGTCCTTATGGATAACCAGATATCCAGATGTCCTTACAGGACAAGGCGGCCAATTCCGATACTCTTTTAGCCGAACAAATGGCTACTAAGAAAATCAATTTCCTGGTGAAAAGAACCAAGGAAATGTGCCGCAATGGTTCAAATGGTTGTTTCTGTAGAACCGACAGAACCAGGTTTAAGTCCCATGGACATATGGGAATACTAACCGGAGGGCTAATACGCATCACTCCTTGTATGAAAGCTTTGACTAATGAATGCAAAGCCAAGGGCCTTTGAAAAAAAATATTGACAAGGCCGTCTGACCCTTGATAGTACTCAAGGCAAGCTTCCTATGTACAGCCCACTGTAGGAAGTCCAGAATCCTACCTATTACGTACTTACGTGGATGCCATTTCCTGGCCTCACACCACGTGATGTACGCCTTCTAGATCCTATAATAGATCTGCCTGGATACCGGCTTCCTGGCATTGATCATGGTAGATACCACAGGATTAGAGAGCCCTCTCTTTTTTAGAATGTGGGCTTCAATAGCCAGGCCGTCAAACCTAGGGCTGGTAAGGAAGGGTAGTATATCGGTCCTTGCGAAAGCAGGTCCGGACGATGTGGGAGGGTCCAAGGACTTCCCACTGACATTTTTACAATCTCCGCGTACCATGCCCTTCGGGGCCACGCTGGAGCCACCAGAATCACTGGTTTCTTTTCTACCCTGATTCTGCGGATTAATCGCGGTGGGAATGCATATACCAGCTTGAACTGATCCCAAGGGAACACTAGGGCATCCGAACCGCAAGCTAGGGGATCCTTTGTGCGAGACACAAATCTGTCCACCTTTGCGTTGAATCTGGATGCTAGCAGATCTACATCCGGTGTTCCCCACCACTGGCATATTGCCTGGAAAACCTTGGGGTGAAGAGACCATTCCCCGGGCATAATTGCTGGCGACTTAAAAAGTCCGCTCTCCAATTTTCCACTCCTGGGATGAAAACCGCGGATATGGCTGTGACATACCTTTCTGCCCATTCCAGGATGCAATTCGCTTCCCTCTGGGCTGCACGACTCCTGGTGCCACCCTGGTGATTGATATATGCCACTGCTGTGGCATTGTCTGATTGAATTCTGACAGGTGACCCTTGGAGTTTGGATGTCCATGCTACTAGGGCATACCGGGCTGCTCGTATCTCTAAGAGATTGGTGGGCAGGGCCTTCTCTGCTTCTGACCACTTGCCCTGGAGAGACCATTGCTCCAGTACTGCCCCCCAGCCTATGAGGCTGGCATCTGTAGTGACCACCTTCCAAGAAACCGGACTGAAGGGTTTCCCTTTTTCCAGATTCTGGGGCACCAACCACCAATGGAGGCTCTTGCGAACGGAAGGGGACAGGGACATTGGTAAGTCTAAAGCCTGAACTTTTTTGTTCCAGGCTGACAGTATGGCCCTCTGCAAGTTCCTTGAATGGAATTGACCGTAGGGTACTGCTTCGAATGAAGCCACCATTTTTCCCAGCAGCCTTATACACAGGCGTATGGATGGTTTTTCTTTTTTGTACCCACTAAGTGGGTCAAATCTTTCAAAGACGACACCTTCTCTGGAGGTAAGAAAATCTTTCTCTGATTTGAATCCAGTCTTAGCCCCCAAGTATTCCAGGCTTTTGACTGGTTTTAGGGCTGACTTGTCTCGGTTGATAATGCAACCGTGAGATTCCAGATACTTGATTATCTTGTGAACGACCACTTCTAGTTTTTTTCACTGAGTGGTCTATCAGCAACAAGTCGTCTAGATATGCCATTATCGTTACACCTTGTGTTCCTAGTTTGGCCAATCGTAGGGCCAGAATTTTTGTGAACACTCGTGGTGCTGTGGCCAGACCGAAAGGTAAGGCTCTGAACTGAAAATGGCGCCCTTCTACTGCAAGGCGTAGAAATTTCTGGTGGGCCGGACAGATGGGAATATGCAAATAAGCATCCCTTATGTCGATCGAGGCTAACCATTCCTGCCCTTGTAGGGCGGTGGCCACCGATCGGATCGACTCCATCCGAAAAAGTCCTGATATGTAGGAACTTGTTTAGCCCTTATAAAATGGGCAGGAGGAATGTCTTTTAACTCCAGCCTGTATCCCAGACTCACTGCGGAGATCACCCATCTCTGATGGTGTCCCGCCAGGTCTCTGTGAACAACTGAAGTCTTCCCCTCACCCGATTGAGTAGGGGCAACCCTTCATGACTTAGGGGGAGGTTTTGTACCTCTCTTGACCCAGGGTTTCTTGTTACCCTGTGATTGTCCCTGATTTCTGCCCCCTGGATTTGACCGCGGAGGCCGTCGGAACTGTTTCACAGCCGATGTGCCAGGGACTGGAGAAGTAGGCCTCTTAAAAGAAGGACTTCTACCCTTGTTCTTAACCGGCAAGAGTGTACTTTTACCGGCAGAAGTTTTCTGGATATATTTGTCCAGATCATCTCCAGATAAGCATTCTCCATGAAATGGGAAGCTAATCAGCAATTTCTTACAGGGAGCTTCAGCAGACCAGTTTTTGAGCCATAGAAGCCTACGCATATGTCTACAGACAGCGTAAAGCGGGATGCCTGTTGGATTGTATCCTTTATGGCGTCCACCGCAACACAAGGCTCTAGGTAGGTCAGCTAGGGCAAGAGCCTGCTGATCTGGCAAGTCCCTTAAGACTTGTTTCAACTGATCTTTCATTGCTTGGCAGACTCCAATCGCTGCTACTGCAGGTTGTGTCACCATGCTTGCTGTAGAGAAAGCAGATTTTAGTAAAGACTCCAATTTTTTATCTATTGGGTCTTTGAACATTGGAACATTATCTACTGGACATGTCAGTGATTTATTTACACAAGAGATGGCTGTGTCCACTGTAGGGACCCTCCATTTTTTTTTTTATGAACTTATCCTCCATGGGATAGATCACTGGAAATCTCTTGGGGGGAGTAAATATTTTACAGGATGCTCCCAATCCTGGTAAATAAACCCTTCCAATAAAGGGTGGATTGGGAAGGAACAGACAGTTTGGGGAGCTTTCAGCGACCCCAGCGAGGAGACAGTAGTGGTTGATGGTTCCGCCAGAGGCATTTAAAATGCTGCTCGGACCATGTTAGTCAGAGACTGAACCCATAATCTTTCAGCCTGAGATGCTGAGAAAGGTTCTTCCACTGTTGATTCCTCTATAACTTTATCAACCTCACCTGATCCCCTTCAGGTAGGTCGATCTCTGGGACTGTTCCTCCACTAACAGGCACTCTGCAGGAGGAGACGGAGATCGGACGCGCTTTTCCTGTGACAGGGAAGCAGCGACCAATGCTGTTAATCTCTCTTCCAATCCTCCCAGAGTTGAGGATAAAACCTCCTCTGTTATATATACAGGAGCAGGTGGACTGGGGACAGCCGCAGTACCAGGTACTCCTGCGGGGTTCCTACGGCTACTGACCTCTGAAATTTCAGGGGAGATTGGCGCAGTACAGCATGCCCAAAATCCTCAGAGCCCGACGGAGACCCCTTTCGCTTCTTGGAAGATCTATTTCCAGAGCGTCTGGACAACATATCCTATAAGCACAAAGCTGAGGTATTCCCGTCGTCATACACCAATTTTGCTGGTAATAGTCTAACACAGTTGCTGCTATATACCAGCTGGTGTCCACTAAAGTGCCTTTCTATGGGGATGCCTGCATCAACCGCCTCTGTGTGCCACTGTTTGTTGCTAGCTCTGTTTGCATCCAGCTGACACTTGTACTGTGTCTTTATACAAGCTGGGACGCCTGCACATGCGCAGAAGCGCCGTGGCGCGCATCGAGCGTCATCCACGCGCCCCGCCCCCTTTTTTTCATAGGAGGCGCGTGCACGCGCCCGCGCCCGTGCGCCATTGGCGCCCTTTTCGAAAATCAAACAGGAACTAGGAGCCAGGGCCCTTTTTGCCGGAGGGCCTGTGCGGTGGATGAGCGCAGCAACAGGGCAGAGGAAGTGGATTCCCACAGAGAAACTTACCAACTGCCTGGATCTTTTGACTTGAGAAAACCAAAGATCCACATGACAAGAAAAAATGGACCACAGCGGCCTCTAGTGGTTTAACACAGGTACCGCGGTCCTTTTTTTTTTTTCTTGACTACTATTAAAATTTTACATTTTCAGTAGTTACAGGCATACACAGATATTAGCGGGAATACCGTTAGGTAACAGACAGAAAGACAAATTAGGCTTGGGGGTCCCCCAATAGAACCAAGTTCCTGGGGGCCCCCACTTACCTGATCCCCGCCGCAGGACTTTGTTTGGTCCACAGAAGCCCAAACTTCACCTATCACGGCAGGCATTGTAATTAAACCTTCAGGGACCGGGTTCCCAAGGATTCCACTCCCCTGGACCTGTATAGCACCCTGCACAGACAACATCTTGGTCGTGGGTATGACCAGAGCTCTGGATCCCAGGGTCCAGCCCTCATAAGAGAGGCATTACAGGCAAAACCTTGCTCTTCTGCTGCAAGGCCCGGGTACCGACCGTTTAGCTATGAAGCTTTTTTGGTGGGATCCGGAACAGCTTACTAAGGCCCAAAAGAACCTGTACGCAAGCCCAGTGAAAACACATGTTACTCTTTGGCCAACACCTTAGACACTGGCAAAAAACTGAGGTGCTCCCGGATGGGAGGGGCTTATATAGGGGAGGGTACTTCCGGTTTGGAAGTGGCCAGTGCCAGCACCTGAAGGTAATCTATATAACCCATTAGTAATGACTAAGTCACTCTGTGTCCCGTGATGTACGAAAAAGAAAAAACAAAAAACATTCCCCTCTGGGTGATCTATGTAGATTGCAAGGATTTTAACAAACTTTGTTGCAGATTCCTATCTTTTGTTATTCTGAAGAAATCACTGTGTGTTCCTCTGTGCTGAGTGAGGCTAATGGGAGTGGTTTCATAATTATCAACCAGCTGCTGCAGCTGTAGGGCTCCAATGAGGAAAATGGCAGGGTCTGCATCTCTTTAGACACAATTTCCTATTGGGAGTATCTTACCAAAACAAATAAAAAAAAATTATTGCAAGCGATTCCAAAAATATGACTTTATTTTAGTGTAAACTTCTGGAAAAATCTGTGAGCCAAAATCACACAAGCATGAAATGATGTTTCTGGGGAGCGCTCCGTACACATTATGTGTATCAGAACACCTCCAGGTAGCCATATTGCATTGTATCTTACAGAATATTACAGCAGCTGCAGAGTGAAAAGGAAAGGTAATTAAAAAAAAAAAAAATTCAATTACAATAGGACTTGTGTCGCAATTGTATATGCTATATTTTTTATTTGCCATCTTTTTCCCATGAAAGTGGAGTTACCCTTTAAAGACAAAATTGTGCTGCATCGACAATTCAGCTGCATACATCTGAATGCCATAAAGAAGATTATAGAGAAGTGTCAAGGAAAACTATATTAGAAATGCATTCCTCTGCTCCTTTGGGGAGGATTTTTAACACAACAGTCACAGAGCGTGCCCAGGGGAAGTGCAGGGGGTGTGGTTTTGGGAGGACATCCATGGCACCCTACCAGAACTAGAGAGCCTCCCTGTAGCTAGGTGGTCCTAGCAACCAATCATGGTTTGTTAATATGAAAAATTACTCCAGCAGTTCCCGCCCTCTGCTCAGCGCTGCTGTGTCTCTCCCTCTGCATGATTAAGGTAGGAGGGGGCAGAGCTGTGGGGGGCTGTGTAATGTAAAGGGGTCTAGAGGTGCTGTGTAATGTAAAGGGGTCCAGAGGTGCAGTTGTGGAGAGGGGGTAAACAGTAGTAACAAATATATTGGGGGATGCAGAGGCATGCAGGGGGCACAGTGGGGTGTTTTTACATTTTAACATTAAGGGGGGGTGGGCCAGATATAGGATCCGCCCCGGGTGCCAAATGCTCTAGGTATGCCCCTTATTTAAGAAAGAAACACATATCATTGAGATGACCATATCAGCATCCTGCCTCTATTTTGGAAATAGTTTTGATAATTGTAAATAAAATACACTAAATGCTTAGATATATTTTTGTATATACAAAGGCAAAACACACTAATATTAACTACCAATAAAATGTCAAAGAAAATGACATGGAAACATTCACACACATAAATAAAACTGGAAATTTAGTAAACTGTGCCCAATTACAGAAGGCTCAGCTTTTGCGTTATTGTGCGCCCTCTGCTGGAAAACAGCAGGAATGAAAGCTTTCAAAAAATGACAAATACAACAAAACTGGTTGATACATTTATTAACTCTTGATCTTTATTATCCTTTCTCTGTTGTCTGTAGTAACCCCAAAATATAGATCTTTATTATTTATTTATTTTGTTAGTGATGAGATCTTTACATAATTATTAATAACTACCTGATTTATGGAAACAAAGTCAGTCAACTTCACTGGCAACTCATTAAAAAGTAATATTCCACTCTTGCAGTCTAAAGCCCGTTACGCGCGGGCCAAAAGTCAGGCGGCATTAGCCGGTTCAATAGGAACTGGCTGACATTCGGCCCGTGTGTACAGCAACTGGTCCGACAGAAGCTGGCTTCTGTTGAAGGGGCATGACCAAAAAAGCTGACGTCACCTCGTGCTCCATACGATCTCATAGGGACGGGTATCTGAATGTGTACCGGCCGGCACACCAGATTTAAAGGCTGTTCTTTTATCAACTTAACTGTAAGTGCAATATGTTAGATTTTTAATAAAGGTTTTAAAATGTTAACGCACTATGTGGAGCGTCTCATATCCTTTTCCATATTGGATGTCTGCTGATGACCTGTTGATTGGGTATTACCTAATTCCACGTATCTGCATCTGCTAATTGGTGGGGAGAGTGGATCCGTTACATGCGTTTTTTGATTCTCTGTCATGGGAGGATCAACACCAGCTGGTAAGAGGCAACTTCTACTAAATGGTGGTGGATCTACACGTTTATTTTGGATGCAGTCACTATACGGACAATTTTTCTTCTCACCGAGCACCGGTGTTTTGATCATAATTTGAGTTACGGACTTTTATTGCGGTTTCTTTTTGGACACTGTTTTGTTGCTCACCAATGGACTTTATAAGAGTTTTTTTTAATTATATGTTAATCACTGATTACCAATGGTATGTTTTCACATGTTCACAATCTGTGGCAAATACCAACACAAGGTATCTAGAGTTAATCAAGGAAATTTTTTTTGGTTTACTCGCTGGTGTTACAATTTCTTTATCAATTTCTAGCTTTAAACAGCATTGTAGAGGTTTATGGGATAGCGCGATTGTTTTTTTTCTTTCCACGACTGTTTCTTGTATTTTTGTTTACATGCCAGTCGCAGCTCCCTTTCCACAACCGTGACGCTATTCACGGATATCCAACCAATTTTTGAATAAGGGCAGTTTTTCTTCTTTTTTCCATGACCAAAAAAGGTCTGCCGATCGGCTCCCAATCAGTCCTCTCAGCCAATGGCTTACAGTGCTGATCAGAGTGTTCTAGCGGGGGGACGGCAAAACACAGAACACAAAAACACAGCAGGGGAGATCGCTGTACCAACATCGTATTGTTAGTACAGCGGCTGAACGAAAAAAAACTGGTAAGAGTGTACTAGGCTTAACTTGAGAAAACCTGCACTATATGTTTGCTATGAATATAACAGATATGAGCAAGCTGTGAAACTTATCAAAGTGCTATACCAAAACCAATAAATAAATAAATTCATAAATCATTAATAAATAAATATTATAGTTCATAAAGTCCATTTTGATTGGACTTTATGAACTATAATATTGACTCAATGATGATTTTGATTGATTTATGAATTTATTGGTTTTGCATAATGCTGACACATGTTACAATGCATTTCTTTGAAAAAAAAGTAAGGCTTATTCTACTTTTTTTCCCCACTGCAAACCTGCACCTATTAGTGCAAAGCACCAGTGGGAACTGCTCCCCTTAAAGTGGTTGTAAACCCTTTTGTCGTTTTTTTTTTTTTTTTTCTAACCTGCAAGACAAAGCTATAATGAGCTAGTATGACTAGCATACTAGCTCATTATGTACCACTTACCTTCGATCGGGGCCCCCGAAGTCGTCCGTGTCCCTCCTCTAGCCGCATCCATCGCTGCGGCGATAGCCGGAATGTTACTTCCGGGTATCGCCGCTGCAGCCAATCACAGCGCCGCTCCGGCGCTGTGATTGGCCGGAGCGGCGAAGACGTGACTCCGTGCATGCGCGCGTGAGCTGTCAAATTCGGCTACGTCGTCGAATGTTGCGACCTAGCCGAATTTGTGAATGGGGTGACGTCAGCGTCGCCGCATTTACATACAAATATCTCCTTAACCGTGTAGGTTAAGGAGATATTTCATGCACCTACAGGTAAGCCTTAATCTAGGCTTACCTGTAGGGCTTTGTTTAAAAAGTGGGTTTACAACCACTTTAACATACCTTATTTTTTACAGGACCTTGTGTTGACGTGCTGAAACAAATCTGCCAACGCATCTGTTTTGAATTTAGATGTTTCTGAAGAAAAGGCCTCATGGTAGATTGCCAGTTTCACAGTGTCTGTCCCCACCCAGACTGGAAACCCACTAAGTTATCCTTCATTAACATACAATGCAGGAGGCCAGCTTCTAAATTTGAAACGCTTTGTTAGGCCGGCCATACACAGTTCGAATCTTGGCCGGTTCAGCAGGAACCAGCCGAGATTCAAACCTTTAATTGGCAGGCTGAATGTACCAAGTTGATCGATCAACTTGGGTACAACCAGCCTGGATTCTCTTGCGATTATCGCTAGCAGCTGCTATAGCCACTAGCTATAATCACGGTCTTCTCCCCCCACCGGGAAAAAAAAAATTGCTCGGCAGGAGGGATTGCCCTGTCAGCACAGTCTGTGCTGATGGTGGAATTGTGCGAATTTCTGTCCTGCAACCACCGTGTATGGCATGCCTTAGGACAGACAGTGTACAACTGGTAATGAAGAATAGTACAGAAAGGGTAAATATGTTAAACATTACTCTACAGCCCCCTCCGAAAAATCAGGGAGAGCTTGGCAGGATTTTTAAGCAAATAAAAACACTTAAAAGGCAACTATTTTTTTTATTTTTTAAGTTACGGTAATGTAACTTAATAGGAACATGTACATGTCAGTTTTAGGTAAGTTAGTTGCATTTAAGAATGATTCTTTACTGAATACTTAAAGTGGTTGTAAACCCTTACAGACCCACTTTATGCTACAGGTTAGCCTATAATAAGACTTACCTGTAGCTACCCAGGATATCTCCTAAACCTGTAAAGGTTTAGAAGATATCCCCTGTATGTGCCGATGTCATCGGCACATGCGCACTGAAGCAAACTGAAGCAATGGCACCTATGTGCCATTGCTTCAGTCCGTGTGCCGTTACCGGCAGCTCCCACGCACATGCACGGGAGTGACGCCATCGCTGCTCCGGCCAATCACAACGCCGGAGCCTGCGATACCCGAAAGTCACTCAGGGAGAGATGTCACCGCCGGATGGGGGGATGAGGACCGCTGCGGGGGCTTCGATGTAAGGTAAGTAATTCATAATGAGCTAGTATGCTATGCATACTAGCTTATTATGCCTTTGTCTTGCAGGGGGGGGGGGGGGTTCCTGAGGGTTTACAACCACTTTAAATGCAGTAAATGGTATTTTTCAAAACTGCTAGTTATAGCTATAAAAGGAAAACCCCTATAAGAATATAAAAACGCAAGTATACTCACCTTGCATTTAGATTATCATTTTTATTGTTATCTGCAGTTACATCTCTAAGCTGAAGGTTACAAATCACTTCCTGATGTACAGCTTTTCAATTTAGCATTTTGTATTTTAGCTGGAGTTCTCTTTAAGGGAACAAAGACACCATTTGTTGCAGATGTGACAAACATCATGTTTGCATTGACAAAACCCCAAAGAGAGTTCATATGCTAGCCACAATATAATTTGTCTCTACAAAAAACAAAATGCCTGTATTCTGACATTTATAAAGCAGAGCATGTGACTCCAAAACTGTCAGAAACAGAACACTAGAAATTATCAGGAGGGCATTATCATTTCCTAACAAAGGATAGAAGATTCCCAGCCTCTTTGATATCAGGTACTTGAGCAATAGAGATGGATGATGCCATTCTGCAGATGCCAGTAGGGATGTTTGCACACCAAGATATTGCTGCAAAAATCGGTTTTATTTAGTCACAAAAAAATGCAATAATTTGGAGCACTCCGGGCCCCCTTCATCAGGCAACTGTGACCTGTACCAAACTGAGGGGGCTCTACATGGCCCCCAAACAATGCAGATCTTATTGTCACTAAATGAAAGCAGGTAATGGAACAATATCTTGGAGTGCAGATAATGTTCTTACTTATTTGCTTTAGGCATTCTGCATTATTTACAATACATTCAGAAGACTTATAATGTTTAAACATGAAAATAAAGCAAAAGTGAAATGCTCTCACCGTAGCACCTCCCATCCATTTCGGGTTATCTGCAAATTCAGCACATAAAACATCCTTAGATTGGGCTGTTCCCAGGACATGATAATAGAGCTTCTGGTGCAGGTTGGTGGATGTTTCCGTACCTTTCCAAAATAATGGTAGTGAAATTGCAAAAAAACAAAGAAAAAACAAAACAAAAAAAAACAACATTAAGTTAAGGTTAAGACGGCATGTTACTGCAATCAACACATTAAAGACACAACAAAACCCCATGCTTCACCCAAAAGTGTATTGCTATAGGTTTAATCAGCCATTGCTGCATAACCACTTGCCATCTGAAGCAATATTGATATATTTTTTAAATATATGTAAAAATCAAAAAAATAAAAAAATTATTGAAACTTGCTTGAAAATTACCTACTCCTGTGAAACCATTGTCCGCAGGACAGAAAACGAGGGGAAATCTCTCTAACAGAGCCCCACATAGCAGTAAAAAAAAAAAAAAAAAAAAACATATGGGTTCTAATCCTGTCCTACACTATCCAATACTAAAATAACATTTCTGGTTTGACATACACTATAAAAACCAGCTACTTTTTTTATTGAAATATGTCCTTATTCCTTTTTTTTTTATTTATGAAAACTCACAATACAAATTTTAAGAGTCTTAAATGTGTGTCATTAACCACTTAAGCCCCGGACCATTTTGTAGCTAAAGGACCAGAGGTGTTTTCAGAATTTTGCACTGCGCTGCTTTAACTGGAAATTGTGTGGACATGCAATGTTGTACCCAAACGAAATTTGCGTCCTTTTCTTCCCACAAATAGAGCTTTCTTTTAATGGTATTTGATTGCCTCTGCGATTTTTATTTTTTCGATATAAACGGAAAAAGACTGAAAATTTTGAAAAAAATATATTTTCTACTTTTTGTTATAAGAAAAATCGAATAAACTAAATTTTAGTCATTCATTTAGGCCAAAATGTATTCAGCCACATGTCTTTAGTAAAAAAATGTCAATAAGCGTATATTTATTGGTTTGCGCAAAAGTTATAGCGTCTACAAACTAGGGTACAATTTCTGGAATTTACACAGCTTTTAATTTATGACTGCCTATCTAATTTCTTGAGGTGCTAAAATGGCAGGGCAGTACAAAACCCCACCAAATTACCCCATTTTGGAAAGTAGACATCCCAAGGAAATTGCTGAGAGGCATGTTGAGCCCATTGAATATTTTTTTTTTTTTGTCTCAAGTGATTGAATAATGACTAAAAAAAAAAAAAAAGTTGTAGTGACAAAAAGTTGTCACTAAATGATATATTGCTCACACATGCCATGGTTATATGTGGAATTGCACCCCAAAATACATTCTGTTGCTTCTCCTGAGTACGGAGATACCACATGTGTGGGACTTTTTGGGAGCCTAGCCGCGTACGGGCCCCCGGAAACCAAGCACCGCCATCAGGATTTCTAAGGGCGCAAATTTTTGATTTCACTCCTCACTACCTATCACAGTTTCGAAGGCCATAAAATGGTCCGGGGCTTAAGTGGTTAAGCAGTGCTGTTTGTTTGTTTTTGCCATGTGTGTACCATTGGGAAGATTTCCTGCTCCATAGTCAAAAGGAACATATAGAAAATCCTTCCTACGTGTCACCAAGGTCACCAGAACTAGTGATACCATTAGAAGATTTCCCCTCTATTCCTGTTTTTTATTTTACTTTCAGGAATAACAGTAAACTAGACAAATAGATGGGGGCACAGACAGCAATAAAAACCTGACAGCTGTTCTAATCCCTCCCCACTCTATCCAAACTTGAAAACAAGTTTTGCTTTTTGCTATACATTACACTGTCTTATCTTTAAAATCTTTTCCCCTCCCTTTCCTGTTACTGACAGAGGAAGAGTGAAAAGAATACATTTTCAAAAAAGGGTTCATAAAGTTATAAAACAGTCAAATCCAACTGTATAAAAAAAAAAAAAAAAAAAAAAAAAAAAAAAAAAAAAAAAAAAAAAGGTACTCACCATCACTTTTTCCCTCTTGTTCAGGATAACGGTTATAAAACATTCCAACACCATCATGGGTCCAAGACATGCAACTAAATTTTACTCTCTCCAGAACATCTGGCAGTTCTTCCTGGTTGCAAACTTTCAAGAACTTGATGGTTACCCAGTCTGAGCCACTATTACTTAACCCATAGGCAAAATACTCCCCATCTTCTGTGAAAGCATAGCCTGGAAAAAAAGAAAAGAAAAACGTCCTACTCAGCAAAAAGCTGCAATTCTATTATTCCATCTGTACTATGAAACATTCACTAATTAAAAGGCTTTTCTACTTAAAATCAAGAAAAAGATAAATCTCTTAACCAGTGAGATGTGTAGTTTTGGCTGCCTATTTGGTTACGTATAGACTGGATGTTTTAAAAGAGCAGCCCACATAGCTCCACATTTCCGATTAGCAGCTTTATGATGTGTAACATTAGCGCACAACAGCTTCATTAAAAAATTCAGTAAAATGTATTTATGCTTTAAATGAACATATTAAGAAAAGACAGCTTACCTCGCAGAGCAACTGTTCCATCTTCAGAAAATGTATTAGGATCCAGAAATACTCTTGGTTCATCATCTAGAGAATCCTGAACATACATTACTCTTTGATTCTGAAGACCAGAATTGTAGAAATAGAAATACCTGATTGTTTGCAAATAACAAACATATAGAGAATGTTAGTGTGCATAAAGCAATATGAAAAAAAATAAAAAAAATTACACAGAATTATCATAGTATCTGTGGATTAATAGTGAAAAATGTACAAAATGAGTGACACAGTAGTAAACACATCAAAAGCTAAATGGATTAAGAGTCTGTTGTTATGTAAGAACACCATCATAAGCTGGTGTTTCCCATACTTTGAGACAATACCAGTGAAAATAACACCTCTCATTGTAGGCAGACACAGAAGAACAGAGTTGCATTGTATTGTATATACAGTGCCTTGAAAAAGTATTTATACCCCTTGAAAGTTTGCACATTTTGTCATGTTACAACCAAAAACGTAAATGTATTTTATTGGGATTTTATGTGATAGACCAACAGAAAGTGGCACATAATTGTGAACGGGAAGGAAGATGATGAATGGTTTTAATTTTTTTTTACAAATAAATATGTGAAAAGTGTGGCCTGCATTTGTATTCAGCTCCCTTTACTCTGATACCCCTAACTAAAGTGGAACCAATTGCCTTCAGAAGTCACCCAATTAGTAAATAGAGTCCCCCCCTGTGTGTAGTTTTATCTCAGTATAAATACAGCTGTTCTGTGAAGCCCTCAGAAGTTTGTTAGAGAACCTTAGTGAAAAAACAAACAACATCATGAAGGCCAAGGAACACACCAGACAGGTCAGGGATAAAGTTGTGGAGAAGTTTAAAGCAGGGTTAGGTTATAAAAAAATATCCCAAGCTTTGAACATCTCACGGAGCACTGTTCTATCAATCATCCGAAAATGGAAAGAGTATGGCACAACTGCAAACCTACCAAGACCTGGTCATCCACCTAAACTGACAGGCCGGGCAAGGAGAGCAATAATCAGAGAAGCAGCCAAAAGGCCCATTTCTAAACTCTGGAGGAGCTGCAGAGACCCATAGCTCAGGTGGGAGAATCTGTCCACAAGACAACGATTAGTTGCGCACGCCACAAATCTGGCCTTAATGGAAGAGTGGCAAAAATAAAAAAGTTCCGTTTGCGAGAAGCCATTTGGGGGACACAGCAAACATGTGGAAAAAGTCAGATGAGACCATAATTGAACTTTTTGGCCCAAAAGCAAAACGCTATGTGTGGTGGAAAACGAATACTGCACATCACCCTAAACACACCATCCCCACTGTGAAACATGGTGGTGGCAGCATCATGTTGTGGGGGTGCTTTTCTTCAGCAGGGACAGTGAAGCTGGTCAGAGTTAATGGGAAGATGGATGGAGCCAAATACAAGGCAATCTTAAAAGAAAACCGAGTCTGCTAAAGACTTGAGACTGGGGCAGAGGTTCACCTTCCAGCAGGACAACGACCCCAAACATACAGCCAGAGCTAAAATAGAATGGTTTAAATCAAAGCATATTCATGTGTTAGAATGGCCCAGTCAAAGTCCAGACCTAAATTCAACTGAGAATCTGTGGCAAGACTTGAAAATTGCTGTTCACAGACGCTGTCCATGCAATCTGACAGAGCTTGAGCTATTTCGTAAAGAAGAATGGGCAAACACTTCACTCTCTAGATGTGCAAAGCTGGTAGAGACATACCCAAAAAGACTTGCAGCTGTAATTGCAGCGAAAGGTGGTTCTACAAAGTATTGACTCAGGGGGGCTGATTACAAATGCATGCCACACTTTTCAAATATTTATTTGTAAAAAAAAAAAAAAAATGTTGAAAACCATTTATCATTTTTCTTCCACTTCACAATTATGTGGCACTTTGTGTTGGTCTATCACATAAAATCCCAATAAAATACATTTACGTTTTTTGGTTGTAACATAACAAAATGTGGAAAATTTCAAGGGGTAGGAATACTTTTTCAAGGCACTGTACATGGTAAAAAGATCTGTATGGGCTTGTACGTGTAGACATTTTGGAAAACAGTATGCTTATGGAATGCTGGCAGCATGTGTGGAAGGTGCATGAGGGTGAACTTGCACTCTAAAGTGCCACCTTTACTGTGAAGACAGTCCCCGGGCTACAAAGAAAATAGGGTCTGTAGGTTTGTACTTAGATTGAATTTGTATGCAAGTTGGAACAGGTAAAAAAAATTTTAAGTGCAACTCCAGCCAAGTTTTTAGGGATAGTATAGGGAAGGGTTAACACCCCTGTTCAGAAGATTTCACCTGCCTCTCTTTTCCTGTGACATTTGGATTTTGAAAATTTGGGGTTATCGTGAAAGCAAGGATTGGTGATAAAGCTTCAGTGGATACAAGAGAGAAAGGAAGGCAAACCTTCCAAAAAAAAATTTGTCACAGAGGAACGGCTGGTCGGACTAAAATTGATTAGATTAGAAAACCACCCACCTTAAACCACATAAAATTTAAAAATGAGACACTAGTCTAACTTGGACATAGGTGGCCAGCACAATAGCCATACACATCGCAATACTGCCTATGAGATTACTCTTCCTAGGTATAATCATAGACCTCACAGTTTGATACAAATTTGAGGATTCCGCCTTAGTTCAATAAGTTGGTCTGATTACGTGGGTTAAAGTATGTGTTTATAGCTCCAGCTGGACAGAGTTCAGTTTGATACAAAGTACCTATACTGTGTAGACGGGGGGGGGGGGGGGGGGAACAATCTAGCACACTGCTTCCACTGTTTAGTCAGACATAGTGGGCATTGATAGGTCTGTTTACGATACTGATCCAGAACAATATGAAACACACAGACGGAGCAGTTACAATTGGGTATACATCCCCACATTAACGGTGGGGGTAAATACAGCTCACCGCTCAACGTCTTCTCAGGTCAGTTCCCTTCTGGTTTGTTTCCACACCAAGAAGTTTGGATATTCATTGGAGTACCGTCTGTCAACAGACCATGCAAGATAGTCAATTGCAAATGTCCGATATCCAGCACTTAGCGTGTGTTTGTTCACAATCTCATCTGCCTCACAGAACAGCGTCCGTATACTCAGATTCTCCTGGAGAGCTTGTTCTGCGTGATACAGCGTGAGTCGGCGTGATCCGCGCCGTCTCCCAAATGCTGTCCGATCATGGAGCTGAAAACATAGTGTAGACGATGCGATGGTTGGCTCGGTAAGTGGGACATCCATGTTCACACCCCATCGGGCGTGATACTTACGCATTTCGCTTGATCCAAGCTTCATCAGAGCATTCTTTTTTGGAAGGTTTGCCTTTCTTTTTTGTAGATGCTAGTATTCAATTCAGAGGAACACAACTGGGGGTTAATTGGCCAGATCTTTCCCCAGTGATGGTGTAATTGACATATTTAAAGGGAGTCTATTAACACTAATCAGTGTTACTTTCCCAGTTCTGTCTTTGACTAAAGTGGATGAGCGTATAATACCTCCTTTTTGTGTAAATTATTGTTGATAAAGCTTCGGTGGAGACACGTTTTTCCCATGATAACTCTTAAGTCCCGTACACACGACAGGTTTTCCTGCCAGGAAAACTGCCAAGAGAGTCTTTGGCCGGGAAAACCAGACGTGTGTATGCTTCCTCGCAGTTTTCCCGACAGGAAAACAGCCAGGAATCCCGGAGGGAAAATAGAGAACCTGCTCTCTATTTTCCCGGTCGGGATTCCCGGCGTTTTTTTTTCCGCCAGATTTACTACTACTTTCCTATGGGAAACACTGCGAGGCAGTGCCGATGGAGCATACACACGGCCGGGATTCCAGGCCACAGCACTCATGGCAGTTTTCCTGCCGGGAAACCCGGCCGTGTGTAGGGGAAAAAGCTAACGATCAGGTTCTCGGCTTTCCCCTCGGTTTTCCCGGAGGACTTTTTACCGCCGGGAAAACTGAGTGTGTGTACAGGGCTTAACAGGAGTGAATTTCCCTTCCTAGGGGTAAATTTCCTTTCACTTCCTGTTGTCTACCTTTGTTTGTAAGTCTAATGTATGTAACACGGGGACTGCCTGTAGTAGGATGAGGCAGGTTAGACTTTTGAGAATGACCAACACACACATAGGCATACCAGCTGGAGTAAGATTAGCCACAGAAGCATAAGGGTAAGAGATGTTAATGTGGCGGACTCATGTTACCTCCCTGGCCTGAAATAATTTAATAGAGCTTGAATGAAGACTACTTTTAAATAGAAAGTGTGGTTAATTCAAACCCAAGCTGAAAGTTTAAAGATGAAGTTTAACTTTAAGAGAAAAATAATAAATGCAAATGTTTTCAGGAGGCCAAAAAGCATAGTCCTCCAGTTTTCTGCCCGTGCCTCGTATGGGCTTTGTTAGAAAGTGTCAATGTGCTGCGAGTGTGATGATCAGTGCACTCTGAAGCTGGATACACATTATACAATTCTCTTTAGATTTACCAAAACCATATAATATGAGGGCAAACCTAAACACTTTAAAATTGTATGCAATCAGGTAGGCCCTTGCACTACATAGTTAAGGGTAAATCTAACGGAAATCGAACAAAAGTTGTATAGTGTGTATCCAGCTTTAGTCCACTAAGAACTATGAGCTATAGGGCGTGGCCTGACGCAGCATGTGAGCAGACGTCTTTCCTAGCAGCTCCAAGATCCCTCTGAATAATCCTATGCAATCCTCGTAGCCTGCCTCTCCAAATTGGCTAAAAACCTCACATTTCCCTCTGGGAAGACCCTGGGCTACTTTTCCAGGGATTCTGGTGGATGGGAAAGCGTAAAGGAAGGAAACAGCCCGCAGTCAGGATGAGTATCGCCACACGCTCCTGCCAAGATGGCCGCCGCACCACTGCGCCACTCTCCTCTCTGGCATCCACCCCAGAGCTCTTTGCGGAGGACCCTGAGCCATCTCTGCCACCCTCTCCCAAGACCTCCGCCATACCGGCACTGCCGGCCCCTGCGTCTCCTAGTGAGGATAGCCTGGAGGACGGCCCGGAACCGGAGCCCACGCTGTTGGAGGTCCTTAACATAATCAAGGTAAATCACTCTGACATTATGGGGAAAGTGGAGGAGCTCAAGCTAGACATTACAATAATGCACCAGGATATGCATAAAGTGCGGGACCGGGTCTCAGAAACAGAGCGCCGCATCAGTGATCTGGAAGACACTGTGGGCCCGGTCCTTCCTGCTCTTAAAACCCAGGGCACTAAAATTTGATCGTTGGAGGACAAGGTGTACGATTTAGAGAACCGCTTACGCAGGAACAACCTGCTCCTGGTGGGTCTGCCTGAGCGGGTTGAAGGTTCCGACCCGGTCGCTTTCCTGGAGAGCTGGTTTGCCCAGGAATTTGGGAAGGACTACTTATCCCCCTGTTTTGTTCTGGAGCGGGCCCACCAGGTGCCTGGTAGACCGCTTCCTACAGGTAAACCCTCCCCGCACCATGATAATGCGCCTCCTTAACTACAGAGACCGGTATGCCATCCTGCGTGCGGCCCGCATAAAAGGGAGCCTGAAGATTAACAATGCATCCGTGTCGCTCTTTCCTGATTACTCCCCTGCTGTCCGTGTATCGAGAGCCAAGTAGCACATCAAACAAAAGTTGAGGGAGAAGACCATCCAATACTCCATGCTATTTCCTGCGACGCTGAGAGTTGTGCATCAAGGCTAGGTGCACTTTTTCCAAACCCCTGCAAATTCTTTGTCCTGGTTTGAGTCCCTGCACCAACCTGGTCGTATGTCTGACCAGGCACCTGACACTTGATTTGTTTTAATTTTTTTTATTTTTTCCCTGTGTTCCAGTTTGTATCCCACTTTATGGGTTAGTACATTCAGTACATTCCTGTGTCAAGAGGATGCAGATCTCCACTGGATAACTATGCTGCTACAAGTTGGTTGAAACCCTATATATATATATATATATATATATATATATATATATATATATATATATATATATATATATATATATACTCTGTTTTTTCTCTTTTATTGATCAATAACTGATCTGACTTAGTCCGCTGGCTTGTCTGTACAGGCCATGTTCCTAGTATGTACGTGCAGTTCGGGGTCAAAGCCAGCCCCTTGTTTTTGGGGTCTGGCAGGGGATAATGTTGGGCTGTTGCCTCTACTACCTGTGTATTGGATTGTTGTTGTTTTACTGTATGTTGGGTTGAGTGATAGTGTGTGTGTGTGCGTGTGTGCGTGTTCTGCCTTGCCTCCACCTATACCTTACCTAGATTAACGTTGATTCATATTTTTCTATTGCTTTCCTTCCTTTTTAATACTTTAACATGTCTAAAGGTCAGGTGCATCTCCTGGGGAATGTCCGGGGGTTAAACTCCAAATTTAAGAGGACCTCTCCGTTTGATCTCCTTAATGGTGCGCAATCCTCATTTATTGTGTTTACAGGAAATGCACCTTATGGGATCGAAGGTGCTGGCTTTGAAAAAATACTGGGTTATGCATGGTTATCATTCCACCTACTCTAATTATGCGAGGGGGGGTGTCCATTCTGGTACGGATTTCCTGTGGCAGGGTGGTAGTGGACCCTAAGGGTCGTTATATCTTTCTCCAATGCACGGTGCATGCCACGCCACTATTGTTGGTGGTAGTATATGCTCCCCCCCCCCCCACGGCTGAAATTTTCACAGATTTAAGTGTACAAATTTTCCACTTTTCCAACGCTAGCTACTCTAATGCCCCATACACACGATCGTTTTTCATGCCATTAAAAATGCCATTTTTAAAAATGGCCATTAAAACTGATCGTGTGTATGCTCCAGAGCATTTTTAACGACGTGAAAAACGGCCATTAAAAATTTCGAACATGCTCTCTTTTTTCACGTCGTTTTTCATGTCGTTTTTTTTAACGACGTGAAAAACGATAGTGTGTATGCTTTAACGACGTGAAAAAAAAAACGCGCATGCTCAGAATCAAGTATGAGACGGGAGCGCTCGTTCTGGTAAAACTAGCGTTCGTAATGGAGATAGCACATTCGTCACGCTGTAACGGACTGAAAAGCACGAGGCTGAAAAGCGCGAATCGTCACTCAACAAACTTTACTAACATGACGGGTGGCGTCATTAGAATGGAACTTACCCTTTATAGTGCCGTTGTACGTGTTGTACGTCACTGCGCTTTGCTTGAACATTTTTTAAAATGATGGTGTGTACGCAAGACAGGCTTGAGAGTAGGGCTGGGAAAAAAATCGATTTTAATCTTGAATCGAGTTTTGAGCTCAAATCGATTCAGTTTTGAAGAAAATCGATTTTTTTAGATTTTTTTTTTTTTTTTTTTTTAATTATTTTTTTTTTTCCCTTCAAAGTTTCCGTAGCAGGACTGCAGGGGGCGTATCCGGAATGGCACTGGGCAGTGTTACCCCAATTACATCTACTCGCTGCAGCCGCCGTCTGCCTACCTGATCAGCGTGTCATGCAGACAGACGGCGGCCATTGCAGTGTTCAAAAGCCGCGCCTCCCGAGTCCTCGTCGTCTGTGATAGGCGGAACACTCAATTTCACAGCAGGCAGTATTCAGCCTATCACGGACATCCTCTCATCCTCGTCTGTGTTATGAGGATGACCATGATAGGCGGAACACTGAATGCTGGGAAATTGAGTGTTCCGCCTATCACAGACAAGGAGGAGGCGCGGCTTTTGAATACTGGAATGGCCACCGGTGTAGCAGTAAAATCCGTATACCATGAAAATCTGCATCAGGTACGGGCACAGTGATTGAAGCACGGGCACAGTGAGACACGGGCACAGTGAGACAAGGGTACAGTGAGACAAGGGTACAGTGAGGCATGGACACAGTTCAATTCAACTAAGAGTAACCTCAGGATTTTTTGTTGTTTTATTAGCTAAATCCAAATACAGTATTAATAATTTGAATGTTTAACAATCTTTGTTGCACACTGCAAAAAACAACAAAAGGTCACAAGCGCTAAATTGGTGGATAAAGAAAAAAATATAATGGATGATAATAATAATAATAAGAAAAAAATCCCAAATATTTTGGGAAGTACAAAGTATCCAAAAGGGGGAAAAAAACAGGATCCAGCGCAGCAAGAAAAAATCCGTACCCAGAAGTACAAAATACACAACATGCACACAATATAATCCAGCGCTCATGGAACATACATTATTAACTATTGAAAACTCTTGAAGAATTGATAAAAAAGCTTAGTCCATTTATCACAATAAAGAGAGGGATCCAATCCCAAATGTGCAGAGGGCAAATGAATCTTAACTCTCCAGTTACCAGTGGTGACAAACTTGTTAAACTTGCAGTGACATCCGTGGAGCAAGGAGGGGTTAAAAAAGTCAAAACAAAGCCTGTGGCATGATCTCCGTGTGAGCACAGTACCTTGAATGATGGACAACAGGCAGACCAGCGTGTGGAGGGCCCTCCAACCCAAAAGGATGCAGAGCCAGGATCGCAGCAAGGCTGGGACAGAAGGAATCACACACAGAGTTTCAAGAGTTTTCAATAGTTAATAATGTATGTTCCATAAGCGCTGGAATATATTGTGTGTTTGTTGCACACTGACTTTGCAGTTAGAGAAAGGGTTTGCCTTTGCAATTTTGTTTGTTGATGCACTTTAATTAATATAATAAAAAAAAAAAAATCGAATCGAATTTTTTATAAAAAAAAAAAAAAAAAAATCGCAGATTTTTTTTGGGGGGGAAATCGCCCAGCCCTACTTGAGAGGAAACAAGAAAAAAAATGACGAGAAAAACGTCAGTTTTAAAAATGCCATGAAAAACGATCGTGTGTATGGGGCATAATAGTTGGGGACTTCAACTCGGTACTCGACCCTGACCGGGAACGCTTGAAGCCTCTCCAATATGACTCCAAATTGTTTGGTCAATGGTGTGCCTCTTTTGGTTATGTTGATCTCTGGAGACACTGCCATCCTGATGACCGGGAATACACGCGCCAATCTCGTACATACCGTACTCTTTCCAGGCTGGACTATGCTCTGGGGACTCCTGACTTGATTTACGTCCAACTATTGGGGGGACAATGCCGGATCTGCCTCCTTTGGCCCCACGTGGGATGCTTTCAAGGCATCGGTACAGGGGTCCTACATTTCCAACATTGCCCAGCATCGAAAGTCCTCTCAGGCAACTCTTTTGGTCTTGGAGTCCTACCTGGAGACGGCCAGGGCCCGATATTCTGCGGGGCGCATAGGGCTCTGGACCTCCATAGGGTGGAATTGACGCACAAACCGCAGCTGTATTTGTCGGCCAGGTTACATGAATACAGTAGTAATAATGGAAAGATGCTGGCCTATCTTGCTCGCACGGACGACTTAGATAGGACTATACCGCAAATTCAATTACCAGACGGTTCTGTCACATCAGACCCCCTGCTTATAAACTAAACGTTCAAGTTATTTTATGAGAACCTTTACACCGCCCCATCCCCCCCGACCGAGCTTGAGACGCTGGGATTCTTTGAATCTCTTCAATTCCCTGTCCTTGAAGAATCACATAACCTGATCCTAGACAAGCCCTTGACAGTGGAGGAGGTCACTGAGGCCATTTGCTCGCTCCCCACTAATAAAGCCCCTGGATTGGATGGTTTGTCTGCAGAATGGTACAGAAACTATGATGAAGAACTGTCTCAGAAGCTGCACCCTTTGTTTGGGCGTGCACTGCAGAAGGGTGAGCTCCCCTCCTCCACGTGTGAAGCTCTGATCGTAGTGCTCCCTAAGCCTGACAAAGATAAACTGTTGTGTGGGTCTTACCGTCCAATCTCACTGCTTAATAGTGATGTTAAGGTGCTGGCTAAGATTTTAGCTCTAAGATTACAAAAAGTTATTCTCCATCTTATTCACAGGGACCAGACTGGGTTTAGAGTATGTATGACAACATTTGCCGGCTATAGCTGCACATTCATAGGGCTGCCACTGGGAAAAAAAGTGGCCTGGTGTTATCCTTGGATGTGCTCAAGGCCTTCGATACTGGTAATTGGTCCTTCCTTTGGGAAACCATGCATCGTATGGGCTTCAGCTCTCAAATCATTCAGTGGGTCAGTTTACTCTATACCAACCCTAGGGCTAGGATAAGCACACTACTTTGCAGAGGGGAACCAGGCAGGGCTGCCCGCTCTCGCCGCTTCTGTTCGCTCTGGCCATAGAGCCTCTGGCGCTGCGGCAGATGGCGACGGTGGGTGGCATCTGTAATGGGGCCCTCTCTGAAAAGATTTCCCTTTATGCAGATGATGCCCTAATTTACCTGGACGGATCTGAGCAATCTTTTGTCTCCCTAATGGGTGTTGTGGAGGAGTTTGGGAGGGTCTCCGGGTTACGGGTAGGCTGGGACAAATCTGTTGCATTCCCTATAGGCCCTACACTTGACTATACTTACCTCTCTACATCTAAATTGTCCATCCGACACACGTTTAAATATTTGGGGATACACATTAATGCAGACTTGTCTTCCTACGAAGCTCTCAATGTTTCCCCAATTGTAACACATATGGAGACCAGGCTACGTACTTGGGCCTCTTTACCACTTAATCTTATTGGTCGCGTGAATATTTTTAAGATGATATACTTACCCAAATTTTTATACGTTTTTCGGGCATCCCCCAATTTTTTTGTTTAAAAAAAACTTAACAAAATCAATTCGCTCCTCTCCACCTTTCTTCGGCAGGGGTTGAACCCACGGATTGCTAGGGCCTCTCTTCAGGCTGCTAAACTTGATGGAGGACTAGCCTGTCCTAATCTGAGACTTTATTTTATAGCGTCCCAGCTAGCGTATGTTTATGACTGGTTCCTGGAGGCCCCCTCATCCTGCTCCACCGCTCTGTTGACTGCACTTGTAGGCCCTGGGGACTCGCTTGTTGATGGCCTACACAGGTCTGTACCTAGGAGCTGCTCCCGTAGCTCCCCGATAGAAATCAGTTGGTTAGCTTGGCATGAGGGTAACGGGGTGCTCACGAATTCGGACGGGATGTCTCCAAAAGCTCCCCTGTGGAAAAACCCCAACTTCTCTGAGCTCTTGGGTCACCCGGATTCTCTGTGGTGGACCCGACTGGGGGTCACACACACGTCTCCCACATCTTTGTAAATGATACGTTTATTTCCTTTGAGGATCTAAAAGCACGGTGTGGGGTGATGGACAAATTTCTGTATAAGTACCTATTTTTACGCCATACAGTTCGGGCACAATTTAGTGGTCTGACCCAGGAGCTCACGGAATCACCTCTGGAGGTGCTCATGTCGTACCCAGATATTGAAAAGCTGGTTACGACTATTTCTTCCCACCTGCAGTCGGTTGGGGTCAAACCCTTCCAGATTTCTCTGCGGAAATGGGAGTTGGAAATTCCGGGGGTGTCCAAGGAGGTGTGGGAGGAGGCCTCGGAGGTCTGCTTCCTCGATCTTATCGGATCTAATGATCAGTATGTACAATTTAAATTCATACACGAGTTACATTATACTCCTGCCAGGCTGGCCCGCATGGGTCTAAATTCTGCTGCTTCTTGTTCTCGGTGTGGCTTCACTGAGGATGGTTACATACATATGTTTTGGTCTTGTCCAGCTTTATCATTGTTTTGGAAGGACTTGTTTTCTTTCTTTAAAAGGACACCTTGTATCTACCTATGCCTCACACACCGGAGGTCGGGTTGTTGGGAGTGCTCAATGACTTTATACCTACAATCCATGCTCGAACTCTGATACGCACAATCTTATTTTATGCCAGGAAACTGGTGTTGTTGCAATGGAAAAGTGCCTCTGCTCTGGATATCCAAATGTTGTACCGTATGGTGAATAAGGTTATACCCATCTTTAAATGCATCTATAAGGGCAGGGCCTGTTCCAAAAAGTTAACTAAAATCTGGCAGCCCTGGCTTGATATTGCAGATTCCTTCTGGAAGGACACCCCGCTATCCCAGCCATAGTGGACTATGGTCATGAGTTACCGGGGTCTGTCTGTGGGTTGTTGGGTGATTGGTCATGGTGTGTCTTGGACTTGGGTGGGAGGGTGGTGGGCCGAGTATGGCTGTGGGTATGTATGTGAATGCTATTGTTGGCTAATTATGCTGATTAAGACACAAGGACAAAATGTGTGGTGCCATTGGTGATCCACACGAATTACCCTGTCTCACTTTTTGTTATGGAGTTCCTCCATTGAGGATCCAGGGTAAATGATGTCCTCAAGTTTAAGTATAACTCTGATGTGATACTATTATTCTGCTATACTTTATACACGAGATGTAACCGTTTATGTGCCTTCTTGAACGCTGTATTTGCAGAAAACAAATAAACAAAGTTTAAAGAAAAAAAAAAAGAAGAAGAAGAACTATGAGCCACTTGCTGTGGCAACAAAAAGAACTTGCACGTTACACCCTTAAATATGAGTGCAACATGTAACATGTTCCTAAAGGTGAAATTATGCTTTAAAAGGAGTATAGCCAACGTTTTTTTAGCTGTACTGCTATGGATTACAGGAGTGCAGTTCGTTCTGCACGCCTGTGAGCCATTTTCAGTCAACAGTGGGCTAAAGGCTGCTGTAAACTGACATCACAGAGCCAGTGCAGGCTCTGAAAAGATCCCAACTATATGGTAGGTATCCACCCAGATGTCTGGACTGGCACCCGAGTCAGCCTCTCAGCAAGAGCATGAGCCAGCTTCTCCAGCTCCCTGCATAGCCCAGCGCTCCAATAATAGCTGGAGGGGCAGAGCAGACAGCTGGTCACAGTCGCCAGCTCTCTGCAGTGTTTGATCACTCAGTTCTTGGTCTTAAAAGCCGGCGGGGGACAGATGCACCTAAACGAGTATAATTTGTTATTTTTGTTTTTTTTCCTGATTCCCAAACTTCTCTTTTAAAGTATATCAATTGATAAATTTAAATTCACTACTTTTTTTGCTGTGTCCTATTGGGCAGATCTCCTTCCACTTTCTGTTCTGGGGCCAAAAAAGCAATCATCAAGCTGTGAGATCACATAATGCATGCCAACAGCCGTTGCAAAGGAGTAACAAAAGTGTAAGCCACTGCCATGCTACTACCAGACCACATGCATTTTAACATATATTTAAAGGGCTTTCCAAAAAAATTAAGTGACTATGCCAAAGCACAATTGTCCAATGTTGATAGATAACAGTCTCCTCAGTAACTCTAGTCCCTTGATGGGTGCAATCCACCTGTCTCACGATCGGAGTTCGGAGGTTGCTATCACCATGTGTGAAATGTAAGAGATAAAAATAAAATCATCCTGTGATATATTTGTCCTGGTTATAATCTCCTCTTTTGGTTCGACATCAGAAGACTTAAAGCAGGGCTCCACTTGCTTCCTCCATCCATCTGCTGCCATATTTGGCACCTTTGGGGGGAGGGGGGGGAGCGGGTACCTGTGTTTGACAGGTTCCCATCCCCACTTCCGGGAGATCTTGCCACAGTGAGGTCGCCCGTAAGTTTGGCCATCTTCTGCCTTCCACCGCTGCCAGGCCATTCAGAAAGCGCAGTGCGCTCCGCACATGCAGTGGGATGCATTGCCCAAAGCAAAAACAAGGTAATCTGCCTTATGTCCTATAGCTTCAGTTCACACCAGATCACTGAGCTGATGTGCACTGAAAAAAAATAGGACATGTTGCATTTGTGTGTAGTGCAGTGCATCGTAATAGTGCAGTGCGTTGTAACTAGAGGTCGACCGATATGGGTTTTTCTCTGGCCGATGCCGATGCCGATATTTTGAAATTGGGGTGGCCGATGGCCGATATATGATGCCGATTTTTGTGGCCGATATTTTAGGCCGATTAAAAAAAAAAAAAAAAAAAAACCCTCACCCACTCTATTCCTTCCTGCTTACTCCTGTCACTCTAGCACACACTTGATGTCCTCAGTACAGATGGCACTGGTTTGGAACTGGCAGGTGGCACTGGTTTGGAACTGACAGATGGCACTGGCAGGTGGCACTATTGGAACTGACAGATGGCACTGGTTTGGAACTGACAGATGGCACTGGCATGTGGCACTGGCTGGCGGTACTGGTTTGGAACTGACAGATGGCTCTATTGGCACTGGCAGGTGGCACTGGTTTGGAACTCACAGATGGCACTGGTTTGGAACTGACAGATGGCACTGGCAGGTGGTACTGGTTCGGAACTGACAGATGGCACCGATTGGCAGCAGGGGGCACTGGTTTGGAACGGACAGATGGCACTGATTGGCAGTGGCACTTGGAACTGGGTGGCACTGGCGTGTGACACTGGTTGGCACTGGCTGGTGGCACTGACAGATGGCACTGATTGGCGGTGGCACTGACAGATGGCACTGATTGGCGGTGGCACTGACAGATGGCACCGATTGGCACTGGCTTGTGGCACTGACAGATGGCACTGGCTGGTGGCACTGATTGGTACTGGCTGGGGGCACTGACAGATGGCACTGGCTGTGGCACTGATAGATGGCACCGATTGGCGGTGGCACTGATTTGGGTGGCACTGACAGATGGCCCTGATTGACACTGGCTGGTGGCACTGACAGATGGCACCGATTGGCGGTGACACTGATTGACACTGGCTGGTGGCACTGACAGATGGCACTGGCTGGGGGCACTGACAGATGGCACTGGCTGGGGGCACTGACAGATGGCACTGGCTGGGGGCACTGGCTTGGGCACTGACAGATGGCACTGGCTGGGGGCACTGATTTGGGTGACACTGGCACTGGCTGGTGGCACTAACAGATGGCACCGATTGGCGGTGGCACTGATTGGCACTGGCTGGGGGCACTGACAGATGGCACTGGCTGGGGGCACTGACAGATGGCACTGGCTGGGGGCACTGACAGATGGCACTGGCTGGGGGCACTGACAGATGGCACTGGCTGGGGGCACTGATTTGGGTGGCACTGATTGGCACTGGCTGGTGGCACTAACAGATGGCACCGATTGGCGGTGGCACTGATTGGCACTGGCTGGGGGCACTGACAGATGGCACTGGCTGGGGGCACTGACAGATGGCACTGGCTGGGGGCACTGACAGATGGCACTGGCTGGGGGCACTGACAGATGGCACTGGCTGGGGGCACTGACAGATGGCACTGGCTGGGGGCACTGACAGATGGCACTGGCTGGGGGCACTGACAGATGGCACTGGCTGGGGGCACTGACAGATGGCACTGGCTTGGGCACTGACAGATGGCACTGGCTTGGGGCACTGGCAGGTTTCACACTAAGCCGAGTGTAATGTGTGAAACTGACAGAGAGGAGAGAGAGAGAGAGAGAGAGAGAGCTGTTAGAATTGAGCTCGATGTGGGGGTGGGCGGGCCAGCAGCTAAATTACACCAGCCAATGATTGGGCTGCTTTAGACGTAGTGGCCCGCCCAGATACCATCCCATTGGCTGGTGTAATATCTGCTGGGTCCCGCCCACCCCCGACATCAAGCTGACACATCCTCTCTCTCTCCTCTTACTTTCAGTTTCACACACACACACACAGCACGGCGCTTGATGCTGCTGAGTGTGGAGAAGTGTGGAGGAGGGAGGAGGAGGGGGGAGGAAGTGCAGCCAGTGAATAATATCGGCCAGTTTTGATATTAATCGGCCAAAGCCGATTTATCAAAAATGCCTAAATATCGGCCGATATATCGGCCAGCCGATATATCGGTCGACCTCTAGTTGTAACGCATTACAATATGCTGTAATTCATAAGAATAACATTACAAGTTGGGAAAAACAAAGTAAACAACTGAAATGTATGATGACAATGCACTTGCCTTATTTGTACAATATTGTACAAGCTGTGGTGTGATTGAGCCTTTAATTTCAGTTAGCGGTGGCTGACAAACTAGTTGTACAAGAATATTGAATCTTCTAAAAAAATTAAGTACAAAAATTTTTGGGGATGCACAAAGCAATCCTTTGTAAATCAAAAACCCAACATCAATCTTTAAGAAAACCTGTTGTTCAAAAATGTAAACTATGACTGGGGTAGGAGTTAGGAGATCATATCCTTGCCTCCCTAGACAATCCACGAATACCAGTTTTCTGATGGTCAGCCTATACATACCACATGGATACCGCCTGTAAATAGGGCAAAACGTTGATGTTCAAGCACTGCATTGAGAGATGTGCTATCAGGTAAAGTTTATTTATGTTTTCTAGGAAATTAGGGTACATTGTTCATTTTGAATCGCCTGCCTAATGCAGTACATGCGAATATGTGATAAAGCAATGCACACTAGGGAAAAAGTGTGAACCTAGCCTAAGTTAACATTGTTCTAAATATGCAAGACTGGATAATCCTAACACATGCATGGCAACCTCTGCATGAATGCTTTTGGTACCTTTTTCCTTTCTTGAAATGGCAGCTATACTTGGGATAGTCATAGAGTTCCGTCATCCGATCCTTAAATAGCTTTCGAACTGGACATTGCTCAAGAAAAGGCATTGTCAAATTATTCTGAGCTTCAACAAATGCCTGAACAAAAACAGAAAAAGTGCAATAATTAAATTTCATGACCAATTAAAAAGCATGGTAATTTACATTACAATGCCCTAGACCCATATCCTGCTGCACTACTTCCATCATTATATTCTAACATTTTAATATGTGGTGAGCAATGCCAGAAAACAGTGAGGAGCTTCACTACCTTCAGTTCCTACAGGTAAGCAAGCAATCCTGAAAATACAGGCTGCTGTGGAAATATACCGTACATAAAAAGCTAATTCCCAACAAGAGTAATTCTTCACTCAAAAGGCTCCAAAATAGGGCTGGGAAAAAAATCGATTCGATTTAAAAATCGAGTTGGTAGGTCAAAATCGATTCATATTTTCAAAAAAATCAATTTTTTTTATTCCCCCCCCCCCCCAGGACCGGCGCTAAGAATCCTCCCATTACCGGGTGCAGACCCTCACAAACGACCCTCCTATGTCCCTCCTGTCTTGATAGCCTCTCCGGGGTGTGCAGGGGAGAAGTCAGTCAGCCGCAACCCCGGGAAAGGGGCACGAGGCCGGCCGTCGCGGACTACGCCGAAGCCGCGGCCTCGCCTAAAAAATCCTGCCCGCAGCACCTCAGGACCGGCTCTAGAGTCCTCCCGCTACCGGGGGCGGACCCTCATAACTGACCCTCCTGTGTCCCTCCTGCCTTGGTGGCCTCTCCGGGGTGTGCAGAGGAGAAGTCAATACGCCGCGATCCTGGGAAAAGGGCGCGAGGCCGGACGCCGTGGACTAGGCCGAAGCCGCGGCCTCGCCTAAAAACTCCTGCCCGTAGCTCCTCAGGACCGCCGCGGTGTCACAGATTTTTTTTTTTAGGGGAAAAAAAAAAAAAAAACGCCCAGCTCTACTCCAAAGGCTTAATTTTTTTAAATCTTCATGTATTCTATGCAAAAAGATAAAAAAAAAAAAAAAAAAAATTCAGTATGCAGCCCCCCCCCCCCCAATACTTACCCAAGTCAGATCGCCATCCAACAAGGTCTTTGCCGCCTCATTGGCTCAGATATAGCAGCGGGAGAAATCACAGCCAGCGAGAAGGGAGCGGGGGCCCCCTTAATAAGCGGCTTGCATATAAGAGGGGCGGGCGGGCCAGGAGCTCCAGTGGGGGACTCGAGAAGGAGGAGGATATGGGCCACTCTGTGCAATACCATTACACAGAGCAGGAAAGTATAACATGTTTGTTATTTTAAAAATGTACCTTTAGGCAGGGTTCACACCTATGCGAATTGGATGTGGCTTGCGCCCAGGGTTGCCAACTTTCCATATATTTACGAACAGTTTGTAAAATCTGTACTTTTTGCATCAGTCCTTGAATGTCCATTACAGACATGTAGGCTGCATGTCTGTAACTGACATTCATAGACAGATGCAACAATTATGGATTTTAAAATCTGTTTGTAAATTTACTGAAAGTTGGCAACCCTGCTTGCGCCACATCCAATTCGCAGGACATTTTAAAATACATTAATTTGAATGAGGCTGATTCACATATCTGCGGTGCATTCGCACTCCGCATTGCCCAAAAAACATTATCTTCTATGGGAACGCATCGGATTCACAGATGCGCTCCGTGGTGAACATGAATTCTCTCCCCCTCCTCACTATACCTCACCCTCTCCCTGCTCAGCTGATCCACAGCTACAACGGAGAGGAACCACTGAACAGCTGCTTTTTCTCTTCGTAGGGAAAACGGAGCTGGAATACACACCGGACTGGTGTGAACCCAGCCTTAATATCACTTTAATGGTTTAGCACAGAGTAGCTCAGATCCTCCAAGTGCCCCCATAGCAAGCCAGTTGCTATGGGGGCACTTGGAGAACAGGAGGAACCAGGAGCGCCAGCGGGGGACCCGAGAAGAAGAGAATCTGGGCTACTCTGTGCAGAACTTTTGCAGAGAACAGGTAAGTGTAACATGTTTATTTTTAAAAATGTACCATTAATATCACTTTAAGACCTAAAGCAAGCAACATACTCATGCTATCCTAGTTCCCTAAAAATTCATATAAGTTAAAATAAAATAGGACAGTGGTCATCAACCCTGTCCTCAGGGCCCACTAACAGGCCAGGTTTGCAGGATAACTGAAATACATCACAGCTGATAGAATTTGCTGTTCAGTAATTGGAGTATTCTAGTCTGAATCTCCCCAAGGTAATACATAAAATCTGGCCTGTTAGTGGGCCCTCAGGGCAGGGTTGATGACCACTGCTCTAGGATGCCAGGATGGTACAAGACCCCGCTATCAGTTGAAGGGGCATACATTTAGGAGGAATCAGCCAAACAGCAGCTCTACCTAAATATAAGTTTCCCAAACCCTTTCTGCTGAGATTACATGGCCAGGCAGCTTATTTTGCAATACAGGTAAGTGTTTAAAGTGGCAATAAACTCTGTTCTACCACTTGAACCTACAGGCAAGCCTATAGTAAGGCTTACCTGTAGGTACTGTGAATATCTCCTAAACCAGGGATCAACAAACTACAGCCCTCCAGCTGTTGCAGAACTACAAATCCCATGAGGCAGGGCTCGACAAACCCCGGGCGCCAGGTCGCCATTGCGACTAGAATTAGCGACCTGGCGCCTAGGGGCGCACAGTTGGGGTATCCTGTGTCTCCGTGCCCCCCCCCCCCCGCACCGCGGGATCGCGTCGGGCCGTGCCGGCCGGTAATTGAGGCCACGGCTTTGCGGCCTTCTGCAGGCCTATGCTTCCTTCTGTGGTCTAGCGCCATCTTGTGGTGGCCATTGGTATGACAACCAGCAATGCTAATGGAGTTTCCCTGTCTGTTTGCCCTGCCATCTCCTTCACTCTAATTAGAACCCCCAAACATTATATATATTTTTTATTCTAACACCCTAGAGAATAAAATGGCGGTCGTTGCAATACTTTCTGTCACACCGTATTTGCGCAGCGGTCTTACAAGCGCACTTTTTTGGGGGGAAAAAATACACTTTTTAATAAAAAAAATAAGACAACAGTAAAGTTAGTCCAGTTTTTTTTTTATATTGTGAAAGATAATGTTACGCTGAGTAAATTGATACCCAACATGTCACACTTCAAAATTGCGTCCGCTCGTGGAATGGCAACAAACTTTTACCCATTAAAATCTCCATAGGCGACGTTTAAAAAATTCTACAGGTTGCATGTTTTGAGTTACAGAGGAGGTCTAGGGCTAGAATTATTGCTCTCGCTCTACCAATCACGGCGATACCTCACGTGTGGTTTGAACACCGCTTTCATATGCGTTCGCTACTCACGTATGCGTTCGCTTCTGCGCGCAAGCTCGGCGGGACAGGGCGCGTTCCTGGCTCCTAACTTTTTTAGCTGGCTCCTAGATTCCTAGCAAATTTGTCAAGCCCTGCCATGAGGCATTGCAAAACTCTGACATTCACAGACATGACTAGACATGATGGGAATTGTAGTTCCTGAACACCTGGAGGGCCGTAGTTTGAAGACCCCTGTCCTAAACAGTGCCGGACCTCAAGAGCTTCTGCGGTAAACAGTGGTGCAACGGATCGGTCACGATCCGTGATCCGAACGGGTCACCCTGTTCGGATCGGCACACCACGCGATCCGCAGCCTCGGCCATAGGAAAGGCCCCGGCTTCGGCCTAGCTCCGGAGCGGCGGCCATCTTGGTACACCCGGCGGCGGCTGTCTCGTCAGGAAGTGACATTTCGTCGCCGCCATCTTGCTCCACCCTACACTCCTGCACAGTAATGATAGTGAGAAGTGGGCAAGCGGACATCTTGTTACCCCCCAACAGAGTTTTAGATTTCACAGTTATTTTCAACACAAAACGGAGCTTGTATGCTTAAATACAGTATTTGTAAATCCGACGGACTGTTTACATGTTAAATTTTAAAAGCAGCAGCAAACCTGCTGACCTTACATGGTTGCTAATGTGACAGAACACCTGATTTTCACATTTAACTAAATGTTAAATGTGAAAATCAGAGAGGTGTTCTGTCACATTAGCAAGCATGTAAGGTCAGCAGGTTTGCTGCTGCTTTTAAAATTTAACATGTAAACAGTCCGTCGGATTTACAAATACTGTATTTAGGCATACAAGCTCCGTTTTGTGTTGAAAATAACTGTAAAATCTAAAACTCCGGTGGGGGCAACAAGATTTGTCTTGTCTTTTTTTTTTACTGATCCCAAAAATGATCCGATCCGTGACTCTGATCTGAGGATCGTTCCGATCCGTGAGTTTTTTGATCCGTTGCACCCCTAGCGGTAAACGATGGCTACCTCACGCACGCGCGGGAGTGACGTCATCGTGCCCCGGCCACTCATGTAGCTGGAGGACGCGAAACTGGAAGGAAGATCTGGAGAAGATGTCACACCTCTCAGCGGTGACAGTGTAGCACTGGAGGGCTTTGTTCTAAGGCAAGTCTCTCATAGTGTGCTAGTATGCGATGCATACTAGCACATTATGACATTGCCTTGCAGGTAAAAAAATAAAAGTTCCCCGTCAACAGCGGTTTACTACCGCTTTAATAGCTTATCTTACAAGCTCTGCGTCAGAGTGGGGCAGACAAGAGGCATGGACCGTGATTTCTCTGTAGTCCCATCTTACAGTGACTCTGTCCCATGTAAAACAAAATGGGTGTTGTAGAGCAGACACTACAAAAAAATAAATACAAAAATAATAATATCACATTTACTTTTTAAAGTGGTATTTAACCCAAAAACTAAAATGTAATATATTGCAGTTTACCAATCCTTAGATGTGGTGGCTGCATACGTTTTATTTTTTTAGGCTTATTATCCTTATTTCCCCTGGTGACTTGGCCAGTAACACTTCCTGTCTAAAGCCTCGTACACACGGTCAGACTTCCATCGGACTTTTCCGTGGTTTTTTGTCCGAACGGAGTTGGTCGGGAACACCCATAGCATACACACGCTCTGACTTTTCTGCAAACTTTCCCAAAACTTTTTGCAACATCACATGGTTTTTCTGCTCTTTACCGCCACCCTTTGGTCAACTTCTGCTATTGTTGGTTGATTTTAACATTAGTTGTTTTGTCAATCGGACAAAAGTCCGATGGTTTTCTGTACACACGGTCGGACTTTGCTCCATCGGACTTTTGTTGGGCAAAAGTTTGTCCGTTTGCAGACCCAACTTTTGTCCGATGAAAACAAGAAAAAAGCAAAAAAAGTTTGTCCGATGGAGCGTACACACGGTCGGATTGTTTGTCCAACTTGCTCAAAATGAAGTTTGTTGGCCAAAAGTCTGACCGTGTGTACGGGGCTTTAGGGTGTCTCCACTCTGGGTGAAGGAGCAACAGAGACACCTTTGGACAGCAGCATTGTTAGTCTGGGGGAGTGTAGTGTTAGACTAGCAGATTTAGAAGGATTTAACTAACAAATTAAAGCTGAACTCTAGACAACAGTTTATAAGCAGTTACAGCAAACTGTTTTTTTTTTCCTTTTGTGACAAAAGTTTTACATAAAATAAAAGCTGATCATTGTAAGCACCCCTGTCAGTGGTAAATGATTTTTCTGAACTATCCAACTGCTAATTTGTCTGAACAGTTTGATCTGTTAAAGTACGTTGAAAAATAACAGACAAAAATAAAGGAAAAGTCTAAAAAAATAAAACAAACCTGAACGTTAGTACCACTCAGTGCTGTCCAGACCCAGCCAGCCACAGCAGCTCTCAGCTTCTCACAGATGTTTACAGGCTGCTGCAGGGCTGAATGATGCGCCTGTGCCTTCCACCCACAAGAAGACACTAAAATCTCATGTTAATCATCCAGCGTGCATGAGGCCTAATTCAGTCTGAAGGAACACTCATCAAGTGCAATGCTTGTACTGGGCTCTATTATTAGATGAGGTCTACATACACTACCACACACCAAAACATGGATACACCCTGAATTAAATGTATATTTTAAAATAAAGATTTTATACAATATAAACTTTATAAAGTTGAATAAGCTTATACACAATACAAACTTGACCAAAAACCACTTCAGTATCCCTTTAAACAGATAATCACCTTTGTCTTATCACTGTCGGGATCTTCAAGCCACCTGTATGGATCAGCAACCTTTACACCATGGTAGTCATCAACCTTTAATACAGAATAACAGATACTCAACAGGTTGTTTTGCACAAAACACATACACTTATAATCAGAAAGTAAAGATGGGCCGAACACCCCCCTGTCCAGTTCGCAGCAAAACTCCCGAACAGGGGAAAAGTTTGAACCCGAACCCCATTGAAGTCTACGGGAGCCAAACAGCAAAAAAATCAAAGGTGCCCATTTTGAAGGCTTATATGCAAGTAATTGGCCATAAAAGGGTTATAGGGGTCCGGGTACTGCCCTGGGGGACATAGATCAATGCAAAAAAATATATATATTTTTTAAAACGATTGTATTTTCAGGCGTAGTGATTTTAATGATGCTTTAGGTGCAACAATAAAAATGAAAAATGTCTTAAAATATAGTGCCTGAGGGGTGCCCTTAGTCTGCCTGTAAAGAGGCGCATTTGTACATTTGAAAAAAAAAAAAAATATGTTTTTCTAAAAGAAAAAAAAAAAAACGTGTCAAATCACATTTAAATTGACTTGTGTTTATAAATTGCCGGCAGCTGACTATTAAAAAAAAAAAAGGAAAGAAAAATGCTGTTGGCCCCCCACCCAGTCTATACCAAACCCACCCAGACCTGGCCCCCACTCCTGAACCATATCAGGCCACATGCCCTCAACATGGGGAGGTGCATTGGGGCAGGGGCCCCCTTGTCCCCATGTTGATGGGGACAAGGGTCTCTTTCCCACAACCCTGGGTTGTGGTTGTGGGGGGCCGGGGGAAATCCGGAAGGGGGCTTAACAAGTATTATGTACCTATTCACCAAAAAAAAAAAAAAAAGTGTCAAAAAGTAATAAAAACGAAATTTTTAAAAATTGCGGCGTTTGACAGTTCTTATAAAAGGTAAAAGTGGGGCCACCTGGCGACGTCACCTGGTGGCACCCCCCCTTCTTGTGACATCACAGACTGGTGCATGCTGGGCCATTGATGTCACAGGGGCAGTGCCACCAGGTGACATTGCCGGGTGGCTCCACCCCATAGCTATATAAAAAAAGTCAAACAGCGGTCCAGCCAGACCGCTGAAGCGTTCGTCGCGAGTGGACCTTTGTTGTCTTTTTTTTTTTGGGGTGTGGCGGTGCGACGGGCATCGTGATTGATGATGGATCTACATTGGGGGACATTGTTTTTTATTTTTTACTAATGGATTTATCAAAAACAGACCCCCACAACCACAGCACAGGGTTGTGGGGGGGGGGAAGAGTTCTTCGTGCTTTGGTGTGGGGAGGAGCAGAGCCTCCCTGCCCCAAAGCACCACTTTTATATTGAGGGCATGTGACCGGGTATGGTTCAGGAGGGGGGCGCTCACTCGTTGCCCCCCTCCCTTTCCTGACCCGTCAGGCTGCATGCCCGGATAAGGGTCTGGTATAGATTTTGAGGGAACCCGGTGCCGTTTTTTTATTTTGACAATTTGGGGTTCCCCTTAAAATCCATACCATGCTCCTGCCCATGCAGAACGGTTTGCCCAATACTATCAGAGAGGTCAACAAATCTATTTTATGTGAAGAATGTAATAAAGTGAACCAGTCATTTCACTTATGTTGCAGGTTGAACAAGACACCATATTTTAAACTGCCAACCTCCACCCACCCAGCATAAGCAAGCTTATTTTTCTGCTTTTTAACAATTTAGCAAAATTTAACTGAGTGGCTTTAAGACCGCCTGAACACATTTGCGGGGCTCTCCCCTCTAGACCACGGGTTCTCAAACTACGGCCTGCGGGCCGCATCTGGCCCGCCAGTGTGATTTACATGGCCCGCAGACTGCCCCTTTAACATTGCATCCCCCTCCCCTGACCTTTTTTTCACTATTTATCGCCGCCAGAGGTCCGGCCGGCGGAGGTAATGTCTCTGCCGGCGGCCATTTTCCAGAAGACCACAGACGAGTTATTAACAAGAAGGGAGCCTGCTGAGTGGCTACGATAAAAATGGAGCTGCGGCACCGCCAACCCCCAGCCTGTCTGTCATCTGTGACCTGTTGTGGAAAACGGGCAGGGGTGGCTCCCTTCTTGTTAATAACTCGTCTGTGGTCTTCTGGAAAATGCCTTCAGTAATAGCGGCAGAGATACAGAAGGGCTCCAATGGGGGGGGGGGAGCACTCCGCTGGCTGGGGACAGTGACACCTGAGATGTAAGGAAGCACTCCGCTGGCTGGGGACAGTGACATTAGAGCTCCGACTGATTCTGCATTATGGTGAGTTGAATGATTTCATTTTATATTACAATGTAATAATAGAAATAATGTGCTTCAATCACCCTGACAACATAACAACCATGGTGTCGGGATGATTGAAGCGCTAACACCAGATGTTTGGAGTATCTTTATCTGCTGATTGTTAAACTTTCTGGAATACACATATTGCTATTGTGTTTGGGGGAAGACTGTGATGGGGGTGTCTGTTACAGGGGGCTTTGTGATGGAGAGGAGTTTGTGATGTAGGGGGGTCTGTGATGGATGACCTTATATGGAGGCTTTTTGATGGGGGGGGGGGGGAATCTGTGATGGGGGGATCTGATGAGGGGGATCTGTGATGAGGGGCATGTTGATTAAAATAGTTTTTTATTTTAAATATTAAATAGTTTTTTCCTGTTGTTTTTTTGCACTACAAATAAGATGCGTGCATAGGAATTTGTTCATATTTTTTTAAACTTTAGTCCGGCCCCCTAACAGTCTGAGGGACCATGAACTGGTCCCCTGTTTAAAAAGTTTGAGGACCCCTGTTCTAAGCGGATGAGCTGTAAAGCCATTTAGCATCACCTACTGATAAGTACCATATTGCAGGCACGTGCAGTTTTGAAGCTTGACATATTTGGTATCCATTTGCTCGACATATCAGCTTTTATTTTGTACTGGGGATTAAATTGTGTTTGTCTGCAGTAAAACTCAGATTAGTGGATCTTTTTTTCTGAAACTAAAAATTTGATAAACAATTTAGGAAATATTCTGAGATATCAAAGTTTGCAGCTACAATCGTTTTATTCTATGGGGCCTCTGTGTTTATCAAATTTACTGTATACACACTATGACACTCTTTAGAATTCTGCCATACCACCACACCACAAATGTTGGCATGGGCAACAGATTCATATACTGGTTGTAAAAAGGGACATGAATCTGGAGTATCTACCATGTGCAGAGGTAAACTAAGGCTGGAGTGCTCATAGATGCACTTAAACCATTAGTAAAGGCTTTAAAAAAAAAAAAAAAAAAAAACCTGCATAGTAAAGGCATAACGTGCAAGTATGCATCACATGTTGGTACATTATGAAAGACCTACCTTGAGATGAAGCCCTCCAGCGGCACGCTGTCACCGCTGACAGGGCTTCCCTCTTTACCCGGCTTCCTTGCGGGTTTACGGGCTGTGGCTTCTTAAATGGCTGTGCTGTGAATGCAATCGGGAGTCACAGCTGTGGCACAGGGCTCTGAAGGAACGGCAGAGATAAGCCATTCCTTTAGGAGCGCATGCACCGGTGACTAGAATATCTCCTAAACCATGCACGTTTAGGAGATATTCATTTTACCTACAGGAAAATTTTATTATAACCTTACCTGTAGGTAAAAATAAACTTTGACAGTTTACTACCACTTTATTCCTCATTGCAGCTGAACTCCCTCACACTGCTGGAGCTGTCACACAAATAACTCAGCAGGAGTTTTGTAACCAGATGGGTGGAGCCTGATGGGGATTTAGAGACAGTATTTCCTCATCAGGTCTGCTTTTTCCTTGTGATAGACAGCAAGTGGGTCCATAGCCAATAAACAGCCTGCTTTGGCTATAGAATTCGCCCACTGCCAATCAAAAGGAGAGAGCGGACCTGATGGGGGAAGTAGTGTCTAAGTTTGTGATGTCTTTTCTGCAATAAAAAAAAACCCTGCCTGGAGGCTCACAATCCCCTGTAGAATAAACACGGAGGCGGTTCAGTTTACATTCCAGCACGCTGCCTGTGCGTTGGGATGAATGCACTCCTGCGGATATGTGGAATAACATCATCCTGTTGCAGCCAATCAAGAAAGCCGAAGATCTGCACCCAGAAGAAGCCAGTGAAAAGATGCTGGCAGGGGACCTTGCGGTAAGCATTTTTACCTTTAAACCCCTTTCATACTGGGGCTGCCCATGCGTTATCGGTAAAGTGCCGCTCGTTTTAGCAGTGCTTTACCGCTGTTTAAGTGGCGCTTTACGGTCGCTAGCGGGGCACTTATAACCCACGCTAGCAGCCAAAGAAAGGGTTAAAATCACTTGTGTTGGGGCGCTTCGAAAGCGCTGCCCATTCATTCCAATGGGCAGGGCGTTTTGAGCGCCTCCAAACCGCCACAAAGAAGCTGCTTGCAGGACTTTTTCCAACATCCCGCAAGCGCACCGCCCAGGTATGAAAGCACTTAGGCTTTCACATTCTGGCGGCATGGGAGGCAGTTTTCATGTGCTATTTCTAGCACTAAAACACCTGAAAACTGCCTCAGTGTGAAAGGGGTCTTAAGTGACAATCCACTACACAGGTGACACACTGAGATGTCTGTTCTGTCAGAAAAAGAGGGTGGAGAACTGAAGTGCTGAGAACTCAGTGGAGGAAAGGTCCGAATGATGATTGGAAGGAAGGGACACACCCCCCCTCCACACAGCTCACAGAACAGAGCTGAGGCTGTCAATCACAGGCTGTGTGTTGGTGATTCCTCCCCTGTCACTTCTTTTCTCATGGTGTCAGGTAAGGGATGAGCTCCGGAGTGTTCACACTGAACACGTGCAGAGCCCACCAGGAAGTCGGCGCTGCGCTAATCACAGCCAGGGAGACATTTCCCGATCCCTGCAGCCGAGCATCGGGAATGTCTCCCTGCCTGTCATTAGCGCAGCGCGGTGCCGACTTCCTGGCGGGCTCTGCACGTGTTCAATTCGAACACGCCGGAGCTCATCCCTAGTGTCAGAAAAACTTGTCAAAAGTGATTCATGCTGACGGTAGCAAAGGAACGAAGCAGCAGACAGGAATGACACTCAGTGCTCTGGACTGAGACAAGTACACACTATAGAGCAGGGGTAGGCAACCTGGGGCCCTCCAGTTGTTGCAGAACTACAAGTCCCATCATGCCTCTGGGAGTAATTGTAGCTGCCAGCCTTGCAATGCCTCATGGGAAATGTAGTTCCACAACAGCTGGAGGGCACCAGGTTGCCTTCCCCTGCTATAGAGGGATATGCTTTGTTTATGTTTCAGGTCTGAAGTTTACAACCACTCTATCCTGTATGACAGGGGTAGGCAACCTTGGCTCTCCAGCTATGGTGAAACTACAAGTCCCATGAGTCCTTGCAAGACCCTGACAATCACAGACATGACTTCTAGAGGCAGAGGCATGATGGGATTTGTAGTTTCACCACAGCTGGAGTGGTTGCCTACCCCTGCTGTATGAGAGTAATACCTGTACAAATATTAACCAGAATACAATTTTTTATTTCACGACTATTTCAAGGCACCAAGCGACAATGGTGAACACAATTTAGATTCCCCGATCATATTGTAGTTAGTGGGAAGAATAATGCGCTCTGTTTTGTCCTGGTTGCCATTGCCATCCTCAGGACTGAAAGTGAATGAAAAGACAACATTCTGAGTTGTCACCAGAAAAGTAATAGAGAGGAAATCTTCCAATGGGGGACACCTATTACATCTCACTTCCTGTTGTGTCTACAGGACAGGAAGTGAAGGGAGATCATCTGAATGGGACACAAAAAAACTTAAGGTGATTTTATTGCTTCCCTATTCTACTTGACAAAAAGTAAAAGCAAGTTTTGTCTTTAGCTATCCTGAAGATCACATGAGTAGAAGGTGAGGGATGTGAGCCCCTGTCACAAGAATAAAACAATAGAAATGTGTAGGATGAATAGTCTCTGCACCCCATACAGTGATGAGGGGGGGGGGGGCGGTGTGGAAGGTACAGCTACACTCATTATACCCGGATCCTCCATGTTGAATTGACAGATGACAAAGCGATTTGCTGTCACTGTAAGGGATGACCAGGCAGTCTCAGCCTGCACTCACCGCACTCTCATCACGAAAGGTCTCCGGATAGCGGAAGGTCGGCGCCTGCTTCATGATATCCATCGGCGTGAGGAGAAGACAAAGCGATCTGACACACACACCGAACTCAGATGACAACCGGCACCTCCTCTCGGCCTGAACAGCTTGCCGTCGCTTCCTAGTGACGACCTACTCCAGCCGGCCTGTCACAGTCCCCGCTACGCTGGCTACGTCATCAGAATGGGACAAAGGGCGAGGATTGGCTCCCTGCTGGGCGCTACCACATGGGGATGTGAGGCAGCTACTCTGTGGATGAAGTGTGTAGCAGAGACGTGGATGGAGTGTGTTAATACTAGTATCCTGGGGTATCGATCCTATAACAAAGTATTGATCATCTAATTGTATGGAGTGTCTCTCGTGTTAGCTGGAGGGGCTCCGAAATCAAAATGCAGGATGCACTTGGCCGAAAAATGACAGTTTTTTAAATATACAGTATCTCACAAAAGTGAGTACACCCTTCACATTTTTGTAAATATTTTATTCTATCTTTTCATGTGACAACACTGAAGAAATGACACTTTGCTACAATGTAAAGTAGTGAGTGTACAGCTTGTATAAGACCCGGTTCACACAGGGGCGGCACGACTTGTCCCGCGACTGCCGGGCGATCTCCACACGACTTCAGAGGTGATTTGCAAAATGACTTCTGTATTGAAGTCAATGCAAGTCGCCCTGAAGTCGTCCCAAAGTAGTACAGGAACCTTTTTCTAAGTGAGTCGCTCCTATTAGAATGGTTCCATTGTACAGAGCGGAGCGCGACTTGTCAGGCGGCTAGGTCGCCTGACGAGTTGCTCATGTGTGAACCGGCTCTGACAGTGTTAATTTGCTGTCCCCTCAAAATAACTCAACACACAGCCATTAATGTCTAAACCACTGGCAACAAAAGTGAGTACACCCCTAAGTGAAAATATCCAAATTGGGACCAAAGTGTCAATATTTTGTGCGGCCACCAATATATTTCCAGCACTGCCTTAACCCTCTTGGGCATGGAGTTCACCAGAGCTTCACAGATTGCCACTGGAGTCCTCTTCCACTCCTCCATGACGACTTATGCCGCGTACACACGATCATTTTTCCCGTCGGGAAAAATGAAATTTTTTCCTTTGGACGAGAAAAACGATCGTCTGTGGGCTTTTTGCAGTTTTTCCCGATGGGAAAAACGGCATTAATCACGACGAGAAAAATTAGAACATGCTCTAATTTTTCTCGTCGTGATTCCTGTCATTTTTTTCCTACACACGGTCGTTTTTCTCGCCAAGAGAAAAAATGACGGGAAAAACGGCCGTGTGTGGGAACAAGCCGTTCCCTCGTTTTTCCTGTCGTGATTCACGGCAGTGTTTTCACCACCGTGAATCACGATCATGTGTACGCGGCATAAGGATGAGCTCCGGCGTGTTCGCATTTAACATGTGCAGAGCCCGCCAAGGAAGTCGGCACCGTGCTGTGCTAATGACAGGCAGGGAGACATTTCCCGATGCTCGGCTGCAGAGATCGGGAAATGTCTCCCTGGCTGTGATTAGCACAGTGTGGTGCCGACTTCCTGGCGGGCTCTGCACGTGTTCAATGCGAACACGCCGGAGCTCATCCCTAATGACGACATCACGGAGCTAGTGGATGTTAGAGACCTTGCGCTCCTCCACCTTCTGTTTGAGGATGCCCCACAGATACTCAATAGGGTTTAGGTCTGGAGACATGCTTTGGCCAGTCCATCACCTTTACTCTCAGCTTCTTTAGCAAGGTAGTGGTCGTCCTGGAGGTGTGTGCGGGGTCATTATCATGTTGGAATACTGCCCTGTGGCCCAGTCTGCTTTAGTATGTCACAGTACATGTTGGCATTCATGGTTCCCTTAATGAACTGTAGCTCCCCAGTGCCGGCAGCACTCATACAGCCCCAGACCATGACACTCCCACCACCATGCTTGACTGTAGGCAAGACACACTCGTCTTCGTGCTCCTCACCTGGTTGCCGCCACACACGCCTGACACCATCTGAACCAAATTCATTTATCTTGGTCTTATCAGACCACAGGACATGGTTCCAGTAATCCATGTCCTTAGTCTGATTGTCTTCAGCAAACTGTTTGCGGGCTTTCTTGTGCATCATCTTTAGAAGAGGCTTCCTTCTGGGACAACAGCCATGCAGACCAATTTGATGCAGTGTGCGGCGTATGGTCTGAGCCCTGACAGGCTGACCCCCCACCCCTTCAATCTCTGCTAATTTTCACTTAGGGGTGTACTCACTTTTGTTGCCAGCGGTTTAGACATTAATGGCTGTTTGTTGAGTTATTTTGCGGGGACAGCAGATTTACTCTGTTATACAAGCTGTACACTCACTACTTTACATTGTAGCAAAGTGTCATTTCTTCCGTGTTGTCACATGAACAGATAAAATAAAATATTTACATAAATGTGAGGGGTGTACTCACTTTTGTGAGATACTGTATGTTTTAAAAACTGTCATTTTCGGCCAAGTGCAATACATACCGTATGTATGTGTGTGTGTATGTATATATATTGTGACAGCAGGAAGGTAAAGTCACCTGGTTGCATCCAGGGGGGTAGATATATTTCGCCCAGATTCAGGCTTTACGCCGACTTATACAACTAGGTGGAGAGTTGTATAAGCCCAGCTGAGGCTAGTGGGCTCATGGATGACTCATACCTCTAGGGAGAGTGTGGGGCGTCGTGCAGACAGGGAGTTGATGAGACCAGCTGAAGCTTGTCAGCTCATTTAGGCCTCTATAACAACTCCCAGATTCATTAGGTGTTAGCTCATGCCTGGAACCAGACCTGTGTGGACTGTCTAGGGAGAGTGAACCCCTGTGCGGTGAGACAAAGCCTGTGTGGCTATTTGCTTGGACATTTAAAACCAGGGACTTAGGGACTAGGACAGCACTAGGCTGATCCCAGTTGTTAGTTAGGAAACCTGTATGTTTAGTCAGAGGTCAAGTTGACCAGGATTTATTTTGTTTATGTTTCTTTTGCTTTGCTGTGTTTTGTCACTGTAAATAAAAAAAAAACCGCACCTTTTTGATTTTGAAAACCACAACCTCCGTTTGCTGGGCCTGTTTTGTGTGGGGAGCCCATCCCGGGGGTCACACACACCCGCTGCCGAGCTAACCCCCTCACAGTTGGTGGAGAATGCAGGCAGTTTTTTTTTAAGCCAGCATGGAGGAGATACTGAAGCAGCTGGCTCTAGCAAATGCCAATCAACAGCAGACAAATGCAGGTTTACAAAAGAACTTCGCAGCCCAGCAGCAAGCTCATCAACAGAGCCTTGCAGCCCAGCAGCAGACAAACGCAACTTTGCAACAGAGTCTGGAGGCTCAGCAACAAGCCCAGCAGCAATCTGAGGCCCGCTTCATAGACCTGTTGCAGAAGCAAGAGCAGAGACTACAACAACAGATGGAAGCAGTAATGCAGCAACGTCCGCAGACCAGTGAGGAAAGCCGTCCCACTAATACCGCGTCCTTTGGGGTGAGTCGTTTATTGACAAAAATGACTGGAGAGGATGATCCAGAGGTATTTTTGACCACATTTGAAAGGACCGCTGAAAGAGAAAAGTGGCCTGAGGAGCAGTGGGCTGGACTGGTGGCTCCTCTGTTAACTGGTGAATCGCAGAAAGCTTACTATGACCTAGAGCCTAACCAAGCAAAAGACTATGTGATGCTAAAAGCTGAAATATTGGCAAGGCTGGGTGTCACCCAGGCTGTCCGGGCTCAGCGTGTGCATAACTGGACTTTCCAGCTTGGAAAACCCCCCAGGTCTCAAATGTATGATCTCATTCACCTGAGCAGAAAGTGGCTACAGCCAGAGACTTTGTCCGCACCAAAGATTGTGGAACGTGTTGTAATGGATCGATTTTTGAGAGCTCTTCCTACTGCCATCCAAAAGTGGGTAAGCCATGGAGACCCAGAGACGGCCGATGGTCTTGTGGATCGTGTGGAGAAATACTTGGCTACAGAGAACCTGACGGCCTCTTCCAGAGACACTCGGACTTTCCACCCTAAGACCAGACCATCCCCAGGGGCGGATAAGAGGATTCCAAGGGGTGAGGGTGGAGAGGGTGGGAGCTCTACCCCAAGTTTGGCGAGAACAGCCTGGGAAATCAGCGGCTCAAGAGGCGGCAAGAAGGATCGATTGCTACCGCTGCCGGCAAGCGGGACATATTGCAGCCAATTGCCCGGTTGTGGAGGAACCCATGCAGTGTGACTTTCTGACGGGCAGACGTCAGTCGCTGTGTGCGACAGTCGCATGCACTGCCATTCGAGGAACTGAGAAACATTTATGCAAAATGTGTGTTAATGGTAGAAATGTTGTGGTATTGCTGGATTCAGGTAGCCTTGTGACCCTGATAAAGGCTGAGTTAGTTAAAACAGAGGTCTCTGGGAATAGCAAGGTAGCTGTTATTTGTGTGCATGGGGACACCCGAGAGTATCCAGTGACTACAGTGTGTTTCGAGACCCCCAAAGGTACCCTCTCTCATCCAGTGGGCTTAGTATCTCGGTTACCGCATGACGCCATTGTGGGAAGGGATTTTCCGAAGTTCTGGGAACTGTGGGATGATCCTGAGCCCCCCACTGGTGCCCCTATGTACCAGGAATGTGATAGCCAGAACTCCCCTGAGAGTGGTGAGGACTCTCCGGAATTTCCCTTATCAGTATTGGCAGGGGAGACTCAAGAAACTGGAGAGGAGCCCACCTCCTCAGACGAAAACCTACCGTCTGTGGAGTTTTCTGATCTTGAGGTTCACAGGGAAAACTTTGCCACAGAACAGTTGAGAGACCCCGCCCTAATAAAGGCACGGGAAAACGTAGTGAAAATAAATGGCGAGTTAGTCAACCCAGATAATACCTGCACTTACCCATACTTCAGCGTAGAGAAGGACCTACTGTATCGGGTGGCAAAAAGGGCAGAAGAAACCGTTGAGCAGCTTGTGGTGCCCAAACCTTACAGGAAGTTGGTGTTGGAGTTGGCCCATGGGCACATTCTTGGAGGTCATCTGGGGACAGAGAAAACCCGAGAGAGGGTCTTACAGAGATTCTATTGGCCGGGGGTGATGAAGGACATAGAAAATTATTGTTCCTCCTGCCCTGTGTGTCAGAGGTTGGCCCCGATGCCACATTTCCGTAGCCCGCTGGTCCCTCTACCCATCATTGAGGTCCCGTTTGAGAGGATCGCCATGGATTTGGTAGGTCCTATAATCAAGTCCGCTAGGGGGCACCAGTACATATTAGTTATAATGGACTATGCCACCCGTTATCCAGAAGCGATCCCTCTCCGAAATACCTCGGCCAAAACCATAGCCAAAGAGCTATCTCTTGTGTTTAGCCGGGTGGGTATTTGTAAAGAACTACTTACGGACCAAGGTACACCCTTTATGTCCCGGGTTATGAAGGAGCTGTGTAAATTGTTCAAAGTGACGCAATTACGTACATCTGTGTATCACCCCCAAACCGATGGGCTGGTTGAAAGATTCAACAAAACCCTAAAACAAATGTTGAAGAAAGTGGTGGATAGAGATGGAAAGGATTGGGACTGTCTACTTCCTTATCTGATGTTTGCTATTAGGGAGGTGCCCCAATCCTCTACGGGATTCTCCCCCTTTGAGTTACTGTATGGGAGACACCCAAGAGGGCTGTTGGATATTGCCAAGGAAACTTGGGAAAGTGAGAGTTCTCCCCACAGGAGTGTGATTGAGCATGTCGCCCTGATGCAAGACCGAATTGCACAGGTAATGCCCATCGTGAAGGAACATTTGGCCCAAGCGCAGTTAGCACAGCAGAGAGTGTACAACCGTGGAGCCAAGACCCGTACCTTTTCCCCGGGGGATAGGATACTGGTACTTGTCCCTACGGTTGAAAGTAAATTCCTTGCCAAATGGCAAGGCCCCTATGAGATAATGGAAAAAGTGAGCGAAGTGAATTACAAGGTCAGACAACCAGGAAGGCGAAAGCCCGAACAGATCTATCACGTTAATCTGTTGAAAGCCTGGAGGGATAGAGAGTCCCTAGTCGCAGACACTTGGTCACCAGCTCAAACTGGTTGCGTGATTCCTGAGGTTGGAATATCAGCCACCTTGTCACAACCCCAACAACAGGAGGTTAAGGAGTTTGTGCTTCGCAACAAGGAGGTATTCTCTGAGCTGCCGGGACAAACATCTGGGGTAGAGCATGACATCATTACCCCACCCGGTGAAAGGGTGAAGTTAAAACCCTATCGGATCCCAGAGGCCCGACGGGAGGCAATACGGGAGGAAGTACAGAAAATGCTGAACTTAGGGGTGATAGAGGAGTCCCAAAGTGATTGGTCTAGTCCCATTGTGTTGGTGCCTAAACCGGATGGGAGCTGGCGATTTTGTAACGATTTTCGTCAGTTGAACAAAGTTACAAAATTTGACACCTACCCCATGCCACGTATTGATGAGTTGATCGACCGGCTGGGAACAGCCCGATACATGACGACTCTTGACCTCACAAAAGGGTATTGGCAAATCCCCCTGGCCAAGTCGGCCAAAGAGAAAACCGCATGTGTAACCCCAGACGGGGCGTTCCAATATAAAAGAATGCCGTTCGGGTTACAGAATGCGCCGGCCACATTCCAGCGGAAAATGGACCAGATGCTGAGGCCCCATCGGAAGTATGCTGCGGCTTACCTGGATGACGTAATTGTCCATAGCACAGATTGGGCCTCACATCTGCCAAAAGTGCAAGCAGTCCTGGACTCTGTTCGGGAAGCGGGGTTTACGGCTAACCCCAAGAAGTGTACCATTGGGCAGGAGGAGGCCAAATATCTTGGGTACACCATTGGGAGGGGAGTAATAAAACCCCAACTCAACAAAATCGAGGCCATCCAGAGTTGGCCACGTCCCAACAGCAAGAAGCAGGTACGAGCCTTTCTGGGAATCGCTGGGTATTATCGGCGATTCATTCCCCACTTTGCTTCTAAGGCTGTGCCCCTAACCAACCTGACGAAGGGGAAAGGGTCGGTCATGATTAAATGGACCCCCGAGGCTGAGGCAGCATTCCAATTCTTGAAACAAGCCTTATGTAGCCAGCCAGTGTTGTACTCACCCGACTTCTCTAAAGACTTTGTCGTACAAAGTGATGCGTCAGATGTGGGGTTAGGAGCAGTATTGTCCCAGGTCTGGAACGGGGAAGAGCACCCAGTCATTTACCTCAGCAGGAAGTTGAAGTCCCATGAGGTAAATTACGCCACCGTTGAAAAGGAGTGTTTAGCGGTGAAGTGGGCTCTAGATTCCCTTCGGTACTACCTGCTAGGTAGGCACTTTGACATGGTTACGGATCACGCTCCGTTAAAGTGGATGGCTCAAAACAAGGAGACAAATAGAAGAGTGAATAGGTGGTTCCTGGCCCTCCAGGAATTCAACTTCACAGTAAAGCATCGCCCTGGCGTTCAAATGGGGAATGTGGATGCTTTGTCTCGAGTACATGAATGCCTGATTGCTGGTGTTCCAACCCCGAGGTTAAAACAAGAGGGGGGGGTATGTGACAGCAGGAAGGTAAAGTCACCTGGTTGCATCCAGGGGGGTAGATATATTTCGCCCAGATTCAGGCTTTACGCCGACTTATACAACTAGGTGGAGAGTTGTATAAGCCCAGCTGAGGCTAGTGGGCTCATGGATGACTCATACCTCTAGGGAGAGTGTGGGGCGTCGTGCAGACAGGGAGTTGATGAGACCAGCTGAAGCTTGTCAGCTCATTTAGGCCTCTATAAGAACTCCCAGATTCATTAGGTGTTTGCTCATGCCTGGAACCAGACCTGTGTGGACTGTCTAGGGAGAGTGAACCCCTGTGCGGTGAGACAAAGCCTGTGTGGCTATTTGCTTGGACATTTAAAACCAGGGACTAGGACAGCACTAGGCTGATCCCAGTTGTTAGTTAGGAAACCTGTATGTTTAGTCAGAGGTCAAGTTGACCAGGATTTATTTTGTTTATGTTTCTTTTGCTTTGCTGTGTTTTGTCACTGTAAATAGAAAATAAACGGCACCTTTTTGATTTTGAAAACCACAACCTCCGTTTGCTGGGCCTGTTTTGTGTGGGGAGCCCATCCCGGGGGTCACACACACCCGCTGCCGAGCTAACCCCCTCACAATATATATAACATTTACAATTGTATTATATTTGACTTTTTAATTAATATCATGAATTTAAATGAATATGAATTTATTGTCAGCTATTATTTGGCGCATTTAGCACAAGAAAAGTTCTATGTATGTCTTCACACTGGTCCGTTGCGCTTCCATTGTTGCTGCATTTTTGGTTAGTTAACCACTTAACCACTTAAGCCCCGGACCATTTGGTAGCTAAAGGACCAGAGGTGAATTCAGAATTTTGCACTGCGCTGCTTTAACTGTAAATTGTGTGGACATGCAATGTTGTACCCAAACAAAATTTGCGTCCTTTTCTTCCCACAAATAGAGCTTTCTTTTAATGGTATTTGATTGCCTCTGCGATTTTAATTTTTTGCGATATAAACAGAAAAAGACCGAAAATTTTGAAAAAAAATGATATTTTCTACTTTTTGTTATAAGAAAAATCGAATAAACTCAATTTTAGTCATACATTTAGGCCAAAATGTATTCAGCCACATGTCTTTAGTAAAAAAAATGTCAATAAGTGTATATTTATCGGTTTGCGCAAAAGTTATAGCGTTTACAAACTAGGGTACATTTTCTGGAATTTACACAGCTTTTAATTTATGACTGCCTATCTCATTTCTTGAGGTGCTAAAATGACAGGGCAGTACAAAACCCCCCCAAATGACCCCATTTTAGAAAGTAGACACCCCAAGGAAATTGCTGAGAGGCATGTTGAGCCCATTGAATATTTTTTTTTTTTTGTCCCAAGTGATTGAATAATGACAAAAAAAAAAATTACAAAAAGTTGTCACTAAATGATATATTGCTCACACATGCCATGGTTATATGTGGAATTGCACCCCAAAATACATTCTGCTGCTTCTCCTGAGTACGGGGATACCACATGTGTGGGACTTTTTAGGAGCCTAGCCACGTACGGGACCCCGGAAACCAAGCACCGCCTTCAGGATTTCTAAGGGCGCAAATTTTTGATTTCACTCCTCACTACCTATCACAGTTTTGAAGGGCATAAAATGCCAAAATAGCACAAAACCCCCCCAAATTACCCCATTTTAGAAAGTAGACACCCCAAGGAAATTGCTGAGAGGCCTGTTGAGCCCATTGAATATTTTTTTTTTTGTCCCAAGTGATTGAATAATGACAAAAAAAAAAAAAATTACAAAAAGTTGTCACTAAATGATATATTGCTCACACATGCCATGGTTATATGTGGAATTGCACCCCAAAATACATTCTGCTGCTTCTCCTGAGTACGGGGATACCACATGTGTGGGACTTTTTAGGAGCCTAGCCACGTACGGGACCCCGGAAACCAAGCACCGCCTCCAGGATTTCTAAGGGCGCAAATTTTTGATTTGACTCCTCACTACCTATCACAGTTTTGAAAGCCATAAAATGCCAAAATAGCACAAAACCCCCCCAAATGACCCCATTTTGGAAAATAGACACCCCAAGCTGTTTGCTGAGAGGCATGGTGAGTATTTTACAGCTCTCATTTGTTTTTGAAAATGAAGAAAGAACATTTTTTTTTTTTTTTTTTTTCAATTTTCAAAACTTTATGACAAAAAGCGAGATCTGCAAAATACTCACAATACCTCTCAGAAAATAGCTTGGGGTGTCTACTTTCCAAAATGGGGTCATTTGGGGGGGTTTTGTGCCATCTGGGCATTCCATGGCCTCCGAAACTGTGATAGGCAGTGAGAAGTAAAATCAAAAATTTACACCCTTAGAAAGCCTGAAGGCGGTGCTTGGTTTTTGGGGTCCCGTACGCAGCTAGGCTCCCAAAAAGTCTCACACATGTGGTATCCCCGTACTCAGGAGAAGCAACAGAATGTATTTTGGGGTGTAATTCCACATATGCCCATGGCATGTTTGAGCAATATATCATTTAGTGACAACTTTGTGCAAAAAAAAACCCAAAAAATTATTTTTTCCGCAACTTGTGTCAACATATAAAATATTCCATGGACTCGACATGCCTCTCAGTATATAGCTTGGGGTGTCTACTTTCCAAAATGGGGTCATTTGGGGGGGTTTTGAACTGTTCTGGCATTTTATACACAACATTAGGAAGCTTACATCCACTCTTCTAACCACTTGAAGACAAAGCCCTTTTTGACACTTTTTGTTTACATGAAAACATATTTTTTTTGCAAGAAAATTATGTTGAACCCCCAAACATTATATATATTTTTAAAGCAAAGGCCCTACAGAATAAAATGGTGGGTGTTGCATTTTTTTTTCCTACACAGTATTTGCGCAGCGATTTTTCAAACGCATTTTTTTGGGAAAAAATACACTTTTTTTAATTTTAATGCACTAAAACACACTATATTGCCCAAATGTTTGATGAAATAAAAAAGATGATCTTAGGCCGAGTACATAGATACCAAACACGACATGCTTTAAAATTTCGCACAAACGCGCATTGGCGACAAACTACATACATTTTTAAAAGCCTTTAAAAGCATTTACAGGTTACCCCGTTAGATTTACAGAGGAGGTCTACTGCTAAAATTACTGCCCTCGATCTGACCTTCGCGGTGATACCTCACATGCATGGTGCAATTGCTGTTTACATATGACGCCAGACCGACGCTTGCGTTCGCCATTGGGCAAGAGCAGGGCAGGACAGGGGTGCTTTTTTTTTTTTTTTTTTTTATTAATTTTGCTTTTTTATTTTATTTTTAAACTGTTGCTTCCATATTTATTTATTTTTATCATTTTTATTGTTATCTCAGGGAATGTAAATACCCCCTATGATAGCAATAGGTAATGACAGGTACTCTTTTTTGAAAAAACTTGGGTCTATTGGACCCTAGATCTTTCCTCTGCCCTCAAAGCATCTGACCACATCAAGATCGGTGTGATAAAATGCTTTCCCAATTTCCCAATGGCGCTTTTCATATCTGGGGGGGGGGGGGAAATTCCCTCCCACTGCTTGTAAAAGCAGTCCAGAGGCTAATTAGCCACTAGGATTGCTTTTACATGAAAGCCGGCCGCTGGCTGAAAAGAATGATACCAAGATGATACCTAAACCCGCAGGCATCATTCTGGTATAAACATTCAAAGTCCAGCAACATACCAGTACGTTGCTGGTCCTTGTTGGACATGTATTGTAATCTTTTTTTTCATGCAGCCTGTTGGCTGAACGAAAAAAAAAGATTGATCGGTGGGTATGCCCACCATTAGAATACCGCCCTTCATCCACCCACTTCTAATGATGGGCATACATGCACCATTTATATATGCCGAAGCATGGGGGCATCTTCTCGCAAAAGTTATGCCGCGTACACATGGTCAGACTTTTCCACGGGCAAGCCTCCGTCGGAATTTCGACCGTATATACGCGGCATTAGGAGCAAAATCGCTCCTCCGCTCCTGCTGCCCCAATGCTTCGGCATATATGCTTTTTTTTTTAACTGTGGTGGTGAAATCACCTCCTACAGCACTGGAGTCGCAGGGATCAGGCCTGTCTCTGCGAACGCTGCAGTTATGTGTGTTGTGTTTTGTAAGTGACAGTGATCGATCGATACTGCACTTCGGTGGCCTGGGCTGGACGGAGGGGCAAAACGCAGGTGCTAGCAGGTATCTGGGCTGATCCCGCTAACACTGCGTTTTTAGGAACCCTAAACTGCTGGGGACGCTAGTATAGATCTGATCAGATCAGATATTGATCTGTTCAGATACTATACCACTAAGGGGGGTGTATGCTTCACGTGTGGGTGTTAGCGCTACTGGCACTAACCTGACGCTGCCTGGGGTGTGACGCAGACCCTCTCTGATGCTAAAACCTAACTGATATCACCCGCCGGGCGATCAGGGGGTTAAACCTTTATTGGGTTATATACGGCGGGTGCCCTGACACTATAAAAAGCAAACTAACTAACCAGCGTCACCCGTGACACTTATATGATGATCACTGGTGAAAGGGTTAACTAGGGGCAATTAGGGGGTTAAAACCTTTATTAGGTAATATATGGGGGTACCTGACACTATATAAAAACCTGACGGCGAACCTAAAAAAAAATTACTAGCTACCTATCGGCATCACCGACACTAAGACAACGATCATAAAAACGATTGCTTAGCGACAGTGGTGATAGGGGGTGAAAGGGTTACCCTGGGGGGGCGATCAGGGGGTTAAACCTTTATTAGATAATATATGGGGGTACCTGACGCTATAAAAACCTGCGGCGAACCTAAAAAAAATTACTGGCTACCGATCTGCATCGCCGACGCTAAGACATCGATCAGAAAAATGATCGCATAGTGACGGCGGTGCTAGGGGGTGAAAGGGTTACCTGGGGGGTGATCAAGGGGGTTACACCTTTATTAGGTAATATATGGGGGTACCCGACGCTATAAAAACCTGCGGCGAACCTAAAAAAAATTACTGGCTACCGATCAGCATCGCCGACGCTAAGACATCGATCAGAAAAATTATCGCTTAGTGACAGTGGTGATAGGGGGTGAAAGGGTTACCTGGGGGGGCGATCAAGGGGGTTAAACCTTTATTAGGTAATATATGGGGGTACCCGACGCTATAAAAACCTGCGGCGAACATAAAAAAAATTACTGGCTACCGATCAGCATCACCGACGCTAAGACATCGATCAGAAAAATGATCGCATAGCCACGGCGGTGCTAGGGGGTGAAAGGGTTATCTGGGGGGTGATCAAGGGGGTTAAACCTTTATTAGGTAATATATGGGGGTACCCGACGCTCTAAAAACCTGCGGCGAACCTAAAAAAAATTACTGGCTACCGATCAGCATCGCCGACGCTAAGACATCGATCAGAAAAATTATAACTTAGTGACAGTGGTGATAGGGGGTGAAAGGGTTATCTGGGGGGTGATCAAGGGGGTTAAACCTTCATTAGGTAATATATGGGGGTACCCGACGCTATAAAAACCTGCGGCGAACCTAAAAAAAATTACTGGCTACCGATCAGCATCACCGACGCTAAGACATCGATCAGAAAAATGATTGCTTAGTGACAGTGGTGATAGGGGGTGAAAGGGTTATCTGGGGGGTGATCAGGGGGTTAAACCTTTATTAGGGGGGGTTAGGGGGCTACACTGGACCTAAGACTAAACTTTGGTGACACTTTTACAGTCACAAATGTCACTGATTGCAGTGATCACTAAATAAATGGTCACTGCAATCAGTGTCACTGGGGGCTGGGGGGTGATCTGGGGGGGCGATTTATGTGCCTATGTGTCCTGGTGTCAGTGTGCTGTTTTGTGTACTAACCTGGCATCTTCTCCTGTACGGCGCTCGGTATATGTGAGCGCCCCAGGAGAGATGACATCACTTCCTCCTTCCTGGCAGGCAGGGGAAGCTCTCTCATTCGCCGGGAGCGATCGAGAGGGGGTGGCCGGAATCGAACGGCCGTCCCCTCATGCCGGATGGCTCCCGAAGGTAAAACGACCGCTCACTGTAAAGAAGGGGGGTCCGATCGGACCCCCCAACTATACAAAGGCAATCACGTACATATACGTGATTCTGCCTGTCGGTGCCATTCTGCTGACGTATATTTACAGTGGGCGGTCGTTAAGTGGTTAACCACTTAACGACCGCTCACTGTATATATACGTCGGCAGAATGGCACCGACAGGCACAATCACGTAGAGCATACGTGATTGCCTTTGTATAGTTGGGGGGTCCAATCGGACCCCCCTTCTGTACAGTGAGCGGTGGCTAAGTGTCCGGGAGCGTTCCGGGATGAGGGGGCAGCCATTCGTTTCTGGCCACCCCCTCGCGATCGCTCCCGGCGAATGGAAATGCCCCCTCTGTCTGTGTCAGACAGAGGGAGCAGGAGGAAGTGATGTCATCTCTGGTGCGGCGCTCACATATACCGAGCGCCGTACAAGAGAAGATATCAGGTCAGTGCACACAACACTACACTGACACCAGGACACATAGGGACATAAATCGCCCCCCCAGACACCCCAGATCACCCCCCAGATCACCCCCCAGCCCCCAGTCACAGTATCACTGATTGCAGTGACCATTTATTTAGTGATCACTGCAATCAGTGACATTTGTGACTGTAAAAGTGTCACCAAAGTTTAGTCTTAGGTCCAGTGTAGCCCCCTAACCCCCCCTAATAAAGGTTTAACCCCCTGATCACCCCCCAGATAACCCTTTCACCGCCTATCACCACTGTCGCTTAGCGATCATTTTTCTGATCGCTGTCTTAGCGTCAGTGATGCCGATCGGCAGCCAGTAATTTTTTTTTAGGTTCGCCGCAGGTTTTTATAGCGTCAGGTACCCCAATATATTATCTAATAAAGGTTTAACCCCCTTGATCGCCCCCCAGGTAACCCTTTCACCCCCTATCACCACTGTCACTAAGCGATCGTTTTTCTAAACGCTGTCTTAGTGTCTGATGCAGATCGGTAGCCGGTAATTTTTTTTAGGTTCGCCGCAGGTTTTTATAGCGTCAGGTACCCCAATATATTATCTAATAAAGGTTTAACCCCCTTGATCGCCCCCCAGGTAACCCTTTCACCCCCTATCACCACTGTCGCTAAGCAATTGTTTTTCTAAACGCTGTCTTAGTGTCGGTGATGCAGATCGTAGCCAGTAATTTTTTTTAGGTTCGCCGCAGGTTTTTATAGCGTCAGGTACCCCAATATATTATCTAATAAAGGTTTAACCCCCTTGATCGCCCCCCAGGTAACCCTTTCACCCCCTATCACCACTGTCGCTAAGCAATTGTTTTTCTAAACGCTGTCTTAGTGTCGGTGATGCAGATCGTAGCCAGTAATTTTTTTTAGGTTCGCTGCATGTTTTTATAGCGTCAGGTACCCCAATATATTATCTAATAAAGGTTTAACCCCCTTGATCGCCCCCCCAGGGTAACCCTTTCACCCCCATCACCACTGTCGCTAAGCAATCGTTTTTCTAAACGCTGTCTTAGTGTCGGTGATGCAGATCGGTAGCTGGTAATTTTTTTTTGGTTCGCCGCAGGTTTTTATAGCGTCAGGTGCCCCCATATATTATCTAATAAAGGTTTTAACCCCCTGATTGCCCCTAGTTAACCCTTTCACCAGTGATCACCATATAAGTGTTACGGGTGACGCTGGTTAGTTAGTTTGCTTTTTATAGTGTCAGGGCACCCGCCGTGTATATAACCCAATAAAGGTTTAACCCCCTGATCGCCCGGCGGGTGATATCAATTAGGTTTTAGCGTCAGAGAGGGTCTGCGTCACACCCCAGGCAGCGTCAGGTTAGTGCCAGTAACGCTAACACCCACGCGTGAAGCATACACCCCCCTTAGTGGTATAGTATCTGAACAGATCAATATCTGATCTGATCTATACTAGCGTCCCCAGCAGTTTAGGGTTCCCAAAAACGCAGTGTTAGCGGGATCAGCCCAGATACCTGCTGGCACCTGCGTTATGCCCCTCCGTCCAGCCCAGGCCACCCAAGTGCAGTATCGATCGATCACTGTCACTTACAAAACAAAAACACACATACCTGCAGCGTTCGCAGAGACAGGCCTGATCCCTGCGACTCCAGTGCTGTAGGAGGTGATTTCACCACCACAGTTAAAAAAAAAAAGCAAATATGCCGAAGCATTGGGGCAGCAGGGGCGGAGGAGCGATTTTGCTCCTAATGCCGCGTACATACGGTCGAAATTCCGACGGAGGCTTGCCCGTGGAAAAGTCCGACCATGTGTGTGCGGCATAACTTTTTTGCGGGAGGATGCCCCCATGCTTCGGCATATATAAATGGTGCGTGTATGCCCATCATTGGAAGTGGGTGGATGAAGGGCGGTATTCTAATGGTGGGCATACCCACCGATCAATCTCTTTTTTCGTTCAGCCAACTGGCTGCATGAAATAAAAAGATTACAATACATGTCCAACAAGGACCAGCAACGTACTGGTATGTTGCTGGACTTTGAATGTTTATACCAGAATGATGCCTGCGGGTTTAGGTATCATCTTGGTATCATTCTTTTCAGCCTGCGGCCGGCTTTCATGTAAAAGCAATCCTAGCGGCTAATTAGCCTCTGGACTGCTTTTACAAGCAGTGGGAGGGAATGCCCCCCCCGGATATAAAAAGTGCCATTGGGAAATTGGGAAAGCATTTTATCACACCGATCTTGGTGTGGTCAGATGCTTTGAGGGCAGAGGAAAAATCTAGGGTCTAGAAGACCCCAGTTTTTTCAAAAAAAGAGTACCTGTCACTACCTATTGCTATCACAGGTGATATTTACATTCCCTGAGATAACAATAAAAATGATAAAAAAAAAAATACTTGGAAGGAACAATTTAAAAATAAAATAAAAAAGCAAATTTAATAATAAAAAAAAAAGCACCCCTGTCCTGCCCTGCTCTTGCCCAATGGCGAACGCAAGCGTCGGTCTGGCGTCATATGTAAACAGCAATTGCACCATGCATGTGAGGTATCACCGCGAAGGTCAGATCGAGGGCAATCATTTTAGCAGTAGACCTCCTCTGTAAATCTACTGGGGTAACCTGTAAAGGCTTTTAAAAATGTATGTAGTTTGTCGCCAATGCGCGTTTGTGCGAAATTTTAAAGCATGTCGTGTTTGGTATCTATGTACTCGGCCTAAGATCATCTTTTTTATTTCATCAAACATTTGGGCAATATAGTGTGTTTTAGTGCATTAAAATTAAAAAAAGTGTATTTTTTAACCCAAAAAATGCGTTTGAAAAATCGCTGCGCAAATACTTTGTAGAAAAAAAAAATGCAACACCCACCATTTTAATCTGTAGGGCCTTTGCTTTAAAAATATATATAATGTTTGGGGGTTCAACATAATTTTCTTGCAAAAAAAAAAATGTTTTCATGTAAACAAAAAGTGTCAAAAAGGGCTTTGTCTTCAAGTGGTTAGAAGAGTGGATGTAAGCTTCCTAATGTTGTGTATAAAATGCCAGAACAGTTCAAAACCCCCCCCAAATTACCCCATTTTGGAAAGTAGACACCCCAAGCTATATACTGAGAGGCATGTCGAGTCCATGGAATATTTTATATGTTGACACAAGTTGCGGAAAAACGACAATTATTTTTTTTTTGCACAAAGTTGTCACTAAATGATATATTGCTCAAACATGCCATGGGCATATGTGGAATTACACCCCAAAATACATTCTGTTGCTTCTCCTGAGGGGATACCACATGTGTGAGACTTTTTGGGAGCCTAGCCACGTACGGGACCCCAAAAACCAAGCACCGCCTTCAGGCTTTCTAAGGGTGTAAATTTTTGATTTCACTTCTCACTGCCTATCACAGTTTCGGAGGCCATGGAATGCCCAGATAGCACAAAACCCCCCCAAATGACCCCATTTTGGAAAGTAGACACCCCAAGCTATTTGCTGAGAGGTATTGTGAGTATTTTGCAGATCTCGCTTTTTGTCACAAAGTTTTGAAAATTGAAAAAAAAAATATATATATATATTTTCTTTCTTCATTTTCAAAAACAAACGAGAGCTGTAAAATACTCGCCATTCTCGCCATTCCTCTCAGCAAATAGCTTGGGGTGTCTATATTCCAAAATGGGGTCATTTGGGGGGGGGGTTTGTGCGATTTTGGCATTTTATGGCCTTCGAAACTGTGATAGGTAGTGAGGAGTGAAATCAAAAATTTGTGCCTAGAAATCCTGAAGGCGGTGCTTGGTTTTCGGGGTCCCGTACGCGGCTAGGCTCCTAAAAAGTCCCACACATGTGGTATCCCCGTACTCAGGAGAAGCAGAAAAATGTATTTTGGGGTGTAATTCCACATATAACCATGGCATGTGTGAGCAATATATCATTTAGTGACAACTTTTTGTAATTTTTTTATTTATTTTTTTGTCATTATTCAATCACTTGGGACAAAAAAAATATATTCAATGGGCTCAACAGGCCTCTCAGCAATTTCCTTGGGGTGTCTACTTTCTAAAATGGGGTCATTTGGGGGGGTTTTGTGCTATTTTGGCATTTTATGGCCTTCGAAACTGTGATAGGTAGTGAGGAGTGAAATCAAAAATTTGCGCCCTTAGAAATCCTGAAGGCGGTGCTTGGTTTCCGGGGTCCCGTACGCGGCTAGGCTCCCAAAAAGTCCCACACATGTGGTATCCCCGTACTCAGGAGAAGCAGCAGAATGTATTTTGGGGTGCAATTCCACATATAACCATGACATGTGTGAGCAATATATCATTTACTGACAACTTTTTGTAATTTTTTTTTTTAGTCATTATTCAATCACTTGGAACAAAAAAATAAAAAATTCAATGGGCTCAACATGCCTCTCAGCAATTTCCTTGGGGTGTCTACTTTCCAAAATGGGGTCATTTGGGGGGGTTTTGTACTGCCCTGTCATTTTAGCACCTCAAGAAATTAGATAGGCAGTCATAAATTTAAAGCTGTGTAAATTTCAGAAAATGTACCCTAGTTTGTAAACTCTATAACTTTTGCGCAAACCAATAAATATACGCTTATTGACATTTTTTTTACTAAAAACATGTGGCTGAATACATTTTGGCCTAAATGTATGACTACAATTGAGTTTATTCGATTTGTCTTATAACAAAAAGTAGAAAATATCATTTTTTTTCAAAATTTTCGGTCTTTTTCCGTTTATATCGCAAAAAATAAAAATCGCAGAGGCAATCAAATACCATTAAAAGAAAGCTCTATTTGTGGGAAGAAAAGGACGCAAATTTCGTTTGGGTACAACATTGCATGTCCGCACAATTTACATTTAAAGCAGCGCAGTGCAAAATTCTGAATTCACCTCTGGTCCTCTAGCTACAAAATGGTCCGGGGCTTAAGTGGTTAAAGTGGTTGTAAACCCTTTACAACCACTTTATGCTACAGGTAAGTCTATATTAAGGCTTACCTGTAGCTACTCAGGATATCTCCTAAACCTTCATGGTTTAGGAGATATCCCCTGTCCCCTGCATGTGCCGATGTCATCATGTCACATGCACACTGGGGCAAACTGAAGAAATGGCACCTATGTGCTGTTGCTTCAGTTCGTGTACCATTACCGGCGGCTCCCATGCGCATGCGCGGGAGTGACGTAATCACGGCTCCGGCCAATCACAGTGCCGGAGCCCTCATACCCGGAAGTAAGCGCCGAAGGGGGAGACGTGGACCGATGCGGGGCTTCGATCTGGGGTAAGTAATACATAATGAGCTAGTAAGCTATGCCTACTAGCTCATTATGCCTTTGTCTTGCAGGGGTTTTTTTTTTCATTTTTTTTTTTTTTTAGGGTTTACAACCACTTTAAGGGCCGAGCCTCTTTTTCAGATGTGTTGTTTACAAGTTAAAAACAAGAATATTACTTAGAACCCCCAAACATTATACATTTTTGAACTAAAAAAAAAGACAACAGTAAAGTTAGCCCAATTTTTTTTTTATATTGTGAAAGATAATGTTAAGCTGAGTAAATTGATACCCAACATGTCACGCTTCAAAATTGCGCCCGCTCGTGGCATGGCAACAAACTTTTACATTTAAAAATCTCCGTAGGCGACGTTTAAAAAAATTCTACAGGTTGCATGTTTTGAGTTACAGAGAAGGGCTAGGGCTAAAATTATTGCTCTCGCTCTACAGATCGCAGCGATACCTCACATGTGTGGTTTGAACAGCATTTTGATATGCGGGTGCTGCTCACGTATGCCTTCGCTTCTATACGCGAGCTCAGCGGGATGGGGCGCTTTAAAAAAAAAAAATTATTATTATTTATTTTACTTAATTTTATTTATTTTAACACTGTTTTTAAAAAAAAAAAGTATTTGGGTCACTTTTATTCTTATTACAAGGAATGTAAACATCTCTTGTAATAGCAAAAAACATGATAGGTCCTCTTAAATATGAGATCTGGGGTCAAAAAGACTTCAGATCTTATATTTACACTTAAATGCAAAAAAAAAAAAAATTAAAAAAATTGTCATTTGAAAAAATGACAAAAAAAAATGGCCCTTTAAGCGCTATGGGCGGAAGTGACGTTTTGACGTCACTTCCGCCCTGCTATGGTATCTTCCCCCTCACTCATATCCATACCAAGCAGGAGACAGGACCCGATTGCCTCCGCCACTACCGACGACTCCGGTAAGCTGGAGAGCGGCAGGAGGGGGGCCCCTCTCCTGCCGCTGATAACGGTGATCTTGCGGCGAATCCGCCACAGAGACCACCATTATCGGAAACTGGACCGCCGCCTGATCCAGCCAGTGATGTAGGTTGAGGGGGCCGTTACTGCTACACGTTTCAGGGACTCTGCCCCCTTTGCCAAGCAATCGGAGTGTAAGGAAGATTTGACATTTATACAGTGTTGGCGGGGGTGGGACTGAAGAAGGCTGCTGCTTGTGTACTCTTTGATATTTGCATATGGTTAAAAAGTCAAAGTAAGCCTAGCATCTTTTGGACATGGCAATTAAAGTGATTGTAAAGTCTTGTGTTTCTTTTTTTGTTTTGTTTTTTAATAACAACAAACATGTTATACTTACCTGTCCTTTGCAGTGGATTTACACAGGGCAGCCTATTTTCTCCTCTTCTCAGGTCCCTCTTCTGTGCTCCTGGCCCCTCCCTCTTGCCCAGTGTCTTCACAGAAAGTAGCTTGCTATGGGGGCACATGAGCCGAGCTGGAGCTCTGTGTGTCCATTCAGACATAGAGCTGCCATTCCGGCCCGCCCCTTCTCTCTCCTGATTGGCTAACTGACTTTGATTGTCAGCCGCGGGAGCCAATAGTCTCAGCCAATTAGGAGGAAGAGTCCCGGAAGGCCGAGGGACTCGTGGACATCGCTGGACAGAGATGGATCTCAGGTAAGTATTAGGGGGGCTGCTGCACACAAAAGGCTTTCTATCTTAATGCATAGAATGTATTAAGATAAAAAAAAAACTTTTGCCTTTACAACCACTTTAAGCTTGTATAACGCTGAATTTGGGCATTTGCTGTGTGGAGATTTATCCCAGATCTGGCAAAGGAGCTGCATTGTCTACCATGCAGAGCTGCACCAGATTTTGCACTCTCCAGTTTTAGTAAATCAACCCCACTGTGCTGAAGAAAAGTACTGAATGAAGTAAGTACTCTTTCCAGCGCACAACACTGCACTGCAGGTAGTGTGAACTGACCTAGTAGAAAACAAGGCCAATTGCCTTGTCTTTGCTTTGGGACTGCACTGTGTAAGGCTGCCCAGCATAGCCCAACGTACAGTGCCTTACAAATAAATATGTGAAAAATGTAACGTACATTTGTATTCAACCCCGTTTACTCTGATACCCTTATCTAAAATCTAGTGGAACCATCTGCCGTCAGAAGTCACCTAATTGGAAAATAGAGTCTACTGTCGCGTACACACGATCGGAATTTCCGACAACAAATGTTCGATGTGAGCTTTTGGTCGGATATTCCGACCGTGTGTAGGCTCCATCGGACATTTGGTGTCGGAATTTCCGACACCAAATGTTTGAGAGCAGGTTCACAATTTTTCCGCCAAGAAAATTTATTGTCGGAAATTCCGACCGCGTGTAGGCATTCCGACGCACAAAAGTGCTGCGCATGCTCAAAATCAATTTGACGCATGCTCAGAATCATTGTACTTAATTTTCTCCGCTCGTCGTAGTGTTGTACGTCTCCGTTTTCTTGACCATCGGAATTTCTGAGCAACATTTGTGTGACCGTGTGTATCCAAGACAAGTTTAAGCCAACATCCGTCGGGAAAAAAAAACACGGTTTTGTTGTTGGAAATTCCGATCGTGTGTACGCGGCATACCTGTGTGTAATTTAATCTCAGTATAAATACAGATGTTCTGTGAAGCCCTCAGAGGTTTGTTAGAGAACCTTAGTGAACAAACCGCATCATGAAGGCCAGGGAACACACCAGACTGGTCAGGGATAACATAGTTACATAGTAAGTCAGGTTGAAAAAAGACACAAGTCCATCTAGTTCAGCCATAAAAAATAAATAAATAACGTTGTGGAAAAGTTTAAAGCAGGGTTAGGTTATAAAAAAAATATCCCAAGCTTTGAACATCTCACAGAGCACTGTTCAATCCATCATCCAAAAATGGAAAGAGTATGGCACAGCTGAAAACCTATCAAGACATGGCCATCCACCTAAATGGACAGGACAGGCAAAAATAGCATTAATCAGAGAAGCAGCTAAAAGGCCCATGGTAACTCTGGAGGAGCTGCAGAGATCCACATCTCAGGTGGGAGAATCTGTCCACAGGACAACTATTATGCCTTGTACACACAAGCGGAATTTCCGTCGTAATAAACTCCAATGGGTTTTTCCAACGGAGTTCTGATAGAATTCCGCTCAAGCTGTCTTGCATACACACAGTCACACTAAAATCCGACCGTCGAGAACGCGGTGACGTAAAAGACTAAGACGAGCCGACAAAATGAAGTTCTATGCTTCCGAGCATGCGTCAAATTGTTTCCAAGCAATGCGTGGTTTTTAGTCCGTCGGAATTGCATCCAGATGAACGGAAATTCCGATAGAATTTTTTTTCAGCGGAAAAATTGAGAACATGTTCTCTATCTAATTCCGTCGGAATTTCCGAAGGAAAAAGTCAGATCGGGCATACACACGGTTGCAATATCCGATGAAAGAATTCCGTCTGACATTTTCCATTGGAAATTCCGAGCGTGTGTATGCGGCATTAGTCGTGTACTCCACAAATCTGGCCTTTATGGAAGAGTGGCAAGAAGAAAGCCATTGTTGAAAGAAAGCCATAAGAAATCCAGTTTGCAGTTTGTGAGAAGCCATGTGGGGGACACAGCAAACATGTGGAAGAAGGTGCTCTGGTCAGATGAGACCAAAATTGAACTTTTTGGCCTAAAAGCGAAAGGCTATGTGTGGCGGAAAACTAACACCCCATCCCCACCGTGAAACATGGTGGTGGCAGCATCATTTTGTGGGGATGCTTTTCTTTAGCAGGGACAGGGAAGCTGGCCAGAGTTGATAGGAAGATTGATGGAGCCAAATACAGGACAATCTTAGAAGAAAACCTGTTAAGCCCCGTACACACGATCGGTTTAACTGATGAAAACCGTCCGATGGATGGTTTTCATCAGACAAACCGATCGTGTATGGTACCCATCGGTCTTTTTTCCATCGGATGGAAAAAATAGAACTTGTTTTAAAATTTTCCGATGGATAAAAAACCGATGGGATTTTCCGATCGTCTATGGGCAAGTCCATCGGTTTAAAAACCCACGCATGCTCAGACTGAATTAGGAGACGGGAGCGCTCGTTCTTGTAAAACTAGCGTTCCTAATGGAGAGAGCACATTCGTCATTCTGCAAGTTATTGCTTCGTTTAATGCAGCGCATGTTTTTTTGCTTTCGAACGGTCTTTAACCACCTCCCTACTGTGCACGAAAACCCCCTTCCTGCCCAAGCCATTTTCCAGCTTTCAGCGCTGTCACACTTTGAATGACAATTGCGCGGTCGTGCGACGTGGCTCCCAAACGAAATTTGCGTCCTTTTTTTACCACAAATAGAGCTTTCTTTTGGTGGTATTTGATCACCTCTGCGGTTTTTATTTTTTGCGCTATAAACAAAAGAAGAGCGTCCAGTTTGGGAAAAAAACACTATTTTTTTATTTTTGCTATAATAAATACCCATTTTTTTTTCTTTTAATAAAATTTTCCTCAGTTTAGGCCGATACGTATTCTTCTACATATTTTTGGTAAAAAAAAAAAATCGCAATAAGCGCGTATTGATTGGTTTGCGCAAAAGTTATAGCGTGTACAAAATAGGGGATAGATTTATAGCATTTTTATTTTTTTATTAGTAATGGCGGCGATCTGCGATTTTTTATTGTGACTGCGATATTGCGGCGGACACATCGGACACTTTTGACACATTTTTGGGACCATTCACGTTTATACAGCGATCCCTGCTATAAAAATGCATTGATTACTGTATAAATGTGATTGGCAGGGAAGGGGTTAACCACTAGGGGGCGGGAAGGGGTTAAATATGTTCCCTCAATGTGTTCTTACTGTGGGGGGAGGGGACTGACTGGGGGAGGTGACCGATGGTTGTCCCTATGTACAAGGGACACACCATCGGTCCCCTCTCCCTCACAGGACGTGGATCTCTGTGTTTACACACAGAGACCCACTTTCCTGCTCGTTTCCCGGGCAATCGCGGGTGCCCGGCGGCAATCGCGGCCGCCGGGCACGCGCACCGGGGCCTCGTGAACGCGGCGGGCGCGCGCGCCGCTGCCTTTAAGCGCGCGCCTCCTAGCTCGTTTTAAAGGGAGGACGTCATATGACGTCCTCCCAGAACGAGAGTATCCTCCGCCGGCCGTCAATTGACAGTGGGCGGTGGACAAGTGGTTAAAATGTCATTTTGGCAGCAGAACTTTCTCCTGAGTTCTGACAAATGTATGTCTTTCTTTTTTCTAGTGATCTTAGGAATAATTATTAAAATTCTTCAAGGTCACCTCCCAAATTACACCTTTATGTTTTTTGACTCTTAAAATTTGTTGTGCATTTTTTGGTGTGTCAATTTCTCAGAACAACATAATATTTAATTTTTGAAAAATCATGGAGGTTGGTGTCCCTTGTTCTTAATTACACATTGTATTTATGCAATCTTATTGCTACTTCTCAAAAAAACACATCAGGCATGTAGGTTGGCTGAAATCAAATTTCCCTTTATTTTGGAAAAAAACAAATCAAAAACCGAAGGGCAACTATTCCCAAATTAGCATAGAATATAAAGTCATTAGATCCCAAATGCAGACCTGACTATGATCAATAATAAAATCAACAACAGCATGAAATCAGGAGCAGCAGCCAAAGACATACATCATCCCAAGCTGTGGTACTCCATCAACCTTCAATTTCTGGATGAGCAGCTCGAGGCCAGGGAATCACCTCCTGCTCTTCCTTGTAGCCTTCCTTCCACGCCTCTCTGCAGCGTTCTCTCCACGGCCCCGTCCATGCACCCTTGCAGGCTGGGCCACTGTGGGTGGTGATGTGGCAGGAGGAGGAGGAGAAGGAGGAGAGGGATTGGGCTGATGTGAGATATGGGTGGCCTCAGTCAGCAGCCCCCTCGCCCCCATGTGTACGGCCATATAGATGAGATGCTCACAGAGGGCCTGTTGTCCCGCCTCCATTCTGAGCAGCTTATCCGCCAGATAGGTGCTAAACCCCTCCGTAGGGTTGAGGGGGGCCCTCATAATGGCAGCAGCCTCCTGAATCATCTTTAGTGACTCCTCCTCCACTTGTGTCATCCGCCGTTGTTTTGGCGGTCTGACGTGAAGGGGAGCCACTTGGGAGACGGTGCTGCCACTAGGCCTGGGGACCTGCTGAGTCCCACTGGGCCCTGCCTCCTCCTGCCTGTCACACTCCTGACCCTCTTCCTCCTGGCTTTCCTCATCCTGTTTATAAAATAAAATGTAAATTTCTATTGAGGAATCAATCACACACAATTTTGATCTCATTACTGGTTTATTTTGGAGGGGGGGGGGGGGGGTGGGATCATTTATGGCTAAGCCAAACAGTTCAACTCCATATTACTTAGTGGACAATAATTAGCATCAAAAATACTATACCGGGCTGAAGATGTGAAGATCTGGCTCTTCTAGCTCGGGAGGCTCCTCCTCCGCCTCTGCAGGGGTGGAGGGAAGGGTGGAAGGAACGCTGGAGGGAAGGGTGGAAGGAAGGGTTGAGGGAAGGCTGGAAATAGATTCCCTGGCCTCGATCTGGTCATCCAGAAATTGAAGATGTCTGTAGTACCACAGCTTGGGCTTTACTACATCGTCGGCTGCTGCTCCTGATCTCTTGGACTGGCGCACTTCCTTGAATTTTTTTTTATAAGAATTGCGCAGGTTGTTGATTTTATTATTGATCATAGTGTAGTCTGCATCTGGGATCCATGGCTTCATATCCTCGGCTAATTTGGTAATAGTTGCCCGTCGTACATCACTTTTGTGATACGCAGGGTGTTTGAGCTCCCAAAGGTTGCGCTGTTCCTTATACTTTTCAATAAAAACAAGCATCACCTCCGGCTCTCTTAGTTTATGCATCTATTAGGATCAGCAAGTACAAAAAAAAAAAGGATCAGAATTGATTCTCCTCAACTTATCACAATATTGCCCTTTACAATCATGACCCATTAATATGCCACTGCAGGCCCGAGTTCCCTTCTTACCTTAGTTCACTTCGTGGGTTCACTTCCGGTCGTCCTTACTCCGCGCATCCCTAATAACTTCTTTCCCCTTTTTATACCCTGCGCATGCGTGTAACTCCGCCCTCGTCGCCCGCCCATGACGGACTTTTTCTGCATTTCCCCGCCCCTTAACGATCGGCGCACAGTGTGAGACGGCGACATGTCGCAGACACAGGTGGCTTCTTTAGTTGAAATTACCGACGAGGAAAGCCCGGAGGCGGAAACGTCCCGATCCTGTAAAAAAAGATACAAGGCGACTAATATGTCTTTTTCTGAGATGGCGGAGATGGTGGACATTCTGCGGAGGAAGGATTACGACAGCAAGCATGGCCCATACGACTCCCCTAATCTTCGGAAGTCACAAATTATGGATAAAGTGGCGAAGACTCTTTATAAAAAATATGGGGTCATGAGATCCAAGGAACAACTCCGTAAAAGGTGGTCAGACCTCAAGATCAGGGAGCCGGAGCAGTATAAGAAGCTTATAAAAAGCATTGAAAAAAGTAAGTATATTTTACTGTGTTCTTTCACATTGTAATATGTATTCTTCCATGTTTTGCAACATGTGCTTGGCTTGACTGGGTTCACATTTTGAAATCTCATCTTTTAGGTTAAGTGGAGAGTCCACTTATTTGCCCAATGTTTTGACCAATAACTTGCTGCTCTTCCCCCAAACATGTTTGGCACATATCCACGTAAACTACACGTGGGCATGCCTCATTTTACTTCAACAATGTTTATCTACACATTGTTGGCTAGATGATGTGTTGTAAGGAAATTTAGAATGTGACTGAAAGAATAAACTGTATTCTGGGTAAAGGAGATGACACTCCAGCAGTTGTGTACTCTTTTTTGTTCTTGATCAAGATACTATACTCTGGGCCACATGACCAAATTTATTAACGGTGTCACACACAGGTGGTCCAGTGGATACCTTGGTGGTTATCCAAGTGTATTTGTGAATGTCCTCAAAAATAACATGTTGCTTTGTTGAGTTTGCAAGATCACATATGTTCATGTTGGAACTCAGGGCCAAATATCAATTGTACCCCACTTCAAAACATTGAGGATCCCTTTTCAGGCCTTAAAAAAGTCTGTGTGCTAAAGTATACATTTTGTTGTAAATTCCCATAGGGGAGAGGAGACTGGGAGGACACCATGCTCAGGAGACGAGTAACCCAACACCACAGAATTTCCCCGAAGCTCCCAAAGCAGACCAAGATCAGCAGGTTCAGGAAGCGGAGGTGGAGGAAGCGGAGGTGGAGGAAGGGGAGGTGGAGGAAGGAGAGGTGGAGCTTATCAGCACAACAGGTCAGTGTCTGTCACAACAACTTCAAGGTAAATACAGATGTAGGACTGCCTAGTGTAAAACCTTTTTTTTGTTTTAGGGACTGAACGTGGGGGTGTGTCAGGAAGTCCAAATCCGCCATTCTCGAGTGCCAGCGCCAAAATAATCATTCAGGAAATCATGGAATGCAGTAGCGAAATGGACATTATGAGAAAGAGAATGATTGTGATTGAGCAAAAATATAAAAACATGATAGATATTTTGGGGAGAATAGTGTGAACCCCCCCCCTTTTGTGTTTTTTGTTATGCGTCTGAAATTATCTCAGGGATTTCCAACATCCCAAATGTGAAGATGCACACACTGACTCAACATGTGCTATCTGCCGTCACAGGATATCTATGTCCCTGTTTTGGGGGTGAAACCTCTTCCTCCCTCCTCAAGTAGGTGAGAGGAAGGGTTTACATCCCCAAAGCACGACCATTGATCCCCCATGATGGCAGATAGCACATGTTTACCCTAGCCATGGGATCTTGTTGAAGATACCCATTTGAGCCCCAAAAGAAAGTGTGTTTGTTAACATTTGGGATGGATCAGGGGTACCATCACCCCATCTCCAGTTGGTATTTCTTTCTCGTACATCACGGGACACAGAGCGACATAGTCATTACTAATGGGTTATATAGATACCGTCAGGTGCTGGCACTGGCAACTTCCAAAACCGGAAGTACCCTCCCCTATATAAGCCCCTCCCATCCGGGAGCACCTCAGTTTTTTGCCAGTGTCTAAGGTGTTGGCCAAGAAGAAACATGTGTTTTTCACTGAGCTTGCGTACAGGTTCTTTTGGGCCTCAGTAAGCTATTCCGGATCCGACCAAAAAAGCTTCATAGCTAAACGGTCGGTACCTGGGCCTTGCAGAGAAGAGCAAGGTTTTGCCTGTAATGCTTCTCTTAGGAGAGCTGGACCCTGGGATCCAGAGCTCTGGTCATACCCACGACCAAGATGTTTTCTGTGCAGGGTGCTATACAGGTCCAGGGGAGTGGAATCCTTGGGAACCCGGTCCCTGAAGGTTTGATTACAATGCCTGCCGTGATAGGTGAAGTTTGGGCTTTTGTGGACCAAACAAAGTCCTGCGGCGGGGAACAGGTAAGTGGGGGCCCCCAGGAACTTGGTTCTATTGGGGGACCCCCAAGCCTAATTTGTCTTTCTGTCTGTTACCTAATGGTATTCCCGCAAAATTCTGTGCATGCCTGTAACTACTAAAAAAAATGTAATAATTTTTAATGGTGGTCAAGAAAAAAAAAAAAAAAATTTTTTTATATATATTTAATATATTAGACTGCGGTACCTGTGTTTGTCCACTAGAGGCCGCTGTGGAATGTTTTCTTGTCATGTGGACTAGCTTCTTCTCAGCAGAGCAAAGTCCAGGCAGATGGTGAGTTCTCTTATAGGAAACTGCTTCCTCTGCCATGTTGCAGTGCTCGTCCATCCCCCGGCCTGCGGCAAAGAGGGGCCCTGGCTCCTGTCCCTTGTTACCATATTTGAAATTAGCGCCGAAGGCGCACGTGCCCGCGCGCGTGCGCGTGCACGCGCCTCTATATATAGAGGTGAGCCGGGAAAGGGGGCGGAGCCTGGGGGATGACGCTCTGTGCGCGCCGCAGCGCTTCTGCGCATGTGCGGGCGTCCCAGCAGTTTAAAAAAACCACAATATTGTAGTGAGCTGGCTATGAAGTACAGAGACAGAGCTGGCAACATTTAAAGGCATACAGCAAGCGGTTGATACAGGCATCCCCTAGAAAGGCACATTAGTAGACACCAACTGTGATATAGCAGCAATTGTGCTAGACTATTCTCAGTAAAAGTGGTGTATTACGGCTGGAATACCTCAGCTTTAGGCTTAGGAATATGCCGTCCAGAAGCTCCGGAACTGAATCTTCCAGGAAGCGAAGGGGGTCTCATCGGGCTCGGAGGATCTTGGGCATACTCCTGCTGCACCAGTCTCCCCTGAAGTTCAGAGGTAAGTGACCGTAGAGACCCCGCAGGGTACTTGGTACTGTGGCTGTCCTCAGTTCACCTGCTCCTGTGTATGTAACAGGAGGATTTTCCTCAGCTCTGGGAGGATTAGAGAGAGATTGTCAACATTTATCGCTGCCTCCCTGTCAGGGAAAGCACGCCCGATCTCCGTCTCCTCCTTCAGAGTGCCTGTTAGCAGAGCAACAGTCCCATACAGGGATCGACCTGCCTGAAGGGGATCAGGATAAGGTTGATTCTGTTATAGAGGAATCAACAGTGGGGGAACCTTTTCTCAGCATCTTAAGCTGAAAGATTATGGGTTCAGTCTCTGACTAACATGGTCCGATCAGCATTTAAAAATGCACCTTGCGGAACCATCAACCACTACTGTATCCTCGTTGGGGTCGCTAGAAGCCCCCAGACTGTTTGTTCTTTTCCACTTCACCCTTTACTGAAAGGGCTCATTTACCAGGATTGGGAACGTCCTGAGAAAATATTTATTCCCCCAAGAGATTTCCGGTGGTCTATCCCATGGAGGATAAGTTCATCAAAAAAAAATAAAAAAATAAAAATGGAAGGTCCCTACAGTGGACGCAGCCATCTCTTGTATGTATAAATCACTGACATGTCCAGTGGATAATGTCCAAATGTTCAAGAACCCAATAGATAAAAGATTGGAGTCCTTATGAAAATCTGCTTGGTGATACAACCAGCAGTAGCAGCTATTGGGGTCTGCTAAGCAGTGAAGGATCAGTTAAAACAGGTCTTGAGGGACTTGACAGATCAGCAGGCTTTGCCCTAGCTGATCTACCTAGAGCCTTAGGCTTTGCGGTTGACGCCATAGAGGATTCAGTCCATCAGGCCTCCCGCCTTACGCTGTCTATAGTACATATGCGTAGGCTCCTATGGCTCAAAAACTGGTCTGCTGAAGCTCCCTGTAAAGAATGGCTGGTTAGCGTCCCATTTCATGGTGAACGCTTATTCAGGGAAAACCTGGACAAATATATCCAGAAAATTTCCAGCGGTAAAAATACGCTCTTACCGGTTAAAAGCAGAGTTAGAGGTCCCTCTTTAAGAGGCCTGCTTCTCCAGTCCCTGGGGCATCGGCTGTGTAACAGTTCCGACGGCCTCCTCGGTCAAATCCCGGGGGTAAAAAACAGGGACAGTAGCAGGGTAATGAGAAACCCTGGGTCAGGGGAGGTACAAAACCTCCCCCAAAGTTAAATTCATTGAAGCCCCCACTCAGTCAGGTGGGGGGAGGACTCCAGTTGTTCGCAAGAGACCTGGCGGGACACGATCAAGACAGATAGGTGCTCTCCGCAGTAGGTTTGGGATACAGTTTGGAGTTAAAAGACTCTCCTCCTTCCCATTTTTGAGGTCAAACGTGCCAAGGGATCCCCGGAAGAGAGAGTCCCTCCTGTTGGCACTAGAACAACTATTGCTCCAAGGAGTAATTATGGAGGTTCCCCTGGAAGAATGAGGGTTCGAGTTTTACTCAAACCTCTTTACAGTCCCGAAGCAAACGCGGTCGGGAGGCCCATATTAATTCTAAAAGGGCTATACAAATTCCTGTATATCAGGACTTTCCGATGGAGTCGATCCGATCGGTGGCCACTGCCCTACAAGGGGAGGATTGGTTAGCCACGATCGACATCAAAGATGCTTATTTGCACATTCCCATCTTTCCAGTCCACCAAAAATTTCTACGCTTTGCAGTAGAAGGGCGCCATTTTCAGTTCAGAGCCTTACCCTTCGGTTTGGCCACAGCACCACGAGTGTTTACAAAAATTCTGGCCCTTTATTGGCCAATCTAAGAACACAAGGTGTAATGATAATGGCATATCTGGATGACTTGTTGCTGATAGACCACTCAGTGAAAAAACTAGACGTGGTCGTTCACAAGACAATCAAGTATCTGGAATCTCACGGTTGGATTATCAACCGAGACAAGTCAGCCCTAAAAACCAGTCAAAAGTCTGGAATACTTGGGGCTAAGGTTGGATTCAGGCCAGAGAAAAATATTCTTGCCTCGAGGAAAGGTGTTGTCTTTGAAAGATTTGATCCACTTAGTGGGTACAAAAAAGACAGCCGTCCATACGCCTGTATATGAGGCTGCTGGGAAAAATGGTGGCATCATTCGAAGCAGTACCCTACGGTCAATTCCATTCAAGGAATTTGCAAGGGGCCATACTGTCAGCCTGGAACAAAAAAGTTCAGGCCCTAGACTTACAATGTCCTTGTCCCCTTCCGTTCGGAAGAGCCTCCGTTGGTGGTGGGTTCCCCAGAATCTGGAAAAAAGGAAATCCTTCAGTCCGATTTCTTGGAAGGTGGTCACTACAGATGCCAGCCTTATAGGCTGGGGAGCAGTACTGGAGCAATAGTCTCTCCAGGGCAGATGGTCGGATGCAGAAAAGGCCCTGCCCATCAATCTCTTAGAGATACGAGCAGCCCGGTATGCCCTAGTAGCATGGACATCCAAACTCCAAGGGTCCCCTGTCAGAATTCAATCAGACAATGCCACAGCAGTGGCATATATCAATCATCAGGGGGGCACCAGGAGTCGTGCAGCCCAGAGGGAAGTAAATTACATCCTGAAATGGGCAGGAAAAATATGTCCCAGCCATATCTGCGGTATTCATTCCAGGAGTGGAGAATTGGAAGGCGGACTTTCTAAGTCGCCAGCAATTAGGCCCAGAGGAAGGGTCCCTTCACCCCGAGGTTTTCTGGACAATATGTCAGCGGTGGGGAACATCGGATGTAGATCTTCTAGCATCCAGATTCAACGCAAAGGGGGATAGGTTTGTCTCTCGGACAAGGGATCCCCTAGCTTGCGGCTCGGATGCCCTAGTGTTCCCTGGGGATCAGTTCAAGCTGATATATGCATTCACACCGCCACAATGGTTACCTCGATTACTCCGCAGAATCAGGGTAGAAAAGAAACCAGTGATTCCGGTGGCTCCAGCGTGGCCCCGAAGAGCGTGGTACGCGGAGATTGTAAAATTTCAGTGGGGAGTCCTTGGACTCTCCCACGTCGTCCGGCTTTCGCAAGGACCGATATACCACCCTTCCTTACCAGCCCTAGGTTTGACGGCCTGGCTATTGAAGCCCACATTCTAAAAAAGAGAGGGCTCTCTAATGCTGTGGTATCTACCATGATCAATGCCAGGAAGCCGGTATCCAGGCAGATCTACTATAGAATCTGGAAGGCGTACATCGCGTGGTGTGAGGCCAAGAAATGGCATCCACATAAGTACGTAATAGGTAGGATTCTGGACTTCCTACAGTGGGCTGTAGATAGGAAGCTTGCCTTGAGTACTATCAAGGGTCAGATTTCGGCCTTGTCAATATTTTTTCAAAGGCCCTTGGCTTCGCATTCACTAGTCAAAGCCTTTATACAAGGAGTGATGCGTATTAGGCCTCCGGTTAATATTCCCATATGTCCATGGGATCTAAACTTGGTTCTGTCGGTTCTACAGAAACAACCATTTGAACCATTACAGCATATTTCCTTGGTGCTTCTCACCAGGAAATTGATTTTTCTAGTAGCCATTTGTTCGGCTAAAAGAGTATCGGAATTAGCCGCCTTGTCCTGTAAGGAGCCATATCTGGTTATCCATAAGGACAGAGTAGTGTTACGTCCTCATCCAGCCTTTCTTCCTAAGGTGGTATCGAGGTTTCATTTGAACCAAGATGTGGTTCTTCCTTCTTTTTTCCCCAAACCTACTTCGGTAGAGGAAAAGTTATTGCATTCTTTGGATGTAGTAAGAGCAGTTAAAGCTTATCTAAAAGCCACTGCTCAGATTCGCAGAACGGATACTTTGTTTATTCTGCCGGAAGGCCCCAGAAAGGGTCAGGCAGCGTCAAAGTCTACTTTAGCCAAGTGGATTCGACAGGTCATTATGCAAGCTTATGGCTTGAGAAGGAGACCGCCTCCGTTCAAAGTTAGAGCGCACTCCACGAGAGCAGTTGGAACTTCATGGGCAGTGCATCACCAGGCCTCCCTGGCTCAAATCTGTAAGGCCGCAACATGGTCTTCGGTACACACGTTTACTAGGTTCTACCAGGTGGACGTTAGAAGTCAGGAGGATGTCGCCTTTGGGCGCAGTGTGTTGCAGGCCGCAAAAGATCCTCATGTCTGATAGCGCTCAGCTTATATATGGTGTATCCCCCCCCTCATTTGGCATTGCTTTAGGACATCCCATTAGTAATGACTATGTCGCTCTGTGTCCCGTGATGTACGAGAAAGAAAATAGGATTTTTATAACAGCTTACCTGTAAAATCCTTTTCTTGGAGTACATCACGGGACACAGAGCTCCCGCCCCTCTTTAGGGACACTTATTGCTTTGCTACAAAACTGAGGTGCTCCCGGATGGGAGGGGCTTATATAGGGGAGGGTACTTCCGGTTTTGGAAGTTGCCAGTGCCAGCACCTGACGGTATCTATATAACCCATTAGTAATGACTATGTCGCTCTGTGTCCCGTGATGTACTCCAAGAAAAGGATTTTACAGGTAAGCTGTTATAAAAATCCTATTTTTTCACAGTGTTATTTTATCACTTTTTCAGACTAAAAAAAATGGCTTACGACCCATGCATGTTTCTGCAAAAAAAGCCGCACATAAAAAAAAAAGGCTAGTATTTCTAAAAACCAAAAAAAAATGCGGTGCAAACAATAAAAACATTTGGGAAGTCTAAAAAAGGTGTGCCTTGTTCTTTCTATGCTCAAGAGCAGTTCTGAAGATGCAAAAAACGTGTTTTTCGCTCTGAGTTTTGAGGCTATTTACTAAGGACAATTACACTTGGCACTACTAGAACCTGGGAGACACATAAACCCAAAATACAAGAATGACAACACAAGTTTGTAGGAATTCCATGTTTTTTTTTATTTTTAAAAGGTTAAATACTTGGTCAGATGTGGTCTCGCATTGCGATGGCCCCCCTACCCGTGAAGTACTCTACGTATTTCTGGCGTACTTCACGGGCACTTTGGGGGGCCAAGCCAGTACAGGCAGTGCTGAGGCCGGTCAGATTAATCAGTTCAGATGGACCGGCCTCAGGCCCAAACGATGATACATAATTGGTTGCAAATTGGCGTAGAAAATTGTGCAATATGCAGCAGCAGTAGACGATGTGGTTCAGTTTATAATCCGCCAAATGTATCGCTGTCTGGAACAGGCGGAACCGGCTGGCCATTATCCCGAAGGCATTCTCCACAACTCTCTGGGCTCTGGCCAGCCGGTAATTAAAAACCCTCCTCTCCGGGGTGAGGGTGCGTTGGGGAAACGGCCGCATCAGGTGTGGTCCTAGTCCAAAAGCCTCATCCGCAATGAAAACGAACGGGAGCCCTTCAACGTTCTCTGCATCTGGAGGCAGTGCAAGACCCCCAGCCTGCAGACGGTGAGCGAATTCCGTCTCCGCGAATGATCCGCCATCGGACATCCGGCCGTTCTTCCCCACGTCCACATACAGGAACTCGTACCGTGCCGACACCACCGCCATTAACACTATGCTATTAAAACCTTTATAGTTGAAATAGTATGACCCCGAACGGGGTGGCGGCACTATGTGGACGTGCTTCCCATCAATTGCCCCTCCACAGTTGGGGAAATCCCACCGCTGGGCAAATTGGGAGGCCACATGCAGCCATTCCTGTGGTGTGCTAGGGAACTGTGGAGTCAAACAAAAAGAAGACATTAGTACGGTTTATGGTTACAGTGCAAGCAGATTACACAAAAAAACATTGTTGAGTAACATTATTATTTAAGGGAGTTTTTCCGACCAATAAACAAAGGCCCACTTAGCAGATGCCTCACCCCCGCTGAGTGGACATTCTAAAATAATCTAAGGGGGGGGGGCCTAAGGTGATTGTGGGGGATCCCAAAAAAGGCTCTACCACTCTGCTGAGCTTGATTGAGAACTACTAATTTTTTAACATCTTTAGGGGGGGGGGGGGTGTCAAACTACGAGGGCAATGACCCCCCAAAAATGAAAAGGAAAATAGAAGGCTAGCTGGGTTTGCGCCCACGATAGCATGCTGGAGAGGTTAGTGAAGGGAATTAGGCATGTAGGGCCCAAAAAGGGATTTACAGGTAAAAAAAGGCATGTGGAAAATGGGGACATTACCAGGATATTACAAACAGGCATATTTGTGTTAGGAGGAAAAAAAATAAAAAAAAAAGAGAATAAAAAAAGATAATGTGAGGTTAAAGGAGCATAATTACCTTCATATAGTCCTTCTGCAGGACCTGAATGATGGCCGAACACGTCTCAGGGATAATGATCCCGAGAGCCTGGGGGGAGATGCCTGTTGAGAACTTGAGGTCCTGCAAGCTTCTCCCAGTCGCCAGGTATCTCAACGTGGCAATAAGCCTCTGCTCGGCAGTGATGGCCTGGCGCATCACAGTGTCCTTCCTCGTGATATAGGGGGACAGCAAATTCAACAGACGGTGAAATATGGGGTCCGTCATCCTGAGATAATTCCTGAAATCATCAGGGTTATTCTCATGGATTTCCCGCAGCAGAGGCATATGAGAGAATTGGTCCCGCTGGAGCAACCAATTCTTCGTCCATGAACTCCTCCTCACCCTGTTCACAGACTGAACTCGGGTTACAGTGTTAACTGCAACACCAAGCCCAAAGCCAGCACGAGCTCGAGAATGAGAACGCACTTCAAACATGGTTTTAAATCGGTCGGCTGGTCAGAACGCACTCAAACAGAACGCACCGTGGAACAGCAAGGCCTGAAAAGAACGATCTGAAAAACAGTAAACGAACGGCCAAGTCGGCACTGCAAGGCAGTAACGACCTGACTGCACGCACTGAATCACAAATACAAACCCACAAGCACACACTGAACAACAGGAAACGATCTGCAAAGCACGGAGACTGAAAAGCGCGAATCGGCTCTCACCAAACTTTTACTAACACGCGGTAACACGAAATCAGCAAAAGCAGCCCAAGGGGTGGTGCCATTAGATTTGTTCGGCTCTTTTATAGCGCGTCGTACGTTTTGAACGTGCCGTCGTTTTTGAAAAACAGTTTCATCGGATTTCCGATGGACAAATCCATCGGACGAAAATCCATAGGTTATCCGATCGTGTGTACAGGGCTTTAGTCTGCAAAAGACTTGAGATTGGAGCGGAGGTTCGCCTTCCAGCAGGACAACGACCCCAAACATACAGCCAGAGCTACAATAGAATGCTTTAGATCAAAGCATATTCATGTGTTAGAATGGTCTAGTCAAAGTCCAGACCTAAATCCAATTGAGAATCTGTGGCAAGACTTGAAAATTGCTGTTCACAGACGCTCTCCATCCAATCTGACAGAGCTTGAGCTATTTTGCAAAGAAGAATGGGAAAAAATGTCACTCTCTAGATGTGCAAAGCTGGTAGAGACATCCCCAAAAAGACTTGCAGCTGTAATTGCAGCGAAAGGTGGTTCTACAAAGTATTGACTCAGGGGGCTGAATACAAATGCACGCCACACTTTTCACATATTTATTTGTAAATAATGTTGAAAACCATTTATCATTTTTCTTCCACTTCACAATAAGGTGCCACTTTGTGTTGTTCTATCACATAAAATCCCAATAAAATACATTTATGTTTATGGTTGTAACATGACTAAATGTGGAAAATTTCAAGGGGTATGAATACTTTTTCAAGACACTGTAACTGATGGGAAAGGGTGCTTAGGGGCCATTTGTTCCGTGTGTGTAAGGATTTATACGTACCTTTAACAATTAATAACTAGCTTCTTTAGTATTAAAATTGAGCTACTAAAAATGAATTCCTTGGGCTTATGCCACGTACACACGATCGATTTTTTAGACGGTGAAAACACCGTCGAGAAAATCGACGTGAAAAACGAGGAACAGCTTGTTCCCCCCACACACGGCCGTTTTAAATAACATTTTTTTTTTGGTCGAAAAAAACGACCGTGTGTGGGCTCCCCGGCAGTGTTTCCCTATGGGAAAACTGCAGCGGAAAAAAACGACGGGAATCACGACGAGAAAAATTAGAGCATTTTTCTCGTCGTGATTAATGCCGTTTTTCCCGTCGAGAAAAACTACAAAAAGCCCACAGACGGTCGTTTTTCTCGTCCAAAGGAAAAAATGTAATTTTTCTCGACAGGAAAAATGATCGTGTGTACGCGGCATTAGTGTTTGCCTTGGACGATGGTAACAGGAAAATGTATTCCTTGGCCGATGGTTACAGTTTGCTGACATTACTTTACATGTCATGTGACAGATAAAACAATTCTGAACTAAGTTTTCTCTTATCTGGCTGTAGTTTGTAATGTGACACAGCTCCGATGCACGTATTGCAGCACACCACAAAGCTGTATGTCTGTTTTTGTCCACTCTTGTGCATTAGCAGCCCATTCAGATCAAAGTAATTGTAAAGGAATTTTTTTATTAAAAAATAAATAAACATGTTATACTTACCTGCCCTGTGCAGTGGTTTTGCACAGAGCAGCCTGGATCCTCTTCTTGGTCCACCCCCCCGCTGGCGCTCTGGGCCCTTCCTCCTTGCAGAGTGCTTGCTGGGGGGGCACTCATGCCTGCTCATTCCAGGGTGGGTTCTCTGCATCCATAAGACACAGAGAGCATGGCTCAGCCTCACCCCCAGCTCCCGACTCACTGGCTGTGATTGATAGCAGCGGGAGCCAATGGCTCCTGCTGCTGCATCTCAGCCAACCAGGAGGGAGAGACCCGGGAGAGCCTCGGGTCTTGTGCACATCGCTGGATCGAGATGGGGCTTAGGTAAGTATTAGAAGGGGGCTGCACACTTAAGTTTTTTTTACCTTCATGCATGAAGGTAAAAAACTTCAGCCTTTTCAACCACTTTAAATAAGCGGCCTTAACACGTTGGCACAGTAACAAAATGTTAAAGTCTGAATTGGCCCTTAGTGCTCTTTCACCATTCCTGCACACTAAATGCATTGTTTTAGCACGTGGGCAGCTGTCAATTTTGTTCACAATGGGATATGGTGAGAGGGTGGTAGGCTTCTGTGCTATGAAATGCTACAAGTCTGCATTCTTCTGCAGCACCTCCTGCTTGCGTTGTAGTGTGAACAAGGCATAAGGAAAGAAATTGCTTTCTTTGGACTCAGTAGCAGTGACTGACATTGTTTCAATGTGGAAAACTTTTTTTTTTTTTCTCTGTGCCCTAGTTGTGACATTGATCCAAATGCCACTCGCAGCACTATGTGTGAACAGGTCCCTTCAGCTGCATATTTTGTGTTCCTAACAGCGCAACACTCCCCTCTAGTGGCGAATCTCTGTTATGGTACAAATATGAATCAATTTGTATTGTTACAGTGTATATTTTGTTTTAGGGTTCATGTGCACATCAAAGACTTGTCTTTTTATTTGCACTAAATGTCCATTCTAGAAACCCTGCATTTTTTTCCTAATTTTCACATATGCTCTAGTTTTTAAGTTCATATTATTTAAATTTTCCTATTAACCCTTTCACACTGAGGCAGTTTTCAGGCGTTTTAGCGCTAGAAATAGGGCCTGAAAACTGCCTCCCAAATGTGAAAGCCCTAGTCCTTTCACACTGGGGCGGTGCGCTTGCGGGACGTTAGAAAAAGTCCTGCAAGCAGCATCTTTGGGGCGGTTTGGGAGCGCTATATACAGCGTTCCCAAAACGCCCTGCCCATTGCAATGAACGCCGGAAAAGCGCTTCCGAAGCACTGCAACACAGGTGTTTTTAACCCCTTCTTCGGCCGCAAGCAGGGATTAAAAGCGCTGCTTAAACAGAGCTAAAGCGCCACTAAAACGCTAACGCACGGGCGGCCCCAGTGTGAAAGATTCTTAATTAATTCTTATTTATTTCCCTGCTGCCCTAGCTTTTTTTTTTTTTTTTTCTAATTTGGTTATTTTTGTAGTATGGCAATGAACAAATATAAACAAATCTTAGAAAAGGAGCACCCTACACTGCAGCGCCTTCATGCATATTTGCTATGTGGCAATTCACCAGAGGGGAATGGATACCTCAGGCAATGTTTAGGTGTGGGGGGTAATGAGAGGCAAGTGGCATCTTTGTTACAAATACCTCTACAGCCTGGGGTCCAGACAATTCAGTTTTTTTTTTTACTAAAACTGGAAAGTACAAAATCTGGTGCAGCTCTGCATAAAAACCAATCAGCTTCCAGTTTGTTAGTTTGTTTTGTCAAAGCTTAATTGAACAGGCTGAAGCTAGAAGCTGATTGTCTATCATGCACAGCTGCACCAGATTTTGCACTCTCCAGTTTTAGAAAATCAACTCGTCATCTGCATGGAACTCTGGGTCTGTAGCCTCGTACACACGGCCGAGTTTCTCGTCCAAAACCGACAAGAAAAGTGCCGCGAGAGCTTTATTGTCGAGAAAACCGTTCGTGTGTATGGTTTTACGACGAGAAAACTGCCGTGAATCTCGACGAGAAAAATAGAGAACCTGCTCTCTATTTTCTCGTCCGGATTCTCGATTTTCTCGTCGTGTTTCTCGTCGGCCTGTTTTGCGACGAGAAAATGGTTTGTGTGTATGCTTTTACGACTCTTCAAAAAGCGCGCATGCTCAGAATCAAGTATGAGATGGGAGCGCATCTTCTGCTAAAACAAGCCTTCGTAATGGAGATAGCACATTCGTCATGCTGTAAATTATTGCATCGTTTAAATGTTGTGCATTTAAATCTTCTTTAGAATGTTACAATAATCAAAACTAATGAACTTGTTTTGCTGCTGATATTCACACAGAGTTCTGACTATCTATTTTAAACCTTTTTCATGCTGCTCTTAAGAAGATTTATGTGTATTATATCGTGCAAGATCTTCTGAATATTTTAATGTTTTATATTTTTTAAACAGATGTTAATTGTAATTTGGCAATGTTTTGATAGTGATCTCCCATTGTATATTTGAAATTTAGTTGTGTCAAGTTTACACCCTATATTTTTTAAAGAACACCTTTTAATGTATTTTTTTGTTGTTATCTGTCCCTTTTTTTGGTGTCAAATGTATCTGCTTACTCCAAAGGTAAATAAATAATTTGTAGAAAAACACATAGTCAAGTATGAACTTAAACAAAAAAAACATTTATTCATGTTTTGAACAAAATAAATAGAAGGCAGTGCTGGAGAACCTGCTGCCATTTGTGCATCCATGGGACCCCAGAGCACACATCAACCCTGTGTGGACACTAAAATTGGGAGCTTGAGAAGCCCAACAGTTGTGAGCACAATCTGATGCTGGCCTCCCAGAGGTCAGGAACAGCAGCAGGTGATATATATGTCCCAAGTCTGTGGTACTACAACAGGCTGCCTTCTGTCCGACCACAATGAAGCAAGGCCATCACTTCCTGGTCTTCTTGGCAACCTTCCCTGCAGCCTTCCCTGAAGCCTTCTCTGCAGCCTTCCTTCTGCGTGTGGCTGGAGGCTGGGCCACTGGAGGGGTACTCCTGTCAGGAGGAGGAGGAGGTGGAGGAGAAGGGGGTGGCGCAGAAGAAGAAGGTGGAGGTGGAGGAGGAGGTTGAGGAGAAGGGGGTGGGGCAGAAGAAGAAGGTGGAGGTGGAGGAGAAGGGGGTGGCGCAGAAGAAGAAGGTGGAGGTGGAGGAGAAGGGGGTGGCGCAGAAGAAGAAGGTGGAGGTGGAGGAGGAGGTTAAGGAGAAGGGGGTGGGGCAGAAGAAGAAGGTGGAGGAGGAGGTTGATGAGAAGGGGGTGGGGCAGAAGAAGAAGGTGGAGGTGGAGGAGGAGGTTGAGGTTGGGATAGCTGTGCGACCTCACATATGGCCGTATTGGGGGTAATTCTCTCCATCACCCCCTTGTTCAGCAAGGTGATGAGCAGGGGCTCGCATAGGAGGCGTTGCTCCATGCTCATCACCTTGAACTTGGCCTCAACTAGGCCGGCAATGGCCTCTTCAGGGGATGTGGGTTCCTGGAGGGTGGCATGTGCCTCTCTAATAAGGGCCATTGCTGCCTCACTAGTGGTCCTGTCCCTCCTGCTTCTTTTCGGAAGGCGAATGGGAGGCACCTGAGATCTAGTGCTTCTCCTCGTGCCGGCCACCTCCTGTCTGCCACTGGGCCCTGCCACCTCCTGTCTGCCACTGGGCCCTGTCACCTCCTGTCTGCCACTGGGCCCTGCCACCTCCTGGCTGCCACTGGGCCCTGCCACCTCCTGGCTGCCACTGGGCCCTGCCTCCTCCTGCCTGACAGTTTCCAGACCCTCCTCCTGGCTGATTTCATCCTGTGTATGAAAAAGGGACATAGTTTAATATTTTGGTTTATTATTTTCACACAAATTTAAGATCATGAATGTAGCAATTTGAATGTAAATCAAGAAAAAAATAAAATAATTTTAGGACTACATCAGATTGACTATTTAGCACCCAATTTAGGGCAGACTAATGTCTCTAGATCTTGATTTCACTTTTGGAACCCAAAATAGTTTAGGATTTTCATCTTTACTTCTTTTTCCAGCATTAAGTTTATCCCAATACATTTTCATTAAATACTATACCTGGCTCCAGATGGCCAAATCAGGTTCATCCACGATGGCTGCCTCCTCTTGCTCCAGAGAAGGCTCAGGTTGGCTGCAGGGAAGTCTGGGGGGAAGAGTGGACAGTGATGGCCTTGCCTCAATGTGGTCATCCAGAAAGGACATCCTGCTATAGTACCACAAATTGGGGACATAAACATCATCTGCTGCTGCTCCTGACCTCTGAGAAGCCAGGACCTTAGAGCGTTCAGTCCTGTATGTGCCTCTCAAGCTCCCAATTTTAGTGTCCACCTGTTTTGCTGTTGCTGTGGGCACCTTGGTATGCACAAATGGGAGCAGGGTCTCCAGCGCTGCTTTTCTTACCCCTTTTTTCCTATGGATGGGGTTTTTTGTTTCCCACAGAGCGGGCAGCTCCCTTACCCGGTCTATAAATTCCGCAAGGAATTCCTTGTCACTTATGAAGACATTCATTTTGGGTCTGCAAGCCAAACAAAAATAATAAATTATGTGAGCCACACAGTCTAACCTCCTGAAAATCTTAGTCACCATATACTGTATATCCTCCAACATTCTCAAGACAGTATAGGCCACCAATTTCTCAAAGTCTCCAAATCACATACCTTCGTTCGCACGTCCGTCACTTGTACTCCTCTCTCCGCACACCGAACGTAGTATAGTCACATGTGTGTTTGCTATATATACACCACGCATGCGTAAAACTACGCACACGTCGCTCCGCACACGTCGCCCGCCCATGACGTTCTAAGTAACATCTTTTCCCCGCCCTTCTCTTTCGGCGCGCAGACAGATATGGCGGATTCACAGCAGGTGTCTGCTAATTCCTCAAATAACGAGGAGGAGACAAGCCCGGAGACTGAGGAAACGTCACGATCAAGGAGGAGATTCAAGGCATCTAATATGTCTTACGTGGAGATGGTGGACATATTGCTAAAGTCGGATTATGACGCAAAGCATGGGCCGTATAGCAAACCTAATCGAAGGAAGGCCAAAATCATGAAGAAAGTCGTGAAGAGTCTGAAGAAGAATTTCGGGGTGAAACGCTCAAATGAGCAGCTCAGAAAGAGGTGGTCTGACCTCAAACTGAGGGAGCCGGAGCAGTTAAGGAGCATTAAGAGAATGCTAGAAAAAAGTAAGTACTTTTTCCACATTTTTCATATTATTGTATTTCACAACTTGCATGTTGCTCCATGTTATTGCTTTTTTCTATTTGTACTACCTTACAAAATGTCATAGTTTGAACTTGGTTTGGCACAGTAATCGTTCGTTACAGACACATCGTTCGGCCACTATCCTCGATTTTTAGAGATTTTACAGGGTTAAAATAATTTATACATCTGCCTGTTTTTATTCAATTGTTGTTCTTACATTGTTGGCTAGATGATGTGTTTGTAAAGAGAATGAAATGCAAACTTTAATCAGTGTAAAGGAGAGGACACTCAGCAGCTGGTTCCACATCTGTACTTTTGAGCACTATAGTGTGGGCCACCAGAACCGCCTTTTTTGGGTGTCCCAGACAGGTGCATCAGTGAATTTTTGTGGTGCCTCCATGTATAAAAATTGACAGCCAAAGGTGAATACTAAACAAATTTTTGGGAACAAATAATGTCTTCATCTGGAAATTCCGCCCAAACAGACACTTGTCCCCCACTTCCAAGCAATTTAGCCTGTTTTTATTTTTCAGTGAGAATTTCTGTGTGATAACTAGACCTTTTGTTTGATTTTCATAGGGGAGAGAAGACTGGGAGGAGAACACTCCAGGGAGCACAGGAACCCCACAGCTTCTAAACAACCCCAACCTCACAAAGACCCACAACCTGAGGATGTTGAGGAAGTTGAAGAGGTGGAGGAAGGAGAAGTGGATGACGTGGTGGAACTGGTCACCACAACAGGTCAGTATCTGTCACCACAGCTTCAGGTAAGAGATGTAGGCCTGCAGAGTTATAATACCTTTTTTTTTTTTTTTTTTTTTTTTTTTTTTTTATAGGGGATGTAAATGTTGTGGTGAAAGAAAGTACACGTTTCTCTGCTGACAGTGCCCTACGAATCATACAGCAAGTGATGGAATGTAGCACAGAACTGGACAGAATTAAGCAAAGAATTCATGTGATGGATCAAACCTTTAAAGGCATCCTAGATGTTTTGGGGAGAATTGAATAAGGCAACCAAACCCCCATTTTGGTTAGAGATTGTTCTTCCCCCTTTTTTTCTCTTTTAGACAATCAATCCAGCCAAAATTTGAATATGCACACAGTGTGTCAACATGTGCCATCTGCCTTCAGGGGATATCCATGTACGGGTTTTGGGGGTGCAACCCCTTCCTTGTATCTCAAGTAGGTGAACTGAAGAAGGGGTTGCACCCCCAAAATACGTCCATTGATCACCCCTGATGGCAGATAGCACATGTTGACAATAGGGATCAGGAGTCTAAAATCCCTATTGGAAATGACTTCAAATTGTGTGCTTATTCAAATTTTGGCTTGGCCAGGGGTGCCAATACCCCATATTAGGACGGCCAGATAGAGACATATTTTGTGTAAGTGAATGTCTCATATTGCCCAGAGGTATCCAATGTTGTAGTTTGTTGAATGCAACTGATGGTTTTGTATTTTCTTAAAAAAAAAAAAGCCGGTTTGTGGCCAGCCAAAAAAAAAAAAAAAAATAATAATTCTATTTACCATGTGTGTGAATGTGCACAGAGTAAAATGTTTGAACACAAACAAAGTGTAGCTTCTTTTTCAAATACGCTCTAACCTTATTTGTGTATATTTTTGTGGTTCATAGTGAAATGGTTGGTATTTACTAAAGGAAAATACACTTGGCACTACAAATGCACTAAGACAAACTAGGAGACAGGAAACAAACAAAGTTACAAGATTAAATCTGATTTTTATTGATTTCTTTCTGCACAAATCTTTACTCATGGCCTGGCATAGGAATTACCCCCCTATCCGTGAAATATTGCATATATTTCTCCCGAACCTCACGGGCATTTTGGGGGGGCAAGCCAGGACGGGCAGATTCGAGGCCCGGCAGGGTATTACCATAGGAAAGTCCTGCCTCAGGCAATATCGAGGCCATATAATTTGAAGATTTTCGGCTCAGAAAATTATGGAGCACACAGCAGCATAAAACGACATAGTTTATCTTGTACTCCGCCAAGTGAATTGGAGTCATAAAAAGGCGGAACCGGCTGGCCATTATCCCGAAGGCATTTTCAACGACTCTTCGGGCCCTGGCCAGCCGGTAATTGAACACCCTCTTCTCTGGGGTCAGGGTCCTCTGGGAAAATGGCCTCATGAGGTGCGGTCCGAGTCCAAAGGCTTCATCAGCCAAAAAAACAAAGGGGAGTCCTTCAACATTCCCTGCATCCGGTGGCAATGCAAGGTCGTCACTCTGGAGACGGAGGGCAAACTCCGTCTGGATGAAGGATCCCCCATCGGACATCCGGCCATTCTTCCCCACATCCACATAGAGGAATTCATACCGTGCTGACACCACCGCCATCAGCACAATGCTATGAAACCCCTTGTAGTTGAAGAAGTAGGACCCAGAACGGGGGTGGCGGCACAATGCGGACGTGCTTCCCGTCAATGGCACCACCGCAGTTGGGGAAGTCCCACCGCGTGGCAAACTCCGATGCCACAGTCTACCATTCCTGTGGCGTGGAAGGAAGCTGTGGAGTCAAACAAGATAAAAAAATATTAGTACTTTTGCACATAACATTGCAAGCAGATTCTAAGAAAATACATTTGAGGCCAACATCAATAAAAATCTCCGTTTAATGTGTTTTTACTAAGTATAATGGAAGGCTCAAGTTTCATATTCATCACCCCCTCTGATGGTCCATTATAACCAAATTGGGGGGGGGGTAGATGTGTTTGGCCACAGGATAGCATTGCAGTGGCGGTGCGTCCAGAGTGGGCGCTGGAGCACTGCCCCCTCTCTCCTGCGCCCGTCACTCAGAACAATACATAGGTTCATGCCTTGCATTAACCTATGTATTGTCAATGCCGCCCACTATTCAGGTGGATGGCCCCCTGTTGAGCGACGGACATATGAATAACTGCGTCATTTTAGGGGTAAAAATTGCCTATCAGAAACAGGGGGGCAAATAGGCTTGGCGATTACAGCCTGAGGGATGTAATTGGCTTCCTAAAAGTTAAAAAGGGGACACAGGGGGGGGCATTCCTTGGGTAAACACTGACAGGCTCCTCTGCCAATCATGTTCACCAAGTCTGTTTAATGGTAACATGATTGGCTGATGCAACATCGAGGGCAGGAGAAGACATCAAGGACAGAAGAAGGATGGCGCTGACCAGAAGAAGGTAAGTGCAGGGCTGGGGGGGAACTGGCTGCATTGGAGGGGGCAAAATGGATGCAATGGAGGGGGCAAACTGGCTGCATTGGAGGGGGCAAAATGGCTGCATTGGAGGGGGCAAAATGGATGCATTGGAGGGGGCAACTGGTGGCGTTTAATAGGCACAGTCGCAAAAAAGGAGGAAGTTTAGTTCAAAAATTTGGGGGTGGACCCCCAAACATTTGGAGCAGCAGTCGCCACTGATGGAGAGGTTAGTGAAGGGAAATAGGCATGGAGGAGAAAAAAGGGGCATTTAAAAGCTTCCAGCATGCATGAGGACAAAGGGGACATTCTCAGCATATTACAATCATGGTAATTAGGGAAGGTTGAAAGAAATACAATACATTAGCATACATGAAATACATAAAATGTGATGTTAATGGAGAAAACTTACCCTAATATAGTCCTCCTGCAGGACTTGTATAAATGGCAGAACAGGTGTCTGGGATTATGAGGCCCAGAGCCTGGGGGGAGATGCCTGTCGTGAACTTCAAGTCCTGAAGACTTCTCCCTGTCGCCAGGTAACGTAACGTGGCGATGAGCTCAGCACTGATGGCTTCCCGCATAACGGTGTCCTTCCTGGTAATATAGGGGGACACCAAAGCCAACAGTTGCTGAAAAACGGGGTCAGACATCCGCAGAAAATTCCTGTAGTCCTCAGGATTATTCTCGACGATCTCCCGCAGCAGAGGCATATGGCAGAATTGGTCCCGCTGGAGCAACCAATTCTTGGTCCATGAACTCCTCCTCACCCCGTTCATGGACTGGTCTTGGTCCAAAACAAGCAGACCAACACCAAGCGCCCGCACAGCACGAACTCGACGACGAAAACGTACCCGCGACATGGCTAGGAAACGGTCGTCTGATCAGAACGTACAGAACAGAACACACTTTAGAACAGCAAGGCCTATGAAGAACGAACTGAAATTCAGAAACGAACGGGCAAGAACGCACTGTAAAACAGATACGACCTGCCTACACGCCCTGAAAGACAAGATACGAACCCACAAGCACAAACTGAACCGCAGAAAACGAACTGAAAGCACGAAGACTGAAAAGCGCGAATCGTCTCTTCCCAAACTTTTACTTCACACGCGGTAACACGAGTTCAGCAAAAGCAGCCCAAGGGGTGGCGCCAGGGAAATCGATCTTCCCCTTTTATACTGCCGTCGTACGTGCTGGACGTGACCGCGCAGAACAACGAGGAAATTTGGAATTGTCAGTGTGTACGCATGGAAAGCTTGACGAGAAACTCGTCAAGGTTAACCACTTAAGCCCCGGACCATTTGGTAGCTAAAGGACCAGAGGTGAATTCAGAATTTTGCACTGCGCTGCTTTAAATGTAAATTGTGCGGACATGCAATGTTGTACCCAAACGAAATTTGCGTCCTTTTCTTCCCACAAATAGAGCTTTCTTTTAATGGTATTTGATTGCCTCTGCGATTTTTATTTTTTGCGATATAAACGGAAAAAGACCGAAAATTTTGAAAAAAAATGATATTTTCTACTTTTTGTTATAAGAAAAATCGAATAAACTCAATTTTAGTCATACATTTAGGCCAAAATGTATTCAGCCACATGTCTTTAGTAAAAAAAATGTCAATAAGCGTATATTTATCGGTTTGCGCAAAAGTTATAGCGTTTACAAACTAGGGTACATTTTCTGGAATTTACACAGCTTTTAATTTATGACTGCCTATCTCATTTCTTGAGGTGCTAAAATGACAGGGCAGTACAAAACCCCCCCAAATGACCCCATTTTGGAAAGTAGACACCCCAAGGAAATTGCTGAGAGGCATGTTGAGCCCATTGAATATTTTTTTTTTTTGTCCCAAGTGATTGAATAATGACAAAAAAATAAAAAAATTACAAAAAGTTGTCACTAAATGATATATTGCTCACACATGCCATGGTTATATGTGGAATTGCACCCCAAAATACATTCTGCTGCTTCTCCTGAGTACGGGGATACCACATGTGTGGGACTTTTTAGGAGCCTAGCCACGTACGGGACCCCGGAAACCAAGCACCGCCTTCAGGATTTCTAAGGGCGCAAATTTTTGATTTCACTCCTCACTACCTATCACAGTTTTGAAGGCCATAAAATGCCAAAATAGCACAAAACCCCCCCAAATTACCCCATTTTAGAAAGTAGACACCCCAAGGAAATTGCTGAGAGGCCTGTTGAGCCCATTGAATATTTTTTTTTTGTCCCAAGTGATTGAATAATGACAAAAAAAAATAAAAATTACAAAAAGTTGTCACTAAATGATATATTGCTCACACATGCCATGGTTATATGTAGAATTGCACCCCAAAATACATTCTGCTGCTTCTCCTGAGTACGGGGATACCACATGTGTGGGACTTTTTAGGAGCCTAGCCACGTACGGGACCCCGGAAACCAAGCACCGCCTCCAGGATTTCTAAGGGCGCAAATTTTTGATTTCACTCCTCACTACCTATCACAGTTTCGAAGGCCATAAAATGCCAAAATAGCACAAAACCCCCCCAAATGACCCCATTTTGGAAAGTAGACACCCCAAGCTGTTTGCTGAGGGGCATGGTGAGTATTTTACAGCTCTCATTTGTTTTTGAAAATGAAGAAAGAACATTTTTTTTTTCTTTTTTTTTTCAATTTTCAAAACTTTGTGACAAAAAGCGAGATCTGCAAAATACTCACAATACCTCTCAGCAAATAGCTTGGGGTGTCTACTTTCCAAAATGGGGTCATTTGTTGGGGTTTTGTGCCATCTGGGCATTCCATGGCCTCCGAAACTGTGATAGGCAGTGAGAAGTGAAATCAAAAATTAGCACCCTTAGAAAGCCTGAAGGCGGTGATTGGTTTTTGGGGTCCCGTACGCGGCTAGGCTCCCAAAAAGTCTCACACATGTGGTATCCCCGTACTCAGGAGAAGCAACAGAATGTATTTTGGGGTGTAATTCCACATATGCCCATGGCATGTTTGAGCAATTCATCATTTAGTGACAACTTTGTGCAAAAAAAAAAAAAAAATTGTATTTTTTCCGCAACTTGTGTCAACATATAAAATATTCCATGGACTCGACATGCCTCTAAGTATATAGCTTGGGGTGTCTACTTTCCAAAATGGGGTCATTTGGGGGGGTTTTGAACTGTTCTGGCATTTTATACACAACATTAGGAAGCTTACATCCACTCTTCTAACCACTTGAAGACAAAGCCCTTTTTGACACTTTTTGTTTACATGAAAACATATTTTTTTTTGCAAGAAAATTATGTTGAACCCCCAAACATTATATACATTTTTAAAGCAAAGGCCCTACAGAATAAAATGGTGGGTGTTGCATTTTTTTTTTCTACACAGTATTTGCGCAGCGATTTTTCAAACGCATTTTTTTGGGAAAAAATACACTTTTTTTAATTTTAATGCACTAAAACACACTATATTGCCCAAATGTTTGATGAAATAAAAAAGATGATCTTAGGCCGAGTACATAGATACCAAACACGACATGCTTTAAAATTGGCGACAAACTACATACATTTTTAAAAGCCTTTAAAAGCATTTACAGGTTACCCCGTTAGATTTACAGAGGAGGTCTACTGCTAAAATTACTGCCCTCGATCTGACCTTCGCGGTGATACCTCAAATGCATGGTGCAATTGCTGTTTACATATGACGCCAGACCGACGCTTGCGTTCGCCATTGGGCAAGAGCAGGGCAGGACAGGGGTGCTTTTTTTTTTTTTTTTATTATTAATTTTGCTTTTTTATTTTATTTTTAAACTGTTGCTTCCATATTTATTTATTTTTATCACTTTTATTGTTATCTCAGGGAATGTAAATATCCCCTATGATAGCAATAGGTAATGACAGGTACTCTTTTTTGAAAAAACTGGGGTCTATTGGACCCTAGATCTTTCCTCTGCCCTCAAAGCATCTGACCACACCAAGATCGGTGTGATAAAATGCTTTCCCAATTTCCCAATGGCGCTTTTTATATCCGGGGGGGGGGGGACATTCCCTCCCACTGCTTGTAAAAGCAGTCCAGAGGCTTATTAGCCACTAGGATTGCTTTTACATGAAAGCCGGCCGCTGGCTGAAAAGAATGATACCAAGATGATACCTAAACCCGCAGGCATCATTCTGGTATAAACATTCAAAGTCCAGCAACATACCAGTACGTTGCTGGTCCTTGTTGGACATGTATTGTAATCTTTTTTTTCATGCAGCCTGTTGGCTGAACGAAAAAAAAAGATTGATCGGTGGGTATGCCCACCATTAGAATACCGCCCTTCATCCACCCACTTCTAATGATGGGCATACATGCACCATTTATATATGCCGAAGCATGGGGGCATCTTCTCGCAAAAGTTATGCCGCGTACACATGGTCGGACTTTTCCACGGGCAAGCCTCCGTCGGAATTTCGACCGTATATACGCGGCATTAGGAGCAAAATCGCTCCTCCGCCCCTGCTGCCCCAATGCTTCGGCATATATGCTTTTTTTTTTAACTGTGGTGGTGAAATCACCTCCTACAGCACTGGAGTCGCAGGGATCAGGCCTGTCTCTGCGAACGCTGCAGTTATGTGTGTTGTGTTTTGCAAGTGACAGTGATCGATCGATACTGCACTTCGGTGGCCTGGGCTGGACGGAGGGGCAAAACGCAGGTGCCAGCAGGTATCTGGGCTGATCCCGCTAACACTGCGTTTTTGGGAACCCTAAACTGCTGGGGACGCTAGTATAGATCTGATCAGATCAGATATTGATCTGTTCAGATACTATACCACTAAGGGGGGTGTATGCTTCACGTGTGGGTGTTAGCGCTACTGGCACTAACCTGACGCTGCCTGGGGTGTGACGCAGACCCTCTCTGATGCTAAAACCTAATTGATATCACCCGCCGGGCGATCAGGGGGTTAAACCTTTATTGGGTTATATACGGCGGGTGCCCTGACACTATAAAAAGCAAACTAACTAACCAGCGTCACCCGTAACACTTATATGATGATCACTGGTGAAAGGGTTAACTAGGGGCAATTAGGGGGTTAAACCCTTTATTAGGTAATATATGGGGGTACCTGGCGCTATATAAAAACCTGACGGCGAACCTAAAAAAAAATTACTGGCTACCTATCGGCATCACCGACACTAAGACAACGATCATAAAAACGATTGCTTAGCGACAGTGGTGATAGGGGGTGAAAGGGTTACCTGGGGGGCGATCAGGGGGTTAAACCTTTATTAGATAATATATGGGGGTACCTGACGCTATAAAAACCTGCGGCGAACCTAAAAAAAATTACTGGCTACCGATCAGCATCACCGACGCTAAGACATCGATCAGAAAAATGATCGCATAGTGACGGCGGTGCTAGGGGGTGAAAGGGTTACCTGGGGGGTGATCAAGGGGGTTACACCTTTATTAGGTAATATATGGGGGTACCCGACGCTATAAAAACCTGCGGCGAACCTAAAAAAAATTACTGGCTACCGATCAGCATCGCCGACGCTAAGACATCGATCAGAAAAATTATCGCTTAGTGACAGTGGTGATAGGGGGTGAAAGGGTTACCTGGGGGGGCGATCAAGGGGGTTAAACCTTTATTAGGTAATATATGGGGGTACCCGACGCTATAAAAACCTGCGGCGAACCTAAAAAAAAATACTGGCTACCGATCAGCATCACCGATGCTAAGACATCGATCAGAAAAATGATCGCATAGCGACGGCGGTGCTAGGGGGTGAAAGGGTTACCTGGGGGGTGATCAAGGGGTTAAACCTTTATTAGGTAATATATGGGGGTACCCGACGCTATAAAAACCTGCGGCGAACCTAAAAAAAATTACTGGCTACCGATCAGCATCGCCGACGCTAAGACATTGATCAGAAAAATTATCGCTTAGTGACAGTGGTGATAGGGGGTGAAAGGGTTACCTGGGGGGCGATCAAGGGGGTTAAACCTTCATTAGGTAATATATGGGGGTACCCGACGCTATAAAAACCTGCGGCGAACCTAAAAAAAATTACTGGCTACCGATCAGCATCACCGACGCTAAGACAGCGATCAGAAAAATGATTGCTTAGTGACGGCGGTGCTAGGGGGTGAAAGGGTTATCTGGGGGGTGATCAGGGGGTTAAACCTTTATTAGGGGGGGTTAGGGGGCTACACTGGACCTAAAACTAAATGTAGTGACACTTTTACAGTCACAAATGTCACTGATTGCAGTGATCACTAAATAAATGGTCACTGCAATCAGTGACACTGTGACTGGGGGCTGGGGGGTGATCTGGGGGGGCCTGGGGGGGCGATTTATGTGCCTATGTGTCCTGGTGTCAGTGTGCTGTTTTGTGTACTAACCTGCATCTTCTCCTGTACGGCGCTCGGTATATGTGAGCGCCGCAGGAGAGATGACATCACTTCCTCCTTCCTGGCAGGCAGGGGAAGCTCTCTCATTTGCCGGGAGCGATCGAGAGGGGGTGGCCGGAATCGAACGGCCGTCCCCTCATGCCGGATGGCTCCCGAAGGTAAAATGACCACCCACTGTAAAGAAGGGGGGTCCGATCGGACCCCCCAACTATACAAAGGCAATCACGTATATGTACGTGATTCTGCCTGTCGGTGCCATTCTGCCGACGTATATTTACAGTGGGCGGTCGTTAAGTGGTTAACAAGAATCTCGTCGAAAAAAAACGACGTGTTTTTAACGACGAGAAACTCGGACGTGTGTACGAGGCTTGTCTCCTAGAACATCTGACAGGAATTTCCCAAGAAGTGTGTTACTGGCCAGATCACCAGGTGAAAAATAAAGGGGAAAAAAGCCTAAAAAGAAAATGAATGCAGCCACCTTTGCAATATAAGGCTGGGTTCTCATATGTGCAGATTGGATGCTGGTTTCCCCGCATCCAATTCACATGACCTGCGAGTGTGACCGGCTCTCAATGGAGCCGGTTCACACATTTCTGGGGCAGCCGCAGTCTGCATTCCAAAAGGTTCCTGTGTGTGTTTGGGTCCGATTCAGGTGCGAATCAGGTCCGAATTATTGCCTGCATTTGCAGCTGAACCAGACCCAAACACGTACAGGACCCTTTTGGAATGCGGTCGCCCCCAAAAATGTGTGAGCCGGCTCCACTGAAAGATGGTCACACTCACTTGCATGTCATGCAAATTGGATGGTGAACTGGAGGGATCCAGGCTAAACTAATAAACTAGGACCCAAAGGTTTCTCAGTGTCCTATTACAAAAAGCTCTTCGATCCTCTAACACCCCTTTTTGTGGAGGCCTTCAATGGACTCTGGAAAGGTGGTATCTTCAGTCAGGAATCCTTGACAGCACCAAAGCCCAACTCAGACACTTCTCACTTATCTAACTTAAGACCGATATCTCTGATAAATACAGAAACAAAAATCTTGACAAATCAACTGACTTCTGAAATACGCAGCCTTATTGGGAAGGACCAGGTGGGCTTTATCCCTATGTGCCAAGCTAGTGATAATGTTCGAATAATTACACTACTAGCCCAGTAGCATTGCATAGAACAGGGGTACCAGAAAAATGACCAAAAGATAAAAGAGTCCAATTTAGTTTATTGGTATTGTGCTAAAAATAGCCAACATGTTTTAGGGGTCAAAAGAACTCCCCTTTAATCAAGGCTACAACAAAACATAATATAATGTAAATATAATTGTGAGTGATGAAATCATGAGTCTTACAATCATAAAACATCATAGACAGGCCTGGACTGGGACAAAAAATAGGCCCGGACATTTTAGACTGAGCAGCCAACTTTTTCAGGGACCGGGGGGGGGGGGGTTGTTTTGTTAGACATTCACGGGGGTGGTTGGTGTCGGTTCTCCAAACTGTAGTGTGCAGGGACACTGTGATATAAAGGGAACTGCACTGTAAAGGGGCACTGCAATGATTATAGTGCCCATTTACAGTGGTACAGCGTGGCTCTCTCTGGTGGTGTGGTACAGCGTGGCACTCTTTGGTAGTGCGGGTACAGCGTGGCTCTCTCTCTCTGGTGATGCGGGTACAGCGTGGCTTTCTCTGGTGGTGTGGTACAGCGTGACTCTCTCTAGTGGAGTGGTACAGCGTGGCTCTCTCTGGTGGTGCGGTACAATGTGGCTCTCTCTCTGGTAGTGTGGTACAGCATGGCTCTCTCTGGTGGTGTGGTACATTGTTGCTCTCTCTCTGGTGGTGCGGTACAGCGTGGCTATTTCTGGTGGCGCGGTACAGCGTGGCTCTCTCTGGTGGTGTGGGTACAGCGTGGCTCTCTCTCTCTGGTGGTGTGGGTACAGCGTGGCTCTCTCTCTCTGGTGGTGTGGGTACAGCGTGGCTCTCTCTCTCTGGTGGTGTGGGTACAGCGTGGCTCTCTCTCTGGTGGTGCGGGTACAGCGTGTCTCTCTCTTTGGTGGTGCGGGTACAGCGTGTCTCTCTCTGGTGGTGCGGGTACAGCGTGTCTCTTTCTTTGGTGGTGCGGGTACAGCATGGCTCTCTCTGGTGGTGCGGGTACAGCATGGCTCTCTCTGGTGGTGCGGGTATAGCGTGTCTCTCTGGTGGTGCGGGTACAGCGTGGCTCTCTCTGGTGGTGCGGGTACAGCGTGGCTCTCTCTGGTGGTGCGGGTACAGCATGGCTCTCTCTGGTGGTGCGGGTATAGCGTGTCTCTCTGGTGGTGCGGGTACAGCGTGGCTCTCTCTGGTGGTGCGGGTACAGCGTGGCTCTCTCTGGTGGTGCGGGTACAGCGTGGCTCTCTCTGGTGGTGTGGTGCAGTATGGCTCCCTCTCTCTGGTGGTGCTGGGGCTATTAGTAGGCTTGTGCAATTCGTTTCGTAATGAATTGAAATTCGTCCGAATTTAGCAACTTTCGGACATTCGGAAGCATTCGAATTTCCGAACAAAGCAATTACGAATAAGACCGAATCCGAAATAAATTATACCGCAAATAGCGAATGCCCGAATGTCTTCGGCATAATTCGTTATGAAAAAGTTACGAATGTACGAATCCATACGAAGCACAATAACACTCACTCTGCTCTGCTCTCTGCTTCTCCCACACCGTGCTGAACTCCCTCTCAAAATGGTGTACAGGGGCGGAGGTTATAGCCGCATGTAAAAAACGAAAGTAAAATACGAGATTTTGAATCCATTCGAAGCACAATAACACTCTGCTCTGCTCTCTGCTTCTCCCTCACCGTGCTGAACCCTCTCAAAATGGTGTACAGGGGCGGAGCCTATAGCCGCATGTAAAAAACGAAAGTAAAATACGAGATTTCGAATCGTTACAAATAACCGCTATGTATTTAGAAAAGTACAAATCCATTCGAAGCACATTAGGCATAATAGGCAGCGTTGTTGTGAGAGAGACACGGAAAATTACGAATCAACGAACCCAAAAAAAGTTACGAAAGTAGGAGTTGTGTCCAGAATCAACGAAAAACAACGTACTCTACCGAAAGTACGAATTATAAAGCAACAAAAAATTCAACGAAAAATGTCGCTTGCAAAAATACGAATGAGTCCGAACACGAAAAATCCCGTCTAGCAAAATTACGAATGATTACGAATCAACAGGACCGGAAAGAAACGAACCGAAACGGAACAAATTTTTCCGTTGTGCACAAGTCTAGCTATTAGCTCCCCCAGCACAGTCCTCTCTTTTTCCATGTCTCCTGTAGTAGCTGCTACAAGCACTCCTCAGCTTGTTTCCAGGTTTTCTCTTTTCCCCCCAAGCAGAGTGCATGCTGGGGACTGTAGTCTGCTCCCTGCTGAGAAAAATTGGGCCACCTATCTCTGGGACTACATTTCCCATGATGCCCCTCTAGTTTCTATAGATTGGCCCTCTGTTGTGGCCAATGGTGAGGGAAGAACAACAGGCAGGAAGCTGTCCTCCCCCGTGCTGCCGACATGAGAAGGGGAGGGGGGTGAGTGGGGGAAACATTGTGACAGCAGCGAGCAGCTCCCCCCCCCCGTGCGGACGTCGAGGAGGAGCAGTCCCTGGGAGCGGAGGGCGGAACTGTCAACGCGGCTCTGAGGCTGAGCTGTGTGTGAGAGAGACACACACCTCAGCCCATGTAGCCGCCAGTTCCGCCGGAGAAGACACAGGCATGGCCGCATAGCGGTAGGTGAGCAGTGCCCGCGGCCTGTGTTACCCATGTTCAGGCCGCGGTCGCCGATTACCTCCCGCTGTGCGGCCTAATCCTCAACATGCCACGGAGCGGGTGGGCCTGGCCCACCGGCAAATGCCCGGTCTGCCCTATGGCCAGTCCGAGCCTGATCATAGATAACAAAAATATACATATGTGTACACAAAATACCAAATACACAAAATACCAACATTTACACCTACATGTATACATGCAAAGAAATTAAGGTAAATCAATATCAGATAGTAAGTGATAATGTGGAATGGATTCATTTTCTGGTAACCTTCTGGGGTACCCTTGTCTGTCGTGAGCAGTCTAACCTGAGTTAGTGGGCTCTTCAAATGTTTTCGCTTTCTCACTACTTTGTATATCAAAGTCCCAGTGCCCCTTGGATGCTGCCTTTTTTTCAATTGAGCAGGGATAGGCAACCTTTGATGGTGGATTTCTACCTGGACAACATAGAAGAGATCAAAGATCACCTGTGTGGTGCCCTTTTTTTTCTTCCTTTTTAAAGAAATTAGATAGCAAGGTCCAAAAAAAAAAAAGCAACGCCATAAAGAAAACTTAGAAAAAGATAATAAAACACACTCATTTATTTATAAATATGCCCAAAAGTGTATGAGGGTTGTCATCCTAGCACATAAAATTGGTTTCCTGGAGGAGTACTTTGAGGAGAAAAGGCTGCTGCAGCTGATAAGCTGCAATAGATTTTTCTTATGTTACATTTTTAGCTTTATGAAAGCAGACAGAATTGTTTTACGGTGCAGGTTTTTGTTACAGGCATTTCATTTCTATACTCTGAGGACCTCTGGTGGATATTTTCTGGTACTGACCTGCTTCAGATTATGCCTGTATTCAAAGGAAAGGATTAAAATGGTATTAAACCCAAAAACAAGAATTTATTACTTTATTTATTACTAGAATTGATTTGGACGGGAAGCTCGAGGGTTACCACTGTGACGCTGTTGCCAAACAGTCTTTTGACTTTAGCCGGTTTTACTGGCTTGTTGTCCCAAGGTTCTTGCATTTGGTGCCCTCGTCTAATCTTATGTTAGTAGTTTGCAATCTTGGTCTTTGTGGGCCCTCTGCAGCCGCACAGATTGTCCAGGTTCTGTGGCTACTTCCTGGTGGCATCTTGGCTTAGCAGTGTGGAGGCTTGGCTCTGGGTAGTGAATATTGTCTGAATTAATCCCCTGAGGAAGCCCTCTTAGGCAAAAAATGTCAGGACAATATACATCTCATCATCACTTATCCTCCAATAATGTCATGTATGATGTGATATAATGACAATCTGCCTAACCTCCTTCTTTCTCTTTTATATGTGATATATTTTTTAAAAAGGTGTATAAATAATCTTTGTTAAATTTTTAATAATTTCTGATACCATTTATGACTAAAGCACCGCCAAAAATCCTGCTAAAAATGATTTCCTGTATATATATATATATATATATATATATATATATATATAAAAATCATTTATTACTTTGCAGCTCACTAATTCTTAGATGTGATGGGTGCATTTTCTTTTTTTAGTTTTTGTTTTCCTTTATTTAAACCTGGTGATTCAGCCAGGAAGTCTGTTATTTTTTACTTAATTACAGGGTTTCTCAACCTTTTTTCAGTCACGGTGCTCTTTAAAAGTATTTTCAGTCTCAAGGCACCCTAATCAAAGAGCTTGTTCACACGTGAGGTTGAGGGAGAGTAAAATCATGTGGTTGAGCAGCATTTCTTCCACCCCCTAACTGCTCTTCCTTTAGCTACAGAGGCAGTGGTTGGGGTTGTACACATGCTGTGGCTGCGGTGCTTTGCTTTGTGTCCATGGCAGGAATTATGTCCCCTTTCACGTGGGTGGGTACTACTGCCTGTCGATCGTGACTTATTTAGGTGGGCGGGGCCACGTTGCAACCGTCCTGCAACCTTAGGCATTGTATACAGTTGCAATATGGTGGTGTTGTATTTAGGGGGTTAAAACAGGTGGTGAGAAACATATCAACCTGCACCGCCTGTCAAATGCCTTGCTACTAGCGTGAAGGAGCCCTAAAAAAAACGGTCTTGCTAGCCTATAAAAGTAGTTCTGATTGTATAGGATTGGGGACCAGGATTAAAGGATAAGTTCACCTTTAAAAACATGTTAAATGTTACACTCGTAGTCAGGGTGTATGTAACATGTTACTGCTGCAGGTGCCCCAGTGCCCCTCCCAGAGTGACAGCAGGTTGGGTATCTTTCCGCTGCGCCTGTGGCCACAATTTAAAAAGACGCAGATGTGTGGGGTTTGTCCCACCCAGCCACGTCATTCATTCACAGAGTTCTGTTAATGGGAAACTATAAGCACCAACAGCCTTTGCAGCTGTCGGCTTGTAGTTCTCAATGAACTACCAGGGCGCTGTTTAGCTCTCTGGATAGTTCATTGAGGCTTCCTGTCAGTGTGACCTTCCCAAGATTTGAACAAAATCCCAGCATCCTGCAAATCCGGGCTGAGTCCAGGAGCCCAGTGCCAAAACAAGTTACAGCACTTGGCTCCACTTAATTACCTGGCAGCGGTGTACTAGCATGGGCACCTAGCATGGGCACTTGTCCCACACCTCTTGTGGGTTACCTGGGGTCCCACATGCTGCTATTACCCTATCTATGCATCTCTTTGATTTGAAAGAAGGGGGTAAGAAGATATGTGCTGGGGGTCGCTGTGGGAGGGGAGAGGACCTATGTGTATGGAGGTGGGGCGCTTTTTAAATCATGAGTACAAGTCCTTTGTTCTCCCAAAGCGCCCCCCAGCACATATCCTCTTAACCCTCTTCCTTCCCAAAATCACTACTCGAAGCCTAAATCTTTATTACCTGCCAGTAAGAACCAAAAAGGGAAAGGGGCCACAATGAACCCTAGGTTAGACTTTAGAGGCACACTAGACGGTGTATTTAAAAAATATATAAGCTTTATTAATACAAAAATACATTGTGCAAACAGAGCAAAGAGCAATAGAGGTTAAAACCATGCATGTAAGGTTGTACATATGTACATGCTGCAGATGGAATGGTTTGCACCGTGTAAAAAACAGTGAGCCCATGTGCGTCAACACGTTTGGCTGTTCTGCTTCGTCAGGACACATGCAGGGGTTGTTCCGGATCCAAGGATTATACCCAGCATTACTGTCATAAAGGCAGTTCCTAAGAGCCATTGAACTCTAAGTAGTTTTGGTAACTTGTGGTATTTGGAGGGTGAGCTGCTTCAAACCTGGGAATTGGACTGGTTTTAGCCGGTATAGATACTGTTTTTGATTAATAGCCGATTGCAGCTCTGTGGACATTTCCAGCTTGCTTATACCCCTTGGACTTTGTCATATTATGTTCTTATAGAAAAACAGCCAGAACTACTTGCCATATATTGACAAGTATCTGGGAAATACATTACCCTACTCACATGGTGATATTGATGTCCGACGGGGAGACTATTTGTCTTTATGTGCATACGTTTTTATGCGGACAAGTGAGACCTGTTTCTTTAAACAACCCCTGCAATTGTCCTAAAGAAGCAGAACAGCGAAACACGCTGACGCACAGGGGCTCACTGCGTTTTACACGGTGCAAACCATTCCTTCTGCGTCATGTATTGATGTACAACCTTACATGCATGTTTACAGTAAATATACAGTAAACAAAATAGAATTATTAGGTTAACATGTTGCAAGGCATTCTGACACATTCCAAAATTCCAAGCCTTGCCTTCAGATAGCCAGCCTAAAGGTAAACTTTATTCAAAACAATTTAAACAACCTACCCACCTAGAACTTTTATTTTTCCTTCTGCTCACAGTTGCAGTGAACCAGACCAAATCATTACTTGAATTCACTTTGTTACTTGCAGTCCTATGCTTTGGGAATACTAATTGCAGAGCCATATGAAGACAAGGCATTCCCGACCATGTTCACTACAGGTTTCTTTTTAAACCTTGCCAATGTAATTCTAGCCCTAGTAGTATCTGAAAATTCATGTGGTGGGACCAAGGGCGGATCCAGAGTCTTTTCTCGGGATGGGCACTGCCAAAAAATGTTTTTTTTGTGGGAAATTTATCGGGGAAATGGTTGGTGTCGGTGCTTCAATCATCCCGGCACCATGGTTGTTATGGTGTCAGGATGATTGAAGCGCATTATTTCTATTATTACATTGTAATATGAAATTAAATAGTTCAATGCAGAATCAGTGGGAGCCCCGAGTGTGTCACTTGCCACCGTCGCCTGCAATTAGTGGGAGCCCTGAGCGTGTCACTTGCCACACGTTGCGGATTGTCACTTGCCACGTCACCTGCCACATCTTGTGGATTGTCACTTGCCACACCTTGTGGATTGTCACTTGCCACATCACCTGACACACCTTGCGGATTGTCACTAGCCACACCTTGCGGATTGTCACTTGCCACGTCACCTGTCACACCTTGCTGATTGTCACTTGCCTGCCACCAGATGCAGATTGTCATTTGCCACATCACCTGACACAATTTGCGGATTGTCACTTGCCACGTTGCCTGCCACACCTTGCGGATTGTCACTAACTTGCCTGCCTTGCCCACGAACTGCGTCGCCCCCTGACAACAAACTGCGCCGCAAGCGGAGCCGCACGCTATCGCACCTGCCCGCAGAGCGGCCTGACGTGACTCACTGACTTCACTCGTTGCTAGACGACAAGCGGCCCAGGCGTTAGCAACGAGTGCAGGGAAGAGGCTCCACCCACCTCCTCCTCCGCTCCTGGTATCGTGTCAGTGCGCCACGTAACTACATTAGTCTCTCTCTCGGCGCCGCTGATCGGCTGATGTGAGAAACTGAGAGAGAGACTCAGAGAGGCAGCGGCAGCCGCAGAATAAGTACTGTATATACTCGAGTATAAGCCGACCCGAATATAAGCCGAGGCACCTAATTTTACCCCAAAAAACTGGGAAAACGTATTGACTCAAGTATAAGCCTAGGGTGTCCATCTACATGCCTCACTGTGCCCATAACTCCTGTGCCCATGACTAGACTGATGTTTAACATGGGAGTCTATAGAAGGAGTGCCTGGCTTTGAAAAATCGGTTCTCCCCGGCCCTAGGTCTCCCAGACACCAAACTTTCTTTCTCGTACATCACGGGACACAGAGCGGCATAGTCATTACTATGTGGGTTATATAGATACCTTCAGGTGCTGGCACTGGCAACTTCCAAAACCGGAAGTACCCTCCCCTATATAAGCCCCTCCCATCCGGGAGCACCTCAGTTTTTTGCCAGTGTCTAAGGTGTTGGCCAAGAAGTAACATGTGTTTTTCACTGAGCTTGCGTACAGGTTCTTTTGGGCCTCAGTAAGCTATTCCGGATCCGACCAAAAAAGCTTCATAGCTAAACGGTCGGTACCCGGGCCTTGCAAGAGAAGAGCAAGGTTTTGCCTGTAATGCCTCTCTTAGGAGGGCTGGACCCTGGGATCCAGAGCTCTGGTCATACCCACGACCAAGATGTTTTCTGTGCAGGGTGCTATACAGGTCCAGGGGAGTGGAATCCTTGGGAACCCGGTCCCTGAAGGTTTAATTACAATGCCTGCCGTGATAGGTGAAGTTTGGGCTTCTGTGGACCAAACAGAGTCCTGCGGCGAGGAAAAGGTAAGTGGGGGCCCTCGGGAACTTGGTTCTATTGAGGGACCCCCAAGCCTATTTTGTCTTTCTGCCTGTTACCTAAGGTATTCCCGCTAATATTCTGTGTATGCCTGTTACTACTGAGAAAATGTAAAAATTTTAATAGTAGGCAAGAAAAAAAAAAAATGTAAGACCGCGGTACCTGTGTTAGACACTAGAGGCCGCTATGGTTCTTTTTCTTGTAATGTGGATTTTTTTCTTCCAAAATCAAATCCAGGCAGTTGGTAAGTTCTCTGCTGGGAAGCTGTCTCCTCTGCCCTGTTGCTGCGCTCATCCATCCCCGGGCCCTGCGGCAGGGACCTGGCTCCCATCTAGCTCCTTATTTTTTTCAAAAAAGGCGCCGAAGGTGCACGTGCCTGCGCGCGTGCACGCGCCTCTATATATAGAGGCGATCTGGAAAAAGGGGCGGAGCGGGTGGATGACGCTCGGTGTGCGCCGCGGCGCTACTGCGCATGTGCGGGCGTCCAGCGTGTTTTAAAGCACAATCATAGCTGGCTATTGAAGTGCACAGACAGAGCTAGCAACAGTATAAAGGCACACAGAGGCGGTTGATGCAGGCATCCCCTAGAAAGGCACTTTAGTAGACACCAACTGTTACATAGCAGCAATTGTGCTAGACTATTCTCAGTAAAAGTGGTGTATTACGGCTGGAATACCTCAGCTTTAGGCTTAGGAATATGCCGTCCAGAAGCTCCGGAACTGAATCTTCCAGGAAGCGAAGGGGGTCTCATCGGGCTCTGAGGATCTTGGGCATGCTTCTGCTGCACCAGTCTCCCCTGAAGTTCAGAGGTAAGTGACCGTAGAGACCCCGCAGGGGTACTTGGTACTGTGGCTGTCCTCAGTTCACCTGCTCCTGTGTATGTAACAGAGGAGGGTTTTTTTCTCAGCTCTGGGAGGATTAGAGAGAGATTGTCAACATTGATCGCTGCCTCCCTGTCAGGGAAAGCACGCCCGATCTCCGTCTCCTCCTTCAGAGTGCCTGTTAGCAGAGCAACAGTCCCATACAGGGATCGACCTGCCTGAAGGGGATCAGGATGAGGTTGATTCTGTTATAGAGGAATCAACAGTGGGGGAACCTTTTTCTCAGCATCTCAAGCGGAAAAATTATGGGTTCAGTCTCTGACTAACATGGTCCGATCAGCATTTAAAAATGCACCTTGCGGAACCATCAACCACTACTGTATCCTCGTTGGGGTCGCTAGAAGCCCCCAGACTGTCTGTTCTTTTCCACTTCACCCTTTACTGAAAGGGCTCATTTACCAGGATTGGGAACATCCTGAGAAAATATTTATTCCCCCCAAGAGATTTCCGGTGGTCTATCCCATGGAGGATAAGTTCATCAAAAAATGGAAGGTCCCTACAGTGGACGCAGCCATCTCTTGTGTGTATAAATCACTGACATGTCCAGTGGATAATGTCCAAATGTTCAAGAACCCAATAGATAAAAGATTGGAGTCCTTATGAAAATCTGCCTCTTTCTACAGCAAGCTTGGTGACACAACCAGCAGTGGGGTCTGCTAAGCAGTGAAGGATCAGTTGAAACAGGTCTTGAGGGACTTGACAGATCAGCAGGCCCTTGCCCTAGCTGATCTACCTAGAGCCTTAGGCTTTGCGGTTGACGCCATAAAGGATTCAATCCATCAGACCTCCCGCCTTACGCTGTCTGTAGTGCATATGCGTAGGCTTCTATGGCTCAAAAACTGGTCTGCTGAAGCTCCCTGTAAAGAATGGCTGGTTAGCGTCCCATTTCATGGTGAACGCTTATTCAGGGAAGACCTGGACAAATATATCCAGAAAATTTCCAGCGGTAAAAATACACTCTTGCCGGTTAAAAACAGAGTTAGAGGTCCCTCTTTAAGAGGCCTGCTTCTCCAGTCCCTGGGGCATCGGCTGTGTAACAGTTCCGACGGCCTCCTCGGTCAATTCCCGGGGGTAAAAAACAGGGACAATCGCAGGGTAATGAGAAACCCTGGGTCAGGGGAGGTACAAAACCTCCCCCAAAGTTAAATTCATTGAAGGGTTGCCCCCACTCAGTCGGGTGGGGGGAGGACTCCAGTTGTTCGCAAGAGACCTGGCGGGACACGATCAAAACAGATAGGTGCTCTCCGCAGTATGTTTAGGATACAGATTGGAGTTAAAAGACTCTCCTCCTTCCCGTTTTTGAGGTCAAACGTGCCAAGGGATCCCCGGAAGAGAGAGTCCCTCCTGTTGGCACTAGAACAACTATTGCTCCAAGGAGTAATTATGGAGGTTCCCCTGGAAGAATGGGGGTTCGGGTTTTACTCAAACCTCTTTACAGTCCCGAAGCAAACGGGGACGGGAGGCCCATATTAATTCTAAAAGGGCTAAACAAATTCCTGTATATCAGGACTTTCCGATGGAGTCGATCCGATCGGTGGCCACTGCCCTACAAGGGGAGGATTGGTTAGCCGCGATCGACATCAAAGATGCTTATTTGCACATTCCCATCTTTCCAGTCCACCAAAAATTTCTACGCTTTGCAGTAGAAGGGCGCCATTTTCAGTTCAGAGCCTTACCCTTCGGTCTGGCCTCAGCACCACGAGTGTTTACAAAAATTCTGGCCCTTTATTGGCCAATCTAAGAACACAAGGTGTAATGATAATGGCATATCTAGATGACTTGTTGCTGATAGACCACTCAGTGAAAAAACTAGACGTGGTCGTTCACAAGACAATCAAGTATCTGGAATCTCACGGTTGGATTATCAACCGAGACAAGTCAGCCCTAAAAACCAGTCAAAAGTCTGGAATACTTGGGGCTAAGGTTGGATTCAGGCCAGAGAAAAATATTCTTGCCTCGAGGAAAGGTGTTGTCTTTGAAAGATTTGATCCACTTAGTGGGTACAAAAAAGACAGCCGTCCATACGCCTGTGCATGAGGCTGCTGGGAAAAATGGTGGCATCATTCGAAGCAGTACCCTACGGTCAATTCCATTCAAGGAATTTGCAAAGGGCCATACTGTCAGCCTGGAACAAAAAAGTTCAGGCCCTAGACTTACAATGTCCTTGTCCCCTTCCGTTCGCAAGAGCCTCCGTTGGTGGTTGGTTCCCCAGAATCTGGAAAAAGGGAAATCCTAGGCTGGGGAGCAGTACTGGAGCAATGGTCTCTCCAGGGCAGATGGTCGGATGCAGAAAAGGCCCTGCCCATCAATCTCTTAGAGATACGAGCAGCCCGGTATGCCCTAGTAGCATGGACATCCAAACTCCAAGGGTCCCCTGTCAGAATTCAATCAGACAATGCCACAGCAGTGGCATATATCAATCATCAGGGGGGCACCAGGAGTCGTGCAGCCCAGAGGGAAGTAAATTACATCCTGAAATGGGCAGAAAGATATGTCCCAGCCATATCTGCGGTATTCATTCCAGGAGTGGAGAATTGGAAGGCGGACTTTCTAAGTCGCCAGCAATTATGCCCAGAGGAATGGTCCCTTCACCCCGAGGTTTTCTGGACAATATGTCAGCGGTGGGGAACACCGGATGTAGATCTTCTAGCATCCAGATTCAACGCAAAGGTGGACAGGTTTGTCTCTCGGACAAGGGATCCCCTAGCTTGCGGCTCGGATGCCCTAGTGTTCCCTTGGGATCAGTTCAAGCTGATATATGCATTCACACCGCCACAATGGTTACCTCGATTACTCCGCAGAATCAGGGTAGAAAAGAAACCAGTGATTCTGGTGGCTCCAGCGTGGCCCCGAAGAGCGTGGTACGCGGAGATTGTAAAATGTCAGTGGGGAGTCCTTGGACTCTCCCACGTCGTCCGGACCTGCTTTCGCAAGGACCGATATACCACCCTTCCTTACCAGCCCTAGGTTTGACGGCCTGGCTATTGAAGCCCACATTCTAAAAAAGAGAGGGCTCTCTAATCCTGTGGTATCTACCATGATCAATGCCAGGAAGCCGGTATCCAGGCAGATCTACTATAGAATCTGGAAGGCGTACATCGCGTGGTGTGAGGCCAAGAAATGGCATCCACATAAGTACGTAATAGGTAGGAGTCTGGACTTCCTACAGTGGGCTGTAGATAGGAAGCTTGCCTTGAGTACTATCAAAGGTCAGTTTTCGGCCTTGTCAATATTTTTTCAAAGGCCCTTGGCTTCGCATTCACTAGTCAAAGCCTTTAGATAAGGAGTGATGCGTATTAGTCCTCCGGTTAATATTCCCATATGTCCATGGGATCTAAACCTGGTTCTGTCGGTTCTACAGAAACAACCATTTGAACCATTACAGCATAGTTCCTTGGTTCTTCTCACCAGGAAATTGATTTTTCTAGTAGCCATTTGTTCGGCTAAAAGAGTGTCGGAATTAGCAGCTATGTCCTGTAAAGAGCCATATCTGGTTATCCATAAGGACAGAGTAGTGTTACGTCCTCATCCAGCCTTTCTTCCTAAGGTGGTAACAAGGTTTTCATTTGAACCAAGATGTGGTTCTTCCTTCTTTTTTCCCCAAACCTAGTTCGGTAGAGGAAAAGTTATTGCATTCTTTGGATGTAGTAAGAGCAGTTAAAGCTTATCTAAAAGCCACTGCTCAGATTCGCAGAACGGATACTTTGTTTATTCTGCCGGAAGGCCCCAGAAAGGGTCAGGCAGCATCAAAATCTACTTCAGCCAAGTGGATTCGACAGGTCATAATGCAAGCCTATGGCTTGAGAAGGAGACCGCCTCCGTTCAAAGTTAGGGCGCACTCCACGAGAGCAGTTGGAACTTCATGGGCAGTGCATCACCAGGCCTCCCTGGCTCAAATCTGTAAGGCCGCAACGTGGTCTTCAGTACACACGTTTTACTAGGTTCTACCAGGTGGACGTTAGAAGTCAGGAGGATGTCGCCTTTGGGCGCAGTGTGTTGCAGGCCGCAAAAGATCCTCATGTCTGATAGCGCTCAGCTTATGTATGGTGTATCCCCCCCCCCCACATTGGGCATTGCTTTAGGACATCCCACATAGTAATGACTATGCCGCTCTGTGTCCCGTGATGTACGAGAAAGAAAATAGGATTTTTATAACAGCTTACCTGTAAAATCCTTTTCTTGGAGTACATCACGGGACACAGAGCTCCCACCCCTCTTTGGGGACACTTATTGCTTTGCTACAAAACTGAGGTGCTCCCGGATGGGAGGGGCTTATATAGGGGAGGGTACTTCCGGTTTTGGAAGTTGCCAGTGCCAGCACCTGAAGGTATCTATATAACCCACATAGTAATGACTATGCCGCTCTGTGTCCCGTGATGTACTCCAAGAAAAGGATTTTACAGGTAAGCTGTTATAAAAATCCTATTTTTCAAACTTATAGAGGAGACATGGGGCTACGTGTGTGCCAAGTTTGGGGTCCAGAAGACCTACGACAGGCCAGTACCGGGTCCGCAAATTCACTGGAGAAATTACCGTTTAACATTGGAGTCTGTGGAACGGGTGCCCGGTTTTAAAAAATCAGTGCTCCCCGGCCGTAGGTCCCCCAGACACCAAACTTTGCACACTTGTAGAGAAGACATGGGGCTACATGTGTGCCAAGCTTGGGGTCCAAGGGACCTACAACCAGCCGGTACCGGGTCCCCAAAGTTCGGGAGATCAGGTGCAAAAAAAAAAAAGAGCAAGCGAGTGTGACAGATGGTCTCGGGGGGGGGGGCAATTGCCCTGTTGCCCCCCCCCTGGATTCGCCCCTGGGTGGGACAGGGCTATGTTTACCATGGTGTAGCATCCCCTCTTATTTTAACAACACTCTGTAAACATCTGTGTACTGAGGAGACCAGTTGGAGTTTTGGGACAGTAATGTTGTCTCATTCTTGCCTAAAATAGGATTCTAACTGCTCAACAGTCCTGGGTCTTCTTCACCGTTTTCGTTTCAAGATGAGCAAAATATTTTCAATTGGTAAAAGATCTGGACTGCAGGCAGACCAGTTAAGCACCCAAAATCTTCTACTATGAAGCTATGCTGTTGTCATAGAGACAGTATGCGGTTTAGCATTTTTCTGCTGAAATATGCAAGGCCTTTCCTAAGAAAGCTGTCATTTGGATGGGAGCATATGCTGCTCTACAACATCGATATATCTTTTCGAACTGATAGTGCCTTTCCAGATGTACAAGCTGCCCATTCCAAATGCACTAATGCACCCCCATAACATCAGAGATGCAGGTTTTTGAACTGTTAACAAGCCAGAAAGTCCCTCTCCTCTTTAGTCCGGAGGACGGGGCGCCCATGGTTGCCAAAAATAATGTTACATTTCTATTTGTTTGACCATAAAATGGTTTTCCACTTTGCAGCAGACCATTTTAAATGTGCTTTGGCTCAGAGAAGACAACAGTGTTTCTGAATCATATTCTGATATGGCTCCTTCTTTACATGATAGAGCTTTACCTTACATTTTTGTATGGCACGGCACACTGTGTTCACAGACAGTGATTTTTGTAGGTATTCTTGAGCCCATGTAGTGATGTCTCTCACATAATAATGCCTGTTTTTAATGCAATGCTGTCTGAGGGTCCGAAGATCACGGCCATCCCGTATTCTGTTCTGGCCTTATCCCTTGTGCACAGAGATTTCCCCAGATTCTCTGGAATCTTTTGATGATATTATGCACTGTAGATGATCATATATTTAAAGTGTTTGTGATTTCACATTGAGGAATATTATTGTAATTTGTTCAACAATTTTTAGAAGCAGCTTTTCACAGATTGTGAAATAATTATGATTATGAAGACATTTTGTTTATCTATTTTTTATAGCAGAAAATATTGGGGTTTTTTTCAACATTTTTGGTCTTGTTTAGTTGATATCATAAAAAATAATAAAAAACAGTGGTGATCACATACTACCAACGAAAGCTCTATTAGTTTGAAAAAATTATATAAATTTCATGTGGGTACAGTGTTGCATGACCGCGCAATGACCAGTTAAAGTAGAGCAGTGGTAAATAGCAAAAAATGGCCTGGTAATGAAGGGGTGAAACCCTTTGGAGCTGAGGTGGTTAACCTAATTAGTTGCAAAATGTTCTTCTCGCTCTTCCTTGTTAGTACCACTTACTTTTTCACAGTTTTTTGTTGCCCTGTCCCAACTTTTCTGAGACATGTTGCTGCCATCCATTTCAAAATTACTTTTTCTTTTATTAAATGGTGCATTTTAATAATTAGTTTAACCACTTCAGCCCCAGAACATTTTGCTGGTCAAAGACAGGCCACTTTTTGCGATTCGGTACTGCGTCATTTTAACTGACAATTGCGCGGTTGTGCGACGTGGCTCCCAAACAAAATTGATCTCCTTTTTTTTCCACAAATAGAGCTTTCTTTTGGTGTTTTTTGATCACCTCTGTGGTTTTTATTTTTTGCGCTATAAACAAAAATAGAGCGACAATTTTGAAAAAAATTCTAAAATTTTAACTTTTTGCTATAATAAATATCCCCAAAAAATATATAAAAAATATATTTTTTTCCTCAGTTTAGGTCGATACGTATTCTTCTACATATTTTTGGTAAAAAAAATCGCAATAAGCGTTTATTGATTGGTTTGCGCAAAAGTTATAGTGTCTACAAAATAGGGGGTAGTTTTATGGCATTTTTATTAATATTTTTTTTTTACTAGTAATGGCGGCGATCAGCGATTTTTATCATGCCTGCAACATTATGGCGGACACATCGGACACTTCTGACACATTTTTGGGACCATTGTCATTTTTACAGCGACCAGTGCTCTAAAAATGCACTGATTACTGTGAAAATGACACTGGCATTGAAGGGGTTAACCAGTAGGTGGCGCTGTAGGGGTTAAGTGTTTCCTAGGGAGTGCTTCTTACTGTAGGGGGATGGGCTGTGTGTAACATGACACTGATCACCACTCCGATCACACGGAGTGGAGATCAGTGTCATTGTCACTAGGCAGAGCGAGGAGATGCTTGTTTACTCTAGCATCTCCCTGCTCTATCTCTCCGTGAGACGATCGCGGGTATCCCCACGGCGATCGAGTCCGTCGGGCTCACTGAGAAAGCGGCAGGGTCGTGAGCGCGCTGCCGGCGGCGAGCGCACGACCACACGGCGGCATCTTAAAAGGGACGCACAGGTACGTGCTTATGCCTGTCCGTGCCGCTCTGCCGATGTAAATATACAGGCGGCGGTCCTTAAGTGGTTAACCATTTGATATGTTTTCTATTTTCTATTGTAAAAAAAAAATGGGTTTATGAGATTTGCAAAAAATTGCATTCTATTTTTATGTAGATTTTACACAGCGTCACAACTCTTTTTGGAATTGGGATTGTTTAAGGTTTATGGGAAAAATACCAATTTGGACAGGAACAGAGTTGGGAATATCAGAATAGAGAGATCTTTCTGATGGAGTAGCAAACCCATATAAAAAGCAAGGAGCTGATACAGTACAATAGGCTCCTATTATAAACCAAATAATGCTTTTGGGTGAATGGGCCCTTTAGTAAAAAGTATTTCATGTGTGCACTTTTTACCCCATTCTATTCTGCGTCTATTTTGTCTTAATAAAGCCGTAAAGGAAAAAAATGCTCTTTCTCTCTTACAGTGTGGCAACTTTGCCATAACTGTTTGATTGTTTATTGAAATATATATTATAGTGATGGACTGTGAAATCATGGTAGATTGCAATGTCCTCGTTTCACATTGTTAAATTCATAAAAAATTTGCTGTTGCTGAGTTTTACAGTGTACCTGGAGCTTCAAAACCAATGAACTTGATTACAGAATGAAATACAGTGCCTTGCGAAAGTATTCGGCCCCCTTGAACTTTTCATCCTTTTGCCACATTTCAGGCTTCAAACATAAAGATATAAAATTTTAATTTTTTGTGAAGAATCACCACTTTTCAGTTTTTTCTTAGTTAAAAAAGTTTCAAATATCCAATAGATTTTGTTCCACTTCACAATTGTGTCCCACTTGTTGGTGATTCTTCACAAAAAAATAAAATTTTATATCTTTATGTTTGAAGCCTGAAATGTGGCAAAAGGATGAAAAGTTCAAGGGGGCCGAATACTTTCGCAAGGCACTGTATGAAGAATTGCTAAAGAGCAGTATTTAGTCATTTGCTTATTTCTACTTGTTAAACCCTCCGTGCCTGTTAGTTAATACATCAGAGCAACTTTGTACTTTTTACTTAGGAGAAACTCCAGCTCATATTCACACTTCTACTTCTTATAGTTACTCATTGATTTAAACCAAAAGTGACCTTCAGTTAATTGCCCAAAAATGAGCATGTAACATGTTTTCATTTTAAGAAGACACACATTGTATTTACTTACTAAAGTATAATGTGCAAGGACATCACTTTATCACGAAAAAACATAATTTTTAAAGCATGTCATAAACTTCATGATTTGGACAGGAAGACATATGCAGTATACCCTTGTTAAGAAATTAGAGAGCAAACAGGATAAGATTGTGAATAGTTAATCATTAACACACCATACAAAGAATGTAAAAAAACACTATGATTATACATAAATGACAGAAAAAAAAAAAAGACTTTTGAACAGTAAATTTAGCTGTTAAACTACAAGATGCATATAAGGGCAGATATTTCTTAAACGATCATAGCAGAAATCAGAAAAATGTATAAATGATTACATTTGATTTTTTCTGCACAATATGCGCAAAAGTTTGAATCTGAATACTCCGCTATTGAGAAGCTTCTTTTAAAAAAGCAGTAAATGTGGCGTTCGCCAAACATTTTCTGCAGGTGAATCTGGTGAATGTGCTTTAAAGTAGAAGTTCACCCTAAAATATAAAATCTGTAAATTTACTTGTATCCACAATCTAAGACTAATTTATCTAGCCCTGTAAAGAAGAAACTGCTATACATACCCTTTCTGAAGCCGATCCGGTCTGGTTCCATGCTGAGCTGTCAGCAGTGGCTTTTCTGTGGAGGGTGCAGAAGAGGAAACCGGCAACGGAAGCCCCATAGTAACTCTATGGGTGAGATCACTTCCGAGGCATTTCACAACCGTTGTCGGCTGTCTCTTCTACAGAACTTCCACCGCTAGAGACCGGACCGGAGCGGCTTTACGTATAGCAGTCACTGGCTTTTTTTTTTTTTTAAGATGAAAGTATATTGTCCAGCATTTCCAATTCTGTTCAGTACTTTGGAAGCACAGGATTGTTTTCTTCTCTATATGTCGACTAAATACAGGGCTTGACAAATTTGCTTGGAATCTAGGAGCCAGCTAAAAAAGTTAGGAGCCAGAAATGCGCCCCGTCCCACCGAGCTCGCATGCAGAAGCGGACGCATATGTGAGTAGCGCCCGCATATGAAAGCTGTGTACAAACCACACATGTGAGGTATAGCGAAAGCAACAATTCTAGCCCTAGACCTCCTCTGTAACTCAAAACATGCAACCTATAGAATTTTTTTAAACGTCGCCTATGGAGATTTTAAAAGGTAAAAGTTTGTCACCATTCCACGAACGGACGCAATTTTGAAGGGTGACATGTTGGGTATCAATTTACTCAGCGGAACATTATCTTTCACAATATAAAACAAAATTGGGCTAACTTTACTGTTGTCTTATTTTTTATTTAAAAAAGGTGTATTTTTTTCTCAAAAAAGTGCACTCGTATGACCACTGCTCAAATACGGTGTGACAGAAAGTATTGCAACGACCGCCATTTTATTCTCTAGGGTGTTAGAATTAAAAATATATATAATCTTTGGGGGTTCTAAGTAAAGGGAAGGAGATGGGCTAGCAGTGAAAACAGGCAGGGCTAGCTCCATTAGCATTGCTGGTTGTCTTGTCATACTAACGGCCAACACAAGAGGGCACCAGATTCCAGAAGGAAGCATAGGACTGCAGAAGGCCGCAAAGCCGCGGTCTCAATTACCGGCCGGCACGGCCCAACGCGATCGCGCCGGGGGGGGATGCGCACAGAGACAGGATACCCCAGCTGTGCCACCCCAGGCGCCAGGTCGGTAATTCTAGTCGCAAATGCGACCTGGCGCCCGGGGTTTGTCGAGCCCTGACTAAATAAATGATCTGTTAGAAGTTGTTTGAATCATGCAGCAGACTGACAGGGAATCTTTAGTTTGTTTAGGTCTGCTTATAATTTTAAGTCAAACTCGTGAGTCATAGTGTTCAGCTATTCAAGAAATGACTTGGTACTTTTGGGTATTAAAGCATGTGACTTACTCCCCTCTTTTCCATGTAACAGCAATCGTACCTGGTGATTGTCTTCTCAGGCTCCCAGCACTCTCCAATTGGAGCAAAAGAGTCCTAAGCCCTGTATAAGTGTGGCTGGCATTACAACATACCTGTTTATGTGTACTGCATGGACTGCTTTAGAGTGGCCTCAAATTAGTTGACAAAATCAAGTGATGCTTCTGATCTTGAGCAAAGGAAAGGAAAAAAAGTTCTACAAATGCACCAATATTCCCATCAGACACAGATTTGAGGATGCGCAGTGATCTCCCCTCCCATTGTTCTAGGGAGATCCCTGCCCAAAGACACAATGGGCTAAACTTTATAGAGAAAAATAATAAAACAAAGACACTTCATCTAGATAACCTTTGTAAGTACCAGTAAATTACATTGGTGATACTTGTGTTTAAGGCTCCATTCACACCTAATCAAATCGCTGCAAAATGTGTGACGCATTTGTGATGCCATTACTTCTAATGGCACCCCCCAATCCCACAGTAAATTGTGCTAAAATCACTGCAATTTGCAATGCGCTACACTGTCACCCAAAATAAGCTCATGTTCCTTTTTGAGCGACAAGCATATTGTGTTGCGATTGCAGCTCGATTTACAGCACGACAATCACTGCAAAATCACTGCGTGATTGGGGTGCCATTAAGAAGTAATGGCATCATTAACGTGTCCCGCATTTTGCAGGGATTTTAAATTGCAGGCAGAATTGATGTGATTCCGCACACGACCAGGTGTGAATGGAGCCTAATGCCCCGTACACACAGTCGGGATTCCCGACAGAAAAAGTCAGATGGGAGCTTTTGGACCGTGTGTATGCTCCATCTGACTTTTTCTGTCGGGAATTCTTACAGAAATAGATTGAGAGCAGGTTCTCAATTTTCTCGTCTGAATTTCCGACTGACTTTTTCCCGTTGGAAATCCCGACCGTGTGTACGGGGCATAAGAGATCAGAACATCACTGCTTACAAAACTCAATGGTTGACACTGGAAGTCCAACTTTATACTTTTCAAAGAGCAAGAAGGTGTTACAAAACGTGACAATTTTTAATTGATTGTTGTGTCCCTGTTTGGATGATTTTTCCCCACTTAGAGCAGAAAGTTAGAAAACAATCTTCCCACTTCCTGTCTATTTAATGTCAGACAAAACAAAGTGAAGGAAAATCTCAACAGTGACACAAATGGCATTAAAAACATACTTTTAGTAGGTTGGGAAATTCTAGAACCTCTGTAAGGATTTTATTGTTCATGCAAAGAAAATGGCATACCATACATCCAACAAAGGATTGTACTTGAAAACAAGCATCCAACAAAAAGACGTGCAAAGGAAGAGAATCACAATGTATTTAGGTAGACGCAGGTCCCTTTTCTCATCCCCCAAATCAGATAAACCAGGTCCACCTGAGACTACCCTGCTGGTTACCCTTGCATACATAGCAGCACCATACTCTGCATAGTAAGAAAAAAACATTGATCAAGTTGTAAAGTAAACATACTCCTGTGCAAAAATCTGTATGAAAATCAGTTGATGCCCAGCCAGGCCACATGCACCCATAGTATGTGCTGGTCTGTGGTATCCACCCCAAAGACACAAACTTTGGGGCATCCACTGCTCTTCATACTGACTTACAAATAACAGAGTGTAAGCATTTCACTGGTATCACCAGAAGCCATGTAATGATTTGGCTTTGAAAGTAAGCATGCAGGGCAATTTTGATCTTCTAAGGAATTTATTGCTGTCTGCATCTCCAACTGGGACATTTACTTTCAATTCCTGTCCAGGTAACAGGTGTCAGGCAGAACAGGAAGTGAATAGAAATCTCCCTCACCAGGATACAGACAGTATTTAAAACCTGATAGAGGGCCTAACTTTTTATCCAACCATAATTACATTTTTGCTGGCTTTGGACTATTATTATCCTTCTGCTGCATTTATATGTATGACTTATAATTGAATAGCTTGTTTAGCCTTGATACAAACTGACCTGTATAACTGCAGAGATAAGCTCATATCTGTCTTCCTTAAACAGAATTTTTATGGTTCATAAGTGAGAAATCATTTCCCTTGGTGAGCAAAAGATTTTACCCAGCTTCAATCAGTAAACTGTTTCAGCTTTTAGGTGGTCATCAAACGCAGAGTTACCTGCCTTTTTTGGCACGGCATATTTTCAGTCTAATAGAATGATACATTTTTTGTGGTTCTCAAGCCTTGGTCCCAACTTTAAGGGTCCTTTCACACGGGCTTTCCGATCAGGTCCAACTGTCAGTTTTTCAGGCGGACCTTATCGGACCTTGCAGTCTCCCCTATGAAGCAGCGGATGTCAGTGGTGACATATCCGCTGACACCTGCCACCACCTGACCCGATGCTGCCTGCAAAATTCAGACGGATTGTGGTCCTATTTTCCATCCGTCTGACAGATCGGATAGGATCGGATGAAAACGGAGAGGTGGTCCATTTCCACCTGATCTCCCTATAGAGGAGAGTGGGACTGGGTTTGTGTCCGCTCTGCACAGCAAGCAGAATCCGCAAGATGGAGGCTTCCGTGTGAAGGGGGCCTTAATGTCACAGCTGCTACAAAGATGCTTAAAACCAGTGTTTCTCAACCTTTTTCCAGTCAGGGCACCCTTTAAAATTCTGGAAATCTTGAGACACCCTGTTCTAAAATGTAAAAAAACTAAACAAATCGTTTTTACATATTGCAGCAGCATCCACATACGTGAGACCCCCAACATTAGAGGTGACTTATTCTTTCAAAGTAAATATACTTTTGCACGCTGGTGCTGACAAGTATTCCAGCATTTATTCCTCATTTCTTTCTCCCTCAGACAGCTAACGTGACCACAGTGCTGATAGAGATGGACTGGGGATCAAACAAGGATCTGATGTCCTCCTTATCAACCAATGATGTCAATGGTTGTTAGGACGCTGGTGACTGACCAACACAGTGCCCAAGGTTGTATTGTTGCACAAAGCAATCTTGATCCAATTGTTGGCTTATACACAATTTTGGGGCGATTAGGAGCAATTTGTAGGCATTCTGCCAAGGCACCCTGGTTGAAAAGGGCTGATTTAAACTATACTGTAATTGGCAATGGCCCATGGACGTGACTTCCACTGCTTGCAATAAGTCTACCTTTCACTTAATGACAAGATGTAGGGTTCACTCTATTGGGATTTATACTCTATTGCCGCGTACACACGATCGGACATTCCGACAACAAAACCGTGGATTTTTTTCAGACAAATTTTTGCTCAAACTTGTCTTGCATACACACGGTCACACAAATGTTGTCGGAAATTCCGATCGCCAAGAACGCGGTGACGTACAACACTACAACGAGCCGAGAAATTGATTCCGAGCATGCGTAGGATTTTTGTTCGTCGGAATTGGATACACACGGTCGGAATTTCCGACAAGAACTTTTGTTGTCGGAAAAATTGAGAACCTGCTCTCAATCATTTGTTGTCGGAAATTACGACAGCAAATGTCAGATGGAGCCTACACACGGTCGGAATATCCGACCAAAAGCTCACATCGAACATTTGTTGTCGGAAATTCTGACCGTGTGTACGCGGCATATTCGTTTCTCATTGCTGGGCTAAAGCCATCATCTACAGTTCTATTTTCCTGATAATAGTAGAATAAAACAGATCAATAAAATGCCTGTACGTTCCCACCTCAATTGATAAAACAGATCATAAAAACACCAGTGCTTTCCTACTTCTTATGTTCTTTTATCATGCAAACCTTTACATTTACCAGCAGTATCTGTTTCTTTTGCCATACTATGCACAACAAACAAACAAATCATTTGTCTGAACACAGTATAGAATGTCACTTTTTGTTTTGACTTCAGGCTATTTGAATACATTGCAGAAAATTGCTGAACTTTGTCATTGTTCAGCTTCTCCTCAGGTAAGAAAACCTGCTTTGTTACACATAAAATAAACAAGATCCTTTCTCTTCTTTTTTTTTTTTGTTATATGTGTTATATTAATGGGCGATAAGGCATAGAGGCTCAATTTACAGGACTTAAAAGGGTCATCTGTATCGTCAAGCTTAATTAGGTTGTCTCACAAAACAGGGGTTACCAAGAGGCCACATCTCTCCACATACCTGAGAAAGCTGTTCCGGTGCACAAGGGTGATCAAAGCAAACACGATTAGCAGCCAAAAATAAAGAGAATACGTCATTATTTTCGGATCTTTACCTTAGCTATTATTACATTATTTTTCTGTATAATTTATTGCAGATCTGTTTAATAAATACATATTTGAATATTTACCCCTTTTAAGTCTATATTGTCTCAAATAATCAAATCAGTCTTAAATATAGTAAAAATCAAAAACTCAAGCAAGTCCCTTTTTCTCATTAGAAAACTTTTACACTAAAAAAATGGAAAAATTGTAAACAGAGCCGCTACTAATCTACTGTAAAAAAAAATTCAAGTGTAAACCTTGTTATTTTAATATCACTGTTTTATTTTTGGAATTGAGTACTTTTTAATTAGATTTTTAATTTTTTTTGCTGAATTAGACCCCTTTCTCACTGGGGCCACGTCTGCGTTAGCGCTAAAGCCCCGCTCGAAGGGGTTAAAAACTCCTGTGTTGCTGCGCTTCCGAAAATGCTTTTTAGGCACTTCGGAAGCGCTGCCCATTCATTTCAATGGGCTGGGGCATTTTTGGGAGCGCTGTATACAGTGCTCCCAAACCGCCCCAAAGATGCTGCTTGCAGGACTTTTTCTAACGTCCCGCCAGTGCATCACCCGGGTGTGAAAGCATCCATTACAGAGAATGAGAGGCAGTTTCAAGGGGCTTTACAGGCACTATTTCTTTATCGTACACCACGGGACACAGAGCTGGTCATTACATAATGGGTTAAGGGTCACCAGCGGTGATTGGACACTGGCACAACCAATGGAAGACAGTTCCCCTCCATATAACCCCTCCCATCAGGGAAGTACCTCAGTTTTTTCGCCAGTGTCGAAAGGTGTTGGACGCGTTAGGAGGTGCTAAAGGAAAGCTCTACCAAAGAGACCCTCTGGAGGTAAAAGAGCTATGCTTTCGGATCCATCCAAGACGCCTACAAATGAGCTGAATCTGGATGGGATCCGGGCCTCATCCATGAGGCGTCGCCTGTAATGTCTCTCTTCGGAGGACTGGGCTCTAAGATCCAGCACTTTCGCTATTTCGCTATAAAGTCCTGGTAAGAGTCTTGTACAAGGCCCAGGGGAGAGGTATCCTTTAAATAGGAACCCATATCCCTGAAGGTTGGCACACATAGCCCACCGTGAAGGGTGAAGTTTGGTATCTGTCTGAAATCTTTCAGCAGAAAAACCTGCGGCGTGGATAAGGTTGGGACCTTTTTCAAAAAGTGGATGTCTTCTTTTTTTCCACCACTGGGGGGAGTAAAGAGCTGAATATACTCACCTCACTCTGTTCAGTGTCGGCTTCGGCGAAGTACACTGCTCGTCACCTCCGCTGCTGAGCTTGCTGGGGCACCCCGCTCCTCCTTTCGGTGGCCGACCAGACACCTGCAGATGCAGGTAAGTGGGAACAAGGGCTGATGAGAGTCCTCTCTCACTATGGCCACCGCCATAGCGCTAAGGGCCGCGCGCGCGCGGGAGCGCGCTTTATCGGAGGGGGGGGGCGAAGGCGTGCGCGGGCACGTGGCGCGCGCAGGCACAGAAACGGCGCCAAATTTAAAAGACTGTCAGTGTGAGAAGCACTGCAGCAGCAAGCAAGCTCGTTAGTTCTCTTGTTCCTGGCAGAGAAACACAGCAGCTATACAGGGACGTAAGACTCCATGTGGTTGGACTGGGTACTTCCTAGAAGACATCCATGTTATGCATAGTTATGTGTTAAAAGTTGCATACTTAATGTATTTGCTAAACTGAACACGGTAGTATATGCATTTAGGTACCTTGTATTTTGTCTAAACAGTAAGCCTTCCAGGGGAAGTAATGCGGACAAAAAGAGATAAGAAAGCACCGCCGCCTGAGAGGAGGCTCTAGCTGTGCTGACTTGGTACCTTTCTCTCCTGTGTTGCCAAATGCACCTGTACAGGATGAGCCATTACCTCTGTCAGGTATGGCGGCTTCCCCAGTGAAGCCTGGGCCTGTATATGTCACTGAGGACACTTTATCAGCTGCCCTAAATAATCTGGAGGAAAAAATTGCTACCTTAATCGCTAAGTCCTCTAAAAAGGACAATAAGCGAAGCAGGTCTCTTCCAGTATTGGACCTCCCTTCAGAAGTACCTGAGGGAGGAGGATGAGGAGGAGGAGGCTACATCAGCAGAGGATAAGGAGCCAGATTTTAAGGTCACAGGTACAATGCTATGCAGGAGCAGTGCATTTAAGTTAACCTCTGCGGAGGTAACGGAATTACCTGTCTCCTCCCTAGGGTCATTAAGATCCCTGCAAGGTGCATGCTCCTTCCCGGTTCATCCGTTACTAGAGGATCTAATATACGCAAACTGGCAACATCCAGATAAGCGTTTCTCACCTCCAAAAAGGTTTAACATTCTTTATCCTATGGGGGAAATTTTTTTAAAGAAATGGAGCCTGCCTGCGGTAGATGCGGCTATTTCTTGTGTAAATAAAAACCTGACATGTCCGGTGGATAATGTACAAGGGTTTAAAGATCCTTCTGAGAAGAAGTTGAAATCCTCCTTCCTTTTGGCCGGCTCAATTACCCAACCTGCAGTAGCAGCAGTCGGTATGTGTCAGGTCATCAGCCAACAGGTAAAGCAGGGGCTGAAGGAGCTGCCTTCAGAGCAGGCTAGAAATTGGGAGAATTTGCCTAAAGCCTTATGCTTCACAGTGGATGCCATGAGAGATTCTATCATACAGGCATCACGCCTTACACTCCAGCTGGTACAGATGCGCAGAGTACTTTGGCTTAAGCATTGGTCAGCGGAAACCCCATGCAAAAAGCTGTTGGCAAGTTCCCGTTCCATGGCGAACGCCTATTTGGGGAAGATTTAGAAAAATATATACAGAAGATATCAAGTGGTAAAACGACACTTTTACCTGAGAGAAAGAAGAACAAGAGACCTTGTTTTAAACGCTCTCTCTCCCCAGCTCCCGGGAAATCTGACTCCAACCAGTGGCGACGGCCTTTTCAGCCGCCCACAAAAGCCAAGGGGCAAGCTCAGAAGAACAAGAAGCCGTGGGGTGCAAGAGCTAATAAGCAAGCCCCCAAAACCTCTCAGTGAAGGGGCGCCCCCGCTCGGCCGAGTGGGGGGAAGGCTTTGTCAGTTCTCAGCGACTTGGCGGTCAGAAATCCAGGACAATTGGGTGGTATCCACAATATCCTCAGGGTACAAACTGGAATTTCGAGAGATCCCATCTTCTCAATTCCGAGGTTCAAGACTCTCCAAGGATCCACAAAAAAGAGAATCCTTCTTCAAAGGTTTGAATCACTTAATGGCTCAAGGGGTAGTTACAGACGTACCCCAAAAAGAGCGAGGTTCAGGTTTTTACTCAAACCTCTTTGTGATTCCAAAGCCAAATGGAGATGTCAGACCCATCCTGGATCTAAAATCCCTAAATCGGTTCCTGAACGTTCGCCATTTTCGAATGGAAACGATCCGATCCGTGGTCGCCACTTTAAAGGGCGGAGAATTCATGGCGCCCATAGATATCAAGGACGCATATTTACACATACCCATCCTCCCCGCTCACCAAAGATTCCTAAGGTTTGCGGTAGAAGATCGCCACTTTCAATTTGTGGCTCTGCCGTTTGGTGTAGCCACCGCGCCCAGAGTATTCACAAAGGTGCTAGCTCCTCTGTTAGCAAACCTAAGAACACGGGGCATTGCGGTAACAGCCTATCTAGACGATCTACTAGTAATAGATCAGTCAAAGGAGGGATTGGGTCACGCTGTACACACTACAGTAGGATACCTGGAGCATTTAGGATGGATTATAAATTTACAAAAATCCTCTCTCCAGGCCCAAAGAAGGATAGTGTACCTGGGCATGATCATAGATACAGCCCAAAACAGGGTATACCTGCCAGAACCGAAGATACAGTCTCTGAAAGACCTGATCCACAAGGTCAAAGCAAACAAGAGGCCGTCTATTCGCTTTTGCATGAGACTATTGGGAAAGATGGTAGCCTCCTTCGAGGCGGTCCCTTACGCCCAGGTTCATTCGAGACTACTTCAAGGCAATATTTTAGCTTCCTGGAACAGGAAGAGCCAAGCTCTGGATATACCCATGCGCCTGTCCTCACAAGTACGCCACAGCTTCGATTGGTGGCTAAAAGCCAAGAATTTACGGAAGGGAAAGTCCTTCCTCCCAGTGGCCTGGAAGGTGGTATCTACGGATGCCAGCCTATCGGGCTGGGGTGCAGTATTCGAGGAGGCTTCTACCCAGGGAACCTGGGCCAAGACTCAGGGGATCCTGCCCATCAATGTGCTAGAGATCCGGGCGGTATATCTAGCCCTCAAAACCTGGACATACAGGTTACAGGGCTACCCAGTTCGGGTTCAATCCGACAATGCTACTGCAGTAGCTTACATCAATCACCAAGGAGGCACCCGCAGTCGGGCAGCCCAAAGAGAGGTGAACCGGATCTTGGCATGGGCAGAAGAGCATGTACCTTGCCTTTCTGCAATCTTCATTCCAGGGATAGAAAATTGGCAAGCAGACTACCTGAGTCGTCAGCAGCTGCTACCAGGAGAGTGGTCTCTTCACCCCGAGATCTTTCAGGCCATATGTCTGAGATGGGGAAACCCAGATGTAGACCTGCTAGCTTCCAGGTTCAACAAGAAATTGGACAACTTTGTGTCCAGAACGAAAGATCCTCTAGCCTACGGGACAGACGCTCTAATAACTCCATGGAATCAGTTCTCACTGATCTATGCATTCCCTCCGATCCCTCTTCTACAAAGACTGCTTCGCAGGATCAAGGAGGAGGGAATACCAGTAATCCTAGTGGCCCCAAACTGGCCCAGGAGGCCTTGGTACGCCGAGATTGTAAAAATGGCGATAGGAAGGCCCTGGAAGTTTCCACTTCGACACGACCTGCTGTCACAGGGTCCAGTATTCCACCCTTCCTTACTAAGGCTAAATTTGACGGCCTGGCTGCTGAGACCCACATTTTGAAAAAGAGAGGGGTCTCTGGTCCGGCTCTTTCTACGCTCATTAATGCTAGAAAGCCAGCCTCCAGACTCATCTATCATAGAGTCTGGAGAGCATACGTTTCCTGGTGTGAATCCAGATGTTGGAATCCTCAGAAATATGAAATAAGTAGGATTCTTGCTTTTTGCCAGTTAGGAGTGGATATGAAATTAGCCCTTAGCACCATCAAGGGCCAAATATCGGCTCTATCAGTCTTCTTTCAGAGACCATTGGCATCTCATTCCCTAGTTCGGACATTCATTCAGGGGGTACTGAGGATAAATCCTCCAGTTAGGTCTCCCTTGTGTCCATGGGATTTGAATTTGGTATTGTCAGTGTTGCAAAAGCAACCTTTTGAACCTATTCGCCATGTTCCGTTTAATTATATTAAGTAGGAAATTGGCCTTTTTGATTGCTATAGCTTCTGCTAGGAGAGTATCAGAGCTAGCAGCTCTTTCTTGTAAAGAGCCTTATCTAATTTGTCACAAGGACAAAATCGTACTACGACCCCATCCGGCTTTTCTGCCTAAGGTGGTGTCGGCTTTTCACTTGAATCAAGACATTGTTCTGCCTTCTTTTTTTCCAAACCCGCGGACGGCGGGGGAAAAATTATTACACTCTCTAGATCTAGTGAGAGCGGTAAAGGTGTATCTGCAAGCAACAGCTCAGATACGTAAAACAGATGTTTTGTTTATTTTACCAGATGGGCCCAAGAAGGGCCAAGCGGTATCAAAATCCACCATTTCCAGGTGGATTAGACAAGTAATTATTCAAGCTTATGGTTTAAAGAACAGGACTCCTCCTTTTCCTGTTAAGGCGCACTCTACCAGGGCGATAGGTGCTTCATGGGCAGTGCACCACCAGGCTTCGATGGCTCAGATCTGTAAAGCTGCAACTTGGTCTTCAGTCCATACATTTTCCAAATTCTATCAAATAGATGTGAAAGGACATGAGGATTCCGCCTTTGGGCGAAGTGTGCTGCAGGCAGCAGTATAGGGCTTCTGGTCCGCAAGCGGCCTGTTTTGATCTGTGTCTCCCCCCCTTCATATGAGCATTGCTCTGGGACGTCCCATTATGTAATGACTAGCTCTGTGTCCCGTGGTGTACGATAAAGAAAGTAGGATTTTTATAACAGCTTACCTGTAAAATCCTTTTCTTGGAGTACACCACGGGACACAGAGGTCCCCCCCTTCTTATGGGAACCTTACTGCTTTGCTACAAAACTGAGGTACTTCCCTGATGGGAGGGGTTATATGGAGGGGAACTGTCTTCCATTGGTTGTGCCAGTGTCCAATCACCGCTGGTGACCCTTAACCCATTATGTAATGACTAGCTCTGTGTCCCGTGGTGTACTCCAAGAAAAGGATTTTACAGGTAAGCTGTTATAAAAATCCTACTTTCTAGCACTAAAATGCCTGAAAACTGCCTCAGTGTGAAAGGGGTCTTAGGCTAAAGCTGACCATACATGGGCAAAATTCTGGAAAAAAATATTTGGAAAATCGTAACTAAGAAATTTTGTTCAAATTTCCCACCATTAGTGGACCACATCATCAATCGATTTTCACGTGGTCATTGAATTTGAGTGATCGGGCATGTTGGAAATGTTTTGAAAAAATTATGGAAGAATCGTGCGAGAACTATAATCAAAAAAGAAAGGTGCATGAGCTTTGACTTGGAAAGAAAAGAAGATTCCCAGACATGAAATCTCTTTTCTGTAGCAATATGAGTTGAAATTGAAGGCTTGGTTGGTCAAATTTCAAAATCAATGGTGGCACCATCGGATTACAAAACACACCAAATTTCTGATTTCCGAACGAAAATTTGATCAGGATTCGACCCATGTATGGCTGCATTATTTGGGCTAGTTTGCCTGTAGGTTTGTTCAAATCTCTTTTCTGTAGCAACAAGAGGTGAAATTGAAGGCGTGGTTGGTCAAATTTCAAAATCAATGGTGGCACCATCGGATTACAAAACACACTAAAGTTCTGATTTTCAAATGAAAATTTGATTAGAATTCGACTCATGTTTGGCTGCATTATTTGGGCTAGTTTGCCTGTAGGGTTGTTCATTCCTAATTAAGATAAGATAAATGTGTGTATCCACTTTCTTAGGGATAGCTTTTCATCTCTTCCATCATGTTCAGAAGCACCTGATCATTTAATAAAAAAAATGTCAGCTCTACAATAGAGTAACTGAAACCTGTCCTTTTTTTTAGGTCTTGCTGGCTCACTTACATTGAACATCAATGAGAATATTGCCTGTGGCTCCACATTGGTATTGTACTTTATTCTCCTTAACATTTGTTCAGATGGCTGACTCTACTGTTTTATTGATACTTCATGTGACCCACAGCAGGTATCAACGAGGTCCCAGAAGCTTACCTCAGTTAGTGATAAAAAAGGAGCTTATACATGTTACTGGAATGTTCATTTTGGATATTTAATATTAGTAGTAGTAGTAGTACTTATATTGTCTACTATTGACTTTCTAGGGTGACACACACATATGTGCTAATAGCAAACATATTGATGAATAAATTAAATTGTTAGTGCCAGAGTAAAGAACTTTTAGAGCATCTTCTTCAGTGTAGGTACTAAGTATACCATTTCAAAAACGCTTGAAACTAAATGTGAACTCTGCTACTCTTTCAATTATTGCATATTCCCTTGTTTCTGTTATGCTGGATGTCTGTAATGCTAACTGTCACTTTAACTAAATTAGTGCCATATATGTACATTTTAAAGCTTAAAGTAGAACTATAGGCAAAACTTGTTTTCATTTGGAATAGAGCAATATAACCCCTGTTAGATTTTTTTTACCATCTGTGTCCCATTGCAGAGATTTCCCTTCACTTCCTGTCCCATACCCAAATAGGAAGTGAGAGGAAATCAATGCAAATTTATGGAATTCACTGGGGACCCCCAGGTCACCAGATCTAGTGTCCCGTTATAAGATTTCCCCTGTGTTACTTTTATGGGGACAACAGCAATGAAAACTGACAAGCATTCTAATCCCTCTCCACTCTATTCAAAACCAAAAAAAAGTTTTGCCTGTATATAACAGTTATACTTTTACTCAACTGTTAAAACACCTTATCTCTTTTAATAGATCCAGGGCCTATTAATCTTCCTACCGCCTATCATTGTAAAAGCAGTCACCAAACAGCCAGATCAGTGTAAACATTGCAATGTTTACACCCAGACTATCTGCATATACTGTATAGTGAAACTGTAGGCCAGGATTAAACACAAGAACATGCCTACTCTATTCTACATTCTTGTGTAATTCAAGTCTTTAGTTCTAATGCCGCGTACACACGATCGATTTTTTCGACGGTGAAAACACCGTCGAGAAAATCGACGTGAAAAACGAGGAACAGCTTGTACCACCCACACACGGCCGTTTTAAATGTAATTTTTTTTTTTGGTCGAAAAAAACGACCGTGTGTGGGCTCCGTGGCAGTGTTTCCCTATGGGAAACACTGCCGCGGAAAACATGTCGAAAAAACCGACGAGAAAAATTAGAACATGTTCTAATTTTTCTCGTCGTTTTTAATGCCGCTTTTCTCGTCGAAAAAAACGGCAGAAAGCCCACAGACGATCGTTTTTCTCGTCGAAAGGAAAAAAAATCGTTTTTCTCGACGAGAAAAACGGCCGTGTGTACGCGGCATAAGAATCAAATTATTATTAATGTGCCACACAGTTCTCATGCAAGAAGTGGAGTTTACAAACTTCTAGAAGCAGACAGCTCCTGCCAATTTAGCTAAACTATCCACTAGAGAAGAAGTAGGCAATCTTATCCACCTCAATATAGGGCACTTAAACCCTCTTCCTGACCGGGCCATTTTTCAGCTTTCAGCGCTGTCACACTTTGAATGACAATTATCATTTTCTTCACACAATAGAGCTTTATTTTGGTGGTATTTAATCATTCCTAGGTTTTTTATTCCCCCCCCCCCAAAAAAAAAGACCAACATTTTGAAAAAATTAAAGTTTTTCTTAGTTTCTGTCAGTAAATTTTGCAAATAAGTAATTTTTCTCCTTCACTGATGGGCGCTGATGAGGCAACACTGATGGGCACTGGTAGGCTGCACTGATGGGCACTGATGAGATGGCTCTTATGGGCACTGATGAGGCACTGATTAGGTGGCACTGATGAGGAGGCACGAATATGCCGCCCTTATGGGCAATGATAGGTGGCACTGATATGTGGCACTGATGGGTGGCACTGGTGGGCACTGGGCACAAAAAGGCGGCACTGGCGGGCACAGATAGGCAGCACTGGTGGGCACAGATAGGCGGCACTGGTGGGCGGCACTGATGGGCATTGATGGGCAGCAGTGATGAGCATTGATGGCAGCACTAATAGCCAGCACTGACTGGCATCACTTTTGGGCACTGGTTTCTGGCACTTTTGGGCACAGATTGGTGGCAATTGTGGGCACTGGTTGGCACTGATTGCTGGCAGTGGTGGGCAATCATTGCTGGCACTGGAGGGCACTTAATTGTAATCAGGGCACTGATGATCAGTGCCCTGATTACATACCTAGCTGTCCCCTGTAAAGGAGGTTTCGCTGATTGGCTCCCCTCTCCTCACACTCTGTCAGTGTGAGGCGAGGAGAGCCAATTACTGGCATCTCCGTGTTTACATGTGACCGGCTGTGATTGGTCACAGCCGATCACATGGTTAAAGAGATGCGGCCACGGCTCTTTACACAGATCGGGGTGTTGCTAGGACACGGCGCGGCCACGATCGCCGCGCTGCACGCCCCCGGGGGCGCACGAGAGTGGTCGTTCTGGGCGGCCGGGCCGTCATAAGATGTCCACCCAGAAAGAGAGCTGCATCGCCCAGACGTCATTTGACGGTGAGCGGGCGGCAAGTTGTTAAAGAGGTGGAGATCTACCTGAACAACATGGGAGAAGTCAAAGATCACCAGGCACAGTGTCACCTCCTTACACCTGATTTAAACCTCTAATTGCCGTACTACCGTGTCGCAATCGTGTGCATTGCAGGCAATCATAGGTTTAAATCAGGTGGTGAGGAGGCAACATATCGCCTCCTCACCAATTGTCAATACACACTCAGATTGCTTTTCAGAGGAGCAACAGTGCCTGCTACACTTGTGAATGAGCCCTTAGTTGCATTCAGTAGTGGCACCCTTAGGGCTTGTTAACACCTAAAGTTGGGGGATGGTAAAACAGCAGGATATAATAGAAGCCTATGGCTAAGCACAGCAAACCCGCATGAAAGCTGCAGATACATGGCACCGCAGTGCATCAGCGTGAAAACAGCCCTATACTATTATGCCTAGTGTATTGCTTCACACTGACTTGAAGATCTCTTCTTTCCTGCTCTGGAGACCGCTAGCCGGGATAAGAAGTGGAGTGCAGTTGGCATCACTCTACATGGGACAGGAGCCTGCGCTACAGAGGAGGCATCCGCTTATGCGGCTCTTGCTCCCTTCTACAAATCCAACTTTAAAAGTAGTCCCTCTGCATTGCACTCTGTTTGATGCTCTGGAATGGCAAGTCAACAAGCCTAGACCGAGATCTACCAGTCACCTGTTCGTGATCTAATGGTAGATCCCGATTTACAGGTTGCTGACCCCCGCACTAGAGTATGTTTCTTCAATTCATGACTGGTAACAAAGAAGACATCAGGGATCCTGCTAAATGTACAGTCCGGTTATAATAATTGCGTATATGAAATCACATAGGATGGGATTGGAAACATGTGCAGTGCATTCTTTTTCTATCAGTTCAGATCTTCACTAATTACATTGATGATTTTAAGCACTCAAAACTTTATTTATAGATCCTTGTACAAAAGACATTGAAGGAATCTAAGGGAAAGCCTTCATTGGCCTCAATTAAGGATGAAGTGTGGAGTGTTCGGATCCTATTCCAAACCCACCTGACTTGTCTACCATGAAGCAGTCACTACTGGGCAAATCATCTGCATCCTGGACATTCCTTTCCCTGCAGCCACACATATACAAGGGGCATGTATACATGTTGGCTGTGGTGCAGAGAATGCCTTGACATATTATGGTTGGCCCAGTACAGAGACAACTTTCTGGTGAGCTCAGTCAAGTGGATTTGGAATAGGATCCAAGCACTCCTGAGCTCATCCCCAGTCTCAGTCTTTGCCTGCAGCAGGGGTCGCCATTGTGACCCATCCCCCTGCTCCAGGGTGCAGTGCGGCCCCCCTGTATGCCTGGATAGGAGGGTGGTGGGGGCGGTGGCATGGAGAGGAACCGATCCTTCCATGGAGCCGCTGAATGCCTGCTTCTCCTCCTCTCCCTCCTGCAGACATTAAGCAGCTGCAGAAGGGAAATTTAGTGCATCATTTTCCCTGTCCCAGGCCCCTGTGTTCTTCCCTGGCCCCCCTCTCCTCCCTGCAGCGCTGCTGGGTTTCCCCCTCCCACTGGCTGCTGCGGGGGGGGGGGGATCTGTCAGGATGGAGAGCAGGGAAGAAGCCAGTAAATATGTAATTTACTGGTCCCTTCCTTGTCTTAATGAATAGAGTTAGTGATGGGTACTGTTTACTGACTCTGTTTTTGTTTTTTTAATTCATTCATAGCTGGGGCATAGTAAACTGTATTTATTATGCCTCAGTTTATGAATGAATGGAAAGCTCTGTACAGAGCTATTCCTGTTCATTCATTCTGTGCAGCTGATGAATCTATCCTCAGTCCTTTTCTCTGTCTCAAAAGTGAGACATCAGAGGTCTGTTTAGTCCCCTGATGTTTCACCAAAGCCCCCCATAAGGTGTCCTAAAAAATCTGTAAAAGGTAATAAATAATAAAATTGTAAATAAATAAATAAAATGATAAAAAATATTTTAAAAAAACACAACAAAAGTTAAAAAAACTACCAGAGTTGCAAAGGTAGCACTTGTGACTGGGCTCTGGCGTTCTGCTACTGTGGGGGGACCCCAAGATGGCAGGAAGGTGGCCCGCTGTGGGACCGTAATAAAGGGTCCCACTATGGGAGTAAAGAGCCTGGGGATCAGTGGGAAGGGCCCCGGTCTGGGCCAAGGGGGGCCCTTTATGATTTCTTGCACTGGGGCCCTGAAGGTTCTAGTTTCGCCTCTGGCCTGCAGTTTTAGCGCAGACTTAAGTTAAGCTAAATGAAAACTGAATTTTTACACTGGTTTAGGCCTGCTCCCTGAGCACAGAGAATGAAAAGTCAGTGTTAGAAAAGTATAATTGCAAAGCTGATTGGAAACCTATATTAAAAAGCTAATGCTTTTAGAAGTACATTTACCCTCATGCCGCGTACACATGACCATTTTTCTCGTTGGGAAAAATTTAATTTTTTCTCTTTGATGAGAAAAACGACCGTGTGTGGGCTTTCCTGCATTTTTCCCGACGAGAAAAACTGCAAGAATCACGACGAGTAAAATTAGAACATGCTCTACTTTTTCTCGTCGTGATTCACTGCATTTTTTTCCGCGGCAGTTTTCCCACAGGGAAACACTGCCAGGGAGCCTACACACTGTCGTTTTTCTCGACCAAGAGAAAAAATGTCAGGAATAGTGATGAGCCGAACACCCCCAGGTTCGGTTCGCACCAGAACCCGCGAACGGACCGAACGTTCGTACGAACATTAGAACCCTATTAAATACAATGGATGCGAACGTTCGAATTCTAAAGTGCTAATTATAACGACTATTATGCATGTTATTGTCCTAAAAAGGGTTTGGGAACCCGGGTTCTGCACCAGGGGACATGTATCAATGCAAAAAGAAGTTTTAAAAACGGTCGTTTTTCGGGAGCAGTCATTTTAATGATGCATAAAGTGAAAAAAAAAAGTCAAATATTCCTTTAAATATCGTACCTGGGGGGTGTCTAAAGTATGCCTGTGAAGTGCCACGTGTTTCCCGTGTTTAGAACTGTCCCTGCACAAAATGACACTTCTAAAGGAAAAAAAAGCCATTTAAAACTGCTTGCGGCTTTAATGTAATGTCTGGTCCCGGTAATATGGATGAAAATCTTTAAGAAAAATGGCATAGCTACCCCATGACCCCCCCCCCCCCTACCCCAGCCCATTACCAGCCCCTTTGGGTCTTGTATGGATATTAAGGGGAACACCGCACACAAAATAAAAAAGGCCCTATATACTCTGAACAGCCGTATACAGGCGGTGCATACAAGACAGGGACTGTAGGTTTGTTCTTATGTAGAATGTGTTTGTAATTTTGAACAGGTACATTGTTTAAGTGTAGCTCCAGCCCAAAAATCTATTTTTAAACTTTTTGGAAAACATAGGTAAGGGTTATCACCCCTGTAACATTTGTTTTGCTGTCTGTGCCCCTGTTCAGAACATTTCACCTCACTTTCCGTCCCAATGACAACTGTTTTTGAAATGTGGTGTTTTTCTTGAAACAAGGATTGGTGATAAAGCATCAGTACAGAGGAGACACCTTTCTCCCATATTAATTCTTACAGGAGAGAATTTTCCTTCCTAGGGGTAGATTTCCTCTCACTTCCTGTTGTCTTCTTGCGTTTGCAAGTAGGAGTCGTTTGTAAGTTGGATGTTTGAAAGTAGGGACCTGCCGTATATACTCTGCAGAAATAGGCCCCTTAGTTGTTGGTGTTGGCACAACACTGTAAGCACTCACAGTTACTCTTGGTTGGTGCTGGAACGCCCTGCTGTCAACTATTATATCAGGAATTGTAATTACATATAATTGTTGAACAGTGGTAGTAAAAATTGGGCCTTTGATGGTGGTGCTGGTGCCACAACACTGTAAGCCCTGACAGTTACTCTTGGTGGGTGCAGCAATGGGCCCTGCTGTGAATTATTAGATCAAGAATTGTAATTGCATGCCCCTGTTGAACAGGGGCTGAAAAATTGGGCCTTTCGTGGTGGTGGTGGTGGTGGTGGTGTTGCCACAACACTGTAAGCCCTCAGAGTTACTCTTGGTGGGTGCAGGAATGGGCCCTGCTGTGAATTATTAGATCAAGAATTGTAATTACATGCCCCTTTTGAACAGGGGCTGAAAAATTGGGCCTTTCGTGGTGGTGGTGGTGGTGGCGTTGCCACAACACTGTAAGCCCTCAGAGTTACTCTTGGTGGGTGCAGCAATGGGCCCTGCTGTGAATTATTAGATCAAGAATTGTAATTACATGCCCCTGTTGAACAGGGGCTGAAAAATTGGGCCTTAGGCACTGGTGGCACAACACTGCAACCCCTCACAGCTACTGTACTTGGAGCACAGCAATGAGCCCTGTTGCAAAGTATTGCTTCAAAAATTGTAATTACACGCCCCTGTTAAACAGGGGCTGAAAAATTGGGCCTTAGCCACTGGTGGCGGCACCCATAAACAAAAATGATCTTCCAAGCTATCATCATCAATCGTATCATTGAGGACTCGGAGGAGGAGGATAGCCAGTCAACATAACAGCACAGGCACTCAGCATCAGCATCAGTCTTGAAGGGATGTGACATGTTAAAATCAATTAGTCTGTTATATCAGCATCAGGTGTGTGGTAGCTGGTGGTGATCCAAGACTGGTTCATCTTGATGAAAGTCAGTCGATCAACCGAGTCGGTGGACAGGCGCACCCTATGATCCGTGACAAATCCTCCAGCAGCACTGAATGTGCGTTCCGAAAGAACGCTGGATGCAGGACAGGCCAGTAGCTCAATAATTGCATACTGTGCAAGCTCTGGCCAGTGATCCATCCTCAAGACCCAGTAAGCCAGAGGATTTTCGGTGGGGAAGGTGTCCAAGTCTGACCTTGCCCCTAGATATTCCTGCACCATGTTTATCAGACGCTGGCGATGGTTGCTGGAACCGATCATACTTTGGGGCTGCGGACTAAAGAATTGTCTGAACGCATCGGTCAGACGGCCACATTCCCCACCGCTCCTTCTTTGACTGGCCGAAGCCTCAGCAACTCGTTGTCCAGGACCAGGAGTTTGTAACCTCCCAGTCTCTGGGAACGCGTTGCACAGACCTTTCTGCAAGGCCTCCCGGAGTTGTCTCATCCTCTGCTCCCTCTGCGACGGTAACATAAGGTCCGCAACCTTACCCTTGTACCGTGGATCAAGGAGAGTGGCAACCCAGTAATGGTCCCTCTCCTTGATCCGAAGAATACGAGGATCCTTCCGCAGACTTTGCAGGATCAGGGAGGCCATGCAGCGTAGGTTAGCTGAGGCATTCGGTCCGGAGTCCTCTGGGTCACTAAGGACGACATGATCCGCAGCCACCTCCTCCCAGCCACGTACAAGTCCACTGGTTTCTTGGGACTGTAAATCATCCCTAAAAGACTGCTGCTGATGATGCTGAGTGCCAGCCTCCACCTCCATGCTGACACAATCCTCCTCCTCCTCCTCCTCCTCCTCCTCCTCCTCTTCCTGTGCGATGGGTGGGACAGAAGGAACACTGTCTGGGTAAAGGGGGCCTTGAGAGGCAAGGAAGTCCTCCTCTTCCTGCCTCTGTTCTGCCTCAAGTGCCCTGTCCATTATTCCACGCAGAGTATGCTCCAACAGGTGGACAAGAGGTACAGTGTCACTGATGCATGCACTGTCACTGCTCACCATCCTCGTGGCCTCCTCAAATGGTGCCAGGACAGTGCATGCATCCCTGATCATGCCCCACTGGCGTGGTGAAAAAAACCCGAGCTCCCCTGACCCTGTCCTGGTGCCGTAGTCGCACAGGTACTCATTGATGGCCCTCTGCTGCATGTGCAGCCGCTGCAGCATGGCCAACGTTGAGTTCCACCTGGTGGGCATGTCACATATAAGGCGGTTCTTGGGCAGGTTCAACTCCTTTTGCAGCTCAGCCAGGCGAGCACTGGCATTATAAGATCTGCGGAAATGCACACAGACTTTCCTGGCCTGCCTCAGGACATCCTGTAAGCCCGGGTACCTGCCCAAGAACCGCTGCACCACCAGGTTAAGGACGTGAGCCACACAGGGCACATGGGTCAGTTGTCCCTGTCGGAGGGCGGAGAGGAGGTTGGTGCCATTGTCGCAAACCACCATTCCTGGCTTAAGCTGGCGTGGCGTCAACCACCTCTCGGCCTGGCCCTGCAGAGCAGACAGGACCTCTGCCCCAGTGTGGCTTCTGTCCCCCAAACACACCAGCGCAAGCACGGCATGGCATCTTTTTGCCTGCGTACTTGCGTAGCCCCTTGAACGGCTACGGAGCACCGCTGGTTCAGAGGACAAAGCACAGGAAGAGGCCATGGAGGAAGAAGAAGAGGAGGGGGTGGAGGAGAGAGGTGTGTCACAACCAGTAGTAGCATTTTGGAGGCGTGGCGGTGGAACAACCTCCAACACTACTGCACCTTGTCCTGCATCCTTCCCAGCTGCCAAAAGAGTGACCCAATGGGCCGTGAAAGAAAGGTAACGTCCCTGTCCATGCCTGCTGGACCATGAGTCAGCGGTAATATGCACCTTACCGCTGACCGCCCTGTCCAGCGAGGCCAAGACATTGCCTTCCACATGCCGGTAGAGAGCCGGAATAGCCTTCCGTGAGAAAAAGTGGCGTTTGGGAACCTGCCACTGAGGAACCGCACATTGCACAAACTCACGGATGGGGGCCGAGTCTACCAACTGAAAAGGCAGCAGTTGAAGCGCTAGCAATTTAGCCAAGCTAGCATTCAACCGCTGGGCATGTGGATGGCTGGGAGTGAACTTCTTTCAACGGTCCAGCAGCTGGGGCAGGGAAATTTGCCTGCTAGAATCGGACGTCGGTGTACTGCTAGCAGAGTGGCCGCAAGTACTTGGCTGTGACACACCTAATTCTACACCTTCATTCCTCTCAGTGCATGTTTCAGAGAGGACTGAAGTTATAGTGGGGTTGGAGATCCCAGCTGATGCGGTGCAAGGAGAGGTCCGCTTTGTTCTTTGGTGTGGGTCTTTGAGGTAGGCTTGCCAACGAGCTGCATGGCAGGTCAACATATGTCTGGTCAGGCATGTGGTACCCAAGCGGCTGATGTTTTGGCCACGCGATATACGCTTGAGACATATGTTGCAAACAGCAGCTGTGCGATCTGATGCACTAGCCTCAAAAAAGGCCCACACCAAAGAACTTTTTGAATGACGGGCAGAGGCAGCGCCCTGCACAGGCGGAGCTCTGCGGTGTGATTTCGTCTGTGTACTGCCCTTACGCTGGCCACCAAAGGGCATCCTGCCTCGTTGGAGATGTGCCTCCTCCTCATCCTCCTCCTCCTCCTCTCTCCTATTAGGCACCCACGTGGAGTCAGTGACCTCATCATCCCCTCCCTCCTCATCACTGGAGCCAATCTGGCAGTATGCTGCAGCTGCTGGAACATGACTGCCAGATTGGTGTCCTTCTTGAGCATCCCCTCTGTCTGCTCTCACGCTACTGCCTTCCTGTAGCTGGGTTTCATCATCAGACCCTTCGAAACGCTGGGCATCCTCCTGGAGCATGTACCCAACACTGTGCTCAAACAGTTCGGGGGACTCCTCAGGAGGAGGACATGGTGGGTCTAGGGAAGGAGTGACTGATGATGAGTCTGACATTGATACCAGGGAAGAGGACGCTTTGGCAGCTGCTTTGCCAGTACCCTGAGCCTGGGTGAGAGAGGATGAGGAGGAGGAGGAGGGCTTGGTCATCCACTCTACCAAGTCTTCGGCATGATGTGGCTCAACATGTCCAGCTGCCGAAAAGAAGGACAAGCGTGTCCCATGGCCATGTGCTGATGACAATGCACCGCGTCCACGACCAGCACTGTTGCCCCCAGACACAGAGCCTGCTTGCCCTCTTTTATTGCCTCCTGACTGTCTGCCTCTCCTTGTTTGCCTTCCAGACATTCTAATGGATGGCCTGCAGGGAGATGGGAAAAAAGCAATAAGGGCTACCTTCAGGTGTCCTTCTCTGTCCCTTTACTTAAGGATTTCTAAATATGGTTGAGGATGATTGCTTTCGCACAGAATAGCACAATGACAATTTCCCTGACTGTCCAAAAAACAAGGATTTCAAAGATGGTTGATGAGGAATGCTTTAGCACAGTATAGCACAAGGAGAATTTCCCTCACTGTCCTTCCCTGTCCCTACAAACAAGGATTAGCACAGTAAAACACACTGACACTCTCCCTACCTATAGTTTTCTGTCCCTATAAAAAATGTTTTTTTAAAGATGGTTGATGATCAATGCTTTAGCACAGTATAGCACAAGGAGAATTTCCCTCACTGTCCTTCCCTGTCCCTACAAACAAGGATTAGCACAGTAAAACACACTGACACTCTCCCTACCTATAGTTTTCTGTCCCTATAAAAAATGTTTTTTTAAAGATGGTTGATGATCAATGCTTTAGCACAGTATAGCACAAGGAGAATTTCCCTCACTGTCCTTCCCTGTCCCTACAAACAAGGATTAGCACAGTAAAACACACTGACACTCTCCCTACCTATAGTTTTCTGTCCCTATAAAAAATGTTTTTTTAAAGATGGTTGATGATCAATGCTTTAGCACAGTATAGCACAAGGAGAATTTCCCTCACTGTCCTTCCCTGTCCCTACAAACAAGGATTAGCACAGTAAAACACACTGACACTCTCCCTACCTATAGTTTTCTGTCCCTATAAAAAATGTTTTTTTAAAGATGGTTGATGATCAATGCTTTAGCACAGTATAGCACAAGGAGAATTTCCCTCACTGTCCTTCCCTGTCCCTACAAACAAGGATTAGCACAGTAAAACACACTGACACTCTCCCTACCTATAGTTTTCTGTCCCTATAAAAAATGTTTTTTTAAAGATGGTTGATGATCAATGCTTTAGCACAGTATAGCACAAGGAGAATTTCCCTCACTGTCCTTCCCTGTCCCTACAAACAAGGATTAGCACAGTAAAACACACTGACACTCTCCCTACCTATAGTTTTCTGTCCCTATAAAAAATGTTTTTTTAAAGATGGTTGATGATCAATGCTTTAGCACAGTATAGCACAAGGAGAATTTCCCTCACTGTCCTTCCCTGTCCCTACAAACAAGGATTAGCACAGTAAAACACACTGACACTCTCCCTACCTATCCTTCTCTTTCCCTAAACTAAAGGAATCCAGGTTAAGCAAGAAAAAAAATGTCACTGTCCCTGCCTATGCTTCTCTTTCCCTGCTCCGGAACACACTACACTAGGCCGCCGTGCTGGCGGCCTTTTATAGTGTGGGGCGTGTACTAAACACCCTCAGCAATAATTGGCCACAGGCATCCTGCCTGTGGCCAATCATTGCTCTCCTCGCTGCCGGCGCTGTGATTGGCCAAGCATGCGGGGTCGCAGTGCATGCTTGGCCAATCACAGCGCCTGGATGACACTGCGATGGCGTAGTGCATTGTGGGCCGTTCGCGTCACTCGAATTAGGCGCGAACGGCCCAAATCGTTCGATCTTCGTCGAACGATCGAACAGCCGATGTTCGAGTCGAACGTATGTTCGACTCGAACACCGAGCTCATCCCTAGTCAGGAAACCCGGCTGTATGCAGGGGAACAAGCCGTTCCTCGTTTTTCCCGTCGATTTTCTCAACGGTGTTTTCACCATCGAGAAAATCGATCGTATGTACACGGCATCAGAATTGGTGCCTTACCTAAACTTTAAAGTCCGTTGCCATTCCTGCACTTGTACTGTATGACTGAAGAATATATCTCTAAAAAGGGCCATCCAAACTAATGACTTTGTATGTAACCTCAAAGCTTTCTTAAGAAAAAAAAAAAAAATTGCAAAGATAAACAGTTTACAAAAAACACAAATTAAACGTTAGAAGGAATTTTGAGTCATTAGGCCAACCATTTTACATGAAATTGATGCCAAAATGCTGAAATAAATGTGATACCATTATTCATAGACTATGGAATGGTGAGTCAGAGCTGGTTTGTAGTTTTGGAGTGACAGGTGCTATAATTTGAAACCTTTGTAACTCGCCTTAAAGGTCATCAGCCACGCTTCACATTGCAGTGCTAGCCTATCAGTGCCATCTCTTGAAATAACAATCACTTTCAGGACCCCTTCATCTTCTTCATGTGTCCACTTTTCCCCACCCATCTAACCTTCCTTCCCTCCCTGGCATGTATCCTTCAGCACATCTCATTCTGTGTTCTCTCTGGTCTCTTCCTGTTATCATCACAAAGACCCCTATGTCATGCCTGTGCCTAACCTTCCTCAAAGGCTAGTACTGTCTTCACTTAGAGCCAAGTAAAATATTCTTATCTGTTGCTTTTTACTTTCAGAAAGGAGGCTTTGTGTTTTAGAGCTAATTAAAAACCCCAAATTGAAGGCATCTTTTTGAAAAGAGTTAATCACTAGCTTGAATTAATATAATTGGGGAGTTCTTTAAATGTAGATCTATACAGGCTGAATTCAGAAACCAGTGGTGTAAAACAGCTCAAACAGGGGGCTTGCTAATAAACTTATAACGATATTTGTATTTATTTTAATGGTCACTAAGCCCTATCTACTAGAAGCTACAGCTTCCAAATTGAAATAAATGGCTATATATTAGGCTATATCTGCACTATAAGGATACATGCACTCATGGCAGAAACTGGCTACAAGATCCCATGTAAAAAGTGTTACGTACGATGTACGCATATAGTGTTTGAAGAAGATCTGCATGCGTGCAGCGTAATGGTCCTGTTTCTAGGATGTTTCTAGGATGTTTCCAAGGCAGCCTCACATCCATAGTTGCTAGGATGCAGTCAGCTATTGCCATATCTCCCAACATTTTAAGATGGGAATGAGGGAGAGCTATTAGCAAAAGTATGTAGGCATAGGACACACTCCCTGCCACACCCCCTTAAAGGAGAATTATACCAAAAAAAGATTAGTTAAACCCACAAGTGTTTTTTTTTGCCACTATTATTCCTTTATACTGGCTTTTGAAATTTACAAATGCAGCAGAATTTGGATGAAAGGTGGGAAACACTTTTTGAAAGATAAAAAGTGCATTATACAACTATATAGATCAGACCAAAATGAGGGACAAATGAGGAGGAAAGAGGGACAGAGGAACTTTGTTCCAAATCAGGCACAGTCCCTCGAAATCAGGAACAGTTGGGAGCTATGGGTATTGCTGCCAAGTCTCCTTTGTTTCTTGGAGGTAGGCTGCTATTGCCACCTAGCTTCCTCTACTACTAGGATGTAGATGGCTCTTGTACTTTAATTGAGTTCATTAGAGCTGAATGCATGTAAAAAAGTTTGCATGCATACAGTTGAAAATTTGGTACATATGCAGAACCTCAGATGCCGATTTTCCTTTTTTTTTTTCATGGATCTGAACACAATGCAAGTTTACTTATCTTTACTTATCTTTATGAAGCTGTGTGCATGGGCCCATAAAAAAGATACACTTGCGTTCAGATCCATAAAATAAAATTAAATACAAATTCTGATAAAAAACACTAAAGCCCTGTACACACGATCGGATTTCCTATGGATTTTAAACCGATGGATTTTTCCATCGGAAATCCGATGAAGCTGACTTCCATCAGTCTTGCCTACACACCATCAGTCAAAAAACCGATCGTCCCAAACGCAGTGACGTAAAAGACTCAGACGAGCCAAGAAAAATTACCTTTTATGCTTCTGATCGTGCGTCGACTTGATTCTGAGCATGCGTGGGTTTTTCATCCGATGGAGTTCTTTACAGACGATAGTAATTTGCTATCTTTTTTTTTCCATCGAATAAATTTAAAACATGTTCTATTTTGGAAAAAAGACCGATGGGGCCCATACACAATCGGTTTGTCCGATGAAAAAAGTCCATCGGACTGTTTTCATCGGTAAAACCGATCGTGTGTACAGGGCTTAAGTCTTTCATGTTTGTGTGCATGCACTACATTAAAAGAACAAACCCCTTATTTTTAAATGTTTGATAGAGGTGAGACCGTGACGTACTCAGGTTATTACAGCCAAAGCGATTTTTTATTTTTTTGGCTTATATAGAATTTTGTTCAAAGTGATCAGCAAAGTGCAATACCCCACAGCAACCAATTAGATTTAATTTCACTTTAGACATATCTTATAATTAATTTTATTACAATGAAATAAGATTTGCACCACATGTTTGTGAGTACTGTACTTTCTTCTAAAAAAAAAAAAAAAAAAAGATTGAACAGCGCTTTCTGCATTATTTATTTGAACAGCCATATTTCTTACAGCTTCTTCCTGAAGTTGCCTACATGCATTACAATCTCTGTATTTTTTTTTTTTAATTGTGTAGTACAAGGGCCAGTTTAAATAATTCATTCATCTTATATTTAAAAAAGTATACCTGTATTATTATTATTATTATTACAAAGTTTGTCAACCTAAAGGAGGTTGTGCAATAGATTTTAATGTATTTAGATAGGCCTTTTAATTAATCTTTCATTGTGTATTATTTTGCAATCAAACCTAGACAGCAGTCTTTTATATTAGCCTTATTCTCTATTAAAATAGTAATACCCTGCAGTCTTGAAGCTAATATGATTGTATAATTGTAACAATTGTATTAGATAAGGAGTATATAGTAACTGGACTTCCCTGCAGTTGTTATGTTGACAAAATTGTAATCATTAAGACTTTTTCTAACATTCAGGGCAGGGTTACCCATATCTCACGTGCTATTTTCCATGTCTGAGTTGTGGCAAGGCTGCCCTGTCTTTTAAGACTTTGACTCCCTGATAGAAACACTTTAGTAAGCATGCTGACCTTTGTGACAGATCGCTCAGAGGAGAAGATTAGGTGTTTATTTATTAGCTTACTGTTTAATACATTCTATATCAGAGCCTTGTGTCTAGACACGGCTCTTACTTACCTATGTTTGTAAGTTGCTTACTGTCCCTGTACCGTTTTTATGTTGCAGCGGTTGTAAAATTGCAATTGTTTCATTGCTACCTATGCATGCAGTTACACATGCACAAAACACTTTCACTAAAATAAGTCACATTAGACTTATTTTAACTTGTTGAGTATGGTCTCAAAAAGACCGTCCTGGAACCCATAGCAGTTGTTAGCAATTGCATTTTTGATTGCCTAAAACTTTAATTAGCTGAGCTCAATTTACTAGTATGCAATTCCCCTTAACCATCCTGGATTCACTGCGACCATTCCGAGATGTGATTTAAATCCCGTCATCCTGAGAATCTGGGCTTCACTAACCCACCTTACATAGGGGTGATAGCACGGCCAACCTGTACACTTGCCCTGCATCTCTTGCATCTCACACTCTGCCATCGCCCCATCTATGGCAGCTGGCATCTCTCCTTGCTGACTGACTGTATAATCACTCGCTGCACAGTGGACAGAAGCCTCCTCACCGGCTTTGACATTCTCATGTACCTAAGCCAAGAAGAGAAGCAAGGAAATAGAGGACATCGCCCTGTATCAACCGAGCTGATCTGAGGCCTGTAAGTGATTTTATAGAACTGGCATAATGAACAGAAAGGTGGGGGGATGGACAGGTAACAACATTTCATGCTACGAGGAGTGACTTGAGGGGGCGATAAGGCACTTTGCCCCCTAGCACATATCCTCTTACCCCCCCTCCCTCAAATCAATGAGAGGTTGGCTGCTGAGACACCAGAATTTTTTTTATTTTTTTTGGGGGGGTGGGTTGTGCAGGAATGGGGAATAAGAGGGAGAGGATGTGTGCTAGAGGTGGGGAGAGGATTTGTGCTGGGAGGGAAATTTGTGTTGGCAGGGACGATTTGTTCTGGGGGGGGGGGTTTGAAGATGGGAAGTAAGGGTTTGTGCCAGGATAGGGTGGATTTGTGGGAGAAGTGGGGAGAGGATTTGTGCTGGGAGGGGGGATTTGGGAGAAGGAGTATTTGTACTGGGGGGTCATTTTATGCCAGGATGAGAAGTGCTGGTAGGGGTGATTTGGGAGGTGAAGATTTGTGCTGGCAGGGGAGGGGGGGGGGTTGTGGGGAGAGCATTTGTGCTAAAGGTGGGAAAAAGATTTACACTGGGAGAGGATTTGTGCCAAAAAGGGGATTGAGGGGATATTTGTACTTGAAGAATTTTTGCAGGGAGGAGGAATTTGAGGGGGATTTGTAATGCCAGTAGGGGGTATTTGGGGAAAGAAGAATTTGTGCTGGGGGGAATTTGGAGAGGGATAATGGGTGGGGGAGGATTTGTACTAAAATGGGGGTTGTGCTGGGAGGAAGGACTGGGGGGTGGGATGTGTGCTGGGAAGGGGAAGTAGGGGGGGGATTTTGTTGGGAGGGGGGAATTGGAGGGATGGAGGAGGATTTGTGTTGTGCTGTGGGGAGGCATACATTTATTCTGGGAGGGGTGAACGAGTGGAATAGTGCTGTTTTTGTGTGTGTGTGTCGGGGGGGGGGGGGGGATTTTTGTTGAAAGGGTAAAGTGGTAAGGAGTATTGCTTGTGGGGGAAATTTTGCACTCTCCTAACCCCTACATTACACATCCCTGACTCCTGCACTCTCCTTGTTTTTTACTCCTAACTCCTACTATGCATTACTCGCTCCTGTCCCCTACATTCTGTGCATAACGCTCCTGTCTCTTACATTCTGTGCAATACGCACCCCTGTCCCATGCATTATGTGCATTAGACACTCCTGTCTCCTGCATCCTGTGTATTACATACTTCTGGACCCCTCTCTCTGTGTGTCTTGTACTTTTAAACTCATCACTGAGTACAGCAATCTGTGTGTTGCATACGCCTGATCCTTGAACACATTGCATTACATACCCTGGACCCCTGCATTTTGCGTTATGTATCCTAAACCTGACGCTGACTGTATAACTCTGTGTATTATGTAATCCTGACCCTTGCACTCTGCCTTACAGAATCCTGCACTATATACACTATATTGTACATTATATACTTCTCGATATACTCACCAAAGTGTTTATTGTCTCAACAGTTACTGGTTGCTAAGAAGTCCCTGAATATTTTAATGAAGGTACTTCTTTAAGGTAAGCTCAGACAAAGTGTTAGTGCTCTGTCTATTTTCAATGTGTGCAAAACCATATGTAATAGAAGTGTTTTTGTTTTTGTTTTTGTTTTGTTTTTGAGGGCCTGTCCCTGATTTGAAACAAAGTCCCTCTGTCTCTCTCTCCTCCTCAGTTATCCGTCAATTCTTCCCACCGCTAAACCATTCATCCAATTTCTAAATTGCTGTATTTGTAAATTTCAAAAGCCAGTATAAAGGAATAGTAGTGGTTAAAAAAGCACTTGTGGGCTTAACTAATCATTTTTCTGTATAATTCTCATTTAAGGGGGTGTATCCTATGCCTGCCTACTTTTGCTAAAAGTTGGGACATATGCATCAGTCTGGATTAAGATTTGACTACAGAGAAGATACAGGTTATGTGTCTTAAAGTGGAAGTAAACCCTCCTATCTTTTCAGCCAAGGAAGCTACCATCTTGGCCATTGTTTAATCTACAACTGCCTGGATGCTGCACATGTGATCAATTATGACACCAGCCATTGGACGGTTTGACAGTTTGGTTGAGAGCACATCCAATGGGAGTGTTACATTTCCGGCATGTGCCGGAAATGTAACAGTTTTTTGAAACTGTTAAATGGATGGATTTACTTCTGCTTTATAGTTGAACTATTCTTAAAGCGGGGTTCCACCCAAAAATGGAACTTCCGCTTTAAGGGAAGGTGACCCCCTGACATGCCCATTTTTTGGGGGGGAGAGGAAACCCTCTTTTTAGAGTGTTTCAGCTCCCACTTCCTCCCGGGGCTCCGTGGCACCGGAAGGAAGGTCACCTCTCCCCCTCCCTCTCGGCAATCATCTGGGACACGTCATAGGTCCCAGATGATTGCTCAGTCAATCACGGTGCGCAGCTTGGCTCGCAAATGCGCAGTGAAGCCACAGCCGGGCGCCCACAATAGTGATGCCGGTTCCGTGGAGAGGAGGTGGAGACAAGTGGGGCTTCGTTCCCCCGCATCGGTGGATTCTGGGACAGGTGAGTGTTCGATTATTAAAAGTCAGCAGCTGCAGTATTTGTAGCTGCTGACTGTTAATATTTTTATTTTAGTAGGAACACCGCTTTAAAAGTCTTCCCTCCCTCCTTCTCCTACTCATTCTGCCTAACCTGCATAAAAAATATTATAAATAAAAAGAGTATGCCGCATAAAAAGATGTCTATGCTTACCTCTTTTTTTATTCCACTCTGGTCGTCTACTTACATAAATCACTGGGAATTCTAGAAGCCATGATATCACCCATAGGCTCCCATGGCCCAGCAGTTGTCAGCGCTCCCTCCTTTCCTCTGCAGCAGATGCTCTAGCTGCGGGATCACATGACCAGACTTGAGAAAATTTAAAATAGGTAAGTCTTTTTTTTAACAGGTTAGGCAGGATAGGTTCGATGTGGAGGGAGAGAACATTTTTAAGAACTGTTAGACTTAGGTTTTTCTTCCACTTTAAGGTTTTTAATGAAGTATACCTGGAGTGTACCTTTTCATTTACTGATATTGCTTCCCACCAGCACCCCCTTATGCAGCTTTAGGCCTGGGCCCCCCTGGCGCCAGACCACCAACATTCCCCAGGACCCGCCCACTGGCCCTCCTGAGTTCTTTGGTGTGGTGTGATACATAAATCAATCAATATATCCCCATCAACACCCATCCCTTTCCAGAATGCTGAGCGTGGATGGGGATACATTGTGGAGACTGGAGGGATGGGTGATGCTGGGTGTGGATGGGGATACATTGTGGAGAGAGGGATGGGTGATGCTGGGTGTGGATGGGGATGTATTGTGGAGAGAGGGATGGGTGATGCTGGGTGTGGATGGGGATGTATTGTGGAGAGAGGGATGGGTGATGCTGGGTGTGGATGGGGATGTATTGTGGAGAGAGGGATGGGTGAGGCTAAGTGTGGATGGGAATACACTGTGGAGAGGGATGGGTGATGCTGGGTGTGAATGGGGATAGATTGTGGAGAGAGGGATGGGTGATGCTGGGTGTGGATGGGAATACACTGTGGAGAGGGATGGGTGATGCTAGGCATGAATGGGGATAGATTGTGGAGAGAGGGATGGGTGATGCTGGGCATGGATGGGGATACATTGTGGAGAGAGGGATGGGTGATTCTGGGTGTGGATGAGGATGTATTGTGGAGAGAGGGATGGAGTAGATGCTGGGTGGGGGATAAAGATGATGGAGTTGCATTGTGAAAATGGATGAGGATGACTCTGAGTGAGCACAAGTGTTACAACTTAGATTGTAAAGAGGCTCTCCACTTTCACAATGCAACTCCATCATGCCAGCTTGGCAGCCTCAGGTGTTCTATCCAAGGAGAAGGATATTAAATAAAGTCCAAATATAAAGCTCAGGGGCACAGCAGCACACACTAACTTTTTGTGACTTACCTTTCATGCTGCTCTCTCGTATCTGCATGCGCCTGACGATGACCACATCCCCTGCCCAAATCACAGCCAATGGGAATGCAAATGAACCTATAGGCAGCAGGCTCCGCCTCAGCAGGGAAGGAAGTGGAGCAAGTGCTGGCCTTGATCACCTCCGGGGGGGGGGGGGAGCTAGTGAAAGGCGGTGGTGGCAGGGGGGGGGACATAATTTTAAGGTCACCCTTGCTCTGCCCCTTTTCCACGTCATGAAATTTTTTCCACTGGAATGATATATGTGTTATATAAGAGATAATTCATCTTCACTTTTTATTGGAAGTTATTCCGGCTAGGCATATCATGCCCACGTAAATAAAATAGCCTAGAAAATGTACATATTTTTACATTGCAATAAATCTGTTGTGGCCATATTTTGATCTTGATACTGTCACTGTATAGCTGTTTTCATGAAGATCAAAATATGGCCACAACAGATGTATTGCAATATAAAAAGATGTACTGTACATTCTCTAGGCTATATGGGCATGGTACGCAGCCGCCTGACTAACCTTACAGAAGCCCATGTTTTCAATTCAATACAAAGTGATAAGATTAATTATCTCTTAAACTGCACACACATATCTTTCCAGAAAATTGCAATTATAGCTTAGTTCAGCTGTCCCACTTTCCAAGCAAAGCAATATATTATTCTATATAAAAATGCTCCTCCTGAGTCTTGCTGTTACCTGTGATTCTTCACGGTGTATGCCTCAGTATTTCCTGTCTGTGATGGTCCCCTAGGCCCAGGGCAGCACTGGCAGGTGGCAGAGTATCACTGGCAGGTGGCAGAGTATCACTGGCAGGTGGCAGTGGCAAAGTACCACTGACTCTGACTCGGCCACTTGAGTGGGCGGGGCCGGTGCCGCGCCGGCCAGATCTACTCAAAAACAAGCAGGCTGGCAGCCAATGACTGGAGCGGAGCGGCCGATGCAAGCATCACAAAGAGCAGCCAGCGGACTCAGAAAAAAGTCTGCAGCACGGCGACGGCTGCCACGGCGGACTCTGCTGGCTACTGCAAAACCTTGCCCCCTCCTGCGGATGCCCATGGGTGGCATAAGCTCCCTTCTTCTTCTCTATAGCAGGCGGAGTGAGCGAGCGAGCGGGGGCGGTCCTAGTGAAAGGCAGCGGAGCTTCTCTCTCATCTATAGTGGGCGCCGTGTGGCCCGCAGATGACAGTTTCCATGTGCTGCCAAAGGGGGATCGGGCCCGGCCAGCCGGGCCCCTTAGGACACTGGGGCCCCTTACAGGAGAACTGCCTGTACCCCCCTAATGGCGGCCCTGACTCCATCCCTCTCTCCACAATGCATCCTCATCCACACCCAGAATCACCCATCCCTCTCTCCACAATGTATCCCCATCCATGCCCAGCATCACCCATCCCTCTCTCCACAATCTATCCCCATTCACACCCAGCATCACCCATCCCTCTCCACAGTGTATTCCCATCCACGCCCAGAATCACCCATCCCTCTCTCCACAATCTATCCCCATTCACACCCAGCATCACCCATCCCTCTCCACAGTGTATTCCCATCCACACCCAGCATCACCCATCCCTCTCTCCACAATACATCTCCATCCACACCCAGCATCACCCATCCCTCTCTCCACAATACATCCCCATCCACACCCAGCATCACCCATCCCTCTCTCCACAATGTATCCCCATCCACACCCAGCATCACCCATCCCTCCAGTCTCCACAATGTATCCCCATCCACGCTCAGCATTCTGGAAAGGGATGGGTGTGGATGGGTATATATTGATTGAATCATGTATCACACCACACCGAAGAACTCAGGAGGGCCAGTGGGCGGGCCCTGGGGAATGTTGGTGGTCAGGCCCCAGGGGGCCCAGGCCTAAAGCTGTGCAAGGGGCCCCACAATTTCTGATGGCTGCCCTGGATGGAGTAGATGCTGGGTGGGGGATAAAGATGATGGAGTTGCATTGTGAAAATGGATGAGGGGGACTCTGAGTGAGCACAGGTGTTACATAGTGAAGAGGCTCTCCATTTTCACAATGCAACTCCATCATGCCAGCTTGGCAGCCTCAGGTGTTCCATCCAAGGAGAAGGATATTAAATAAAGTCCAAATATAAAGCTCAGGGGCACAGCAGCACACATTAACTTTTTGTGACTTACCTTTCATGCTGCTCTCTCGTATCTGCATGCACCTGACGCTGACCACACCCCCTTCCCAATTCACAGCCAATGGGAATGCAAATGAACCTATATGCAGCAGCCAGCAGGCTCCGCTTCAGCAGGGAAGGAAGTGGAGCAAGTGCTGGCCTTGATCACCTCGGGGGGGGGGGCTAGTGAAAGGCGGTGGTGGCGGCAGGGGGGGGGGGCATAATTTTAAGGTCACCCATGCTCTGCCCCTTTTCCACAATGTCATGAAAATGTTTCCACTGGAATGATATATGTGTTATATAAGAGATAATTAATCTTCACTTTGTATTGGAAGTTACTCCGGCTAGGCATATCATGCCCACATAAATAAAATGGCCTAGAAAATGTACATCTTTTTACATTGCAATACATCTGTTGTGGCCATATTTTGATCTTGATACTGTCACTGTATATGTATAGCTGTTTTCATGAAGATCAAAATATGGCCACAACAGATGTATTGCAATATAAAAAGATGTACTGTACATTCTCTAGGCTATATGGGCATGGTACGCAGCCGCCTGAGTAACCTTACGGAAGCCCATGTTTTCAATTCAATACAAAGTGATAAGATGAATTATCTCTTAAACTGCACACACATATCTTTCCAGAAAATTGCAATTATAGCTTAGTTCAGCTGTCCCACTTTCCAAGCAAAGCAATATATTATTCTATATAAAAATGCTCCTCCTGAGTCTTGCTGTTACCTGTGATGCTTCACTGTGTATGCCTCAGTATTTCCTGTCTGTGATGGTCCCCTAGGCCCAGGGCAGCACTTTTTAGGTGGCAGAGTATCACTGGCAGGTGGCAGAGTATCACTGGCAGGTGGCAGTGGCAGAGTACCACTGACTCTGACTCGGCCACTTGAGTGGGCGGGGCCAGCGCTGGCCAGATCTACTCAACACAAGCAGGCTGGCAGCCAATGACTCGAGCGGAGCGGCCGAGGTGAGCATCACAGAGAGCAGCTAGCGTACTCAGAAAAAAGTCTGCAGCACGATGGCGGCTGCCACGGTGGACTCTGCTGGCTGCTGCAACACCTTGCCCCCTCCTGCGGACGTCCATGGGTGGCATAAGCTCCCTTCTTCTTCTCTATAGCAGGCGGAGTGAGCGAGTGGGGGCGGTGCTAGTGAAAGGCAGTGGAGCTTCTCTCTCATCTAGAGTGGGTGCCGCGCGGCCCGCAGATGACAGTTTCCATGTGCTGCTGCAGGGGGAGCGGGCCCGGCCAGCCGTACTGCCTGTACCCCCCTGATGGCGGCCCTGCTGCCCACTACTATATTGAATTTATTAACAGAATGATTGTTTTACTATTTAAAATACTCTTATGACTGTCTAACCTGCATCTCCCCCTAACAATTAGGCTGCCCAAAGATTATGCAACTTAATTTCCTTCAGGTTGAAGGAAAGAAGATCGCTTGATTCCCCCATTAACACAGTCAGTGTGGATGGGGGAATCCCTCCTGCTACGCTATTGTATTCTGACAGTGGGAGGTTATCATTATAGCCGCTGGGAGTGAATGTACGGAAAAAAGCCTGACAGGCTGGTTGTACTGAAGTTGATCTATCGTTTGTCTTTAGTACAACCAGCCTGCCCATAGATGGAAGGCCATCATGTTTGCCTTTAACACCTAACCCTTAACACTTAAAGTGTGACTCCAACCAAAACCTTTATTCCAGTTTCTATTATTAATCTAAAACATGACTACTGTTTATGTCATTCAAATCTCTTTAAGATAGTTGGAAGCCTATGAAATTAAAAATAAACTTCAAAAGAAGGAAAATGTCCCATACAAGCATCTGAAAACAGAAAACCTTATTAATTCCTACAGACATGCCAGAAGCATGAAGCGTTATCACTGTGATCACGCCAGTGTTTCTACGTCTTTTCCAGGCACCCATAATTTTACTTTCTGTACTAAGGCCTACTTGTTTAATTATAATTACATGGAGGGTTGTAATATCTATGTTTACTTTTATGTGTTTGCATAAGATTTCATGTTCTGAGTCATAAGGAGAGGGTTTCATTTGTAGCAGATTAGTAGACCTATCTTCAAAGTTAGACTCATAAATCTCAGTGTTTGTTAAGTTGCACTGTGAAGGTGACAGTGCCATTAAAGGATTACTGAAAATGCCCCTTTTTAACATTATAGACAGAAAGTTCCTGAGTAAGCTGCTTCCTCTGTATATGTACAAGGAAGGTGTCATACTTTAGACTGTCTATACAGGGTAATGTTCTTTTTCTTTCAAATACATATATCATGTTTTGTGACATTTGTATCTACAGCTGATAGCAGACATAAGACATTATTACTACTCAAGATCAAGCCACTGAACACCATGGCCCCATAAGTTATAATCAAATTGAATAATGTACCAAATGTAGTACTGTATAGAAATGTAAAGCCCAACTCCAGGCAAAGATGAAACATACATACAGTAGTAATGCATTGTGCATCAATGACCTTACCCCTCAGTTTTAATTCCAAACATCTCTTCCTAAGTCATCCTGCAGTGTAATGGATCAAAGTCACAGTTTCCTCTATGAGCCAAGCTAATTTCCTGCCCTGGGGACTAGACATTTTGTCCAGCTCATTATCGTCTTGGGCATTGGTCTCTTCTTCTCCCCCATGAGTCCTACTGCCTCCGGGGCCTACTGGAATTGTCGTCTCCACTACTAGAAGGTGCCCACAGACATTGATATGGACACCCGAAGAAGGACCAGGGAAAGGAAAGAGAAGAAGAGAGAAGGATCGCCATGTGACTGTGGCTTCAGGTAAGTAAAATGGGCGTTATCTAAGCAGATTGTAAAAGCAGACACACACAACATCAGTCACTGGTTTCTTATTTGTCTTGAATGCTTCAGCAATGTGACCCAGCTGCCATAATTCCTAAGTCCACCATCACACTTTTGGGTGTTCCCATTCACCATTGAGAATTCCAGTACCTCTGCTGTGTTCTCCATAATCTAAAAAATAAATAAACAACAGGGAGAGTTGGAACCCTTCCTAATGGCAACAGGCAGTGTGCAGTACTAGTAACTCAAGCACAAAAATCTTATCAATATTGTCCCTTGAGAGACATAAGTCATCATCAGGTGTTTCCCTCTGTAGGGTCTATCAAAAAGTGAAAGATCAAATTTAGGTGGACCAACCCATTAATGAATTTTCTTATAGGATAAGTTCACCTTTTGTAACCTGTTACATGTTACACCCATATTCAGGGTGTAACATGTAATATGTTACAAATGCAAAAAGAAATTAAAAGAGAAAGTGTAAAAAAATAAAATAAACAATAAAAAAAATGCCTTCGCGCACAGAAGCGAAGGCATACGTAAGTCACGCCCACATATGTAAACACACATGTAAGGTATCGTTGCATGCATTTAGAGCAAGAGCAGCAATTCTAGCCCAAGACCTCCTCTGTAACTCTAAACTGGTAACCTGTAAAAAATGTAAAGCGTCGCCTATGGAGTTTTTTTAGTACCGAAGTTTGGCGTCATTCCACGAGTGTGCGCAGTTTTAAAGCATGGAAATATGTCATGTTATTTGCGCAGCAATTTTTTAAACACATATTTTGGGGGAAAAAAAAGTTTAATGAATTAAAAACAAAAAAAACAGTAAACTTAGCCCAGTTTTCAAGAAATTGCGTTTGAAAAATTGCTGCGCAAATAACGTGTGACGTAAAAAGTTGCAACGAACCCACTTTTATTTCCTGGAGTCTCTGCTGAAGAAAACCATATATAATGTTTGGGGATTCTGAGTAATTTTCGAACAAAAAAATACTGTTTTAAACTTGTAAACAAAAAGTTCCAGAAAAGGCCCGGTATGGAAGTGGTTAATATTATAAATATATTAATAAATACATATAATATATATATTATATATTCAAAATATAATATTAATATAATATATATTAATAAATATATATATATACTTTTTTTGTAAAAGTGAATTTATCCTTTAAGATAGTATAATATTAAAAATGTTGTACTTTTCGACGTAAATGTAGTAGATTTGTACAATCAAATTGTAAGACACGTGTCCTGCATGCTTGTATCACTCGGTTGTGCTTGCCTAGCCATTGAGCAGAAGCCACTAGTACCAGTCTTATCTCTGAAGAGGAACATTTAAAAGAGAAGTATGGGATTTTTTTTTTATCCCATAATCATACTTACCTAGGTGGATGCAGCATCGGTCCAATGCTGCATCTGTCCCCCGCCGCCTCTTCACTGAGAACCGAGCCACGAACACCGCCGATGGCTCGGTTCTCTCACCTCCCCAAGCGGAGAGCTGCTGCCTGTCATTCATGCAGCTCTCCTGCTCTGCTCCTCCACGCTCAGCTGTGGAGGGGCGGAGAGCGGCCGTCTCAGCCTCTCAGAGCCGGGATGACGCGGTGCCTGGACTGATCTGTGTGACATCAGCAGAGAGTGGACTTCAGACTGCTCTTTGCTGAAAACGGGTCACAGGAGTGCAAAACCAATGGCACTCCTGTGACCCATAGGAGAAGCCCAGCTGAATGAGCTCAGGCTGGACTTTAACCTGTCTAGGGAAATCATATCTGGATCTGAAAGTACCAGTCATTGTGATCAAGTGATTAAGGTGTGATCATGCAAAGCCCATGGGTAATACATGTTATTTTGTTAAGTTGTGCCAAAGGATCAATTATGATGTTCTAGTTTACTAACCTGTACAGCATCCATTTCTGTGCAGAGCTCCTGTACATATTCTGATCTACAGTGGGGTAACCACCTGTTGAAGGGTGTTTCCTAATGGTAGAACCAAGAATCCAAGTAGGCCAACTTTAATGTTCAGTTTTGCTTGCCCCCTTGATATCCTGATTGTAAGCCATACATCACTCACACAAGTTAGAGTCATAAGGTGGTGACAATCTTATCTGTTCATTTCCTCTTTCTTTGTCTTTCACCTGTTTACTTCTACTTGAAGTCTTGTCGTTGTCATGTGGTAAAATATTTAAGAGAGCACTTTGCTACAGGCACTTGTGGACACTCTAGCAGAGCACTCTAGCACTCCGCTTGTTTCAAGTGGGAAATCTTAGGTATCTTAGCATCCCTCAGAGTGACAATGATGACTAAGTAGTACTTGTTTGGTTACTTACTGATAGTTACACATTTTGTAGATTGCCCCACTTGCTGTAAAAACAGTTTGAAAACTGATGGTAATTACTGCACTTAAAATAGACTCTTTCAGTGTTTAAAAACAGAAGAAACTTGGTATGATATATGAATGGAAATAAAAAAGTGAACAGTTTTACTATCATCCTGTTATAGCAGTAGTAGAGTGTTATACCATGATGGTCAAAAATTAATGCAGAACATTTGGTGTACAAGTGATTCCTTTTATTGATTAATGTGAGTTGTTAAAGATGCAGAATTTTTGGATAACTTAAAGCTGAACTTTGATATAGGCAAATGTTGTCTAAATACAAAAGGCCTGTGTATTCTTACTTGAATCCTGGTGTTTTGTGTGTATTTCTTCCAGATCTGTGCAGTAATCCAGCATTAAACTTTGCCTCTGTGTAGGATCTTCCTGTAATAAAGACCAGTTACTGCTGCTCTCTCTCTTTGTGCAGAGTGATTGGTTTTGTATCCACCCCTCCTGTAGTTTTCTGCAGGCAGCCTGTAGTGGGTTGAGCCTGCTGGGTCCATCTCACAGCTCAGCTTTCTGCTCAGGCTACGTACAGCACATGTTGTCACCACTACTTTCACAAGGTAAAAACTTTATTTGAAAAGGTGTTTGGTGCACACACCATGAATGTATATCCTTTTTGATTATTAAAGTGGAAATCCAGTCTGCCTCCCATGTGGCTAGGCCCCCTCCCCCAGGTGCCACCATTATCGCACATGCGCAGATAAGCCCATTGGCTCTGAATCATGGCAGAGCCCATCGGCGCATCTGCACACACGCAGGTGATTTTTCACACATGCGCATAGACAGAGACGGTTTCAGACTGGTGGCAGTCTTTGCACTTGCGCAGGAAACCTTGCATGTGTGCAGGTATCTGGGTAAACAAGCACATGTGCAGATGTGCAGCAGGATTCTCCTGAGCCCTTCAGCACATCTGTGCACATGCTGGGGACAGGGAGAAATGCATGCCTAGGTGAGAGTGGAAAAAAAGCTTTACAACACAAACAAATCACTTTGCAAAAATAAAAATGTCCGTTTGTAAGAAAGGGAGGGATGAGGAGGCAGGGCAGCACAGCATGCATATAAATAAATGGGAAGGAATTTTGCCTGCTTCCTAATGAACCAACCAACATTCTATTGGCGAATGGCTCTTTTGGCACAACTCCATCCAACATCCTTTTGAATGAAAAATTAGAAATTTGAAGGACGAACAGTTTAGGGTTTCAGTTGGAACTCAAACAGAACTCCCAGCTGTTACATACAATACAATAGCCACAGCCAGGGTTTTTATTAAATCTGCCCTCAGCATAGATGGAGGAATCTACTAGATTTCTTTTGTTCAGCACATAGGGGTTGATTTACTAAAGGCAAAAAGACTCTGCACTTTGCAAAGTGTAGTTGCATTCTGCAAGTGCAGTTGCTCCAGAGCTTAGTAAATGAGCAGAGGCTGTACTAACTTCCATCATCCAATCGTATGCAAGCAAAAACGCTGTTTTTTTTTTCCTTGCACGTAATTGGGTACTCTTTGCAGACTGAAGCCGGACACAATTTACTAAGCTCTGGAGCAGCTGCAAAGTGCACAGTCTATTAGCCTTTAGTAAATCAACCACACAGGGGGTTAATTACGAAAGGCAAATCCAATTTGCACTACAAGTGCAAACTACAAGTGCAAAGTGCAATTGAAATTGCACTGAAAGTGCACTTGGAAGTGCAGTCGCTGTAAATCGGAGGGGTAGATCTAAAATGAAAGGAAGCTCTGCTAATTTTATCATCAAATCATGTGCAAGCTAAAATTCTGTTTTTTATTTTTCTTGCATGTCCCCCTCGGATCTAAAGCGACTGCACTTCCAAGTGCACTTTCAAGTGCACTTTGCACTTGTAGTTTGCACTTGTAATGCAAAGTGGATTTGCCTTTTGTAAATAACCCCCATAGTCTGTAAAAAAGAAGTCTATACATGTATGGCCAGCTATAGATGCCTTCTCCAGGCTTTATACATGTATAGTATATGCCAGACTGTCAGGAACCATGAAACAGACAGAGACAGAAAATGCAGTAAAAATCACACCTTTTAATAAAATGGTAAAAATGGTACAACTGTTATACGTAGTCAAAACATAGCCAGGGTTCGGTAGCCAAATCGGGTATTCAGAACAAGCCAGGAAATCAGGAAGCCAGAGATCAGCATAGTCAGAAGCAGTAGACAGGATCAGGAACCAGAAGGGACGTCAGCCAAAGAAAGTCTTCAACAGGAACACAGCAGAAAGTCTCTAGATATGTTGACCAAGGCGAAGGCATTGCAGAAATGAACCAGGCAGTTTAGCCAGAAGGGGCTGGCTGTGGGCTGGACTGACGAACTGGAGATGATCAACAGGTAAGCCACTATGGAATGATGAGTACTGACAATTAACCGACAGCTGAGCAACCTGAGCACAGAGAAGGGAGGGCTGAGAGCCCAGCCCTAACACAGACAAAAGGATCCACACTATACTGAAATCTTCACCTAAAAAGAGAAGTTCTGCTTTATGTCCCTCCCCCTATACACCCCCCCTTTTTCTCTGCAACTTTTGGATATATATATATTTTTTTTTTTAGTTCTGGAGCCTGTTCAATTGCTTTGGTCATTATGTGGAGGTCCCAATCTGCAGAAGAAGATACTGAAAAATCTATATTGGCTCATCCAACTCCCATGCCAATAGAACAGATTCGGCAATGGCTAATGCAGTCCCCAATACGTATAAGAATTCAGGTGCAGACTGACATACTTGAACAACAAAAACAGAGGGTACATCAAACTTGCCTTGGCTCTGAGGAAGAGGGGACCTACCCTTGAAACGCATCAGAATTTGAAGCATCTTCCCCATGTTGGGATTAGAGCCAAGGGCCAGGCGATGTGGGCATTGATGGGATTAATACTATATGCTGTTTGTGAAAACACAACCGTTTTATTTCTTTAATAAAAGGTTTTATAAAGGTAATGTGCAAGGCTGGTGCACCATCTGTTTTTGTTGTTCTGGTGTTCCTTTTTGTCTTCCCCCAGTCTGTAAGAGGCTGCAAGGTCTTGCCTAGCGTGAAGTTGCTGAAGATATAAGGTTCACCATTGCCAGACCAGCTACCTTGAGCGCAGGTGGTTGTTTGTTTTTTTTGCAGACTGACATACCTCCATATTTTCTACATTTATAAAAGGGACACCTTTTAGCACATACTATGTAGGTTAAGGACATGTCCCTGCTACTGGCCCCAATTACATGAACCACAAAGATCTAATATGGAGAAAATGATTGGCTAAACCACGCAAGTGCTTTTTTACACCTCTTCTTTTTTTTCCGTTTAAAAAAAAACCAAATTCATTAAAAAGTTGAATAAAACAATTAGTGCAGCATAACACTTTTGATAGTGAAATAATACATTCTGTATAGAGACATACATATAAGGCAAAAAGAGGGACAACTGAGGATGCACAAAGAACAGAGGGATTTGGTCTCAAAGGGGGGGGGGGCAGTCTGTCCAATTGAGAGGCAATTGGGAGCTATAGAGAAAATATTCGCCAGCGCACCATAGACCTTCACATTAAGTCCTGTCCTTAGGACCCACTAACAGGCCAGATTTTAAGTATTACCTTGGGGAGATGCAGACTGGAATACTGCAATCACTGAGCAGCAAATGGTATCACCTTTTGATGTATTTCAGTTATCTTGCAAACCTGGCCTGTTAGTTTGTCCTGAGGACAGGAGTTGAGAACCAACTGTCCTAGGACATTTGCCTTTGTCTATTTGGGTTGTGTAATATTATTAACTATTGTGCTATTTGCTTACTGGAACTAAATATTCTGAGGGTGTCTGTTGCAAATCTTGCGAACATTTTATTGTATGTAATTTTATCAAACAATGAAGCTATTAAAAACATTTTACTATGTAAACTGATAAAGCAAGGAATATCACTAATACCTGCAGTCAGCGCAGAGTTAATCGAACAGAAAAACATGCAGTAGTAGCAATACCTTCTGTATGCACTTGGGGTCACTATCCTGCCATTATGTGCTATTAAAACTATTACCATTCAGAAGATTCCACAATGGCTTCTGTTTACTGACTTTACAACATAATGCGTGCCTGTATAATTAGAGATAGATTTTGAATTGTTTGATGCAGTTTATGTATACGTGTTCTTGAGTTTAGACTGTCTGTTTTCTTACAAAACCTATTGCAAAATATATGAATAATGATGTTACAGTTCTGTGTTTTCACCTACACTTTTGCCGCGTACACACGATCGTTTTTTCTGATGAAAAAAGACCAATTGACTTTTTTCATCGGACAAACCGATCGTGTGTGGGCCCCATCAGTCTTTTTTTAATCGGTATAAAAAAATAGAACATGTTTTAAATTATACCGATGGAAAAAAAAAACGATAGCAAATTCCGATCGTCTGTGGGGAACTCCATCGGAGAAAAAACCCATGCATGCTCAGAATCAAGTCAACGCATGCTCAGAAGCATTGAACTTCATTTTTCTCGGCTCTTCTGAGTGTTTTACGTCACGGCGTTTGGGACGGTCAGATTTTTGACTGATGGTGTGTAGGCAAGACTGATGGAAGTCAGCTTCATCGGATTTCCGATGGAAAAATCCATCAGATTTTATTCCATCGGAAATCTGATTGTGTGTACAGGGCATTAGTGTTAACTTGTCATGTTGACTGGTGACATTGACTTAAAGCGGAGCTCCACCGGAAAAAAAAAAATTAAAAGCCAGCAGCTACAGCTGCAGCAGCTGCTGACTTTTAATATTAGGACACTTACCTGTCCTGGAGTCCAGCGACGTCCCGCAGCAGAGGACGAGCAATCGCTCGTCACTCTGCTGCCCCCACCGCCATCCTCGGTGAGGGAACCAGGCAGTGAAGCATTGCGGCTTCACTGCCTGGTTCCCTACGGCGCATGCGCGAGTCGCGCTGCGCCGTTCTCACTGGTCCCCCTGTGTTCTGGGAGCAGAGTGTCTACCAGAACACAACGGGTATTCTGTGGGAAGTGACGTGCTTCCCGCAGATTTACCGCAGAGAGGACTCCTGGAAGTGGGTGAAAATACCTGTCTTAGACAGGTATCTTCACCCCCCTCCCCCCAGAAGGGTGTCAATTGTGACACCGGAGGGGGGGAGGGTTCCGATGAGCGGAAGTTCCACTTTAGGGTGGAGCTCCGCTTTAAGGTGTTGGTTAGATGATTTTATTCACAGGCATAAGAGAAGTTTGACGACATTTAGCTTTAGGTTGATCACATGACCCTACAAATTGTTGTACATATAAATGTATATACCTTATTACTACACATCATGGCTTCTTGCAAATTAAGCATTCCAATTTTCCTAAATATATTAAAGCTCAGCGTTAAAGGGAAAGACTCAGCCACTTTGGTAGGTGTTTATGTGGGCTGTCTGTATAGCTGTGGTCACACACTGCTTGATACTGTAGTTCCAAGTGGTTCAACAGATTTGGGAACTGCTTGCCATTATTTATAAATAATACCATACAGGAGTTAACTATGGAGTAATAGCAAGCAATCACTTCCAAGCAAACTTCTAGGGGGTAATAGTAAGCAATCACTTCCAATAAACATCTATGGCGTTAAAGCAAGCAATCGCTTTCAATCTTACTTCTGGGGGTAATAGCAAGCAATCGATTTCAAGAAAACTTCTAGGGGGTAATAGCAAACAATCACTTCCAAGAAAACTTCTGGGGGGTAATAGCAAGCAATCACTTCCAAGAAAACTTCTAGGGGGTAATAGCAATCAATCTCTTGCAAGCAGACTTCTGGGGGGTACTAGCAAGTAATGACTTCCAAGCAAACTTAGAGTGGGTAACAGCAAGAAATCACTTCCAAGCAAACATCTAGGGGGTAATAGCAAGCAATCACTTCCAAGCAAACATCTAGGGGGTAATAGCAAGCAATCACTTGCAAGCAAACTTCTAGGGGGTAATAGCAAGTAATCACTTCCAAGCAAACATCTAGGGGGTAATAACAAGCAATCACTTCCAAGCAAACTTCTAGGGGGTAATAGCAAGCAATCACTTCCAAGCAAACATCTAGGGGGTATTAGCAAGGAATCACTTCCAAGCAAACTTCTAGGGGCTATTAGCAAGCAATCACTTCCAAGCAAACTTCTAGGGGGTAATAGCAAGAAATCACTTACGAGCAAACATCTAGGGGGTAATAGCAAGCAATCACTCCCAAGCAAACATCTAGGGGGTAAAAGCAAGCAATCACTTCAAAGCATACTTCTAGGGGGTAATAGCAAACAATCACTTCCAAGCAAACCTCTAGGGGGTAATAGCAAGCAATCACTCCCAAGCAAACATCTAGGGGGTAATAGCAAGCAATCAGTTTCAAACAAACTTCTAGGGGGTAATAGCAAGCAATCACTCCCAAGCAAACATCTAGGTGTAATAGCAAGCAATCACTTCCAAGCAAACTTCTAAGGGGTAATAGCAAGTAATCACTTCCAAGCAAACATCTAGGGGGTAATAACAAGCAATCGCTTCCAAGCAAACTTCTAGGGGGTAATAGCAAGCAATCACTCCCAAGCAAACATCTAGGGGGTATTCGCAAGCAATCACTTCCAAGCAAACTTCTAGGGGGTAATAGCAAGAAATCACTTACGAGCAAACATCTAGGGGGTAATAGCAAGCAATCACTCCCAAGCAAACATCTAGGGGGTAATAGCAAGCAATCACTTCCAAACAAACTTCTAGGGGGTAATAGCAAGCAATCACTCCCAAGCAAACATCTAGGGGGTAATAGCAAGCAATCACTTGCAAGCAAACTTCTAGGGGGTAATAGAAAGTAATCACTTCCAAGCAAACATCTAGGGGGTAATAACAAGCAATCACTTCCAAGCAAACTTCTAGGGGGTAATAGCAAGCAATCACTTCCAAGCAAACATCTAGGGGGTAATAGCAAGCAATCACTTCCAAGCAAACTTCTAGGGGGTAATAGCAAGCAATCACTTCCGAGCATACATCTAGGGGGTAATAGCAAGCAATCACTCCCAAGCAAACATCTAGGGGGTAATAGCAAGCAATCACTTGCAAGCAAACTTCTAGGGGGTAATAGCAAGTAATCACTTCCAAGCAAACATCTAGGGGTTAATAACAAGCAATCACTTCCAAGCAAACTTCTAGGGGGTAATAGGAAGCAATCACTCCCAAGCAAACATCTAGGGGGTATTGGCAAGCAATCACTTCCAAGCAAACTTCTAGGGGCTATTAGCAAGCAATAACTTCCAAGCAAACTTCTAGGGGGTAATAGCAAGCAATCACTTCCAAGCAAACTTCTAGGGGCTATTAGCAAGCAATAACTTCCAAGCAAACTTCTAGGGGGTAATAGCAAGCAATCACTTCCGAGCAAACATCTAGGGGGTAATAGCAAGCAATCACTTCCAATTAAACTTCTAGGGGGTAAAAGCAAGCAATCACTTCAAAGCATACTTCTAGGGGGTAATAGCAAACAATCACTTCCAAGCAAACCTCTAGGGGGTAATAGCAAGCAATCACTCCCAAGCAAACATCTAGGGGGTAATAGCAAGCAATCAGTTTCAAACAAACTTCTAGGGGGTAATAGCAAGCAATCACTCCCAAGCAAACATCTAGGTGTAATAGCAAGCAATCACTTCCAAGCAAACTTCTAAGGGGTAATAGCAAGTAATCACTTCCAAGCAAACATCTAGGGGGTAATAGCAAGCAATCACTCCCAAGCAAACATCTAGGGGGTATTCGCAAGCAATCACTTCCAAGCAAACTTCTAGGGGCTATTAGCAAGCAATCACTTCCAAGCAAACTTCTAGGGGGTAATAGCAAGCAATCACTTCCGAGCAAACATCTAGGGGGTAATAGCAAGCAATCACTTTCAAGTAAACTTCTAGGGGGTAATAGCAAGCAATCACTTCCAAGCAAACATCTAGGGGGTAATAGCAAGCAATCACTTGCAAGCAAACTTCTAGGGGGTAATAGCAAGTAATCACTTCCAAGCAAACATCTAGGGGGTAATAACAAGCAATCACTTCCAAGCAAACTTCTAGGGGGTAATAGCAAGCAATCACTTCCAAGCAAACATCTAGGGGGTATTAGCAAGGAATCACTTCCAAGCAAACATCTAGGGGGTATTGGCAAGCAATCACTTCCAAGCAAACTTCTAGGGGCTATTAGCAAGCAATAACTTCCAAGCAAACTTCTAGGGGGTAATAGCAAGCAATCACTTCCAAGCAAACTTCTAGGGGCTATTAGCAAGCAATAACTTCCAAGCAAACTTCTAGGGGGTAATAGCAAGCAATCACTTCCGAGCAAACATCTAGGGGGTAATAGCAAGCAATCACTTCCAATTAAACTTCTAGGGGGTAAAAGCAAGCAATCACTTCAAAGCATACTTCTAGGGGGTAATAGCAAACAATCACTTCCAAGCAAACCTCTAGGGGGTAATAGCAAGCAATCACTCCCAAGCAAACATCTAGGGGGTAATAGCAAGCAATCAGTTTCAAACAAACTTCTAGGGGGTAATAGCAAGCAATCACTCCCAAGCAAACATCTAGGTGTAATAGCAAGCAATCACTTCCAAGCAAACTTCTAAGGGGTAATAGCAAGTAATCACTTCCAAGCAAACATCTAGGGGGTAATAGCAAGCAATCACTCCCAAGCAAACATCTAGGGGGTATTCGCAAGCAATCACTTCCAAGCAAACTTCTAGGGGCTATTAGCAAGCAATCACTTCCAAGCAAACTTCTAGGGGGTAATAGCAAGCAATCACTTCCGAGCAAACATCTAGGGGGTAATAGCAATCAATAACTTTCAAGTAAACTTCTAGGGGGTAATAGCAAGCAATCACTTCCAAGCAAACATCTAGGGGGTAATAGCAAGCAATCACTTGCAAGCAAACTTCTAGGGGGTAATAGCAAGTAATCACTTCCAAGCAAACATCTAGGGGGTAATAACAAGCAATCACTTCCAAGCAAACTTCTAGGGGGTAATAGCAAGCAATCACTTCCAAGCAAACATCTAGGGGGTATTAGCAAGGAATCACTTCCAAGCAAACTTCTAGGGGCTATTAGCAAGCAATCACTTCCAAGCAAACTTCTAGGGGGTAATAGCAAGAAATCACTTACGAGCAAACATCTAGGGGGTAATAGCAAGCAATCACTCCCAAGCAAACATCTAGGGGGTAATAGCAAGCAATCACTTCCAAAAAACTTCTAGGGGGTAATAGCAAGCAATCACTCCCAAGCAAACATCTAGGGGGTAATAGCAAGCAATCACTTGCAAGCAAACTTCTAGGGGGTAATAGCAAGTAATCACTTCCAATCAAACATCTAGGGGGTAATAACAAGCAATCACTTCCAAGCAAACTTCTAGGGGGTAATAGCAAGCAATCACTCCCAAGCAAACATCTAGGGGGTATTAGCAAGCAATCACTTCCAAGCAAACTTCTAGGGGCTATTAGCAAGCAATCACTTCCAAGCAAACTTCTAGGGGGTATATAGCAAGCAATCACTTCTGAGCAAACATCTAGGGGGTAATAGCAAGCAATCACTTCCAAGTAAACTTATAGGGGGTAAAAGCAAGCAATCACTTCAAAGCAAACCTCTAGGGGGTAATAGCAAGCAATCACTTCCAAGCAAACCTCTAGGGGGTAATAGCAAGCAATCACTTCCAAGCAAACCTCTAGGGGGTAATAGCAAGCAATCACTTCCAAGCAAACATCTAGGGGGTAATAGCAAGCAATCACTTCCAAGCAAATTTCTAAGGGGTAATAGCAAGCAATCACTTCCGAGCAAACATCTAGGGGGTAATAGCAAGCAATCACTCCCAAGCAAACATCTAGGGGGTAATAGCAAGCAATCACTTGCAAGCAAACTTCTAGGGGGTAATAGCAAGTAATCACTTCCAAGCAAACATCTAGGGGTTAATAACAAGCAATCACTTCCAAGCAAACTTCTAGGGGGTAATAGCAAGCAATCACTTCCAAGCAAACTTCTAGGGGCTATTAGCAAGCAATCACTTCCAAGCAAACTTCTAGGGGGTAATAGCAAGCAATCACTTCCGAGCAAACATCTAGGGGGTAATAGCAAGCAATCACTTCCAATTAAACTTCTAGGGGGTAAAAGCAAGCAATCACTTCAAAGCATACTTCTAGGGGGTAATAGCAAACAATCACTTCCAAGCAAACCTCTAGGGGGTAATAGCAAGCAATCACTCCCAAGCAAACATCTAGGGGGTAATAGCAAGCAATCAGTTCCAAACAAACTTCTACAGGGTAATAGCAAGCAATCACTCCCAAGCAAACATCTAGGTGTAATAGCAAACAATCACATCCAAGCAAACTTCTAGGGGGTAATAGCAAGTAATCACTTCCAAGCAAACATCTAGGGGTTAATAACAAGCAATCACTTCCAAGCAAACTTCTAGGGGGTAATAGCAAGCAATCACTCCCAAGCAAACATCTAGGGGGTATTCGCAAGCAATCACTTCCAAGCAAACTTCTAGGGGCTATTAGCAAGCAATCACGTCCAAGCAAACTTCTAGGGGGTAATAGCAAGCAATCACTTCCGAGCAAAGTTCTAGGGGGTAATAGCAAGCAATCACTTCCGAGCAAACATCTAGGGGGTAATAGCAAGCAATCACTTTCAAGTAAACTTCTAGGGGGTAAAATCAAGCAATCACTTCCAAGCAAACCTCTAGGGGGTTATAGCAAGCAATCACTTCCAAGCAAACCTCTAGGGGGTTATAGCAAGCAATCACTTCCAAGCAAACATCTAGGGGGTAATAGCAAGCAATCAGTTCCAAACAAACTTCTAGGGGGTAATAGCAAGCAATCACTCCCAAGCAAACATCTAGGTGTAATAGCAAGCAATCACTTCCAAGCAAACTTCTAAGGGGTAATAGCAAGTAATCACTTCCAAGCAAACATCTAGGGGGTAATAACAAGCAATCACTCCCAAGCAAACATCTAGGCGGTATTCGCAAGCAATCACTTCCAAGCAAACTTCTAGGGGCTATTAGCAAGCAATCACTTCCAAGCAAACTTATAGGGGGTAATAGCAAGCAATCACTTCCGAGCAAAGTTCTAGGGGGTAATAGCAAGCAATCACTTCCGAGCAAACTTATAGGGGGTAATAGCAAGCAATCACTTCCGAGCAAAGTTCTAGGGGGTAATAGCAAGCAATCACTTCCGAGCAAACATCTAGGGGGTAATAGCAATTAGCAAGCAATCACTTTCAAGTAAACTTCTAGGGGGTAAAATCAAGCAATCACTTCCAAGCAAACCTCTAGGGCAGTGGTCATCAACCCTGTCCTCAGGACCCACTAACAGGCCAGATTTTATGTATTACCTTGGGGAGATAGAGACTAGAATAATGCAATCACTGAGCAGCAAATTATATCACCTGTGATGTATTTCAGTTATCTTGCAAACCTGGCCTGTTAGTGGGCCCTGAGGACAGGGTTGATGAGCACTGCTCTAGGGGGTTATAGCAAGCAATCACTTCCAAGCAAAGTTCTAGGGGGTAATAACAAACAATCGCTTCCAAGAAACCCTTAGGGTGTTGGGGTAATAGCAAGCACTAATTTCTAAGCAAACTTTTAGGGGGTAACGGCAAGCATTAGCTACCAAGCAAACTTCCAGGGGGTTATAACAATCATTTACTTTAAACTTCTAAGGGGTTATAGCAAATAATTACTTTCATTCAAACCTTGAAAGTGCTTGCTATCGTACATATAGGTTTTCCCACATACCAATTTTTCCATCTTCTAAAAAAAACAAAAAATAAAACAAACTGGCAACGTTTTTGAGAATATACTGTATTAGTGGATGCTAGCAGGCAATGATGCAGGCAGGCACAGATGTTTCTCCATCCGCCATCCACTGTCATATATCTGCCAATCAATAGATTTCAGGAAAAGTCTAAATATACCCAGTGGCACAAAGACATTTTCAGTGGGTGTGCGGATGTTTTCTTGTCAGTAAATAGCTTTTTTCCAAAGCAATTTGCTATTGTGACCCAATCTGTCAGTGCACTGAAACCTCTGATACGTGCAAGGCACATGACCTACTTGCATAAAGCCGTTATATAACAAACACTGTTGTGATAACCAACTGAATCACTGTTAACTGTTATGTGCACTGCAGGAGTGTTCGCAATACTATAAAGTTCAGATCCAATCTCATAGGTGCATTCAATCGCCAAAGTAAGACTAGATAATAAACCATTTTCCCATGTTCTGTTTGTCACACATTGGGTTGTGTTCCACTCTATAACATCATAAATATAGTTGTTTCTTATGCATATTTATAGTGCTACATTTTTACTCAGTCGTGTTCTTTGTTGCTTTATCTTAGGTGTCCCATCAAATGTATGTACCGTATATACTCGAGTATAAGCCGAGTTTTTCAGCACTTTTTTTGTGCTGAAAATGCCCCCGTCGGCTTATACTCGAGTCGCCTTTTTGCGCCTGATCTCCCAAAATTTGGGGACCTGGTACTGGCCGGCCGTAGGCCCCCTGGACCCCAAGCTTAGCACACATGTAGCCACACTCTTCCTCTACAAATGTGCAAAGTTTGTTGTCCATGGGACCTACGGCCGGGGAGCACCGATTTTTCAAATCCAGGCACCCCTTCCATAGACTCCCATGTTAAACGGTAATTTCTCTGGTGATTTAGGGGACCTGGTACCGGCCGGTAGTAGGTCCCCTGGATCCAAAACTTGGCACATATGTAGCCCCTATTCTTCTCTATAAGTGTGCAAAGCTGGATGTCTGGGGGACCTACGGCCGGGCAGCACCGATTTTTCAAACCGGGCACCCCTTCCATGGACTCCCATGTTAAATGTCAGTCTAGTCATGGACACAGTGAGGCATGGGCACAGTGAGACATGGACACAGTGAGGCATGGGCACAGTGAGGCATGGACACAGTGAGGCAAAGTGAGGCATGCAGATGGACACCCTAGGCTTATACTCGAGTCAATACATTTTCCCAGTTTTTTGTGGTAAAATTAGGTGCCTCAGCTTATATTCGGGTCGGCTTATACTCGAATATATACGGTATATATTTCTCAGGTAAGTCATTACCTTAACTGAATTTTACAGATAAACCTTTTAGCTGTTGTCCAAGCATAATCTAGATCAGTAGAGCTCTCCTGGTGGCCTTTAACCTTCCTAGTGGTATTCCCGAGTCTGGCTCGGGGTTAAATTTCAGCACCAAAAGCGGTAACCCCGAGCCAGACTCGGGCTGCATCGCAGTGATCCAGGCAGAGTTACTTACCTTGTCCCCTGGATCCTGCGATGCCTCTCCGCTGTGTGATCGAGCTGTCTCCTCGCTCGATTCACACACTTCCGAGTGCCGCCGAGCTCCGTTCCCTGCGACGTTACGACGCATGGGGACGGAGATCAGTGCCAAATTCAAAAAAGTTAAAACACAGTATACATACAGTACACTGTAATCTTACAGATTACAGTACTGTATGTAATAATTACACACCCCCATTGTCCCTAGTGGTCTGCCCAGTGTCCTGCATGCACTTTTATATAATAAAAACTTTTCTTTCTGCCTAGAAACTGGAGATTGTCCATAGCAACCAAAAAGTGTCCCTTTATGTCAAAAGTGGTTTTAGACCAGCTAAAAAACAGCGATAATAAATTAGAATCACTCGCAGAATTAAGCGATATCGATTTGTGGGGAAATTCGTCATCAAACACTGAAAAACACTTTTATTATTATTATTATATTATTTGTTATAATTATTTTATAGTTATTTATTTTATTATAATGTATAATTTTGTTTTTTGAACTTTATCATACCCGGGATGTCTACTAGACTCTGGTTTGGACAGATTTAAGTGAGTTATTCCTAAGAATTACAGGCCTACAATATAAAACGCCATATTTCCATGCAGAATAATGGTACCGCTTTCAGCACCTAAAATCTGACAGAATCATACCGCCAGGGAGGTTAAGTGCCACCTTGGCAGCCCTCATTACCTTTATTATAAAAATGCCCAATCATAAATAAAGGTGTTTCCTTTCACCTATAGATCTATGTCCGGGGTATCTGAAATATAAATTATAGCTGACTGTTGGTGTTTTCTGGAACACACATTGTGGTTGATTTACTAAAACTGGAAAGTGCAAAACCTGGTGCAGCTCTGCATAGAAACCAATCAGCTTCCAGGTTTTTTGTCAAAGCTTAATTGAACAAGCTGAAGTTATAAGCTAATTGGTTACCATGCACACTGCACCTGATTTTTCACTTTTCAGTTTTAGTAAATGAACCTCTATATGGTAATTTCAACATTATTGTTATCAGTGGGGCCATATACAGGAAGGTATTTATTTAGCCGAGAACGGCTGACGGTGTGACATATGCCTGTCTCCAAACACATTGACGTTCCATTGGGTTTTCTTTATATTGTCATTCTAATTTTCTTCTTTAAAACTTTGTCCTCCGCTTCTCATGGTTCCTCCTACATTTTCATATTTTACTGCTTACCTCTGGTGATCAGGAACCCTTGCACATACAGACAAAATAGGTAGTTGTTACAACCACCCTAACTTTTTTGAAATGGAAATTTGTACACTGTACAGCTCACAGCAGCCGTAACAGAGAAGTAATACATGTAAGGAAGTTTAAAGTCTATATTTATTTTAGGATCTGCCCATAACATCAGAGTAAGGGAAAATAGTAGATGCAGAATCAAATAAGGAATTAAAACAAAATTGGTTATATTTTAGCAGAGCAAAAAAAAAGGCTGTTGGCTTAGCTGGGAAGTTTGTGCAATAAGCTGATCATAGACTACTTGAATATCAGCTGATTCCTGCTGAATTGGCTAAAATTCCAGCTGTGGGTGGCCCTGCAAGCAATGCCCCAACTCAACAAATGTTGATTGAAAATTGGCTGTGGTGACAAATTATTAGTCGGGCAGAGGCTGGTCGTAAAAACTCAACAGCTAACTTTGTACAGATAAGTAAAGTAATGCAGAAATATTTATACCTACAATGCAACATTCAACCCTCAATGATTTTTGACATCTTCATCGCATAGATCTCAGTTCATTTTATCTTGTATCTAAAATTCTTTTGTTCATATTTAAAGTAATATTGTTATGTTGTTCAATGTGATATCTGTTAAAATGACAATAAAAACCTTTTCAACCCTAAACTAATATTGTTGGAACCATGACACCAAATGTAATGCTTATCGTGACATTATCTTACAAACAAAATTTTAGACTGCAAATATAACTACCGTTAGGGATGAGCTCGGTGTTTGAGTCGAACATAAGTTCGACTCGAACATCGGCTGTTCGACCGTTCGGCGAACATCGAACGATTTGGGCCGTTCGCGCCAAATTCGAGTGACGCGAACGGCCCACAATACACTGCGCCATCGCAGTGCAATCCCGGCGCTGTGATTGGCCAAGCATGCACTATGACCCCGCATGCTTGGCCAATCATAGCGCCGGCAGCTAGGAGAGCCATAATTGGCCACAGGCAGGTTGCCTGTGGCCAATTATAGCTCAGGGGGTTTAGCACACGCCCCACATTATAAAAGGCCGCCAGCGCGGCGGCCTTGTGTAGTGTGTTCCGGTGCAGGGAAAGAGTTACATAGGCAGGGACAGTGTCAGTGCTATTTGTACCTCAAACTTGTGTGTAGGGAGAGAGAAGGATAGGCAGGGAGAGTGTCAGTGTCATATTCTTTGCTAAACCTTGTGTGCAGGGAGAGAGAAGGATAGGCAGGGGACAGTGTCAGTGTCACATTCTTTGCTAAACCTTGTGTGCAGGGAGAGAGAAGGATAGGCAGGGAGAGTGTCAGTGTCATATTCTTTGATAAACCTTGTGTGCAGGGAGAGAGAAGGATAGGCAGGGAACAGTGTCAGTGTCATATTCTTTGCTAAACCTTGTGTGCAGGGAGAGAGAAGGATAGGCAGGGAGAGTGTCAGTGTCATATACTTTGATAAACCTTGTGTGCAGGGAGAGAGAAGGATAGGCAGGGGACAGTGTCAGTGTCATATTCTTTGCTAAACCTTGTGTGCAGGGAGAGAGAAGGATAGGCAGGGAGAGTGTCAGTGTCATATACTTTGATAAACCTTGTGTGCAGGGAGAGAGAAGGATAGGCAGGGGACAGTGTCAGTGTCATTGTTGCTAAGCCTCCTGCACATTATACACCTGAAGTTAGCCGTATTGCTGTGTTTTCCTGGTGTGTTACACCAACAGGCATTTGCAGCACTTACAGCGGGCGGAGTGTGCCTCCTGCACCTTATACACCTGAAGTTAGCCTGTATTGCTGCGTTTTCCTGGTGTGTTACACCAACAGGCATTTGCAGCACTTACAGCGGGCGGAGTGTGCCTCCTGATCATATTACACCTGAAGTTAGCCTGTATTGCTGCTTTTTCCTGGTGTGTTACACCAACAGGCATTTGCAGCACTTACAGCGGGCGGAGTGTGCCTCCTGATCATATTACACCTGAAGTTAGCCTGTATTGCTGCGTTTTCCTGGTGTGTTACACCAACAGGCATTTGCAGCACTTACAGCGGGCGGGGTGTCAGTAGCTGTGAGACCTTGGAGAGAGAGGACGTGCCTGTAGGGAGCTCCTGGAGCTCCAGGAGGAGGGGGTGTGATGGCCTCCTCCAGCCCAGGATCGGGGCAGCTTTCCCAGTCTGATGTTGCTGCCTCCTCCCTGGGGATTAAGGACTTATCCAGGGAGGAGATGCTTTTTCTACGCACTCAATTTGAGCTTATGGATTGGACCCTGCCCCAGCCTGGGGAGGGTCCTGCAAAGTTGCTAAGAAGGGTTGAAAGGGTCAAGGACTTGATCCAGAAGGCCAACCGAGCCTTCTGTGGGAGGACCGCAGTCCTAACGGATTTGAGGAACAGAAGGGACCGGGCCAGCAGCTTTAGAAGAGGCGAGTATGCTGAGGACATTAAACTTTTAAAAGGTCAAAATAACGACCTGTGGACCCTGCTTGGTGGGCTATGTGAGAGAGGCCGTGGGGAGACAGAATTCCTCCTAGAAGTGAGGACTGAGCTCCGGAGAGCGAGTAAGGAGGGCTCTCAGGCTGCCAGGCGTAACAGCCAGAAAAAACCGCAGGACCATCCGCAACCTCAAGAGCCTGTGGAGGTGGTAAGCCCCGGTGATGGTGTAAGACCTCCCCCATCCCCCCTCCCTGGGAAGTGTGGTCCCTGTGGTCCCGGCTGTGGAGGGTCCCCGAGTCCATGCAGCGTTGCGGCCAGGAAAATCTGCCGGCACGCAGGCAGTCTCGGGTAGGGTATCCCATGATACAGCCAAGAAGGGCCAGGACGGGTGCACTCTGGGAGTGGGAAAATTGGGGGGAGTTGCGGTGGTGGTCCTAACGCCTCTCCCAGGGGACAGGCTAGAAGCAGGGAGAAAGGAAGCAGCCAGGCAAGATGGCGGGGCCCCCAGGACCCCTGTGAATCCTGCATGTGGCATAAAAACTGCACATGCTGTGGAGGAGGGAGAGGGGTTCGCTATGCAGACAGAGACTGCCACAGAAGTTATTATCCCAAAAGCTACAGGAGAGACTGGGAAAGCAGAGACTGCAAGTGTGCCGGTGTTAGGGGGGGAAAAAACTAGAGGTGGTGGGGTGGTGGTTGCAGTGGGTGTGGGGGAGGTTGGTGGTGAGGGTGGGGGGGCGCCATTTTCCAGTGGAGATGGAGGAGGATTGGATGCTGTAAGCAACGCACATACAATGGACACTATGGCGCCGGGATGTGTGACGTCCACTGCTGACAGTAGGGGTGTGGCCAGTGGACGGAGCCTGGGCGGGCTGGGGGGCCAGGGGGAGGAGTTGGGGCGGGAGTCTGGGCGGTGGGAGGATGTGGGAGGGGCTAGCAGTGTCAGTGCGGCCACTTCTGGTTTTTCTGGTCAGCCTGACCCGGAAGTGTGCGGGGGGGCTGACCAGGAAGTGAGTCCTGAACCGGAAGTGGTTGGGAACTTCCGGTCCGTGGCCATTGATGGCCCTGAAGGTGAAGATGGGATGGAGGTATGTGGGGGGGGAGAAATGTGTGTTGTGCCAGTATTTTCTTCAGGGGATCTGAGCCCAGCCCAGAGGCTGGGCAGGTGGAGCGAGGCTGAGGCTGGGGAACTTCTCGGGGATCACCCAGCTGTGGCCTTTATCAGAGGCATGGAGTCTCAGGGGGGACAGGTAAAGGGGAAGGAGCAGTCACTGCCGCAGGAGCAGGGGGGGAGCCATCTGGGGCTCGTGCCTGCTGCTCCAGCGGGCCCTCAGTGGTGGACCCTCCTCCCAGTGTTAGGAGGAGGGATGTTGTGGGTGTGGCTTGCTCCGGGGGGGTGGTGGATGGGAGGGACCCCCCCGGCAGGATTAGGCCAGGGGGTTCCCCCGGTTGGTGAGTCAGCCATGGGTGCTGGGGTGCCCTCTGAGGGTGCCCCTGGTGATGTGGCGGAGGGCACTTCTGGCACTCAGGCTGAGGGTGTTTTGGGGCAGGCCCAGGAGGCAGTACTACTCGAGGCGCTTAGGGAGACCAGGTCTTTTGCCCGGGTGGCAGGGACCAGCGTCCCTTTGGCCCCCCTGTACGACCAGTTTGGTGCCCAAAACTTCCGGGTTCCCCCCGCAGACCAGCTCTAGGGGGTGAACCCGTGGTCGAGGGGTACAGGGGGTCCAGAGAGGCGCAGGCGCAATGTCGTGCAGCTGCGGTGGGAGGGACCTGGACAGTGCCCCAGCAGAGGGCAGGTAGTGGATCTCCTGCTGAAGGGGGCCAACTTCAAGGTAGCCAACCTCTTCGCGGTGATCCATCCCACGGGCACCAAGGAGTTTGATGTCAGTTTCTCCTCCTTGGTGCTAATGGAGCTCTTTCTCACCGTCTATGAGCTCCTGAAGAGGTCGGAGCCTTGGAAGTTCTTTAAGGTGGTCCCCCTGTCCAGGCAGGAAGATATAAAGTCCCTGACCATTTTGGTCAGGAACGAATCCCTCCCACCTGAGGACATTGCCACCTGGTTGGGGAGGTATGGGCAGCTGCAGTCTCCCCTCCGCAAAAACCTGGATGAGCGTGGGGTCTGGACCGGGGCGTGGTTGGCCAGGATCCGTCTCAAGCGCCAGGGGACTAGTGTGACCCATGTCCCTGGAAGTGCGTTTATTGGGAGAGATAGGATCCTGGTCTTTTACCCCGGTCAGCCCCGTCACTGCTTCAAGTGTGGGAGTCCCACCCATTTGAGTGCGGATTGCACAACACCCCGGTGCGTCAGGTGCAACAGGCCTGGGCACTCCCCGGAGACTTGCAGACTAATTGTCTGCAACCTCTGTGGGGTGTCCGGCCACCCATTCAGCTGCTGCCCTAAGGCTTTTCGGGGGCGTGCGGCTGATGGGGATGGGCCAGGCCCAGATGACGCATCGGGGGGGGGTGCGTCTCCCCCCCCAGGCACCTCGGGCAGGCCCAGGAGATGGGCCTGGGGTTGGTGGCCCAGAGGGGCCTTTGCCGCAGAGGCAGAGGCCCGGGCGTAGGTGTGGCGGAGTTGGGGCCCCTGCTGAGTATGTGCCTGGTCCCTCGGGACTTGTTTCTGGGGGGCCGGGTGCACCAGTATCAGGCCCAGTGGGGGTGAGGGGCCCTCTGCTGGGAGCCTCCCCCCTCCCCCCTCCCTCTCCCCCTCTTTTGTCCGTACCCCTTTCCCCTTCTACCCCCCCTCTTTCCCCCCTCCTCTCTACCCTTCCCCCTCCCCCTTCTTCCCCCCCTCCTCCCCCCCTTTCTCCCTTCCTCTCCCCCCTTCTCCCTATTCTCCTTCTGCCCTTCCCCCTTCCTCTCTGCCCCCTTCCCCCTCCTGTTCCATCCTGGATCCCTTTGTGTTATCCCAGGATTCGGGGGGGGGGGAGATGGAGGTAGCCGTGTCGTCGAGGGGCCTGCACAAGAGGCCCATGGGGGCCTCTAGCGGGCACTCCGGCGACGAGGTGGGCGGCCAGACCCAGGCGGGCTGGCTGCAGAGGAAGGTGAGGAAGAGGAAGAAGAAGAAGGATCCTGGGGGGGGGTTCCTAGGGAATATGTACGGGGCCCTCTCCGACTCGGAGGAGGACCCTGGGGTATAGGCGAAAACGCAGAGGAGAATGCGGGCCAAAATCACTAAGAATGGCGGTACCCTCTCCAATACGCGTTGCGACCATTAATGTCGCAAGTGTGCGTTCTGCGGCAGCTCGTTTCATGGCCTTCAATTTTCTCAGCCGAGTTGAAGCTGATATTTTGTTTTTGCAAGAGACCTGGCTGGCATCGTGGCAGAGATGCATCTAGCAAAGAGGGAGTGGAGATGCGGGCCCTCCCTCTGGTCTCTTGCGGCCGAGCCCTGCAGTGGAGTTGCAGTCCTTTTTAAGATTGGTCCGGTGGCTTGTCGACGAGTGATTGAGGTAGAGGTCGGTAGGTGCCTGGTGGTGGACGCCGTCGTGAGGGGGCAATTCCTGAGGCTGATTAACTTCTATGGCCCTCAGACCAAGAGGGACAGGAGGAGCCTCCTCACGATGGTCAAGCCCTACTTGTTTACGTCCCAGCAGGTGGTCTTTGGTGGTGACTATAACATGGTCACCAGATCAAAGGATCGGGCAGGCGCCTCAGGCCCCCTGGGATATGATAGTATCTTCTTGAATAGAATAGTAAGGGAAGCCGGGTTGGTGGATGCACATGTTCAGTGCCTCCCCAACCACACTGGGTTCACCTATGCCCGAGGTAATAGTAGGAGTAGGTTAGATAGTTTTTTTTTAAAGGGGAGCTCTACCTTTGCGGCACCTGTGCTGCAGGCGGTGGAGTTCTCCGATCACTGTATGGTTTCTGTGACTTTGAATGTGGCCGACACTCCTCAGAAGGGTCAAGGTTTCTGGCGTCTTAATGGATCGCTGCTCGAGGATCTCGAAGTTAGGGAGGCCTATGAGATCTTCTTTGCGGATCAGGCCTCGCTCCTTGAGAGCGGCTGCTCCCGCCGGGAATGGTGGGAAGTGGTGAAGAAGAGGTCAGAGGTTTTTTTCCCGCAGGATCTCTAGGTACCGGGCGACATCCAAGTACCTGGCCTACCAGAGGTTGCGCAGGCAGTTAGACCGCCTGGTCTCAGCTGGGGGCCCTCAGGAACAGATATCTGAAACTTCAGATGAAGGGGTGTCAGTATGACCGTCTTGCCTCCCTGGTCCTTGAAAGGGATTACGGGAAGTTTTCCTCCCCGGATCCCTACAAGAGCTGTGGGGAGACGGTGAGTTCGAAGGCCATACATGGCTTGAGGGATGCCTCGGGGTCCCTGGTCCGGTCCAGACCGGGTATCCTGGGCATCATCAGGGACCATTTTTCAGACCTCCTTCTTAGGAAGCCTTTAGATATGGAGAAAGCCAGGGTGTTTCTTGATGAGACTCCGCTTCGTGCGGGGCCTGATCTCCCGGACTCTCTGACGGCAGAAATCTCGGTTGCAGAAATCGAGCAGGCCATTGACTCTTTGTCCTTGAAAAAGTCGCCGGGGCCCGATGGGCTTACGGCTGAATTTTATAAAACCTTTAAGAGTCTCTTGGCTCCTCATTTGAGGGAGGTTTTCAATGAGTGTTTGGCCAGCGGCCTGCTCCCTCCCTCAATGAGAAGGCCAGCCTTGATTCTGCTGTCAAAGGGGAAAGATCCGACTGTGATTGAGAACTGGCGCCCGATCGCCCTTCTCACTACAGATAGGAAGCTGTTGGCGAAAATATTCTTTTTGCGTATGTCAGCAGTCACTGACGAGATGCTTTCTGTCTCCCAGCACTGCACAATGCCTGGCCGGAGCACCTTTAGTGCCGTCCTGAACGTCCGGGAGGCCGTGGAAAGGTGCAGGGCAACGGGGGATGGGCGGTATCTGCTGGCATTAGACCAGGCCAAGGCTTTTGACCGGGTGAACCATGAGTACCTCTGGCTTCTTCTGAGAAAGTACGGTTTGCCTGAGCAATTTGTGAATTGGCTGAAAGTATTGTACAGGGGGCGGTGAGCTTCCTTCTTGTCAATGGTTGGGTGGGTCCTGCCTTTGCTGTGGACTCTGGGGTCAGGCAGGGTTGCCCGTTGAGCCCCCTTCTCTACGTTTTTGCCATCGATCCCTTTGTGAGAAGGCTCGACTGTGAGCGTTTGAGGGGGGTTTCCGGTGGAGCCTTGCATTGGTCTGGATCCGGCAGTGAGGGTGGTGGCTTACGCGGACGATGTGTCGGTGGTGGTGTCCAGCCGCGAGGAGGCCCTATTTGTGGAAACGCAAATTGGGAGCTACTCCGAGGCATCTGGTTCGTTGGTCAATTGGGACAAGAGCGAAGTTCTCTGGTTGGGGAAGGAAGGCGAGCAGTTCGCTCTTCCGGACGTGTTTCCCCAGCCCCAGCCAGAAGTTAAAATTCTTGGCATCCTATTTGGCCCGGGTGATTACCCCAAGCTAAATTGGGAGCGCAGACTGGTCGGTGCATCTCGGAAGGTGAATGCCTGGAATGGCTGGAAGCTGTCATTGAGGGAAAGGGTAAGCCTGGTCAAAACATACCTACTGCCAGAGTTCCTCTATGTCAGCTATGTTTGTATTTTGCCTGCATCTCTCTATGCCGGATCTCTGGCCTGTTTTTCCTGCTGTTGTGGGGAAACAGGCTGAAACTGATCAAGAGGGAAGTCACGTACCGACAGAGGAGGCATGGTGGGTTGGATATGATCAATCCGGTGGTGTTTTTCATCACCTTATTTGTGAAATTCAACCTGCAGTCCATCTTTGTGGACCTGCCTACTCTGTGGGAGCACTCATGCAAGAACTGGCTCTTGCTGTTCCTGAGTAGGTGGGAGGATGGGGGTCGGCCCGGTGATCTACGTAGATCACACGGGTATCTCCCGTCCTATGTCCCCCAAGCTTTGAAGGTACTGAGGCAGTGGCGGATAACTGCCCTGGAGGTGGGCTCTTTGGGTCGGCGTGAGCTGTACTCAAGAGTCATGGCCTCGGACATTTTGAGGCCACTGTCTTTAAGGGATTGCCCGGAGAGAGTCCTTGAGAAGGGACTAGCCCTTCTGAATTCCCCGAGTCCCAAGCAAGTTTTGGGATCTTGCGTGGAGGGCTTTCCACGGACGCCTCTATGTCCGTGGAAACCTAAAGTTTAGGAACCTAGGGGACAGAGGTTGTCCTCGTGCAGAATGTGGGGCGGCATTGGAGACCATGGACCACTTTTTGGCCGAATGCCCCTTCAACATTGAGGTTCGCGAGGGGGTAGGGGAAGCCATTGGTTATCCCCGACTCTCGTCCTTGACTTACTCTGAGGTGGTGTACGGCGACTTTAGGGTTCACAGAGGGTTTGAGTTATCGTCACTTTATTTAGCTAGCTTAGTGGCTCTCTATTACACATGGCACGCTCGCTGTTTGGTGTCCACTAGGGGCAAAGTCCTGTCCACGCATGAGGTGGTGGGTGATATCTTTCGGGAGTTGGTGAAGGTAAGGAGTCTTGAGAGGGAAAGGGTTGGAGCCAATAGGAGTGCCCGGCTGTGGAGGGGTTTCTCCTTCCGGCCTCCTTGAGGACTCTGGGCCTTTTTCTTTCGGGGGTGGTTCTTTCTGTCCTTTTCACCCCCCTTAGATTTTGGGTTCTTTTTTTTAAAATAGGGCTTTCAGGCATTCTAGACCTTATTTGCGTTCTCGCCTGTAAGTAGCCGGTGGGTGGTTGGTGTTAGTGTTAGATTTGATGTGTGTTAGTATTAGGATTTCGTAAGATTAGTGGGTGATGTGTTCTTTTTCTTGTATTTTAGGATTTCGGATATATATAATGAGAAACCCACGTGTGGGTGGTCGGAAAGTGGGTAAGGGTGGTGGTGGTGAGTTTTGGAAACGTGTGTTAGTTTGATGTGTTAGGGTTTCTTTAATGTATATGTTATTTCTTTTTGTATATATACTGGCAGTAGTTTTTAAAATAAACAAAAATTTACAGCGGGCGGAGTGTGCCTCCTGCACCTTATACACCTGAAGTTAGCCTGTATTGCTGCGTTTTCCTGGTGTGTTACACCAACAGGCATTTGCAGCACTTACAGCGGGCGGAGTGTGCCTCCTGATCATATTACACCTGAAGTTAGCCTGTATTGCTGCTTTTTCCTGGTGTGTTACACCAACAGGCATTTGCAGCACTTACAGCGGGCGGAGTGTGCCTCCTGATCATATTACACCTGAAGTTAGCCTGTATTGCTGCTTTTTCCTGGTGTGTTACACCAACAGGCATTTGCAGCACTTACAGCGGGCGGAGTGTGCCTCCTGATCATATTACACCTGAAGTTAGCCTGTATTGCTGCTTTTTCCTGGTGTGTTACACCAACAGGCATTTGCAGCACTTACAGCGGGCGGAGTGTGCCTCCTGATCATATTACACCTGAAGTTAGCCTGTATTGCTGCGTTTCCTGGTGTGTTACACCAACAGGCATTTGCAGCACTTACAGCGGGCGGAGTGTGCCTCCTGATCATATTACACCTGAAGTTAGCCTGTATTTCTGCTTTTTCCTGGTGTGTTACACCAACAGGCATTTACAGCACTTACAGCGGGCGGAGTCTGCCTCCTGATCATATTACACCTGAAGTTAGCCTGTATTGCTGCTTTTTCCTGGTGTGTTACACCAACAGGCATTTGCAGCACTTACAGCGGGCGGAGTGTGCCTCCTGATCATATTACACCTGAAGTTAGCCTGTATTGCTGCGTTTCCTGGTGTGTTACACCAACAGGCATTTGCAGCACTTACAGCGGGCGGAGTGTGCCTCCTGATCATATTACACCTGAAGTTAGCCTGTATTGCTGCTTTTTCCTGGTGTGTTACACCAACAGGTATTTGCAGCACTTACAGCGGGCGGAGTGTGCCTCCTGATCATACTACACCTGAAGTTAGCCTGTATTGCTGCGTTTTCCTGGTATGTTACACCAACAGGCATTTGCAGCACCTACAGCAGGCGTAGTGTGATTCCTGCAAAATATACTCCTGAAGCTAGGCCTTATTGCTGGTTTTCCCATTTCCCTGCAGGTCATTAGAATGTCTGGAAGGCAAACAAGGAGAGGCAGACAGTCAGGAGCCAATAAAAGAGGGCAAGCAGGCTCTGTGTCTAGAGACAACAGTGCTAGTCGTGGACGCGGTGCATCACCATCAGCACGTGGCCATGGGACACGCTTGTCCTTCTTTTCGGCAGCTGGACGTGTTGAGCCGCATCATGCCGAAGACTTGGTAGAGTGGATGACCAAGCCCTCCTCATCCTCCTCATCCTCTCTCACCCAGGCTCAGGGCACTGGCAAAGCAGCTGCCAAAGCGTCCTTTTCCCTGGTATCAATGTCATCACATCATCAGTCACTCCTTCCCTAGACCAACCATGTCCTCCTGAGGAGTCCCCTGAACTGTTTGAGCACAGTGTTGGGTACATGCTCCAGGAGGATGGGATGGCCAGCGTTTCGAAGGGTCTGATGATGATACCCAGCTAGAGGAAGGCAGTAGCGTGAGAGCAGAGAGAGGGGATGCTCAAGAAGGACACCAATCTGGCAGTCATGTTCCAGCAGCTGCAGCATACTGCCAGATTGGCTCCAGTGATGAGGAGTGAGGGGATGATGAGGTCACTGACTCCATGTGGGTGCCTAATAGGGGAGAGGAGGAGGAGGAGGAGGATGAGGAGGAGGCACATCTCCAACGAGGCAGGATGCCCTCGGGGGGCCAGCGTAAGGGCAGCACACCGACGGAATCACACCGCAGAGCTCCGCCTGTGCAGGGCGCTGCCTCTGCCCGTTATTCAAAAAGTTCTTTGGTGTGGGCCTTTTTTGAGTCGAGTGCATCAGATCGCACAGCTGCTGTTTGCAACATATGTCTCAAGCGTATAGCGCGGGGCCAATACATCACCCGCTTGGGCACCACATGCTTGACCAGACATATGTTGACCTGCCATGCAGCTCGTTGGCAAGCCTACCTTAAAGACCCACACCAAAGAACAAAGCGGACCTCTCCTTGCACCGCATCAGCTGGGATCTCCAACCCCACTATACCTTCAGTCCTCTCTGAAACCTGCACTGAGAGGATTGAAGGTGTAGAATTAGGTGTGTCACAGCCAAGTACTTGCGGGCACTCTGCTAGCAGTACACCGACGTCCGATTCTAGCAGGCAAATTTCCCTGCCCCAGCTGCTGGACCGTCGAAAGAAGTTCACTCCCAGCCATCCACATGCCCAGCGGTTGAATGCTAGCTTGGCTAAATTGCTAGCGCTTCAACTGCTGCCTTTTCAGTTGGTAGACTCGGCCCCCTTCCGTGAGTTTGTGCAATGTGCGGTTCCTCAGTGGCAGGTTCCCAAACGCCACTTTTTCTCACAGAACGCGATTCCGGCTCTCTACCGGCATGTGGAAGGCAATGTCTTGGCCTCGCTGGACAGGGCGGTCAGCGGTAAGGTGCATATTACCGCTGACTCATGGTCCAGCAGGCATGGACAGGGACGTTACCTTTCTTTCACGGCCCATTGGGTCACTCTTTTGGCAGCTGGGAAGGATGCAGGACAAGGTGCAGTAGTGTTGGAGGTTGTTCCACCGCCACGCCTCCAAAATGCTACTACTGGTTGTGACACACCTCTCTCCTCCACCCCCTCCTCTTCTTCTTCCTCCATGGCCTCTTCCTGTGCTTTGTCCTCTGAACCAGCGGTGCTCCGTAGGCGTTCAAGGGGCTACGCAAGTACGCAGGCAAAAAGATGCCATGCCGTGCTTGCGCTGGTGTGTTTGGGGGACAGGAGCCACACTGGGGCAGAGGTTCTGTCTGCTCTGCAGGGGCAGGCTGAGAGGTGGTTGACGCCACGCCAGCTTAAGCCAGGAATGGTGGTTTGCGACATTGGCACCAACCTCCTCTCCGCCCTCCGACAGGGACAACTGACCCATGTGCCCTGTGTGGCTCACGTCCTTAACCTGGTGGTGCAGCGGTTCTTGGGCAGGTACCCGGGCGTACAGGATGTCCTGAGGCAGGCCAGGAAAGTCTGTGTGCATTTCCGCAGATCTTATAATGCCAGTGCTCGCCTGGCTGAGCTGCAAAAGGAGTTGAACCTGCCCAAGAACCGCCTTATATGTGACATGCCCACCTGGTGGAACTCAACGTTGGCCTTGCTGCAGCGGCTGCACACGCAGCAGAGGGCCATCAATGAGTACCTGTGCGACTACGGCACCAGGACAGGGTCAGGGGAGCTCGGTTTTTTTTCACCACGCCAGTGGGGCATGATCAGGGATGCATGCACTGTCCTGGCACCATTTGAGGAGGCCACGAGGATGGTGAGCAGTGACAGTGCATGCATCAGTGACACTGTACCTCTTGTCCACCTGTTGGAACATACGCTGCGTGGAATAATGGACAGTGCACTTGAGGCAGAACAGAGGCAGGAAGAGGAGGACTTCCTTGCCTCTCAAGGCCCCCTTTACCCAGACAGTGTTCCTTCTGTCCCACCCATCGCACAGGAAGAGGAGGAGGATTGTGTCAGCATGGAGGTGGAGCCTGGCACTCAGCATCATCAGCAGCAGTCTTTTAGTGATGATTTACAGTCCCAAGAAACCAGTGGACTTGTACGTGGCTGGGAGAAGGTGGCTGCGGATCATGTCGTCCTTAGTGACGCAGAGGACTCCGGACCGAATGCCTCAGCTAACCTACGCTGCATGGCCTCCCTGATCCTGCAAAGTCTGCGGAAGGATCCTCGTATTCTTCGGATCAAGGAGAGGGACCATTACTGGCTGGCCACTCTCCTTGATCCATGGTACAAGGGTAAGGTTGCAGACCTTATCTTACCATCGCAGAGGGAGCAGAGGATGAGACAACTCCGGGAGGCCTTGCAGAAAGGTCTGTGCAATGCATTCCCAGAGACTGGGAGGTTACAAACTCCTGGTCCTGGACAACGAGTTGCTGAGGCTTCGGTCAGTCAAAGAAGGAGCGGTGGGGAAGGTGGCCGTCTGACCGATGCGTTCAGACAATTCTTTGTCCGCAGCCCCAAGGTATGATCGGTTCCAGCAACCATCGCCAGCGTCTGATATACATGGTGCAGGAATACCTAGGGGCAAGGTCAGACTTGGACACCTTCCCCACCGAAAATCCTCTGGCTCACTGGGTCTTGAGGATGGATCACTGGCCAGAGCTTGCACAGTATGCAATTGAGCTACTGGCCTGTCCTGCATCCAGCGTTCTTTCAGAACGCATATTCAGTGCTGCTGGAGGATTTGTCACGGATCACAGGGTGCGCCTGTCCACCGACTCTGTTGATCGACTGACCTTCATAAAGATGAACCAGTCTTTGATCACCACCAGCTACCAAACACCTGAAGCTGATATAACAGACTAATTTATTTTCAAATGTCACATCCCTTCAAGACTGATGCTGATGCTGAGAGACTGTCCTGTTATGTTGACTGACTATCCTCCTCCTCCTCAATGATCCGATTGATGATGATAGCTTGGAAGAACATTTTTGTTTCTGGGTGCCGCCACCAGTGGCTAAGGCCCAATTTTTCAGCCCCTGTTTAACAGGGGCATGTAATTACAATTTTTTATGCAATGCTTTGCAGCAGGGCTCATTCCTGCACTCCAACTAGAGTATCTGGGAGAGGTTGCAGTGTCGTGGCACCAGCACCAGTGGCTAAGGCCCAATTTTTCAGCCCCTGTTTAACAGGGGCGTGTTATTACAATTTTTTATGCAATGCTTTGCAGCAGGGCTCATTCCTGCACTCCAACTAGAGTATCTGGGAGAGGTTGCAGTGTCGTGGCACCAGCACCAGTGGCTAAGGCCCAATTTTTCAGCCCCTGTTTAACAGGGGCGTGTAATTACAATTTTTGATGCAATACTTTGCAACAGGGCTCATTGCTGTGCTCCAAGTACAGTATCTGTGAGGGGTTGCAGTGTTGTGGCACCAGTGCCTAAGGCCCAATTTTTCTTCCCCTGTTTAACAGGGGCATGTAATTACAATTCTTGATCTAATAATTCACAGCAGGGCCCATTCCTGCGCCCACCAAGAGTAACTGTGAGGCCTTACAGTGTTGTGTCAACACCACCACCACCACCACCAAAGGCCCAATTTTTCAGCCCCTGTTCAACAGGGGCATGCAATTACAATTCTTGATCTAATAATTCACAGCAGGGCCCTTTCCTGCGCCCACCAAGAGTAACTGTGAGGCCTTACAGTGTTGTGTCAACACGACCACCACCACCACCAAAGTCCCAATTTTTCAGCCCCTGTTCAACAGGGGCATGCAATTACAATTCTTGATCTAATAATTCACAGCAGGGCCCATTCATGCGCCCACCAAGAGTAACTGTGAGGGCTCACAGTGTTGTGGCAACACCAACATGTAAGGGGCAAATTTCAGCTGAGTATATACGGCAGGCCCCTACTTTCAAACATCCAACTTACAAACGACTCCTCCTTGCAAACGGAAGGATACAACAGGAAGTGAGAGGAAATCTACCCCTAGGAAGGCAAATTCTCTCCTGTAAGAGTTAATATGGGAAAAAAAAGTGTCTCCTCTCCACTGATGCTTTTATCACCAATTCTTGTTTCAATAAAAACCCCAAATTTTCAAAAAACATTTGTCATTAGGACGGAAAGTGAGGTGAACTGTTCTGAACAGGTGCACACTGCACAGACAGCAAAACAAATGTTACAGGGGTGATAACCCTTCCCTATGTTTTCCAAAAAGCTTAAAAATAGATTTTTGGGCTGGAGCTACACTTAAACAATGTACCTGTTCAAAATTACAAACATATTCTACATAAGAACAAACCTACAGTCCCTGTCTTGTATGCACCGCCTGTATACGGCTGTTCAGAGTATATAGGGCCTTTTTTATTTTGTGTGCGGGGTTCCCCTTAATATCCATACAAGACCCAAAGGGGCTGGTAATGGGCTGGGGTAGGGGGGGGGGGTTGTGATGGGGTAGCTATGCCATTTTTCTTAAAGATTTTCATCCATATTACCGGGACCAGACATTACATTAACCCCTTAACGACCGCTCACTGTATATATACGTCGGCACAATGGCACCGACAGGCACAATCACGTAGAGTGTACGTGATTGCCTTTGTACAGTTGGGGGGTCCAATCGGACCCCCTTTCTGTACAGTAAGCGGTCGGAATTCGTTGGGGAACGATCCGACATGAGGGGACGGCCGTTCGATTCCGGCCACCCCCCCACGATCGCTCCCGGCGAATGGAAATGCCCCCTCTGTCTGTGGAATGTACACACAGACAGAGGAAGCAGGAGGAAGTGATGTCATCTCCTGTGCGGCGCTCACATATACCGAGCGCCATACAAGAGAAGACATCAAGGTTAGTGCACAAACACTACACTAACACCAGCACACATAGGCACATAAATCGCCCCCACAGGCCCCCACAGATCAGCCCCCAGTCACAGTGTCACTGATTGCAGTGACCATTTATTTACTGATCACTGCAATCAGTGACATTTGTGACTGTAAAAGTGTCACTACATTTAGTTTTAGGTCCAGTGTAGCCCCCTAACCCCCCCTAATAAAGGTTTAACCCCTTGATCACCCCCCAGATAACCCTTTCACCCCCTAGCACCGCCGTCGCTAAGCGATCATTTTTCTGATTCGCTGTCTTAGCGTCGGTGATGCAGATCGGTACCCAGTAATTTTTTTTAGGTTCGCCTCAGGTTTTTATAGCGTCAGGTACCCCCATAAATTATCTAATAAAGGTTTAACCCCCTTGATCGCCCCCCAGGTAACCCTTTCACCCCCTATCACCACTGTCGCTAAGCGATCATTTTTCTGATCGATGTCTTAGCGTCGGTGATGCAGATCGGTAGCCAGTATTTTTTTTTTAGGTTCGCCGCAGGTTTTTATAGCGTCAGGTACCCCCATAAATGATCTAATAAAGGTTTAACCCCCTTGATCGCCCCCCAGGTAACCCTTTCACCCCCTATCACCACTGTTGCTAAGCGATCATTTTTCTGATCGCTGTCTTAGCGTCGGTGATGCAGATCGGTAGCCAGTAATTTTTTTTAGGTTCGCCGCAGGTTTTTATAGCGTCAGGTACCCGCATAAATTATCTAATAAAGGTTTAACCCCCTTGATCGCCCCCCAGGTAACCCTTTCACCCCCTATCACCACTGTCGCTAAGCGATAATTTTTCTGATCGCTGTCTTAGCGTCGGTGATGCAGATCGGTAGCCAGTAATTTTTTTTAGGTTCGCCGCAGGTTTTTATAGCTTCAGGTACCCCCATAAATGATCTAATAAAGGTTTAACCCCCTTGATCGCCCCCCAGGTAACCCTTTCACCCCCTATCACCACTGTTGCTAAGCGATCATTTTTCTGATCGCTGTCTTAGCGTCGGTGATGCAGATCGGTAGCCAGTAATTTTTTTTAGGTTCGCCGCAGGTTTTTATAGCGTCAGGTACCCGCATAAATTATCTAATAAAGGTTTAACCCCCTTGATCGCCCCCCAGGTAACCCTTTCACCCCCTATCACCACTGTCGCTAAGCGATAATTTTTCTGATCGCTGTCTTAGCGTCGGTGATGCAGATCGGTAGCCAGTAATTTTTTTTAGGTTCGCCGCAGGTTTTTATAGCGTCAGGTACCCCCATATATTATCTAATAAAGGTTTTAACCCCCTAATTGCCCCTAGTTAACCCTTTCACCAGTGATCATCATATAAGTGTTACGGGTGACGCTGGTTAGTTAGTTTGCTTTTTATAGTGTCAGGGCACCCGCCGTATATAACCCAATAAAGGTGTCAGGGTCACCTGTGGCCAGGTGACAGATGCACACCGTAGGGGGACAGGAGTGCACCGCGAGGTAGTGAACCCTATGGCTGGCTTCTGCGGATAGGAAACTGGGTGGTTGTGGAAAGCGGGACCAGAGGAGCACAACCGGGATCCAAACGGAAGCTAGAGCCAAGATTCCCCAGGGCGCGGAGTCTAAGACCCAGCTGGTCTTCTCCAGGGCCTCTAGTGGTGAGGATGTTAGCTGCAGGCTGGGACCAGGTCGCGGCCCCTGGAGTTTCCTAGCTCACGCCCCGTAGGATAAGGGCACACGATAAGAGAGAACCGAATAACAAGCTGAAGGTCAGGGGCCACAAGCAGACAAGGATAACGAAGAACGAGCCGAAGGTCAAGGGTCACGAGCAGACAGGGATAGTCGGGGACAAGCCAATAACGTAACAGAGAGACAGACGTAGCACACGGCAGGCAGGAACCCAAACACACAATGCCTAACAAACACGTTGATCAGCAAAGCAGGCTTGCAGTGCACAGGTTAATATAGTGTTCAGTGATAGGGCCTGGGGTGGAGTCAGGCTGGGAGGAGATTATAAAAGAAGCCAGGTGAAGGAGGTCTGGTCTCTAGATGAACACATGAGGAAGAAGGTAAGATGGCAGACAAACACTACTGCATATCCATGACAGTACCCTCCCTCTTATGGGCCCTCCCCCGCCTGGACCCAGGCTTAAAGGGAAATCTCTGATGAAACCTTCTCAACAGATGAGGTGCAGCGACATCAGATGCAGCGATCCAAGACGCCTCCTCAGGACCAAAACCTCTCCAATGCACAAGGTACTGAAGAATGCCTCTGCAGAGCCGAGAATCCAGAACTTGTCTAACCTCATACTTAAAATTATCCTCAGAGACCGAAAACGAGGTAGGGAGATGACAAGAAGATCTATTGAGGACCAAAGGCTCTCTAGGAATAAGCAAGGGCATGAGAGGATCAACAAGAATCTGAGGAGGGTCCCCTAGACCCTTAAAGAGGAACTGGTCATCTTGCACAGGACCATCAGACTGGGCAGATGTCAGTGGAACCCTGAAGTCAGGTTGGTTAGAAGGTGACATGTCGCCGGAGTCAAGCTGAATAGCTGAAGGACAAGCAGAATGTCCCGAACAAGAAAAAGTGAGAGGCTCACTGGGCATGGGCTGGACTGGCATAACTAGTACAGAGGCAGAGTGAATAGCTGAGTCAGGTGTAGTGATGAGCCGAACACCCCCGGGTTCGGTTCGCACCAGAACCCGCGAACGGACCGAAAGTTCGTACGAACATTAGAACCCTATTAAATACAATGGATGCGAACGTTCAAATTCTAAAGTGCTAATTCTAACAACTATTATGCATGTTATTGTCCTAAAAAGGGTTTGGGAACCCGGGTTCTGCACCAGGGGACATGTATCAATGCAAAAAGAAGTTTTAAAAACGGTCGTTTTTCGGGAGCAGTCATTTTAATGATGCATAAAGTGAAAAAAAAAAAAGTCAAATATTCCTTTAAATATCGTACCTGGGGGGTGTCTAAAGTATGCCTGTGAAGTGCCACGTGTTTCCCGTGTTTAGAACTGTCCCTGCACAAAATGACACTTCTAAAGGAAAAAAAAGCCATTTAAAACTGCTTGCGGCTTTAATGTAATGTCTGGTCCCGGTAATATGGATGAAAATCTTTAAGAAAAATGGCATAGCTACCCCATGACCCCCCCCCCCCCCTACCCCAGCCCATTACCAGCCCCTTTGGGTCTTGTATGGATATTAACAGCCGTATACAGGCGTATACAGGCGGTGCATACAAGACAGGGACTGTAGGTTTGTTCTTATGTAGAATCTGTTTGTAATTTTGAACAGGTACATTGTTTAAGTGTAGCTCCAGCCCAAAAATCTATTTTTAAGCTTTTTGGAAAACATAGGTAAGGGTTATCACCCCTGTAACATTTGATTTGCTGTCTGTGCCCCTGTTCAGAACATTTCACCTCACTTTCCGTCCCAATGACAACTGTTTTTGAAATGTGGTGTTTTTCTTGAAACAAGGATTGGTGATAAAGCATCAGTACAGAGGAGACACCTTTCTCCCATATTAATTCTTACAGGAGAGACTTTTCCTTCCAAGGGGTAGATTTCCTCTCACTTCCTGTTGTCTTCTTGCGTTTGCAAGTAGGAGTCGTTTGTAAGTTGGATGTTTGAAAGTAGGGACCTGCCGTATATACTCTGCAGAAATAGGCCCCTTAGTTGTTGGTGTTGGCACAACACTGTAAGCACTCACAGTTACTCTTGGTGGGTGCTGGAACGCCCTGCTGTCAACTATTATATCAGGAATTGTAATTACATATAATTGTTGAACAGTGGTAGTAAAAATTGGGCCTTTGATGGTGGTGCTGGTGCCACAACACTGTAAGCCCTGACAGTTACTCTTGGTGGGTGCAGCAATGGGCCCTGCTGTGAATTATTAGATCAAGAATTGTAATTACATGCCCCTTTTGAACAGGGGCTGAAAAATTGTGCCTTTCGTGGTGGTGGTGGTGGTGGCGTTGCCACAACACTGTAAGCCCTCAGAGTTACTCTTGGTGGGTGCAGCAATGGGCCCTGCTGTGAATTATTAGATCAAGAATTGTAATTGCATGCCCCTGTTGAACAGGGGCTGAAAAATTGGGCCTTAGGCACTGGTGGCACAACACTACAACCCCTCACAGATACTGTACTTGGAGCACAGCAATGAGCCCTGTTGCAAAGTATTGCTTCAAAAATTGTAATGACACGCCCCTGTTAAACAGGGGCTGAAAAATTGGGCCTTAGGCACTGGTGCCACAACACTCCAACCCCTCACAGATACTGTACTTGGAGCACAGCAATGAGCCCTATGGCAAATTATTGCTAAAAAAATTGTAATTACACGCCCCTGTAAAACAGGGGCTGAAAAATTGGGCCTTAGCCACTGGTGGCCTCACCCATAAACAAAAATGATCTTCCAAGCTATCATCATCAATCGTATCATTGAGGACTCGGAGGAGGAGGATAGCCAGTCAACATAACAGCACAGGCACTCAGCATCAGTCTTGAAGGGATGTGACATGTTAAAATCAATTAGTCTGTTATATCAGCATCAGGTGTGTGGTAGCTGGTGGTGATCAAAGACTGGTTCATCTTGATGAAAGTCAGTCGATCAACCGAGTCGGTGGACAGGCGCACCCTGTGATCCGTGACAAATCCTCCAGCAGCACTGAATGTGCGTTCCGAAAGAACGCTGGATGCAGGACAGGCCAGTAGCTCACATGCATACTGTGCAAGCTCTGGCCAGTGATCCATCCTCAAGACCCAGTAAGCCAGAGGATTTTCGGTGGGGAAGGTGTCCAAGTCTGACCTTGCCCCTAGATATTCCTGCACCATGTTTATCAGACGCTGGCGATGGTTGCTGGAACCGATCATACTTTGGGGCTGCGGACTAAAGAATTGTCTGAACGCATCGGTCAGATGGCCACCTTCCCCACCGCTCCTTCTTTGACTGGCCGAAGCCTCAGCAACTCGTTGTCCAGGACCAGGAGTTTGTAACCTCCCAGTCTCTGGGAACGCGTTGCACAGACCTTTCTGCAAGGCCTCCCGGAGTTGTCTCATCCTCTGCTCCCTCTGCGACGGTAACATAAGGTCCGCAACCTTACCCTTGTACCGTGGATCAAGGAGAGTGGCCAGCCAGTAATGGTCCCTCTCCTTGATCCGAAGAATACGAGGATCCTTCCGCAGACTTTCAGGGAGGCCATGCAGCGTAGGTTTGCTGAGGCATTCGCTCCGGAGTCCTCTGGGTCACTAAGGACGACATGATCCGCAGCCACCTCCTCCCAGCCACGTACAAGTCCACTGGTTTCTTGGGACTGTAAATCATCCCTAAAAGACTGCTGCTGATGATGCTGAGTGCCAGCCTCCACCTCCATGCTGACACAATCCTCCTCCTCCTCCTCCTCCTCGTCCTCTTCCTGTGCGATGGGTGGGACAGAAGGAACACTGTCTGGGTAAAGGGGGCCTTGAGAGGCAAGGAAGTCCTCCTCTTCCTGCTTCTGTTCTGCCTCAAGTGCCCTGTCCATTATTCCACGCAGCGTGTGCTCCAACAGGTGGACAAGAGGTACAGTGTCACTGATGCATGCACTGTCACTGCTCACCATCCTCGTGGCCTCCTCAAATGGTGCCAGGACAGTGCATGCATCCCTGATCATGCCCCACTGGCGTGGAGAAAAAAACCCAAGCTCCCCTGACCCTGTCCTGGTGCCGTAGTCGCACAGGTACTCATTGATGGCCCTCTGCTGCGTGTGCAGCCGCTGCAGCATGGCCAACGTTGAGTTCCACCTGGTGGGCATGTCACATATAAGGCGGTTCTTGGGCAGGTTCAACTCCTTTTGCAGCTCAGCCAGGCGAGCACTGGCATTATAAGATCTGCGGAAATGCACACAGACTTTCCTGGCCTGCCTCAGGACATCCTGTAAGCCCGGGTACCTGCCCAAGAACCGCTGCACCACCAGGTTAAGGACGTGAGCCACACAGGGCACATGGGTCAGTTGTCCCTGTCGGAGGGCGGAGAGGAGGTTGGTGCCATTGTCGCAAACCACCATTCCTGGCTTAAGCTGGCGTGGCGTCAACCACCTCTCGGCCTGGCCCTGCAGAGCAGACAGGACCTCTGCCCCAGTGTGGCTTCTGTCCCCCAAACACACCAGCGCAAGCACGGCATGGCATCTTTTTGCCTGCGTACTTGCGTAGCCCCTTGAACGCCTACGGAGCACCGCTGGTTCCGAGGACAAACCACAGGAAGAGGCCATGGAGGAAGAAGAAGAGGAGGGGGTGGAGGAGAGAGGTGTGTCACAACCAGTAGTAGCATTTTGGAGGCGTGGCGGTGGAACAACCTCCAACACTACTGCACCTTGTCCTGCATCCTTCCCAGCTGCCAAAAGAGTGACCCAATGGGCCGTGAAAGAAAGGTAACGTCCCTGTCCATGCCTGCTGGACCATGAGTCAGCGGTAATATGCACCTTACCGCTGACCGCCCTGTCCAGCGAGGCCAAGACATTGCCTTCCACATGCCGGTAGAGAGACGGAATAGCCTTCCGTGAGAAAAAGTGGCGTTTGGGAACCTGCCACTGAGGAACCGCACATTGCACAAACTCACGGAAGGGGGCCGAGTCTACCAACTGAAAAGGCAGCAGTTGAAGCGCTAGCAATTTAGCCAAGCTAGCATTCAACCGCTGGGCATGTGGATGGCTGGGAGTGAACTTCTTTCGACGGTCCAGCAGCTGGGGCAGGGAAATTTGCCTGCTAGAATCGGACGTCGGTGTACTGCTAGCAGAGTGGCCGCAAGTACTTGGCTGTGACACACCTAATTCTACACCTTCATTCCTCTCAGTGCATGTTTCAGAGAGGACTGAAGTTATAGTGGGGTTGGAGATTCCAGCTGATGCGGTGCAAGGAGAGGTCCGCTTTGTTCTTTGGTGTGGGTCTTTGAGGTAGGCTTGCCAACGAGCTGCATGGCAGGTCAACATATGTCTGGTCAGGCATGTGGTACCCAAGCGGCTGATGTTTTGGCCACGCGATATACGCTTGAGACATATGTTGCAAACAGCAGCTGTGCGATCTGATGCACTAGCCTCAAAAAAGGCCCACACCAAAGAACTTTTTGAATGACGGGCAGAGGCAGCGCCCTGCACAGGCGGAGCTCTGCGGTGTGATTCCGTCAGTGTACTGCCCTTACGCTGGCCACCAAAGGGCATTCTGCCTCGTTGGAGATGTGCCTCCTCCTCATCCTCCTCCTCCTCCTCTCTCCTATTAGGCACCCACGTGGAGTCAGTGACCTCATCATCCCCTCCCTCCTCATCACTGGAGCCAATCTGGCAGTATGCTGCAGCTGCTGGAACATGACTGCCAGATTGGTGTCCTTCTTGAGCATCCCCTCTGTCTGCTCTCACGCTACTGCCTTCCTGTAGCTGGGTTTCATCATCAGACCCTTCGAAACGCTGGGCATCCTCCTGGAGCATGTACCCAACACTGTGCTCAAACAGTTCGGGGGACTCCTCAGGAGGAGGACATGGTGGGTCTAGGGAAGGAGTGACTGATGATGAGTCTGACATTGATACCAGGGAAGAGGACGCTTTGGCAGCTGCTTTTCCAGTACCCTGAGCCTGGGTGAGAGAGGATGAGGAGGAGGAGGATGGCTTGGTCATCCACTCTACCAAGTCTTCGGCATGATGTGGCTCAACATGTCCAGCTGCCGAAAAGAAGGACAAGCGTGTCCCATGGCCATGTGCTGATGACAATGCACCGCGTCCACGACCAGCACTGTTGCCCCCAGACACAGAGCCTGCTTGCCCTCTTTTATTGCCTCCTGACTGTCTGCCTCTCCTTGTTTGCCTTCCAGACATTCTAATAGATGGCCTGCAGGGAGATGGGAAAAAAGCAATAAGGGCTACCTTCAGGTGTCCTTCTCTGTCCCTTTACTTAAGGATTTCTAAATATGGTTGAGGATGATTGGTTTTGCACAGAATAGCACAACGACAATTTCCCTGACTGTCCAAAAAAACAAGGATTTCAAAGATGGTTGATGAGGAATGCTTTAGCACACTATAGCACAAGGAGAATTTCCCTCACTGTCCTTCCCTGTCCCTAGAAACAAGGATTATCACAGTGAAAGAAACTGACACTCTTCCTACCTATAGTTTTCTGTCCCTAGAAAAAATGTTTTTTTAAAGCACACTATAGCACAAGGAGAATTTCCCTCACTTTCCTTCTTTGTCCCTAGAAACAAGGATTATCACAGTGAAAGAAACTGACACTCTTCCTTCCTATAGTTTTCTGTCCCTAGAAAAAATGTTTTTTTAAAGCACACTATAGCACAAGGAGAATTCCCTCACTGTCCTTTCCTGTCCCTAGAAACAAGGATTCGCACAGTAAAAGACACTGACACTCTCCCTACCTATAGTTTTCTGTCCCTAGAAAAAATGTTTTTTTAAAGCACACTATAGCACAAGGAGAATTTCCCTCACTTTCCTTCTTTGTCCCTAGAAACAAGGATTATCACAGTGAAAGAAACTGACACTCTTCCTTCCTATAGTTTTCGGTCCCTAGAAAAAATGTTTTTTTAAAGCACACTATAGCACAAGGAGAATTTCCCTCACTTTCCTTCTTTGCCCCTAGAAACAAGGATTATCACAGTGAAAGAAACTGACACTCTTCCTACCTATAGTTTTCTGTCCCTAGAAAAAATGTTTTTTTAAAGCACACTATAGCACAAGGAGAATTTCCCTCACTTTCCTTCTTTGTCCCTAGAAACAAGGATTATCACAGTGAAAGAAACTGACACTCTTCCTTCCTATAGTTTTCTGTCCCTAGAAAAAATGTTTTTTTAAAGCACACTATAGCACAAGGAGAATTCCCTCACTGTCCTTTCCTGTCCCTAGAAACAAGGATTCGCACAGTAAAACACACTGACACTCTCCCTACCTATAGTTTTCTGTCCCTAGAAAAAATGTTTTTTTTAAAGCACACTATAGCACAAGGAGAATTTCCCTCACTTTCCTTCTTTGTCCCTAGAAACAAGGATTATCACAGTGAAAGAAACTGACACTCTTCCTACCTATAGTTTTCTGTCCCTAGAAAAAATGTTTTTTTAAAGCACACTATAGCACAAGGAGAATTTCCCTCACTTTCCTTCTTTGTCCCTAGAAACAAGGATTATCACAGTGAAAGAAACTGACACTCTTCCTTCCTATAGTTTTCTGTCCCTAGAAAAAATGTTTTTTTAAAGCACACTATAGCACAAGGAGAATTCCCTCACTGTCCTTTCCTGTCCCTAGAAACAAGGATTCGCACAGTAAAACACACTGACACTCTCCCTACCTATAGTTTTCTGTCCCTAGAAAAAATGTTTTTTTAAAGCACACTATAGCACAAGGAGAATTTCCCTCACTTTCCTTCTTTGTTCCTAGAAACAAGGATTATCACAGTGAAAGAAACTGACACTCTTCCTACCTATAGTTTTCTGTCCCTAGAAAAAATGTTTTTTTAACCACTTCCCTACCCAGCCATAGACAAATGACGTCCACAGATGGGATCTCCCATCCTGGGTGGACGTCATATGACGTCCTCGGCTTTGTAGGGGGATATCTGAATGATGCCTGCAGCTAGAGGCATCATTCAGATATCCTTTTGAAGTGCCGGCGATTCTGTGCACCATAAGAACGATCATAGCGGCGGTTCCGCCGCTTGATCGTTCTTATAGGCGGCGGGAGGGGACACCCCCCCTCCCGCCGCCATCCGGTGCTTCTCCGGGCTCCCCCGTGCGATCGGGGACCCGGAGCGAATCTTCCGGCATCGTTGGTGGAGTCACGTGATGAGCATAGAGATGACTGGTGACCAGATGGTCACCAGTCATCTCTATGATCGTCGGAGGCCCGGGCGCGATGTGATGACGTCACGCCCGGGTCTCAAATGTAAACAAAGCCGCCGTTGCGGCTGTAAGTATGAAATCAGTGAAACATTTTTCACTGATCTCATGCTTTCCAGCCTGGAGGAGAGATGTGGGGTCTTATTGACCCCGCATCTCTCAATAAAGAGAACCTGTCACACACATTCCTATTACAAGGGATGTTTACATTCCTTGTAATAGGAATAAAAGTGATCAAAAAAAAAAAAAGTAAAATCATTGTAAAAAAATAAATAAATAAGTAAAATAAATAAATAAATAATAATAAAAAAAAATTAAAACGCCCCTGTCCCCGGTAGCTCGCGATCAGAAGCGAATGCACACGTAAGTCGCCCACATATGTAAACGCCGTTCAAACCACGCATGTGAGGTATCGCCGCGTGCGTTAGAGCGCGTGCAACAATTCTAGCACTAGACCTCCTCTGTAATTCTAACCTGGTAACCTGTAAAAAAAATTAAAGCGTTGCCTATGGAGATTTTTAAGTACCGAAGTTTGGCGCCATTCCATGAGTGTGCGCAATTTTAAAGCGTGACATGTTAGGTATCTATTTACTCGGTGTAACATTATCTTTCATATGTTCCCAAAAAATTGGGCTAACTTTACTGTTTTGTTATTTTTTAATTCATGAAACCATTTTTTTTTTTAAAAAAGGCGTTTGAAAAATTATTGCGCAAATATTGTGCAAGAAAAAATGTTGCAATGACCGTCATTTTATTCCCTAGGGTGTCTGCTAAAAAAACATATATAATGTTTGGGGGTTCTGAGTAATTTTCTAGCAAAAGAATGATGATTTGTACATGTAGGAGAGAAGTGCCAAAATAGGCCCGGTATTGAATAGGTACAAAAAGCCCTGTATTGAAGTGGTTAAAGCACACTATAGCACAAGGAGCATTTCCCTCACTTTCCTTCCCTGTCCCTAGAAACAAGGATTATCACAGTGAAATAAACTGACACTCTTCCTACCTATAGTTTTCTGTCCCTAGAAAAAATGTTTTTTTAAAGCACACTATAGCACAAGGAGAATTTCCCTCACTTTCCTTCTTTGTCCCTAGAAACAAGGATTATCACAGTGAAACAAACTGACACTCTTCCTACCTATAGTTTTCTGTCCCTAGAAAAAATGTTTTTTTAAAGCACACTATAGCACAAGGAGAATTCCCTCACTGTCCTTCCCTGTCCCAAGAAACAAGGATTCGCACAGTAAAACACACTGACACTCTCCCTACCTATCCTTCTCTTTCCCTAAACTAAAGGAATCCAGGTTAAGCAAGAAAAAAATAAATGTCACTGTCCCTGCCTATGCTTCTCTTTCCCTGCTCCGGAACACACTACACTAGGCCGCCGTGCTGGCGGCCTTTTATAGTGTGGGGCGTGTACTAAACACCCTCAGCAATAATTGGCCACAGGCATCCTGCCTGTGGCCAATCATTGCTCTCCTCGCTGCTGGCGCTGTGATTGGCCAAGCATGCGGGGTCACAGTGCATGCTTGGCCAATCACAGCGCCTGGATGACACTGCGATGGCGTAGTGCATTGTGGGCCGTTCGCGTCACTCGAATTTGGCGCGAACGGCCCAAATCGTTCGATCTTCGTCGAACGATCGAACAGCCGATGTTCGAGTCGAACGTATGTTCGACTCGAACACGAAGCTCATCCCTAGCCAGGTGTAGCGACTACCTGAATCGCATCGCAAGACGTAGCGACTGCAGGACTTGTAGACAAGCTAGCCTGGCTGTGCGTCCAAGGGTGGTTAGGGACAGAGAAATGTAAATGGTTATGCAACCTGGAATGAATGACCGGCTCAGATTCACAGGGGGCAACCTTGGGTAGGCAGGACGAGGAACAGGAGGGACCCCAAGCCAGGATCTGTCCAGTAGTCCAGTCCACATGAGGAGAATGGAGCTGTAACCATGGGAGACCCAAAATTATAGGCGTTGAGGCCTTGGGTAAGATAAGGAAGGATATCCACTCCTGGTGGAGTGTCCCTACCGACATCTTAACAGGGAGGGTCTGGAAGCGGATAGGTCCCCCTGGGAGAACAGTACCATCAATCGCCAAGACCACCAATGGCGTGGTGAGGGGCAAAAGAGTAAGTCTCATGGACGATGCGATTTCCCAGTCCAAGAAATTACCAGCGGCTCCGGAATCCAGATATGCTGAGACCGAATGAGAAGAAGCACCAACATGAACGAACACAGAAAGCAGAAGACGAGAAGGGGAAGGTGATATTTCTGGGTCCAATACTCCACTTTCCAGATGAAGTGGACCCGAACGTTTTTCTGGACAAAGAGAGCAAGTGTCACGAAAATGACCTTTGCCCCCACAGTAAAGACACAGACCAAGAGTTCTGCGCCTAGCACGTTCCTCGGGGGATAGCCTGGTCCGACCCAGCTGCATGGGTTCCTCAGCTGGTAGGAGATGCTCTACGGGTCGAAGAGAGGGGAGCTCAGGCTGACTAAGAACCAAGGAGTGCTGGCGTTGCTTTTCTAAGGTCCTCTCCTGAAAGTGAATATCGATCTGGTTACACAAGGAGATAACGCCGGCCAGATCAGTGGGGATGGTTCTTCCAGCTAATTCATCCTTCACTCTATCAGACAGGCCATGCAAAAAGGTTGCGACTAAGGCCTCATTGTTCCAGCTCAACTCAGCCGACAGTATGCGGAAATGAAGGGCATACTGTCCCACAGAAGCAGACTCTTGGCGGAGACGTAAAAGGGCGCTGGCCGCTGAAGAGACACGAGCCGGTTCTTCGAAGATATTCCGAAAAAGTTTCAAGAAGCCAGACAGGCTAGAAACCACTGCATCATTCAGTTCCCACAGAGGGGCTGCCCAGGCTAAAGCTTCACCAGAGAGGAGGGAAATGATATAGGCTACCTTAGCCCGATCAGACAGGAAGTTTTGGGGCTGGAGCTCAAAATGAATCGTGCATTGGCTAAGGAACCCCCTGCAAGCCTTGGAGTCCCCAGAGAAACGGGACGGATCTGGCAGTTGTAGCGAGTGTGTGGCTGCGACTGGTGCAATAGGTGCAGCCGCTGATTGTATTTGAGGTTGCGGATTCAGGGTTCCCAAGGAGGCCTGAAGCTGCTCGAAGCGAGAAGCCAGATCCTGGAGGAATCGCATCACCTGAGTCTGATTCGATTCCTGGGTTTCAAGTCTGCAAACTATGCCCTGCAATGGATCATCCGCGGGTAGCGGGATGTCAGCCGGGTTCATGGCTGATCAAACTGTCAGGGTCACCTGTGGCCAGGTGACAGATGCACACCGTAGGGGGACAGGAGTGCACCGCGAGGTAGTGAACCCTATGGCTGGCTTCTGCGGATAGGAAACTGGGTGGTTGTGGAAAGCGGGACCAGAGGAGCACAACCGGGATCCAAACGGAAGCTAGAGCCAAGATTCCCCAGGGCGCGGAGTCTAAGACCCAGCTGGTCTTCTCCAGGGCCTCTAGTGGTGAGGATGTTAGCTGCAGGCTAGGACCAGGTCGCGGCCCCTGGAGTTTCCTAGCTCACGCCCCGTAGGATAAGGGGAAAGAGGGGAAGCAGCAGCACACGATAAGAGAGAACCGAATAACAAGCTGAAGGTCAGGGGCCACAAGCAGACAAGGATAACGAAGAACGAGCCGAAGGTCAAGGGTCACGAGCAGACAGGGATAGTCGGGGACAAGCCAATAACGTAACAGAGAGACAGACGTAGCACACGGCAGGCAGGAACCCAAACACACAATGCCTAACAAACACGTTGATCAGCAAAGCAGGCTTGCAGTGCACAGGTTAATATAGTGTTCAGTGATAGGGCCTGGGGTGGAGTCAGGCTGGGAGGAGATTATAAAAGAAGCCAGGTGAAGGAGGTCTGGTCTCTAGATGAACACATGAGGAAGAAGGTAAGGTGGCAGACAAACACTACTGCATATCCATGACAAAAGGTTTAACCCCCTGATCGCCCGGCGGGTGATATCAATTAGGTTTTAGCGTCAGAGAGGGTCTGCGTCACACCCCAGGCAGCGTCAGGTTAGTGCCAGTAACACCCACGCGTGAAGCATACACCTCCCTTAGTGGTATAGTATCTGAACAGATCAATATCTGATCTGATCAGATCTATACTAGCGTCCCCAGCAGTTTAGGGTTCCCAAAAACGCAGTGTTAGCGGGATCAGCCCAGATACCTGCTAGCACCTGCGTTTTGCCCCTCCGTCCAGCCCAGGCCACCCAAGTGCAGTATCGATCGATCACTGTCACTTACAAAACACAACACACATAACTGCAGCGTTCGCAGAGACAGGCCTGATCCCTGCGACTCCAGTGCTATAGGAGGTGATTTCACCACCACAGTTAAAAAAAAAAAAGCAAATATGCCGAAGCATTGGGGCAGCAGGGGCGGAGGAGTGATTTTGCTCCTAATGCCGCGTACATACGGTCGAAATTCCGACGGAGGCTTGCCCGTGGAAAAGTCCGACCATGTGTGTGCGGCATAACTTTTTTGCGGGAGGATGCCCCCATGCTTCGGCATACATAAATGGTGCATGTATGCCCATCATTAGAAGTGGGTGAATGAAGGGCGGTATTCTAATGGTGGGCATACCCACCGATCAATCTCTTTTTTCGTTCAGCCACCTGGCTGCATGAAAAAAAAAAGATTACAATACATGTCCAACAAGGACCAGCAACGTACTGGTATGTTGCTGGACTTTGAATGGTTATACCAGATTGATGCCTGCGGGTTTAGGTATCATCTTGGTATCATTCTTTTCAGCCAGCGGCCGGCTTTCATGTAAAAGCAATCCTAGTGGCTAATTAGCTTCTGAACTGCTTTTACAAGCAGTGGGAGGGAATGTCCCCCCCCCCCGGATATAAAAAGCGCCATTGGGAAATTGGGAAAGCATTTTATCACACCGATCTTGGTGTGGTCAGATGCTTTGAGGGCAGAGGAAAGATCTAGGGTCTAGACCCCAGTTTTTTCAAAAAAAGAGTACCTGTCACTACCTATTGCTATCATAGGGGATATTTACATTCCCTGAGATAACAATAAAAATGATAAAAAATAAAAAAAAATATGGAAGGAACAATTTAACAATAAAATAAAAAAGCAAAATTAATAATAATAATAAAAAAAAAAGCACCCCTGTCCTGCCCTGCTCTTGCCCAATGGCGAACGCAAGCGTCGGTCTGGCGTCATATGTAAACAGCAATTGCACCATGCATGTGAGGTATCACCGCAAAGGTCAGATTGAGGGCAGTAATTTTAGCAGTAGACCTCCTCTTTAAATCTAACGGGGTAACCTGTAAAGGCTTTTAAAAATGTATGTAGTTTGTCGCCAATGCGCGTTTGTGCGAAATTTTAAAGCATATCGTGTTTGGTATCTATGTACTCGGCCTAAGATCATCTTTTTTATTCCATCAAACATTTGGGCAATATAGTGTGTTTTAGTGCATTAAAATAAAAAAAATGTATTTTTTCCCCAAAAAAATGCATTTGAAAAATCGCTGCGCAAATACTGTGTAGAAAAAAAAATGCAACACCCACCATTTTATTCTGTAGGGCCTTTGCTTTTAAAATATATATAATGTTTGGGGGTTCAACATAATTTTCCTGCAAAAAAAAATATGTTTTCATGTAAACAAAAAGTGTCAAAAAGGGCTTTGTCTTCAAGTGGTTAGAAGAGTGGATGTAAGCTTCCTAATGTTGTGTATAAAATGCCAGAACAGTTCAAAACCCCCCCAAATGACCCCATTTTGGAAAGTAGACACCCCAAGCTATATACTGAGAGGCATGTCGAGTCCATGGAATGTTGACACAAGTTGCGGAAAAAAGACAATTTTTTTTTTTTGCACAAAGTTGTCACTAAATGATATATTGCTCAAACATGCCATGGGCATATGTGGAATTACACCCCAAAATACATTCTGTTGCTTCTCCTGAGTACGGGGATACCACATGTGTGAGACTTTTTGGGAGCCTAGCCACGTACGGGACCCCAAAAACCAATCACCGCCTTCAGGCTTTCTAAGGGTGTAAATTTTTGATTTCACTTCTCACTGCCTATCACAGTTTCGGAGGCCATGGAATGCCCAGATGGCACAAAACCCCCCCAAATGACCCCATTTTGGAAAATAGACACCCCAAGCTATTTGCTGAGAGGTATTGTGAGTATTTTGCAGATCTCGCTTTTTGTCACAAAGTTTTGAAAATTGAAAAAAAAAAAGAAAAAAAAAATTTCTTTCTTCATTTTCAAAAACAAATGAGAGCTGTAAAATACTCACCATGCCTCTCAGCAAACAGCTTGGGGTGTCTACTTTCCAAAATGGGGTCATTTGGGGGGGGTTTTGTGCTATTTTGGCATTTTATGGCCTTCGAAACTGTGATAGGTAGTGAGGAGTCAAATCAAAAATTTGTGCCTAGAAATCCTGAAGGCGGTGATTGGTTTTCGGGGTCCCGTACGCGGCTAGGCTCCTAAAAAGTCCCACACATGTGGTATCCCCGTACTCAGGAGAAGCAGCAAAATGTATTTTGGGGTGCAATTCCACATATAACCATGGCATGTGTGAGCAATATATCATTTAGTGACAACTTTTTGTAATTTTTATATTTTTTTGTCATTATTCAATCACCTGGGACAAAAAGAAAAATATTCAATGGGCTCAACAGGCCTCTCAGCAATTTCCTTGGGGTGTCTACTTTCTAAAATGGGGTCATTTGGGGGGGTTTTGTGCTATTTTGGCATTTTATGGCCTTCAAAACTGTGATAGGTAGTGAGGAGTGAAATCAAAAATTTGCGCCCTTAGAAATCCTGAAGGCGGTGCTTGGTTTCCGGGGTCCCGTACGTGGCTAGGCTCCTAAAAAGTCCCACACATGTGGTATCCCCGTACTCAGGAGAAGCAGCAGAATGTATTTTGGGGTGCAATTCCACATATAACCATGGCATGTGTGAGCAATATATCATTTAGTGACAACTTTTTGTAATTTTTATTTTTTTTTGTCATTATTCAATCACTTGGGACAAAAAAAAAATTTCAATGGGCTCAACATGCCTCTCAGCAATTTCCTTGGGGTGTCTACTTTCCAAAATGGGGTCATTTGGGGGGGTTTTGTACTGCCCTGCCATTTTAGCACCTCAAGAAATGAGATAGGCAGTCATAAATTTAAAGCTGTGTAAATTCCAGAAAATGTACCCTAGTTTGTAAACGCTATAACTTTTGCGCAAACCAATAAATATACGCTTATTGACATTTTTTTTACTAAAGACATGTGGCTGAATACATTTTGGCCTAAATGTATGACTAAAATTGAGTTTATTCGATTTTTCTTATAACAAAAAGTAGAAAATATCATTTTTTTTCAAAATTTTCGGTCTTTTTCCATTTATATCGCAAAAATAAAAATCGCAGAGGCAATCAAATACCATTAAAAGAAAGCTCTATTTGTGGGAAGAAAAGGACGCAAATTTTGTTTGGGTACAACATTGCATGTCCGCACAATTTACAGTTAAAGCAGCGCAGTGCAAAATTCTGAATTCACCTCTGGTCCTTTAGCTACCAAATGGTCCGGGGCTTAAGTGGTTAAAGCCGCAAGCAGTTTTAAATGGCTTTTTTTCCTTTAGAAATGTAATTTTGTGCAGGGACAGTTCTAAACACGGGAAACACGTGGCACTTCACAGGCCTACTTTAGACACCCCCCAGGTACGATATTTAAAGGAATATTTGACTTTTTTTTTTCACTTTATGCATCATTAAAATGACTGCTCCCAAAAAACGGCCGTTTTTAAAACTTTTTTTTGGATTGATACATGTCCCCTGGTGCAGAACCCGGGTTCCCAAACCCTTTTTAGGACAATAACATGCATAATAGTCGTTATAATAAGCACTTTAGATTTAGAACGTTCGCATCCATTGTATTTAATAGGGTTCTAAAGTTCGTGCAAACTTTCGGTCCGTTCGCGGGTTCTGGTGCGAACCGAACCCGGGGGTGTTCGGCTCATCACTAACTACCGTATATATAAGCAGGACACCCTTGCTTGGCAGTACATCAGAAAATATGCAAAGCATCACCAGGTAATTTGTAGCATGTCTACAATAGAAATTTGTCAATTGCAGAAGTAGGTCATGAGTTCAGCAGCAGTTAGTAAACTCCACCATTAAGACCTTTAGCTAATAATACTCCTTACTTGTATAGTTTCAGAAGTTTGTTTTCGAAAAAAAAAAAAAAAGAATGAGCCACCAATGAGAGTGGTGCTGACTTCTGGAAATCAGAACATGGGAATTAGTTGTTAGATGACGTTTGTGGCTGATTTGCATTTTGTATGACAATGTTCGGGCGAGATGACATCAAAGTAGAGAATGTGGTGAAAGACTATATTCCTCTTTTTCTGAATAATTTCTATGAAATTTAGCATAGCATACGTTTAGTTCCACTTCTTTTCAATAATGATAATATATCTGTCTGAATCATATTTTTGCTTACAGTGAAAATTACTGTTACTGTTACTTTACTCATTACTATTTTTTTACTGGCAAATAAATAGACAGAAATTCCACAACTGGCAAACAGAAATCATCAGCTACTCTGTACGTCATCATGTTGTCTTGGGGCAAGAATACTCCATAAATATAAAATGTATATTCTACACATAAATTTTACTATGTTATTATGGGTAATCCTTTTTTTATTGACCAGATTTTAAAGCCCAATTTAACCCTTTTAATTTAAAACTGTATTTTTTTATTAATTTATTTATTACAGGTACCTATATAGCGCTATCAGTTAATGCAGCCCTTTACATATATATTGTACATTCACATCGGTCCCTGGCCACAAAGAGCTTACAATCTAAGGTCCCTAACTAACATTCATGCATACAGTACACATACTGTACTAGGGCCAATTTAGACAGGAGCCAATAAACCTATCAGCATGTCATTTTAAGGCTTCATATACAGTAATACGTTTGCTATTCTTTTACTTTTACCTGCTAAGTGCTGTTGTCAGGGTAAAATTATTTGTGTTGGTAGTACATAGGAAAGTCGGACTGCTGTTATTACACACAGTGCAGCGGCTCAGCTTTCCTGCAGTCCATCAGGACCGCCTGAACACTGCTCTAAGCAATAATGCTCTTGCTCGATCAGTGCTGTTAATTGGAGATATCAGATGACTAGAGACCTGGGCCACTGCATTGTGTGAGAGTAGTGGCCCAACTCTCCTCTATGCTGTCAGCACTTGGTATTTTAACTTTTGCTTCAGAACTTATCAGCTAAAAAGTAAAATAGCAGCATAGTTATTTCTCTATATGCGGCTTAAATTTATCACAGTAATAAACCAAAAGGGATCAATTGGGCTTTAAATAAAGCTATGTAATAAATAATTTATCTATTAATTTTGTATTTCTCTATCATTTATCTATTATTTTATTAAAATCGGTCCTCTAAAATAAATTATTAATTTCTTAAAAGCAACTGTAGACTGACTTTCACTTTTCCTCTGATTAGAGCTATTTACAAAGAATGTAGACAAAAAAAGGAACAGAACATATTTGTTTGCTTCTGAATTATCACACCTCACTCTATAGTTCTTTAAGAGGAGTCTCAGAATTCCCAAAGGGCTTTTCATTAAGAAGATAAAGTTGGTTTTGGCCTTAAAGATTTAAATTGTTACTAAACAAGAAAGCAGCACATTTCAACTCAGGAATGTAAGGTAAAGAAGATGGAAGGCTGTCAGCTGTCCTGAAGACTTTACCTGCTCTTACACATTAGAGTGTTTGTTAAAGAGGATTTCCTCTTTTGTTTTACTGCCCCCTCTTTCCCGTCCACTGATCTCCTTTCCTGGAGCTTCTCCTCTGTATGGCCCTGGGGTATTTTAAGGTCTTCAGTAGCATTTCCTTTAAGCCTTTAATTGGAAGAGTTATACCACCCAAGCAAGGAACTTCCAAATAGAATAACACCTGATTATGACTTTATGGGGCCTGTGTATCACTCCCGCTAAAAAACAAGGACATCACTCTGTTAGAAGGCGTACACTTTTAACAACTTTGGAAAATGTTTTATGCCATCTGAGTAAGAGATTGGCTTGTTCATTTATTTTATAGCTGCCATAAAAGCAATCACAAATAGCACATGCTTCCTTATTTGGCTTGAATATTTATTGGTAGCTCCATTACATCAAACCAGGGTTAAAATAGTGTTTCCCATTATATGAAAATATGCAGCTCTTTATAATATATATATATATATATATATATATATATATATATATATATATATACACAGTATCTCACAAAAGTAAGAAAACCCATCACATTTTTGTAAATATTTTATTATATCTTTTCATGTGACAACACTGAAGAAATTACACTTTGCTACAATGTAAAGTAGTGAGAAGTACAGCTTGTATAACAGTGTAAATTTGCTGTCCCCTCAAAATAACTCATTACTGGCAACAAAAGTGAATACACCCCTAAGGGAAAATGTCCAAATTGGGCCCAAAGTGTCAATATTTTGTGTGGCCACCATTATTTTTCAGCACTGCCTTAACCCTCTTGAGCATGGAGTTCACCAGAGCTTCACATGTTGCCACTGGAGTCCTCTTCCAATCCTTCATGACGACATCACAGAGCTGGTGGATGTTATAGACCATGCGCTTCTCCACCTTCCATTTGAGGATGCCCCAGAGATGCTCAATAGGGTTTAGGCCTGGAGACATGCTTGCCCAGTCCATCACCTTTACCTCATTGAACAGTAGCTCCATGCTTGACTGTAGGCAAGACACACTTATCTTTGTACTTGTATTTACTCGGGTTATCTTTGTGTAATAATATTTTTTTTTAATGATCTGAGTCATTTAAGTGTGACAAATATCCCCCAAAAAAAATCAGAAAGGGGAAAATACTTTTTCACACAACTGTATATATACACAGTATATACAGTACACAATGTATATTTACCACTAAATATGAATACAGAAGAAGGAATAAGATAATTCTTTTCTGAAGAAATGTTAATCTTCTACTCTCTTTTGTTTGCTCCTACACTGCCTGGTGATCATTGCTAGTAGTGATGCTAGAGTCTAACATTGACAATGAAGATAGGTATATGGCCAGCTATAGCTACTGATTCTTCACATTCTTTTTCAAAACTAGCTGACTTTTTAATCCTGAATAACACAGTTCTAATTATTTAACATTCCCCTAGGGCTTGCCAAGGTCCGGGTTTAAGGATCATTTGATAGTAGAGTAAAGTAGGTACCTTATCTTGCCATTGCATATAGCAGACTTAAGAGCGCATATTTAAAACTATTAGTGTATCTAGGATTAGCAGAAAGATTTACACCAATGTACTACAAATCTCCATGCCTAGGGGTGAATTTTAAGCATGCTAGTAAAGTGAATTTAGATATTCCCTCCAGTAATAAAGGCTAAAAAAAAATGAATCTGCAGCCGATTGAATGACCATTCATTATACAAATTTCTTGTACAATTTTCTTTTAGATTTACCAAAACCATATAATATGAAATCAAACCTAAACACTTTGGAATTGTATGTGTAGCGGAGCCTCACTCTCCCTCTCTGTGTTTCCTCGTGTGAGGGACTTGTGTCTAGGGGTACCTGGGACAGGAGAGTGCAGGAACACTACGCCAAGCTCTCCCCTCGTATGTGTATGAGGTTCAAGCAGAGTTAGTTCAATTACCTCCGGGTCTGTCCACTGCATACGAAGCCTAAGTTGTTCTGTGGAGATGTGTCTGCCAATAATAGAGCCCCACACCAATCGAAAGTCCAACACTCCTTTATTTCTCGTACAATGCGGTGAACACAATCAGTTGAACTTCCAATAACAGACAAACAAGGGGGGTGTGGGTACGAGTAGGCCCAGGCACAACTGAACTCTCCTATTCCTTTGCTAGCGAATAGGCCTGGCGCACGGTCTCTGCCACCGACTGTGAGTTTTGGTCGCTGCCACCGACCAGATGAACTGTTGAGGCCCCTGCCACAGGCCTAATAGCAGGTCTCTGCCACTGACCTCATTGGAATCGTTGGACCGCTGCCAACGGTCATTGAACATGGACTGAACTTCCTCTCTGAACTTGGCCCCTGTTCGGAAGAGATATCCCTCCAGGCGGTCTCCAGAGATTCACCCGGCACTGGCAATCTGCTGCACCAGGTCTTCGAGTGAGTCCCTCCTCTGGTCCCTTACACCTCTGGATTCGGGTGCCCCACTCCTGGGGCCCCCTAGGACAATCCCTCCCTCGCGGGACCCAGCGGAAGGCACTGGGCCCCAGGCCTCCGGCTGAGCAGCTCACCCCAGACTGAAGGTGTCTGGGGTGGAACACGAACTCCAAGTGTCCAGGCCTAGGCCGCCTGGACACTGACTGCACAGCAGCCCTCAGGCTGAAGGTGCCTGGGACTCCACCTCATGGCGAAGATGTCCGCCCCTTTATACCCTCTCCCAGCAAGCACAGCGGGTTCCCCGCCCCGCTGTACAACCGCCGCGAGAGGTCACAAAGGGTACGGCACTGCAGTGATGGTTCAACCCCGGCCCAAAATGACAGCGCCACCTGCTGGGCCGCAGGGAACTATGCATCACTGGTGTCCTCATCAGATTTAAAAGTGCATACCCGCTACATATGCAATCAGGCAGGCCCTTGCACTACATAGTTGAAGGTAAATCTAAAGGAAATTGAATAAGAAAATTGTACAATCTATGGTAAGCCTTGGGGTGTACATTGCTATCAGTTTTCTGCTCTCTGTATCCCTCAATAGTTACAGGGACTAGAAGTTAAATCTCCTTATGCTTTCCAAAACACCATGGCTTTATTCACACTATTTTGTTGTGCTAACGCATAGTACAGTGTTTTTCAACTCCAATCCTCAAGGCATCCCAACAGGTCAAGTTTTCAGGCTTTCCATTATTTTGCACAGGTGATTTGATCTGTTTCACTGCCTTAGTAATTACCACAGCTGTTTCATCTGAGGGAAATCCTGAAAATATGACCTGTTGGGGCGCCTTGAGGACTGGAGTTGAGAAACACTGGCATAGTAGAACACATGTTTTACTGTGTGTTACTGCCTTCAATGATACAGTAATGAAGTACAGCGGGTTTGATTTACTAAAACTGGAGAGTGCAAAATCTGGTGCAGCTCTGCAAAGAAACCAATCAGCTTCCAGGTTTTGTTCTCAAAGCTTAACTGAACAACCTCAAGTTAGAAGCTGATTGGCTACCATGCACAGCTGCACCAGATTTTGCATTCTCCAGTTTTAGTAAATCAGCTGGTGTGTGTTGCAATGACTTTAATTTAGAATGGCTTTCTAGTGCACCTGGCAGGTGCACAGCGCCGCAGGATAGATTGAGTGCACCACAGCACACAGATGTGAAATATCTGTGCTTTATGGTGTGCTGTGTTGAAAAAAAATGTTACAGGTCTGTTAAAACTTACGTTGTGGTACATTCAAAATGAATACCGCATTGCATGTTAACACAGCCGACCTGCGCGAATCAGCCCTACTTTCTACTTTCATGTACCTCTATTCATGTTATATAATAAATATGATGCAGTTGTAAAGTCTGCTTTTATGAACATGTGTATATCCTAAATGCTTATTAAATTGTATGCAATGCGTGTTAATAGTATTTTTTACTAAAAAAGATTTAACTAATAGCTTGATCAATACTTGAGACCATTCTGACACTATTGCAGTTTTTACCAGATGCTGCATTTTCTGATTTTAGCATAACCAAGGTTTCTGCTCTGGTGCCACAGAACTTTTTGACCACCACAAGATAGGTAGGCATCAGTTCACAAAGCTGCATGTGTTTATACATATGTAGCACCCTCTAGTGTGCAACTGGTGTAGGTAAATGTATTTTGGGGTTAATGGTAGTTGTGTGAGTAATTGGGTCAGGTCACATTGGGTCAGGCTACAAAGCAGGTCTCTGGTACCTCCCTTTGGTTCTAGAAGCTTGGAGATGCTTCTGGAAGTTAGTGGGCAGAGGCTAGGAGGTCCTGATCTGCATGATTGAGGGAATCTGGTCAATCCCCAGGCAGAAGGCTCTGGCAGGGTGTCTGGATTAGCCCTTAAATATTGTGGAGCCTGGCCAGCAGGGGAGTGAAGTGGAAAATGGAGTGGGGAAGCTGTGCTGTGTGGCTTGAGAGGGGACCCCGGGTTGAGGGGGGGGGGCTCTGCCTCCAGGCAGGCAGCTGAAAGAGGAAGCTGTGTTGTGTAGCTTGGGAGGGGACCCCGGGTCGAGGAAGGCTTTACTTCCAGGTTGGAGAAAGGATGAAATACTTGGGATCTCCACTATCCCATGGTCTTGTTTGGGAGACACCCTGGCTTTCAGAGAAGGACCTGTACAGCAGGAGGCCTAAACAGTCATCTCTTCTGTGCAGCAGTATTTCCAGGGACAGTGTGAATACTTCTATGTTCCCCAGGGCAGAAACGGTTAAAGTCGATGGATGTAATATCAAGCAAGCTTTTCTGGGACTGTGCTAGCAAGCTGCGGCCCAATCTCTTGTCCTGGGACATTTCGCTAAGCAGCCAGATGGGCTAATATTTTCAAGAAAGGGGACTTAGGGCTCCTGTAAGTTGAGATTCTTCTAGTCAAGTCGGGCATCCCATAATCCCTATAACCTATCCAAGTTGTTTTCCCCAATAAAACAACAAAAACAAGTTCTGGACTGTTTCCTTGTCTCTGAATGAGAGTTATAAATGCATGTTGCCTGGCTGTGCAGAAGTGGGGGGAACCCAAAATACAGAGGCCTTGTGGGGGTAGCTCTACATATATTCATTATTTCATTTCATAAGAGTGTTTGCATCAACATTTTCAGTTTGTATCATGAATCATTATTTTATCACCACCTCAAACATCTCCCCAAGGAGGGCTGAGCAATACATTTATTAGCAAAAAATTCTCCATTATCTTTGTGATTTATTTACTGTATAGGGAAAATAAAAAGATCAATTGTATTACATACATGCAGTCATTTCAGCAGATTTATCTGATTATATCTTTAGGTAGGCCATACACAGTGCAAATTACGCATACACGTGGTTGCAGGAAGACAGTGTTGCAGACATTGTTGACAGGGCAATCCCTCCTGCCGAGCAATTGACGGGGGGAGGAAAGGTGCAGGCGGGGGAAACCATCCCCGCCTGGAGAAGACAGTGATTATCGCTAGTGGCTATATCAGCCGCTAGCGATAAATGCAAGAGAGCACGGTAGGCAGATTGTACCCAAGTTGATTTATCAATCAACTAGGTACATGCAGCCTGGCCATTGATGATTCGAACTGTGTATGGCCGGCCTTAGTTTAAAATTGTCACCAAATATTGCACAGAGATGAAAATACCACATGGATTAGGCTTTTGTGAACTGGGGCTAATGAATGTAAAGGCAGTGTCCTCATAGACATGTTGATGGTGGAATCCTGGGTGCTCCTTTCAAATAAAATGGAAACACCTGCTTATATGTAAATGAAAGTACTACTGTTGAAAGCCATACAACAGGAGCTACTAGCTCTAGTAAATTGCTAGTATGCCATGATACAGATATCCTGCTTGATTTTCTTTAAAGTCTTCAGTGTAAAATAGTTCCATTTAGCATTGGGACACAATGGCCATTTGCAGACAACTATAGTTGAGCAATGAGGGTGGGGACAGCAATGGCACTGTATTTGAGAAAAGCCAATAGTGTGGTAAATGTTATTCAGTTTCGATTACTACAAGCATTGGCTTTTCCTTGCAGCATATAAGTTAGTGAAGCGTTGCGTGTAATGCGCTTCACTCTCACTTTCCTTCTCCTTTTCTGTTGTGACTGGGCATTCAGTGTCCCTTCTTGTGCTCTGCTGGGCTTCCTTCCTGAGTCACCTAATTTTCTTTAAGTTTATCAGTGTGTTTTGTTTTACACTTTCCTGCCTTTCTTTAAAGTTGATTTCCCCTTTTCTCTTCTCTTGAGACCTTTTTTTTTTTAACACATGTTTCCTCCTTAATGCTTTTCTTTCTTCAGTATCAATAACTTAGTCACCCTCGCTGAGCCATAAAAACTTGATTTCATTCCAGACAAAAAACAAACAAAACAGAAAGTGAATGAAAACAAAGTAAACTTATGGAGAAAAAAATATGTAGGTTGCCATTTATTATCAGTTTAACTGAAAATGTTAGTTTCCTTTCTGTCATGCTAAACCACTGGCTTCGGTAAATTTTGATTTACTCAGAATAAATCATTAAATAGTGATAAAGAAATTATTTAGGCCAAGGACAGCCAGGCACCTAGTATTTTCAGAAGAAGATCAGCAATGCCATTGTATATTGTTTTAAGAACAAATATACCTTTTATGCAATTGTCCTTTTTTTTTTTTTTCTCAAAAAGGATGTTTATTGACACATATGGTAAAAAAACAAGGTTTACATACTTTTGCAGAACTAAAAAAATCATTCTATAGCACCTTGGAACGATACTGTAAAAACTGAAACAACATAGTCCTCTTACATTCCATAGACCAACATTTAGTAAAAAATATAATATAACCAACCAGGTCGCAATAGCTATCCCCCTGACAGACCAAGACAAAAGTCTAGTTGTATACATTTGAGCTTTCCACCCACGACTCTCCATCACACATCTTAAAGAAGCAATCTGTCGATCACCAGTTCAAGCGGGGCCAACCCTGGGGTATTCAACCAAGGGGCCCACAGGAGTTCAAATTTACCCTGTCGGCCTCTGTGCTGATATATATATTTCTCCAGGCGCAAAGTGGATCTGCGTTATCCAATCACTTAGCCTAGGAGGTTCAGTTGCCTTCCAATGATGGAGGATAAGTTTACGGGCTTGGAAGAGGGCTCTACCAATGGATTTTTTTGGGTTATCTTAAAGCAGTAAATCGTCCAGTATGCCTAGGATACAGACCTTCGAGTCTTGTGGAATCGTGACTAAGAATACCCCACTTAGGGTTTTAAGTGTGTAACTTGGGGCACCTCCACAGTAAGTGAATAAGGTCCCCGTGGTCTCGTGCACATCTAGGGCAATTGTCATCCTCACTGAGGCCCATTTTATGCAATCTCGCAGGTGTGAAGTGAACCCTCAGTACAATGAACAACTGTGCCAGACGTTGTGCAGTGTTAAGTGAGCACTCCTGCACTGCTAGCAATGCTTCCGCCCATTGGTCCTCCTCAAATACACCTACATCCCTCTCCCAGGAGGACAGCACCCTCACGGGAAAGCCCGGTGAGAATGAGGAGAGCAACATAGCGTACGATCTGGAGATAAAGCCTTTAAAACAGGTCACCTCAGTCATGTAGTGAAAAATCGGGGCGGGGGATAGAATCCATGGGTTGTTTCCTGCCTGAGCCCCGACAGCATGGCTTAACTGTAAATAATAGAAGTACGTGGATTGAGGTAGTCCAAACCTTTCCCGCAGCTCCGCAAAGGAGAGCAGACAGCCATTGGAAAAAATGTGGACCAAATGAGTGACCCCATACTTCCTCCAGTGCTCCGCACAAGTCAAAAGAAGCAATTCCCCATAATACTGATTGTTCCAGATTGGGCTATACCCTGTAAAGCCCTCAATATCTTGCATGTTTTGTTCCAAATTTTTTGAATCAAAGCATAGGTGGGGAAGAGCTTGTTCGACTTGGCAAATTGCAATGCTTCTAGAGCCGTGACTACCTTGTCTGTACTCGGGTGTGCTGTAATAGGGCAGCAATTGTCCTTTAATTTATGCCTGACACCCCTGATGGCAGTCAACCCTCTAGAACAGGGGTCGCCAGATGCAGCTATGCCTTTATCTGGCCCTTGGGCACTATTCCTCCCCCTAATATCAATATTAGGTTTACTCCCACTGATGCCTGGAAAATTTTCTATTCAGACTGGCCACAGTCCGTCCCCGTTAAAGTCTGAAGGACAGTAAACTAGTAGGGTTGCCACTTCATCCCTTTAACCACTTAAAGGGGAGTTCCACCCAAAAAGGGAACTTCCGCTTTTCAGGACCCTCCCCCCCTCCGGTGTCACATTTGGCACCGGAGGGGGGGAGGGAGTCACTCAACTTCCCCCCCCACTGTCTTCTGGGAAACACACTGGTCCCAGGAGAGAGCGGGGACCACTGGGAATGCGCAGCACTACTCGCGCATGCGCAGTAGGGAACCGGGCAGTGAAGCCGTAATGCTTCACTTCCTGATTCCCTCACCGAGGATGGCGCCTGGGGCAGCCGAGAGACAAGCGATTGCTCGTCTCTCTTGCCGACATTGCGGGCACCCTGGACAGGTAAGTGTCCATTTATAAAAAGTCAGCAGCTGCAATATATGTAGCTTCTGGCTTTTAATATATTTTTTTTCACGGCACCTCCGCTTTAAGGACCGAGCCCGTTTTTCAGAATTGGTGTTTACAAGTTAAAAACAAGTTTTTTTGCTAGAAAATTACTCTATAACCCCCCAAACATTATACATTTTATTTCTAACACCCTAGAGAATAAAATGGCAGTCATTACAATACTTTTTGTCACACCGTTTTTTGCGCAGCGGTCTTACAAGCGCACTTTTTTGGGAAAAAATTTACTTTTTTGAATTAAAAAATAAGAGTATAACAGTAAAGTTAGCCCAATTTTTTTTATATTGTGAAAGATAATGTTACGCTGAGTAAATTGATACCCAACATGTCACGCTTCAAAATTGCGCCCGCTCGTGGAATGGCGTTAAACTTTTACCCTTAAAAATCTCCATAGGCGATGTTTAAAAAATTCTACAGGTTGCATGTTTTGAGTTAAAGAGGAGGTCTAGAGATAGAATTATTGCTCTTACTCTGATGATCGCGGCGATACCTCACATGTGTGGTTTGAACACCATTTTCATATGCGGGTGCTGCTCACGTATGCGTTCGCTTCTGCACGTGAGCTCGTCGGGACGAGGGAATTTAAAAAAAATTTTTTTTTTTTTTTTTTACTTTATTTTATTGATTTTAAAGGTTTTTTTATTTTTTTTTATTGGGTCACTTTTATTCCTATTACCAGGAATGTAAACATCCCTTGTAATAGAAAAAAGCATGACAGGTCCTCTTAAATATGAGATCTGAGGTCAAAAAGACCCCAGATCTCATATTTGGACTTAAATGCAATAAAAAAAAATAAAAAAAGTCCCTTTAAGACGTATGGGCGGAAGTGACGTTTTGACATCGCTTCCGCCCTGCAGTGATATGGGACGGGTGGGGGCCATCTTCCCTTCACTTGTCTCCATACACAGCAAGGAAGAGGACTGGATCGCCTCCGCCGCTGCCAACGGCTCCGGTAAGTGGCGGAGGGCTCCGGAGAACGGCGGGAGGGGGGGCCCTCTCCCACCACTGATAAAAGTAATCTTGCGGCGTATCTGCCGCAGAGACCACTTTTATCTTGTAGCGGACCGCCCGCTGAGGAAGAGGATACCAGGGTTATGGTAGCTAGCTGCTACCATAACAACGGTATTTCTCTTCAAACAGAGGACGTAAAACTGCGGTGGGCGGTCCGTAAGTGGTTAATCTAGGACACATATTAATTACACAGGTTCTGAGGATGACTGATGCAGATAAGGCACCAAGTGAGTTTAATTACCACCTTAATCACCCACAGAACCTGTGTAATTAATATGTGTCCTGGATTAAAGGGATGATGTGGCAACCCTATCTACTAGTCATCTCCATTATTAAAAAGCCCTTGCTAAACCCCACGAATAATGACAACCTAGGATCCATCTCTTTGCTTCCATTTACCCCCAAACTCCTAGGACGCTTAGTTTACAACTGCCTCAGCTACCACCTCACTGATAACATTCTTGACCTATTTTAGTCTGGATTTAACCCACAATACTCCACAGAAACTGCTCTCCTATAATTCACTAATGACTAACTTAACTGCTAAAACCAATGGTCATCACTCTAAGGCCCCTTCCACAAGCTCAGCTGGGGACCTGTCTGCTGAACCCCGCTGAGCAGGTGCGTGGCTCATCTTTGTCCACTCCGCTTATGCAGAGCGGATACAGACACAGCCTGCTCTCCTCTATGGGTGGTCGGATGGAAACTGCCTATCCGATTGGATTAGACAACGGCAGGTGTAAACTGAAAAACTGACAGGCAGGCACAATCGATCTGCTCGTGTGAAAGGGGCCTTACTCTTAGACCTTCACTGCATTTGATACAGTTGACCACACCTTCTAGCTCAAAAATGTAATTACCTTAAATTGAATTACCTTGGCCTCTGTGACTTTGCTGGTTCTCTTCTTACCTATCTCACTACACCTTCAGTGTCACTTACAACTCTAAAATATACAAAGCACTTTCTCCAATCCCCTAACATATGGGGAAAGAAAGGAAACTTATAGGGACTTTAAATGTGTCACAAGGCAAACATACAAAAATGTATTATTCAAACCACTAACATCTTTATTATACAATGAAAACATTATTACATAGACAAATCCCCAAGTAATAGGTACTACATACCATTATATTTCATTGGTGTGTATGTGTTGCTCCAAATTGGTGCAATGATACAAAGCTTTTCGCATACACCTCACTTCCTCTTGTTAGGGATTCTATAGTGCCCTAAAGTATTCATACCACTTACATTTTTCCACATTTTGTCATGTTAGAACCAAAAACGTAAATGTATTTTATTGGGATTTTATGTGATAGACCAACACAAAGTGGCACATAATTGTGAAGTGGAAGGAAAAAAGGGATTTTTATAACAGCTTACCTGTAAAATCCTTTTCTTGGAGTACATCACGGGACACAGAGCGACTTAGTCATTACTAATGGGTTATATAGATTACCTTCAGGTGCTGGCACTGGCCAATTCCAAACCGGAAGTACCCTCCCCTATATAAGCCCCTCCCATCCGGGAGCACCTCAGTTTTGTAGCCAAGCAATAAGTGTCCCAAAAAGAGGGGTGGGAGCTCTGTGTCCCGTGATGTACTCCAAGAAAAGGATTTTACAGGTAAGCTGTTATAAAAATCCCTTTTTCTTTTTCGTACATCACGGGACACAGAGCGACTTAGTCATTACTAATGGGACGTCCCAAAGCAATGCCAAATGAGGGGAGGGATACATAAGCTGGGCGCCATCAGGCATGAGGATCTTTTGCGGCCTGCAACACACTGCGCCCAAAGGCGACATCCTCCTGACTTCTAACGTCTACCTGGTAGAATCTAGTAAACGTGTGTACCGAAGACCATGTTGCGGCCTTACATACTTGAGCCAGGGAGGCCTGGTGATGCACTGCCCATGAAGTTCCAACTGCTCTTGTGGAGTGCGCCCTAACTTTGAATGGAGGCGGTCTCTTTCTCAAGCCATAGGCTTGTATTATGACCTGTCGAATCCACTTGGCTAAAGTGGATTTTGATGCTGCCTGACCCTTTTTAGGGCCTTCCGGCAGAATAAACAAAGTATCCGTTCTGCGAATCTGAGCAGTGGCTTTTAGATAAGCTTTAACTGCTCTTACTACATCCAAAGAATGTAATAACTTTTCCTCTACCGAGCTAGGTTTGGGGAAAAAAGAAGGAAGAACCACATCTTGGTTCAAATGAAACCTCGATACCACCTTGGGAAGAAAGGCTGGATGAGGACGTAATACTACTCTGTCCTTATGGACAACCAGATATGGCTCCTTACAGGACAAGGCGGCTAATTCTGATACTCTTTTAGCCGAACAAACGGCTACTAAGAAAATCAATTTCCTGGTGAGAAGAACCAAGGAAATGTGTTGCAATGGTTCAAACGGTTGTTTCTGTAGAACTGACAGAACCAGGTTTAAGTCCCAAGGACATATGGGAATACTAACCGGAGGGCTAATACGCATCACTCCTTGTATGAAAGCTTTGACTAGTGAATGCGAAGCCAAGGGCCTTTGAAAAAATATTGACAAGGCCGAAATCTGACCCTTGATAGTACTCAAGGCCAGCTTCCTATCTACAGCCCACTGTAGGAAGTCCAAAATCCTCCCTATCACGTACTTACGTGGATGCCATTTCTTGGCCTCACACCACGTAATGTACGCCTTCCAGATCCTATAATAGATCTGCCTGGATACCGGCTTCCTGGCATTGATCATGGTAGATACCACAGAATTAGAGAGCCCTCTCTTTTTCAGAATGTGGGCTTCAATAGCCAGGCCGTCAAACCTAGGGCTGGTAAGGAAGGGTGGTATATCGGTCCCTGCGACAGCAGGTCCGGATGATGTGGGAGGGTCCAAGGACTCCTCACTGACATTTTTACAATCTCCGCGTACCATGCCCTTCGGGGCCACGCTGGAGCCACCAGAATCACTGGTTTCTTTTCTACCCTGATTCTGCGGAGTAATCGCGGTAACAATTGTGGCGGTGGGAATGCATATATCAGCTTGAACTGATCCCAAGGGAACACTAGGGCATCCGAGCCGCAAGCTAGAGGATCCCTTGTGCGAGACACAAATCTGTCCACCTTTGCGTTGAATCTGGATGCTAGCAGATCTACATCCGGTGTTCCCCACCGCTGGCAAATTGCCTGGAAAACCTCGGGGTGAAGAGACCATTCCCCCGGGCATAATTGTTGGCGACTTAAAAAAGTCCGCTCTCCAATTTTCCACTCCTGGGATGAAAACCGCGGATATGGCTGGGACATATTTTTCTGCCCACTCCAGGATGCAATTTGCTTCCCTCTGGGCTGCACGACTCCTGGTGCCACCCTGGTGATTGATATATGCCACTGCTGTGGCATTGTCTGATTGAATTCTGACAGGGGACCCTTGGAGTTTGGATGTCCATGCTACTAGGGCATACCGGGCTGCTCGTATCTCTAAGAGATTGATGGGCAGGGCCTTTTCTGCTTCTGACCACTTGCCCTGGAGAGACCATTGCTCCAGTACTGCCCCCCAGCCTATGAGGCTGGCATCTGTAGTGACTACCTTCCAAGAAACCGGACTGAAGGGTTTCCCTTTTTCCAGATTCTGGGGCACCAACCACCAATGGAGGCTCTTGCGAACGGAAGGGGACAGGGACATTGGTAAGTCTAAAGCCTGAACTTTTTTGTTCCAGGCTGACAGTATGGCCCTTTGCAAATTCCTTGAATGGAATTGACCGTCGGGTACCGCTTCGAATGAAGCCACCATTTTTCCCAGCAGCCTCATGCAGAGGCGTATGGATGGTTTTCTTTTTGTACCCACTAAGTGGGTCAAATCTTTTAAAGACGACACCTTCTCTGGAGGTAAGAAAATCTTTCTCTGATTTGAATCCAGCCTTAGCCCTAAGTATTCCAGACTTTTGACTGGTCTTAGAGCTGACTTGTCCCGGTTGATAATCCAACCGTGATATTCCAGATACTTGATTGTCTTGTGAATAGCTACTTCCAGCTTTTCCACTGAGTGGTCTATTAGTAGCAGGTCGTCTAGATATGCCATTATCGTTACACCCTGTGTTCTTAGATTGGCCAATAATGGGGCCAGAATTTTTGTGAACACTCGTGGTGCTGTGGCCAGACCGAAAGGTAAGGCTCTGAACTGAAAATGGCGCCCTTCTACTGCAAAGCGTAGAAATTTCTGGTGGGCCGGAAAGACGGGAATATGCAGATAAGCATCCCTTATGTCGATCGAGGCTAACCATTCCTGCCCTTGTAGGGCGGTGGCCACCGATCGGATCGACTCCATCCGAAAAGTCCTGATATTTAGGAACTTGTTTAGCCCTTTTAGATTTAATATGGGCCTCACGTCCCCATTTGGTTTGGGGACTGTGAAAAGGTTCGAGTAAAACCCGAATCCGCTTTCTTCCAGGGGAACCTTCATGATTACACCTTGGAGCAATAGTTGTTCTAGTGCCAGAAGGAGGGATCCTCTCTTCTGGGGATCTCTTGGCACGTTTGACCTCATAAATTGGGCAGGAGGAGTGCCTTTTAACTCCAGCTTGTATCCCAGACTTACTGCGGAGAGCACCCATCTGTCTCTGATGGTGTCCTGCCAGGTCTCTGTGAACAACTGAAGTCTTCCCCCCACCCAATTGAGTGGGGGCCACGCTTCATGCCTTGGGGGGAGGTTTTGTACCTCTCTTGATCCAGGGCTTCTTGTTACCCTGTGATTGTCCCTGATTTCTGCCCCCTGAATTTGACCGCGGAGGCCGTCGGAACTGCTTCACAGCCGATGTGCCCGGGACTGGAGAAGTAGGCCTCTTAAAAGAAGGACTTCTACCCTTGTTCTTAACCGGTAAGAGTGAACTTTTACCTGCAGAAATTTTCTGGATATATTTGTCCAGATCTTCTCCAAATAAGCGTTCTCCATGAAATGGGAAGCTAACCAGCAGTTTTTTACAGGGAGCTTCAGCAGACCAGTTTTTGAGCCACAGAAGCCTACGCATATGTACTATAGACAGCGTAAAGCGGGAGGCCTGTTGGATTGTATCCTTTATGGCGTCCACCGCAAAACACAAGGCTCTAGGCAGGTCAGCTAGGGCAAGAGCCTGCTGATCTGGTAAGTCCCTTAAAGGAGCACTAAACCTTTTTTTTTTTTTGCTTAAAAATAACAAACATGTTATACTTACCTCCACTGTGCAGCTCGTTTTGCACACAGTGGCCCCGATCCTGGTCTTCTGGGGTCCCTCGGCGGCTGTCTTGGCTCCTCCCCGCAAGGACTCCACACCTTAATGCGAGTGAGCTCGCATGGTGTGGAGTGATTGCGGGCGCGCTCCCGTGATACAGCGGCGGCCATAGCCGCCGACTGTATCACTCGGCCCCGCCCCCCGGCGTGCCGCGTCATTGGATGTGATTGACAGCAGCGCCAGCCAATGGCTGCGCTGCTTTCAATCTATCCAGTGTAGCCAATCGGCGGCCAGGCAGAAAAACGAAGAGGATGACGGGGACGAGCATGGGACTTTCGAGGGGCCAGGTAAGAAAAACGGGGGCTCGGGGGGGGCGTATTGTCGAATGTTTTTTCACCTTAATGCATAGGATGCATTAAGGTGAAAAAACATGTAACTTTACTACTCCTTTAAGACTTGTTTCAACTGATCTTTCACTGCTTGGCAGACTCCAATCGCTGCTACCGCAGGTTGTGTCACCATGCTTGCTGTAGAGAAAGCAGATTTTAGTAAAGACTCCAATTTTTTATCTATTGGGTCTTTGAACATTGGAACATTATCTGCTGGACATGTCAGTGATTTGTTAACAGAAGAGATGGCTGCGTCCACTGTAGGGACCCTACATTTTTTTATGAACTTATCCTCCATGGGATAGATCACCGGAAATCTCTTGGGGGGAGCAAATATTTTATCAGGATGCTCCCAATCCTGGTAAATAAGCCCTTCTAATAAAGGGTGGATTGGGAAGGAACAGACAGCCTGGGGAGCTTTTAGCGACCCCAGCGAGGAAACCGTAGTGGATGGTGGTTCCGCCAGAGGCATTTTAAATGCTGATCGGACCATGTTAGTCAGAGACTGAACCCATAATCTTTCAGCCTGAGATGCTGAGAAAAGGTTCTTCCCCATAACTGAATCAACCTCATCCTGATCCCCTTCAGGTAGGTCGATCTCTGTGTGGGGCTGTTCCTCCACTAACAGGCACTCTGAAGGAGGAGACGGAGATCGGACGCGCTTTCCCTGTGACAGGGAAGCAGCGATCAATGCTGTTAATCTCTCTTCCAATCCTCCCAGAGTTGAGGATAAAACCTCCTCTGTTATATATACAGGAGCAGGTGGACTGGGGACAGCCGCAGCACCAGGCACTCCTGCGGGGTTTCTACGGCTACTGACCTCTGAATTCTCAGGGGAGATTGGTGCAGTACAAGCATGCCCAATATCCTCAGAGCCCGATGGAGACCCCTTTGGCTTCCTGGAAGACCTATTTCCGGAGCGTCTGGACGACATATCCTTTAAGCACAAAGCTGAGGTATTCCCGTCGTCATACACCAATTTTTGCTGGTAATAGTCTAACACAGTTGCTGCTATATACCAGCTGGTGTCCACTAAAGTGCCTTTCTATGGGGATGCCTGCATCAACCGCCTCTGTGTGCCACTGTTTGTTGCTAGCTCTGTTTGCATCCAGCTGACACTTGTACTGTGTCTTTTATCCATGCTGGGACACCTGCACATGCGCAGAAGCGCCGCGGCGCGCATCGAGCGTCATCCACCCGCCCCGCCCCTTTTTTTTCACAGGTGGCGCGTGCACGCGCCTGCGTGCGCCCGTGCGCCATTGGCGCCCTTTTCAAAATCAAACAGGGACTAGGAGCCAGGGCCCTTTTTGCCAGAGGGCCTGTGCGGTGGATGAGCGCAGCAACAGGGCAGAGGAAGTGGATTCCCACAGAGAAACTTACCAACTGCCTGGATCTTTTGACTTGAGAAAACCAAAGATCCACATGACAAGAAAAATGGACTACAGCGGCCTCTAGTGGTTTAACACAGGTACCGCGGTCCTTTTTTTTTTTTTTTTCTTGACTACTATTAAAATTTTACATTTTCAGTAGTTACAGGCATACACAGATATTAGCGGGAATACCGTTAGGTAACAGACAGAAAGACAAATTAGGCTTGGGGGTCCCCCAATAGAACCAAGTTCCTGGGGGCCCCCACTTACCTGATCCCCGCCGCAGGACTTTGTTTGGTCCACAGAAGTCCAAACTTCACCTATCACGGCAGGCATTGTAATTAAACCTTCAGGGACCGGGTTCCCAAGGATTTCACTCCCCTGGACCTGTATAGCACCCTGCACAGACAACATCTTGGTCGTGGGTATGACCAGAGCTCTGGATCCCAGGGTCCAGCCCTCCTAAGAGAGGCATTACAGGCAAAACCTTGCTCTTCTGCTGCAAGGCCCGGGTACCGACCGTTTAGCTATGAAGCTTTTTTGGTGGGATCCGGAACAGCTTACTAAGGCCCAAAAGAACCTGTACGCAAGCCCAGTGAAAACACATGTTACTCTTTGGCCAACACCTTAGACACTGGCAAAAAACTGAGGTGCTCCCGGATGGGAGGGGCTTATATAGGGGAGGGTACTTCCGGTTTGGAATTGGCCAGTGCCAGCACCTGAAGGTAATCTATATAACCCATTAGTAATGACTAAGTCGCTCTGTGTCCCGTGATGTACGAAAAAGAAAAATGTTCATTTTTTTTACAAATAAATATCTGAAAAGTGTGGCGTGCATTTGTATTCAGCCCCCTTTACTCTGATACCTCTAACTAAAATCTAGTGGAACCAATTACATTCAGAAGTCACCTAATTAGTAAATAGAGTCCACCTGTGTGTAATTTAATTTCAGTATAAATACAGCTGTTCTGTGAAGCCCTCAGTGGTTTTCTAGAGAACCTTAGTGAACAAACAGCATCATGAAGGCCAAGGAACACGCCAGACAGGTCAGGGATAAAGCTGTGGAGAAGTTTAAAGCAGGGTTAGGTTATAAAAAAATATCCCAAGCTTTGAACATCTCACAGAGCACTGTTCAATCCATCATTCAAAAATAGAAAGAGTATGGCACAACTGGAAACCTACCAAGACATGGCCATCCACCTAAAATGACAGACCAGGCAAGGAGAGCATTAATCAGAGAAAAAGCCAAGAGGCCCATGATAACTCTAGAGGAGCTGCAGAGATCTGCAGCTCAGGTGGGAGAATCTGTCCACAGGACAACTATTAGTCATGCACTCCACAAATCTGGCCTTTATGGAAGAGTGGCAAGAAGAAAGCTATTGTTGAAAAAAAGCCATAAGAAGTCCCGTTTTCAGTTTACGAGAAGCCATGTGGGGGACACAGCAAACATGTGGAAGAAGGTGCTCTGGTCAGATGAGACCAAAGTTGAACTTTTTGGCCTAAAAGCAAAACGCTATGTGTGATGGAAAACTAACACTGCACATCACCCTGAACACACCATCCCCACTGTGAAACATGGTGGTTGCAGCATCATGTTGTGGGGATGCTTTTCTTCAGCAGGGACAGGGAAGCTGGTCAGAGTTGATGGGACGATGGATGGAGCCAAATACAGGGCAATCTTAGAAGAAAGCCTGTTAGTCTGCAAAAGACCTGAGACTGTGGCTGAGGTTCACTTTCCAGTAGGACAACAACCCTAAACATACAGCTAGAGCTACAATGGAATGGCTTAGATCAAAGCATATTCATGTGTTAGAATAGCCCAGTCAAAGTTCAGACTTAAATCCAACAGAGAATCTGTGGCAAGACTTGGAAATTGCTGTTCACAGACGCTCTCCATCCAATCCGACAGAGCTTGAGCTATTTTGCAAAGAAAAATGGGCAAAAATTGCACTCTCTAGATGTGCAAAGCTGGTAGAGAATTGCAGCTGTAATTGCAGCAAAAGGTGGTTCTACAAAGTATTGACTTAGGCCCCTTTCACATTGAGGCGTAATTCAGGTGTTTTTTCGCTAAAAATAGCGCATAAATAACGCCTGAAATACTCCTGCCCGAGCATTCTCAATGTGAAAGCCCGAGGGGCTTTCACACTGAGGCGGTGCGCTGGCAGGAGACAAAAAAATCTCCTGCAAGCCGCATCTTTGGAGCGGTGAAGGAGCGGTGTGTATACCGCTCCTTTACCGCTCCTTGCCATTGAAATCAATGGTACACCGCGGTAATACCGCCCGCAAACCGCGGCTATAGCCGCGGTTTGCGGGCGGTATTAACCCTTTTTCGGCCACTAGCGGGGGTTAAAACCGCACCACTAGCGGCCGCATATCGCCGTAAACACGACGGTATAGGGCGCTGAAAATCGCGCCCGCTATACCGTCACCGCATATGCCCGCCCCAGTGTGAAAGGGGCCTTAGGGGGGCTGAATACAAATGTACGCCACACATATATTTATTTGTAAAAAAAATAGAAAACCATTTATCATTTTCCTTCCACTTTACAATTATGCGCCACTTTGTGTTGATCTATCACATAAAATCAGAATAAAAGATATATATGTTTTCGATTGTAACATGCCAAAATATGGACAATTTCAAGGGGTATGAATACTTTTTTAAGGTACTGTAGGTGTCTGTATTGTAAATATTTGTTATTTTTGTAAAATTGTTAATTATGTAATATGCAAATACATTTAAAAAATGTATAGTGTATGACTTTTATATATGTATTTGCCTGCTAGGTGGTAATATATATTGTATTGCTTGTTGTATTTGATGTTGTGCCTTGCATCTGGTGGGCGGTCTTATTCCCTCCCATGCCTTGCCCTTTCCTTGGTCCAGAGGTCCAGCAGGGGGCATATGATTCCTTGCACTTCACTTCCAGTTCCCGTGTCCAGGGGGGCATTGCACGGGAGGTCACAACATACCCGATGTGGAACGTCTCGCCATTGCGCCATGTTATTTAGCACATAGGCATGGCGGGATGTGCGGGACAGCAGACTTGGGCATGGCCAAATCTATTTAATAGAGTCACCACCGAAAACCCATCTTTTCATAGAGGCCTATCTTGCCTCTAACTAATAAACAGTACTTTTACTTTCTACTTCAGCTCATAGTTTGACCTTCTGTATCACTTGACTATTCCTTTTAGATTATAATCTCTAACAAGCAAGGCCCCGTGATCCCTCTTGTATTGAATTTTATTGCAACTATACTTTCTCTCTCCATTTTGTAAAGAGCTGCACTAACTTTTGGTGCTATATAAATCCTGTATGATGTAGCCAAGTGCCTGCTGGCTGGAGGCATGCTGTGGACTTCTTCTCTTCCTCCCGTGTGTGGCTGCTGAGAGGGCTGAGCTTGTGCCTGCTCTCTCTTGTTCCCCCGTGGCTGTGCTGCAGGCTGTGTCTGATCCTGTGACTGCCCCTCACACCCCTCCAGAGTGTTTGCAGTGGAGGTAATACTCGCCGAGGGGAAAGGGGAGTAACTAAAAAAGCAGCAGCTCATTCCTCTCCCTTCCTGGATGTTGTAATAGCACTGGGACTCCTGTAATCTGCTGGCTCTGAACAGAGCGTGTTGAGTACCATTCCCTGCTCGCTCCTGCTTCTCTCCCCCTCCCTCCTGCAGTAGAAGATCGGATCCAATGCAAAGAAGAATAATGTCTTCCGCAAAGGACACTGGGACTTGTAGTTCCTTTGAGAGTACAGGACAATACAAGTGCAGTACAATACATGGGCTGCCAAACAACATTACCCTGGATTTTCTGGGAGAAGAGGACAGGGTTTTTTGTGAGCAAACCACAGGATCTCGGAGCAGATTAGCGGGGAATGGAACAGTGCAGATCTGCTGCTGAGGGCTGTGTATTGCGTGAGTGAGGACAGAGCCTGTACAGAGCTGTGTCAGCCAGAGCCAGAGAACAGAGCTCATGAGGACCAGAGCAAGAGACTAAGCCACAGAGAGAGCTTCTGTTTCTTGCAACCAAAGATGGAGAAACCTGTTGCTACACCAGTGAGAAATGGAGCTTTGTGAGAAACTGATTGTAAGGACTGAGACTTCTGGGACAACTGATCGCCAAGCATACTGGACCTGATCTGTTGCATATTGTTAGTGGTTAGGTGAACTACAAAGTTTAACCCCTTGTTGCCCACAGTTAATGCCAACTGAGACTGCACCTTACTTAGTAGCCCATCAGTAATCCCTTGTGTACAGTCTTAAAGGTACAGATACATGTAAAAAAAAAATATACAGATACATGTGCACCATCTACAGAAGGGCCCCAACACGGACAATTAGGGGGGTACCCCTTTTTTAAGAATGCAGACACCCACCCACTAAAGAGCTGTATGCATAGAGTGTACCCAGGAATGTTGTTTGATTAGCTACTACTACAAACTACAGTTTATTTTATGACATTTATGCTTTCACAGTTAATGCTATTCTTACTGATACTGTGTGAACTAGTGTAATGGGGCTTAGCCTTATTGTGATATAAATGAATAGCTGTAAGTGAGGCTAACATGCCCATCAGTTAATCTAACGTATTTTGCTGTTATATTTATAATACATTCATTCTATTAATTCTCAAATTTCTTGTGGCCTGTTTTGTGTGCAATATCATAGAACAGTAGAATATTACCACGTAAGTTACACGGGTGTGAGTCACCCATAACCAGGTGTGTTGGTGGGGACCGAAAAAATGGCAGAACAAAGGACCAATCAAACCAAGCAGCTCCTCCAGAGGTAGCGCTACATTACCATAATAATATACTTACACTCCTTCCTGTTCCAGCAATCTTCACTGTGCACCTCCACCTTGTGCAACACAGCTTTTGCTTTCTATATATACAGTATCTCACAAAAGTAAGTACACCCCTCACATTTTTGTCAATATTTTATTCTATCTTTTCATGTGACAACACTGAAGAAATGACACTTTGCTACAATGTAAAGTAGTGGATGAGTGTACAGCTTGTATAACAATGTAAATTTGCTGTTCCCTCAAAATAACTTAACACAAAGCCATTAATGTCTAAACCGCTGGCAACAAAAGTGAGTACACCCCTAAGTGAAAATGTCCAAATTGAGCCCAAAGTGTCAATATTTTGTGTAGCCACCATTATTTTCCAGCACTGCCTTAACCCTCTTGGGCATGGAGTTCACCAGAGCTTCACAGGTTGCCACTGGAGTCCTCTTCCACTCCTCCATGACGACATCACGGAGCTGGTGGATGTTAGAGACCTTGCACTCCTCCACCTTCCATTTGAGGATGCCCCACAGATGCTCAATAGGGTGTAGGTTTGGAGACATGCTTGCCCAGTCCATCACCTTTACCCTTAGCTTCTTTAGCAAGGTAGTGGTCGTCCTGGAGGTGTGTTTGGGGTCATTATCATATTGGAATACTGCCCTGCGACCCAGTCTCCAAAGGGAGGGGATCATGCTCTGCTTCAGCATGTCACAGTACATGTTGGCATTCAAGGTTCCCTCAATGAACTGTAGCTCCCCAGTGCTGGCAGCACTCATGCAGCCCCAGACCATGACATTCCCACCACCATGCTTGACTGTAGGCAAGACATACTTGTCTTTGTACTCCTTACCTGGTTGCTGCCACACACGCTTGACACCATCTGAACCAAAAAGGTTTATCTTGGTCTCATCAGACCACAGGACATGGTTCCAGTAATCCATGTCCTTAGTCTGCTTGTCTTCAGAAAACTTTGCGGATGTCATGGATATGCAGTAATGTTTGTCTGCCATCTTACCTTCCTCTTGTGTTCACCTTAGAGGCCAGACTCTCCTCACCTGGCTGCTTTTATAATCTCTCCTCCCAGCCTGGCTCCACCCCAGGCCCTATCACAGCACACTATATTAACCTGTGCATTGCAAGTCTGCCTTGCTGATCAACGTGTTTGTTAAGCATTGTGTGTTTGGGATCCTGCCTGCCGTGTGCTACGTCTGTCTCTGTGTTACGATATTGGCTTGTTCCCGACTATCCCTGTCTGCCAGTGACCTTGACCTTCGGCTTGTCCTTCGTTTATCCGTGTCTGCTTGTTGCCCTGACCTTGGCTTTTCCCCTCACTATTCTTGTATCCTGTGCTGCTGCTTCCCTTCTATCCTCTTTACCCTACGGAGCGTGAGCTAGGGGACTCTGGGGGCCGCAACCTGGACCCAGCTGCAGCGCAGGCCATCCTCACCACTAGAGGCTCTGGTGAAAACCTGCTGGATCTTAGACTCCGCGCCCTGGGGAATCTTGGGCTCTAGCTCCCTGTGGATCCCTGTTGTGCTCCACTGGTCCTGCTTTCCACAACCACCCAGTGTCCCATCCGCAGCAGTCAGCCATAGGGTTCACTACCTTGTGGTGCACTCCTGACCCCCAACGGTGTGCATCTGTCATCTTGCCACCGGTGACCTGACAGCGGACTTTCTTGTGCATCATCTTTAGAAGAGGCTTCCTTTTGGGACGACAGCCACACAGACCAATTTGATCTTATGTGGAACCTGTCCTGTTAAATCTCTGTATGGTCTTGGCCACCGTGCTGCAGCTCAGTTTCAGGGTCTTGGCAATCTTCTTATAACCTAGGCCATCTTTATGTAGAGTAACAATCCTTTTTTTTCAGATCCTTTAGAGACTTCTTTGCCATGAGGTGCCATGTTGAACTCCCAGTGACCAGTATGAGAGAGTGATGCCTCGTACACACGTACGGAATTCCCGGCGGTAAAAAGTCCGCCGGGAATCCCGAGGGGAAAACCAAGAACCTTTCCCCCTGTACACACGAGAGGTTTACCCATCGGGAAAACTGCGGTGAGAGCTTTGGCCGGGAATCCCGGCCGTGTGTATGCTCCATCACAGTTTTTCCCATAGGAAAACTGCCAGGAAAAAGACCGCCGGGAATCCCAGCGGGAAAAAAGAGAACATGTTTTTCCCGCAGTTTTCCTGTCGGGAAAACTGCGATGGAGCATACACATGGCCGGGATTCCCGACCAAAAGGTCTCATGGCAGTTTTCCTGCCGGGAAAACTGGTCGTGTGTACGAGGCATGAGAGTGATAACACCAAATTTAACACACCTGCCCCCTTTCACACCTGAGACATTGTAACACTAATGAGTCACATGACAATGGGAAAATGGCTAATTGTGCTCAATTTGGACATTTTTACTTAGGGGTGTACTCACTTTTGTTGCCAGCGGTTTAGACATTAATGGATGTGTGTTGAGTTATTTTGAGGTGACAGCAAATTTAAACTGTTATACAAGCTGTACACTAACTACTTTACATTGTAGCAAAGTGTAATTTCTTCAGTGTTGTTACATGAAAAGATATAATAAAATATTTACAAAAATGTGAGGGGTGTGCTCGCTTTTGTGAGATACTGTATATATGTAGCCAGGAGCTGGATATTGTGCCTGCAATTCAGTCAGTATGCAGTGTTATTAACAAGGAGTTGTCTCCCTCTAATGTTGGCTTGGACTCCATGTGTAATTCCCTAAAAACAGAACTTAGAACAGAGCAAAGCATCATGGGATGCATAGTTCAGAGTGCTAGGGTTTCAATTTCAGTAGGACTGGCCTGAACTACGACTACCAGATTGCTGAGGAGGAGAGAACAGAATTCTGGGAGAGGATATAAAAAGGCTGGTTCTGGCCTAGGTCGCTCTCTTGGGACATTGGCCTGGATCTGTCAGCAGGAGCTCTGAGCCAGTGTGAGCTGTGGCCAAGTCGCGGCCTGCATAGGAGATAGATATCTACAGCTGCATACAGAGGGACATCTGCTGACAGCATCGCTTCCTATCTACCACAGTCCGGAGGCTGTTCCTGATCCTTCATCATTACCTGCACTCCAGATCCGGCCATCCGGGTAGGCCACGGCGTGGTGTGAGCTATGATTAAGCACTGACCCTCAGTGTGAAACATGTAAGCTGCTACCCTGGCTATGCTGTGATGATGTTTGGTGTGATCTTCCATTTTTTACAATAAAGGCGAATGTCAAAGGTTTTTTGGAGTGCGGCTGTCCATATTTTTTATTTTCTTCTCTATGTGGTGTGAAGGAGGTTAGATGCCATCCCCTGAGTCAGGACCCAGAGGGAGTTCCTGAAAGAGCCTTCATCATCATCTACATCGCTACCAGCAACATCTGTTGTGCTGTTGTGGGTGAGCGGGCACCTGCCTATTAATATCATAAACACTGCATATAGACATCATTGTCTCTGTTCAAATTCCTGATACTTGTAGTTCTACTGGATATAAGTTCAGTCAATCCCATAGACAATGTATGCAGACATCTGTGCTAGTGAAACAGTCTACATGGTGACCACTTGTGTTTAGGTCACACAGGAACATTCAGCATTCTTAAAGGGGCCAATCCCATATCCGTTAAAGATGCTTTGCTTTAACATCAAGGATTATTCTCTTCATCATATTTTAAGTGCTAGCTGAAGATTTTCTGGATTTTGCAGGGTTGCCATTAACCCCTTTTATCCCCTCCTTAGTGTCACAAGTGTTTAAGTGTTGTCTAACACAAGGGAACCTACTCTCAGCCTCTAGAACTCTGCTTAAAGGAGCCAGCCAATTTAATCACAACAGTTTGCTGAATGTTTTTTCAGTTGTTTGATGTTAAGTGCCTGTGGGATGAGGTGATAGTGGAGAGTGGCTTGACATAGTTGTATTAAGTGGCAGTACCCTGCCTCTCTGCTGCCTGTTCACATAGGTTTCAATTGAACTTAGGAGGACTGTGTCCTTCACATTTTACCTTGTTAGCATAAGTTTCAAAACTGCAAGATAGCATTTCATATTTGTGCTGTATTGTTCAGATAAAATATTTCCCATTACCTATAGTGTTATGCTGTGCATTTCTATGTGTCATTCTTGTCACAGTACTGTGTAGATTTCTTGTTATTGGTGTAAAGAAATGACCGAACCCCGGGTGTCAGAGGTGTCGGAGAACTTGCAGAATCGGGGCAACCAGTGCGATACAGATTCTATCAGCGACCCTCACGAATGTAGTGCTATATATATATATATATATATATATATATATATATATATATATATATATATATACCGGTAGTCACCGTATAGAGCTCCTACAATGCTGTTTTACTGATGTCAATAGCCCGTTTAAAAACATTTCACAGATTTCATTGCAGATAGTCTTGACTATTCTGTGGGTAGACTAAACAACTGAATAATAATGGCTGTCTATAATCTCTTTTAATAGACTGCTGCTTTTACTTTATCCATATTCTTAAAAAAGGTGGAAGTACCATGTATTGTACGAACTGGAAAGTGTATTCTGATACCTTCAAATAATATTGTAGTTCATATTTTCTCCAATCATCTTAGCAGAGTCCACAACATCATGAAAGCGACAAAAGGTAATATCAACATTTAAATATATGAATCAGGATATCAAACTTTAGTATTGGTAAAAGAACATTAATAACTAAAACCCAACTCTAGATAAAACATTTTATTCTTTTAGTTCTAGATATAGTTGAGAAGAGTTTTGACCTATGTCAGTTTTTAAATGCCATCTATTTCTCATTGAAAAGATTTGTCCTCACGTCCTGTTCTGTCTGATATCTATCACTTGGAACATAGTAGGGGAGAAGTGTAACCTCTCTGTATTCTACTAAACTCTACTTGTATTGCTGTGCTCATTGGGGAGTTTTCCTTTCCCTTACTTTTCTGTCTGACACCTGTCAAGTATAAAGTGAGGGGAAGTGTCACTGATCAACCGATCAACAGATGTTATTATTCTTCCCCATCCTACCCAAATCTAACCCAAATTTTTTTTAACTAGAGCTAGGCTTTAATGAATGCAATATTGCTTTAACTCAGGACCACATTTTGTCAGTTTCACAATGTGTTTTTCAAGCTCACCCTGGAATGTGCCAATTTACTGTATGCACCTCCTGTCTTTATGAGAGCAGTGTCAATATCTAGGATGGACTTGATTAAAGATGATCATTGCATCAGGCTAAATAGGAGGTTAACATCAAAATTTGCCTAAAACTGATTTTGGAGGGAAATTATTATTTATCTAAACCAGCTTATATTTCATATTTTCGTTATGCCATTTCACTAATACATTTATATGTACTTCCTCCCAGCAATTAGCTATTTGTATGTCAGACAAGGGCAATCAGTTGCTTGCCAAAAGATTGTGTAGCGGGGTCTTTAAATTTAGGTGGGGTACACCTGGGTGGAAGTTCAGGTGTGTAAGTTGGGAGTAATGACCATTTGTATTCGTGGAGGATTGGGCGGTGTAATAATCTCCTTGACCGGTGGGTGGTGAGTGCCCACGGGCTCGAGGTAGATTCACTGCCATAGTGCTGTCCCTTTTTGTCCCTTCTCGGAGATGGTACGGCGAGGGCGGGGAACCTGCCGTGGCGTCATTGGAGGGGATAAAAGGGAGAGACGCCCTGGTCACGAGGTCTTGCTCTTCTGGAGGTTCTTCATCACGTGCCCAGGCACCTTAGGCCTGGGTGCGGGCGGTTCCGGATTCCGGCTCAGGTGCCCTAGGCCTGACGGGAATGGAGTTGGAGTCCATCCCAGGCACCTTCAGCCTGAGGTGAGGTACTAAACCAGGAGGCCTGGGGCCCAGTGACTTCGACTGGGTCCCGCGAGGGTGGAGAAGTCCGAGGGTCCCTGAAGTGGATGGGGTCCATGTCTGAGGTGAGGAGGCTGGGGAGGTTACCCATTCGGGTCAACCCAGTGACGGAGGGGCTTCTGGTAACTCCCTTGGAGGGACATCTTCCCCTGATAGGGGCCACAGCGCAGCGAAGGTACTCCTATCTACGTTCTCTTGAGTCGCTGGTAGAGACTCTCAAGTTCTAAGTCCTTTCAAGATATGGCTATAGTAACCGCTGGCGAGATCGCAGTGGTTTAGTTGGTAATTAGGATAGTGCCTCGAACTGCTCATCCCCTGTATCAAATTGTTATCAAGTCGCAACCAGTTGGCTACTGAAGCACTGTTTATTGTGAGATATGCAATAAAACAAGAGTTGGACTGTGATCGGTGTGTGGAACTCTGGTTAATGGGAGCAAAGGGAAGTGTTGGCACAGCAGGACTTAATCCTCTACAGAAGCACACAGGCCCGAGGAAATATCTGGTACTGGCCTTCACCTCACCCACAGCTATGGGGAGGACATGGGCCGTAGCGCATCTCACCCTGTCGTGTGTGATACCCCTAGAAGAAAGAGATGGGGTGAGGCCGCTACAATTGCAAAAAGTGTGCAGAGAGCCTCTAGTAGAAACATTCTTTTAAAGTCTGACCGTGTGTAGGCTTCATCGGACATTTTCTGTCGGAATTTCCGACAACAAAAATTTGAGAGCTGGTTCTCAAATTTTCCGACAAGAAAAGTTCTGCTCGGAATTTCTGATCGTGTGTAGCCAATTCCGATGCACAAAAATCCTACGCATGCTTGGAATCAATTAGACGCATGCTCGGAATCATTGAACTTCATTTTTCTCGGCTCGTTGTAGTGTTGTACATCACCGCGTTCTTGACGGTCGGAATTTCCGACAACATTTGCGCAACCGTGTGTATGCAAGACAAGTTTGAGCCAACATTCCGTTGGAAAAAAATCCACGGTTTTCTTATCGGAATTTTCGATCGTGTGTACACATGAGTCCGTTTTTTACTCGATTCACCCATCCACACACTTGATGTGGATGCGTGAAACCCCCCTAAAATAAATACAAAATAGGGGACAATATTTGCCTTCAGTGTGATGTGTCCCTTATGTTTCTGTCAGACAAGGTAGTAATCCTTCTCCTTTGCTGCCTCCCCCCTACATTTCTGATGTGGCAGGGGTAAATGGAGTAGCAGTCACAGGTACTCATCAAGAGTATTCAACTATGCCCACCCTTTCCACCCACCTCCTCCATTCATAGAAGCTGTATTAGTGCTTTTATGAATGAAATGTGATCTATCAATGGATCTATGAATAGCATCGTCAGAGAAAGGTTTCTACTGAACTAGAAGACAGAAGCATTAGAGTCATATTACACTGAAGGTAAGTAATGTCTCTTGTGAATATTTTGTATTTTTATTTTAGGTAAATTTAAACTTTAATACACAATTTAGTATGTCCCATGATTCTGTGCTGAGCTTGATCAAAACTTTATCCTTTTTTTTTTTGGAAAATTATTTTAATTAAAATTTTCATAACATCACAAAAAGAAAAACATAGCCTGACAACCAGGGGGCACAAGACACACTTAACAGACAAGACCTCAGCACTAGGTCAACAGTATAGCTCTAAAGCTAGTATACAGATGTGATAACAGTAAATCCACTTCACACATAAATCGAATATACATTACTTATAATGTGACTACTACTAGTTCCCATTTCTTGTAACATTTTATGGGTGAGGAGTACTATGCAACAGACCCTGGATACAGTTCACACATACCCAGCCCACATCAAAGGAAACAATATACCAGTTTATTCAGACACTGTAGATACATTGTTCGTCCACCCTCCCCCCCCCCTTGAATGCCCAAGTATTTAACCCTATCTACCTGTTGCAAAGGGCAATTTGCTGGGACCCTGCAAGAAGGAGATGGTGTTTTAAGTGGAATAATCAAAACTATATTTTAATAAAAAATTCACCAAAATGGATTTCAGTGCAAACAAGCACAATATAATCTACAAAATGTCTAATAAACATGTAAGATGAGACTGTGTTGAGGTAATAAATGACAAGTACATCCAAACTTAGGTACTTGGTGTGTGTGAAAAATGGAAAAATTAACCCGGTAGCCAAAATGCAATGATGTTTCTGTGAACTGGCTATGAGTAAATTTTTAAGGAGTCATTTTCTCACACTTACAAAGAATTTGACAACTACAATGCTTTAAGGGGCTTCCTGTGTGGTAGGGAGCTTGAGAATCTCATTCACTGCTACGTGTCACCACTGAATCATTACAATACTTTTTGGACAGGAAAAGCAAAAAACTATAATGTACTTGTTTGTTACGCACACACGCTTGGATTTCAGAGATGTACCTATATGGGTTACTTTTACTGTGCTAGCCGCATAACCATAGTATACATATAGAATTTTGTTTATTTTACATAGGAGTAATCTATATATATATATATATATTGAAGTATTAAAGTAAATGTGAACCCTGTGCAGTATAAGCGTGGATTTTTTTCTTGACAAGTAATATTAGACAGTTTTACCTTTTGTTCCCTTTTTTTCAGCAATCACATGCTATTTTTATACTGTGGGCACTGCATGGCCGAGGGAGAAGATAAATCACAGCAGATTGTCATTGCTGGTGAGGTTGCTACATACTGTGGTACTACAACTTCCAGATGCCTTTGCAGTATTTTCCTTGTCACCATCCTGTAACCTCCATAAATCACACATGACAAGGAAAGGCAGGAAATATTTACAGAACTGACAGCAGGGTGGGTGAGTATGGTCAAGTGCACTGAATACAGGGTGTTGTAGTCTTCATGTGAGATTGCACACAGCAAGGTGACAACACCACTCAGGGCCGCTGATAGAAATCATGGGGCCCCGTACAGCCTACCTGACGGGGCCTCCTTCAGCTCCACCCCTGGTCACTCCTTCAGCCCCACCCCTGGCCCCGCCCCTGGCCCCACCCCCTGGCCCAGCAACTTGACAGCGGGACATGCCAATGCCATAATGTACTGCAGAGACAGTACCACCCATGCCACCAATGCCTTAATGTACTGCAGACAGTGCCACCCATGCCATACCGCCAATGCCATATTGTGCTACAGACATTGCCACCCATGCCGCCAATGGCATAATGCCATTGTCAGCATGGGTGACACTGTCTGCAGCACATTATAGCATTGGCGGCATGGGTGGCACTGTCTGCAGCACATTACAGCATTGGCGGCATGGGTGGCACTACAGATAACAAATAAATTGTAGCGCTAATGAATGTGTGTAACACCCAGTGAATGGAAGTAATACCCAGTCCAAAAATCAAATGACAATAGTCCATGTAAAAAAAAAACATATGAAAAGAGTCTCTGATGAAATTGATTCAAAACAGATACATGGCAAATATGTATATATGGTGCTCCCAAAATATTGAAAAGTGAGGATGACCACCACCGATAAGAGAGAGGCTTACCGGAATAAGTGGACCCTAGTAGACATACGTCTAAAGGGTCAACTTCAGCTTTGAGTGTATATTACTTGAAGAAGCTAGATCCTCTGTGAATGTTTCCCCAAGGAACGTTGCTCACGACAAACAATGGCAGGAGGATAAGTGGAAACTTGAGAGATGGTAACCCAATGATGCTTAACCAGGATGGGAACCAATGGCAGTATGAAGGAAAAGAGAAGGGCACATAGCGTAATACTGTTTGTGAATACATTTGATGTAGGTAGATACACTTACATTGAGATGATGAAACAAGCGCTTATCAATTAACGTCAACAGTGGAATCACCCGACGTGTTTCGCAACATAGTGCATCGTCCCAGACGCGTCGGGAGATTCCACTGTGGGAGGGGGGTGGTGGTGAAAGCATAGGTATGATGGATTTAGAAGGGGGGGTAGAATTGGAGGCACGGATATGATTCAGACCTCCAATTCCACCACCCCCAATCCATGACATCTATGCCTCCAATTAGCACCCCCCCCATATCCAGCACATGCTTGCTCTCAATACCACCCCCAGCACACATCTTGTTTAATCCCCCAGTGTAACCTTGCCTAACAGCACACTGTCATATTTAAAAGTTTGCAGCCACGGGGGTGAGTCATCACTGTGCCCACTGAGGGCAGACCGAGACGGTTTGAGCCTGCCCACTTAGGACCGCCCCACTCCTTAGATGTGCAGCAGGAGGGAGGCAGAGTGGGCGGTCCCAGGCGGCTCTTTAATGCCTATTGATGTGCACGGACTTTGTGCCTGGGTGAGTGTGTGCAGCAGAATGGAGGCGGAGAGGGGGCGGCTCTCTAATGCTTATTAAACAGCATTGTCTGTGTGCCTGGGCGTTGATGTACAAGAGGGAGGCGGAGAGGGGGCAATCCCCAGCGGCTCTTGAATGTAGACTGAAGTGCACGGTCTGGGTGGGGATTGCAGAAGAACGGAGGTGATGAGGGGCGGTCCCGGGCGGCTCTTTCATGCATATTAAACAGCATGGTCTGTGTGCCTGGGCGGGGATGTTTGGCAGGAGGTGGAGAGGGGCGGTCCTAGGCGTCTGACTGTGTATGTCTTGCAATGGCCGCGCTGCGAGCCTGTGCGCGGCTTGGGCACTAGCTATACATTGCTGGGACAGCACAGCCCTGTCATTACTCGCCCTCCTCATTTGTTTACTCGCCAAATGCGAGTAGGCGAGTGCAAATTTTGAGGGATGTCCTATACCATAATAGCAATATGTGTATTCCAGAAAATTTTACAATTAGCAGATACAGGTACTCCAAACATCTGGTGTTAGCGGTTCAATCATCCTGGCACCATGGTTGTTATGGTGTCAGGATCATTGAAGTGCAATTATTTATATTATTACATTGTAATAAAAAATTAAATAGTTCAACTCACCATAACGCTGAATCGATGGGAGCCGTGAGTGTGTCACTTGCCATGTCGCCTGCCACCAGATGCCATTATGTGTCCCCAGCAGAGTCCCTCCTTACTTCAGGCATTCCCAGCAGAGTCCTTCCTTACATCAGGAGTCCCCAGCGGAGTGCCTCCTTACATCAGGTGTCTCCAGCGGAGTGCCTTCTTACATCAGATGTCCCCAGTGGAGTGTCTCCTTGCATCAGGTGTCCCCAGTGGATGAAACATGTCAGGCTGGCTGATGCAAGCACGCTAAGAACTGTGGAATTTGTCTTATATCATGATGACTGTATTCTCTACATAACTGTAAGTGAACTACAATAAATTTCCTTTTACCTTACGGGCTTCACTATTTTTTACTGCCTTGATTTTCCTTTCATGTCTGTGGGTAATGCTGAACTGCTGAGGGTTGATAACCTGTGACTCCTGCCCTGACCCTGGAGATCTTGTGAAATGTGGCTATATGCTGTTGGATTATCGATTCCTTTGAGACTACCTGTGGCTTTATGGAGAGTGACACCTACACTGCCTGGGATTGATTTATTTGAGGCTCACTATAAATCGATATCTGGTAAGCAGATTGTGACACACTTGGTTGTTGAGTGCTCTTTCTTCTTGATGCACTGGAAGTGGTGAAAGGTCCTTTATTTTTTCCTCACCTTTATTGAATGAACTTTCTAATTAGATTAAGTGCTGCATTTTGGACCATATTTATTCTTGTTTGGTGATCAACGAACTGTGCTGGCTGCTTCTATATACACATTTTGTGTGTATTTTTAGACATTTGCTGTAGCGCTGATACCCACCTACTTCCCTTCTACATTATGTAGCACACCCCCATAGGAGCTGCTGGTTTAGATTTGGGCCTTGCACTTTACCTCACCATTCGTTGTCTAGGGGATGAGAGTCTATAGTAACTTCAATGTCCACACAAGTTATGAATCCTTTTCGTCAGGTTTTATTTCCAAACAAACTTGCATAGGTAGAGGGATGGAGGGTTAGGGGAAGGTTCAGGCACACGATGCAGATCACTGGGGAAACTTCTAGGTTTCAAAAAGTCACACTCACCACTCTCCTTCAAGTGGGTATTGCCCACCCGTATAAGCCCCTCTCACTAGCCTAGCAGCTGGGATGGTGCACAAACAGATTGAAGAACAACAGTCTCTGCCACAGATTTTCAGACGATAAATGTGAACTTTTCAGTAATCCTCTACCACGGGATATAGTTTCTGGAGATCCAGCCTTACAGTTTAAGAGCCTTTAAGCCGACCCGGCACACTGTAAGGTAACATAAACTACGGTGCATCCTCCAATGAGGTTACCAGGCCTTCCCCAAGATACCAGCCTTCCGCTCGGTCCTCTCCAGGACAGGTCCTCCCCTGGTTTCCTCCATTGAGTGGCTTCCTCCCACAGGACAGACAGAACAGGATCACCTTCAAAGTGCAGGTCCCAGTCAGGACTACTGGGCCTACCTGGTAGAGATGCAGCCTTGGCCAACGTGGCTCCGTGGCTGAAATTCCAGTATCACATACCTCGAGCCAGGAGGGCCACGAGGCAAAGAGAGCCCCGAGCAAATGGCGTCTGCCCCTTAAGTACCCTTACCTAGCATGCTCAGCGGGGAGACCACTCCCACTGAGCTGTTCTCAGGGAAAAATACCCAATACACTCTGGCCTGTCTGTTTTCCAACATTGGCCTGTGGTGGTAACGCCACCTTCTGGCAACAATGGGAAAATCCCTCCAAGCACAGCCATAGCTGGAACAGAGGCTGATTTAGCCGTAATCAGTAAAGTCTGAGCTAACTACCAGCTCAGACACCCGCTAAATTTCAACATAGCGCCTGGTTATCAGGAGCAGGGCGCTACATACTCCCCCCACTACAACAAGACACTGTCCCCAGTGTCTGGAAAAAAAATATGGCCCTCAATCCTGAGGGCCAGTACCTGAACCTTAAGAAAAACTTGGAAGGGGAAGGGGAAAGGAACTATAGATATAAAACATTAACATGATATTGCAATAAAATCACAATAGTATAGACATTATGACCCCTTTCACTAACTGTCTAGACCACCCACTCTCCAGCAGTCTTGACAGAAGATCTGTCTCATCTGAAAAAAAGAAAAGAGACACACACAGCCAAATAACATGACAACATCAAGGCACTTTTAAAAGAAGCAAAGCTGCATCTCCAAAGAGGTGGAACTTTCCTCCTTATTTTCAAAGATGTGACTAAACTTTGGGAGAATAAAACTTTACTTTACTAACCACTGCCACCTAGTGTCAGAAGTAGTACACAAAAGTCTGTTAATTACAAGGGCTGAAGCAGATGAACATCTTAATCCCGAAGTCCTCAGCAACCCTAATCCTAACTGACTAATTCTCCCCAGAATCCAGTTAGTTCAGCAAAGGAGGAGAAGGTAAACAAAAACCCTCCTCTCACTGGAAAATTGTCTTTCTTGTGTGAAGAAGAAGAAAACAGAAAATGAGGACAAATGGTCACTTTGTATGATCACAGGTAAAACCTGGGATCTGGCAGAGTCAGTGGTTTTCTTTGCTTGTCCAGGGTAGTAATAAAATACACAACATCATCTTTTCCTGGTCTGCAAATAACCACCAGATCAGCGTGAATGTGTCGGCCATAACTCCAGTACAGCAACATCCTTTAAATTGTTCAGCCATAATAAAGGAGTAGTCCAGCTTTCTAAATGGCTTTGGCAAGGACAAATAGTCCCAAATGGCCTCACCGCACCACTGCTCTCTGTTGGCCTCAATCTCCTGCATTATTTCCCTTGAGACGTAGGGGAATTCCAGACCGTACTCTGTGGCGACCCTTTTTATGAGTACTCTCTGTAGACGGGCGAGTCTGGGTAGTGATCGGGATCTTCCCGTCCCGGGTAACACACACGAGTCTGGTGATTTCTTTACCATGGACTTGGCGGGTTTAGGTAAAATCTCTTTATCAGGCAAAGTCCCTTTATCAAAGTCCGGGGTTTCCACCCTGGGTGTTGTCTCCCCGGAGTCCATAGCTGCCCACTCTGAACAGTTATGTGCTGAGGCAACATCTTCAACGTTGCTCCACAACAACTTCTGAGACATGGTCACCAATGTGCTTCCACAAACATCTGACAAGGACTTCTTCTCCTCTGCCAGCAACCAGTTGTGCACAGTCCCGAATACCGTATTTATCGGCGTATAACACGCGCCGGCGTATAACACGCACCCCAAGTTTAGGACGGAATTTTAAGGAAAAAAACTTTTAGGAGGGAAATTCAAGGAAAAAAAACTTACATTTAAATGCAGCATGCAGCCTTGCCCAGTGTCTATCTGCAGCCTTGCCCAGTGTCCATCTGTCCATCTGCAGCCTTGCCCAGTGTCCATCTGTCCATCTGCAGCCTTGCCCAGTGTCCATCTGTCCATCTGCAGCCTTGCCCAGTGACCATCTGTCCATCTGTAGCCTTGCCCAGTGTCCATCTGTCCATCTGCAGCCTTGCCCAGTGCCTTTGCAGCCTTGTCAGTCTCGGCGTTTTTTAAATTTGGCGCCGATTTCTGTGGAGAGGAGCGAGCGGGGCCGAGTATACTTCGGCTAGACTCGGCTCCTCTCGCAGTCCCGCCCATCTCCACTGACTGCGCCGCTGACAGAGAAAGCCGAGTGTACTTCGGCTAGACTCGGCTCTGCTCACAGTCAGGGGCAGGACTGCGAGAGGAGCCGAGACTAGCCGAAGTACACTCGGCTTTCTCTATGTCAGCGGCGCAGTCAGAGATGGGCGGGACTGCGAGAGGAGCCGAGTAAAGCCGAGTGTACTTCGGCTTCAGCTCCGCTCGCTCCTCTCGCTCGTTTCAGCAGGGGAATCGGCGGAGTATAGGCGTATAACACGCACCCACGATTTTCCCCTGATTTTAAGGGGAAAAAAGTGCGTGTTATACGCCGATAAATACGGTACTTTTTCCCCAGATGTCTCACCAGTTCCTGACGTGGACTTCCCAGGGATATCATCTCTCTCGGGGTCCGGTTCCGGTTGTCTCTGAGGTAGGCCTCTACCACGGCCGCGGGAAGCCTTCACATATCCCACCTTCCTCTGGGTGGGTGCAATGGGGACAAGTGCAGTAGAGGTGGCATCCGGAACAATGTCCGCTGATGGCTCTGCAGCAACCGTAGCAGCGACATTCCCTCCAGGGTCACTCACCGCAGCAGGCGCGATGAGGACAGGCTTGGCCACAGGCCCGAGGGCAACATCCTCCAACGTAGCGACGCCTGCAGCCCAGTCCACCCGGTAGGCACGGGGCGACTCAGTAGGCTGGTCCACCGCAAACAAATACTCCCCGCAGGACAAGCATTGGGCGAACGGGCATAGTTGAACGGTCAGTCCTTCACATTTAGGGCACAGCATGCCCAGTGCTTCCACATCTCCGCTAGTGTACAGGATGAAACGCTCATGCGGCTTCATTCGGATACCTGTATCCATCAACAGGGTTCCCGGCCGTGTAACGCTCACACCAGCATTAATGGAGAACATCTTAGGCCCTGACATGGACTGTGCCAATGAATACAGCGACATTGCTGCTCTCCGATCCTCTCACTGTGATCTCGCAGCTTCTTCCCTTTGGCGCCAGACACACACACGCGTCTCACGCAGGAAGCGGGAACTCCTCCCCCTTGGTCTTTTTGGCACGTAGCTCGCGGGCTTTCCTGGCTCCGCCCACAGCCTACGCAGTTACCAAAGTGATCTGCACACTTAACCCCTTTCTTTCAAGAACACAGTCCAGCGCCCTCTTAATTGTAGACTCTCGGTGAAACAATAAAAATCTTTCAGTCCAGTTGCGAGAGGTAACAGCAAATCCGGGACACGAGCCCCCACGTGTAGCACCCCCCCACAGGAGCTGCTGGTTTAGATTTGGGTCTTGCACGTTACCTCACCATTCGTTGTCTAGGGGATGAGAGTCTATAGTAACTTCAATGTCCACACAAGTTTTGAATCCTTTTCGTCAGGTTTTATTTCCAAACAAACTTGCATAGGTAGAGGGATGGAGGGTTAGGGGGAGGTTCAGGCAGACATTAGACATGTGCATTCGTTTTCGTCCGAATGCATTTTCGTCCGAATTTCAGCTATTTTCGTTATCGTTTTAACAAACGAAAACGAAAGCACAGAATCCGAAAACCGAAAGATCCGACATAAACAAATGCTTTATTTTCGTTTTCGTTGCTACAACAGTTCGATATAGATAGGAGATTCGACGTGACGCTGACAATAACAATCTGTGTCTATCGAACCTGTGGTCGAATGCGCCTAACCTTAACTCTATTAGTCCAAGATTATTCTACATAGGAGAGAAAAGATTCGACATTATAGAGAGAAAAGATTTGACATAGGAGAGAAAGATTCGACATAGGAGAGAAAAGATTCGACATAGGAGAGAAGATTCGACATTATAGAGAGAAAAGATTCGACATTATAGAGAGAAAAGATTTGACATAGGAGAGAAAAGATTCGACATAGGAGAGGAAAGATTCGACATAGGCGAGAAGATTCGACATTATAGAGAGAAAAGATTCGACATTATAGAGAGAAAAGATTCGACATAGGAGAGAAAGATTCGACATAGGAGAGGAAAGATTCGACATAGGAGAGGAAAGATTCGACATAGGAGAGGAAAGATTCGACATAGGAGAGGAAAGATTCGACATAGGAGAGAAAAGATTCGACATAGGAGAGAAAAGATTCGACATAGGAGAGAAAAGATTTGACATTATAGAGAGAAAAGATTCGACATTATAGAGAGAAAAGATTTGACATTATAGAGAGAAAAGATTTGACATTATAGAGAGAAAAGATTCGACATAGGAGAGAAAAGATTCGACATAGGAGAGAAAAGATTTGACATTATGGAGAGAAAAGATTTGACATTATAGAGAGAAAAGATTCGACATAGGAGAGAAAAGATTCGACATTATAGAGAGAAAAGATTCGACATAGGAGAGAAAAGATTCGACATTATAGAGAGAAAAGATTCGACATAGGAGAGAAAAGATCACTGCTTGTGGGCGGAACATTCGACCGGAAATGTATGATTGCAGAGTCGTACAGTTTCGCTGCTCCGTCGAATCTTCTTTGAACATTCGACAGACACCATAAGCCTTCAATGACAGATTCGACCTTAATTAATTCAGATTTTCGGACGAATGCAATTTTTAACGAAAAACGAAATAAATAAAAACGAATTTCGGGAGTAACTAAATAAATTTATTTTTTGGACGAAAACGAAATTCCGAAACGAAATATTTCAGTGTGCACATGTCTAGCAGACATGGGAGTAAGTCACACATGTGCAAGTCACAAGCAAGTCTCAAGTCTTAACCTTCAAGTCTCAAGCAAGTCCCAAGTTACTGTGGCGAAAAGCAAGCAAGTCAAGTCGAGTCCCTGCTAGAAGTCAAGCAAGTCAAGTCAAGTCAAGTCATTTATTTTGGTCAAGTCACAAATCAAGTCATAATACTGATCTACCCCATACTGTATAAAAATAATAGGAGGGATAATAAATAATATTGGTTATGTGCCCATGCCTCACTGTGCCCATGCTTCACTGTGCCCATGCTTCACTGTGCCCATGCCTCACTGTGTCCATGCTTCACTGTGCCCATGCTTCACTGTGCCCGTGCTTCACTGTGCCCATGCTTCACTGTGCCCGTGCTTCACTGTGCCCATGCCTCACTGTGCCCGTGTCTCATTGTGCCCATGCTTCACTGTGCCCAATGCCTCACTGTGCCCGTGTCTCACTGTGTCCGTGTCTCACTGTGCCCAATGCCTCACTGTGCCCGTGTCTCACTGTGCCCAATGTCTTACTGTGCCCAATGCCTCACTGTGCCCGTGTCTCACTGTTCCCGTGTCTCACTGTGCCCGTCAGCCGTGTACCTGATCGTCGGCATCCCGGCGGCCATTCCAGTATTCAAAAGCCGCGCCTCCTCCTCGTTTTTGATAGGCGGAACACTCAATTTCCCAGCATTCAGTGTTTCGCCTATCACGGACATCCGCTCATCCTCATAACACAGACGAGGATAAGAGGATGTCCGTGACAGGCTGAACACTGCCTGCTGTGAAATTGAGTGTTCCACCTATCACAGACGAGGAGGCGTGGCTTTTGAACATTGCAATGACCGCCGTCTGTCTGCATGACACGCTGATCAGGTAGGCAGACGGCGGCTTGCGGTTAGTGTTAGTGGTGCCAAGTCATTGCAAGTCATATAGCCCAAGTCAAAGTCAAGTCGCAAGTCATTAGTGACAAGTCAAAGTCAAGTCGAGTCATTTATTGAATTCTGTCAAGCAAGTCGCAAGTCCTCAAACAGGTGACTTAAGTCTGACTTGAGTCAAGTCATGTAACTCAAGTCCCCCACCTCTGGGTTCAGGCACACGATGCAGATCACTGGGGAAACTGCTAGGTTTCAAAAAGTCACACTCACCACTCTCCTTCAAGTGGGTATTGCCCACCCGGATAGGCCCCTCTCACTAGCCTAGCAGCCGGGATGGTGCACAAACAGATTGAAGAACAACAGTCTCTGCCACAGACTTTCAGACGATAAATGTGAACTGTTCAGTAATCATTTGCCACAGGATATAGTTTCTGGAGATCCAGCCTTACAGTTTAAGAGCCTTTAAGCCGACTCGGCACACTGTAAGGTAACATAAACTACGGTGCATCCTCCAATGAGGTTACCAGGCCTTCCCCAAGATACCAGCCTTCCGCTCGGTACTCTCCAGGACAGGTCCTCCCCTGTTTCCTCCATTGAGTGACTTCCTCCCGCAGGACAGACAGCACAGGATCACCTTCAAAGTGCAGGCCCCAGTCAGGACTACTGGGCCTACCTGGTAGAGATGCAGCCTCGGGCCAACGTAGCTCCGTGGCTGAAGTTCCAGTATCACATGCCTCGAGCCAGGAGGGCCACGAGGCAAAGAGAGCCCAGAGCAAATGGCTACTGCCCCTTAAGTACCCTTCCCCAGCATGCTCAGCGGGGAGACCACTCCCACTGAGCTGTTCCCGGGGGAAAAATACCCAATACACTCTGGCCTGCCTGTTTTCCAACATTGGCCTGTGGTGGTAACGCCACCTTCTGGCAACAATAGGAAAATCCCTCCAAGCACAGCCATAGCTGTAACAGAGGCTACAATTACATTTATTTTTTATTTTATTTTGATGATTATGGCTTACAGCTGGTGAAAACCCAAAATTCTGTATCACAGAAAATTTGAATATTACAGAAGACCAATAAAAAAAAAAGATTTTTAATACAGAAATGTTGGCTTACTGAAAAGTATGTCTATGTACAGTATAGTATGCACTATCCAATACTTGGTCAGGGCTCCTTTTGCATGAATTAATGCATCGATTTGGCTTGGCATGGAGGCAATCAGCCTGTGGCACTGCTGAGGTTTTATGGAAGCCCAGGTTGCTTTGATAGCAGCCTTCAGCTCATATGCATTGTTGGGTCTTCCTCTTGACAATACCCCACATATTCTCTATGGGGTTTCAGTCAGGCGTGTTTGCTGACCAATTAAGCACAGTGATACCACCATGATCATTAAACCAGGTGTTGGTACTTTTGGCAGTGTGGCAGGTGGCAAGTCCTGTTGGAAAATTAAATCAGCATCTCCATAAAGCTGGTCATCAGAGGGAAGCATGAAGTGCTCTAGAATTCCCTGGTAGAGGGCTTTGCTGTGTTTGGATTTGGTAAAACACAGTGGACCAAAACCAGCAGATGACATGGCTCCCCAAATCATTACGGACTGGAAAATTTTGCATTTAATTTGGAAATCAAGGTCCCAGAGTCTGTAGGAGTGGAGAGGTACAGAATCCATGTTGCATGAGGTCCAGTGTGAAGTTTCCACAGTCAGTGATGATTTGGGGAGCCATGTCATCTGCTGGTGTTGGTCCACTGTGTTTTATCAAGTCCAAAGTCAGCGCAGCCCTCTCCTAGGAAATTCTAGAGCACTTCACGCTTCCCTCTGATTACCAGCTTCATGGAGATACTGATTTCATTTTCCAGCAGGACTTGGCACCTGCCCACACTTCCAAAAGTACCAATACCTGGTTTATTGATCATGGTATCACTGTGCTTGATTGGCCAGCAAACTCACCTGACCTAAACCCCATAGAGAATCTGTGGAGTATTGTGAAGAGGAAGATGAGAGACACCAGACCCAACAATGCAGACGAGCTGAAGACAGCTATCAAAGCAACCCAGGCTTCCATAACTCCTCAACAGTGCAACAGGCTGATCGCCTCCATGCCACGCCGCATTGAGGCAGTAATTCATGCAAAAGGAGCTCCGACCAAGTATTGGTACAGTGCATACTATACTGTACATGGTGTGAGGGGGTTAACTCGGTAGCGGGTGTGTGTGACCCCCTGGTTGGGCTCCCCACACAAAAACAGGGCCAGCAGACGGAGGTTGTGGTTTTCAAAATCAAAAGGTGCGGTTTATTTCTCTATGTACAGTGACAAAAACACAGCAAAGCCAAAAAGAAACATAAACAAAATAAATCCTGGTCAGTTTGACCTCTGACTAAACATACAGGTTTCCTAACTAACACCTGGGATCAGCCTAGTGCTGTCCTAGTCCCTAAGTCCCTGGTTTAGTAAAAGTCCAAACAAATAGCCACACAGGCTTTGCCTCACCGCACGCACAGGGGTTCACTCTCCCTAGACAGTCCACACAGGTCTGGTTCCAGGCATGAGCTAACACCTAATGAATCTGGGAGTTCTTATAGAGGCCTAAATGAGCTGACAAGCTTCAGCTGGTCTCATCAACTCCCTGCCTCACGACGCCCAGCACTCTCCCTAGAGGTATGAGTCATTCATGAGCCCACTAGCCTCAGCTGGGCTTCATCAACTCCCTAGTTGTATAAGTCGGCATAAAGCCTGAATCTGGGAGAAATATATCTACCCCCCTGGATGCAACCAGGTGACTTTACCTTCCTGCTGTCACATACCCCCCCCTCTTGTTTTAACCTTGGGGTTGGAACACCAGCAATCAGGCATTCATGTACTCGAGACAAAGCATCCACATTCCCCATTTGAACGCCAGGGCGATGCTTTACTGTGAAGTTGAATTCCTGTAGGGCCAGGAACCACCTATTTACTCTTCTATTTGTCTCCTTGTTTTGAGCCATCCACTTTAACGGAGCGTGATCCGTAACCATGTCAAAGTGCCTACCTAGCAGATAGTACCGAAGGGAATCTAGAGCCCACTTCACCGCTAAACACTCCTTTTCAACCGTGGCGTAATTTACCTCATGGGACTTCAACTTCCTGCTGAGGTAAATGACTGGGTGCTCTTCCCCGTTCCAGACCTGGGACAATACTGCTCCTAACCCCACATCTGACGCATCACTTTGTACGACAAAGTCTTTAGAGAAGTCGGGTGAGTACAACACTGGCTGGCTACATAAGGCTTGTTTCAAGAATTGGAATGCTGCCTCCGCCTCGGGGGTCCATTTAATCATGACCGACCCTTTCCCTTTCGTCAGGTTGGTTAGGGGCACAGCCTTAGAAGCAAAGTGGGGAATGAAGCGCCGATAATAACCCGCGATTCCCAGAAAGGCTCGTACCTGCTTCTTGCTGTTGGGACGTGGCCAACTCTGGATGGCCTCGACTTTGTTGAGTTGGGGTTTTATTACTCCCCTGCCAATGGTGTACCCAAGATATTTGGCCTCCTCCTGCCCAATGGTACACTTCTTGGGGTTAGCCGTAAACCCCGCTTCCCGGATAGAGTCTAGGACTGCTTGCACTTTTGGCAGATGTGAGGCCCAATCTGTGCTATGGACAATTACGTCATCCAGGTAAGCCGCAGCATACTTCCGATGGGGCCTCAGTATCTGGTCCATTTTCCGCTGGAATGTGGCCGGCGCATTCTGTAACCCGAACGGCATTCTCTTATATTGGAACGCCCCGTCTGGGGTTACAAATGCGGTTTTCTCTTTGGCCGACTTGGCCAGGGGAATTTGCCAATACCCTTTTGTGAGATCAAGAGTCGTCATGTATCGGGCTGTTCCCAGCCGGTCGATCAACTCATCTATACGTGGCATGGGGTAGGTGTCAAATTTTGTAACTTTGTTCAACTGACGAAAATCGTTACAAAATCGCCAGCTCCCATCCGGTTTAGGCACCAACACAATGGGACTAGACCAATCACTTTGGGACTCCTCTATCACCCCTAAGTTCAGCATTTTCTGTACTTCCTCCCGTATTGCCTCCCGTCGGGCCTCTGGGATCCGATAGGGTTTTAACTTCACCCTTTCACCGGGCGGGGTAATAATATCATGCTCTACCCCAGATGTTTGTCCCGGCAGCTCAGAGAACACCTCCTTGTTGCGAAGCACAAACTCCTTAACCTCCTGTTGTTGGGGTTGTGACAAGGTGGCTGCTATTCCAACCTCCGGAATCACGCAACCAGTTTGAGCTGGTGACCAAGTTTCTGCGACTAGGGACTCTCTATCCCTCCAGGCTTTCAACAGATTAACGTGATATATCTGTTCGGGCTTTCGCCTTCCTGGTTGTCTGACCTTGTAATTCACTTCGCTCACTTTTTCCATTATCTCGTAGGGGCCTTGCCATTTGGCAAGGAATTTACTTTCAACCGTAGGGACAAGTACCAATATCCTATCCCCCGGGGAAAAGGTACGGGTCTTTGCTCCACGGTTGTACACTCTCTGCTGTGCCAACTGCGCTTGGGCCAAATGTTCCTTCACGATGGGCATTACCTGTGCAATTCGATCTTGCATCAGGGCGACATGCTCAATCACACTCCTGTGGGGAGAACTCTCACTTTCCCAAGTTTCCTTGGCAATATCCAACAGCCCTCTTGGGTGTCTCCCATACAGTAACTCAAAGGGGGAGAATCCCGTAGAGGATTGGGGCACCTCCCTAATAGCAAACATCAAATAAGGAAGTAGACAGTCCCAATCCTTTCCATCTCTATCCACCACTTTCTTCAACATTTGTTTTAGGGTTTTGTTGAATCTTTCAACCAGCCCATCGGTTTGGGGGTGATACACAGATGTACGCAATTGCGTCACTTTGAGCAATTTACACAGCTCTTTCATAACCCGGGACATAAAGGGTGTACCTTGGTCCGTAAGCAGTTCTTTACAAATACCCACCCGGCTAAAAACAAGAGATAGCTCTTTGGCTATGGTTTTGGCCGAGGTATTTCTGAGAGGGATCGCTTCTGGATAACGGGTGGCATAGTCCATTATAACCAATATGTACTGGTGCCCCCTAGCGGACTTGATTATAGGACCTACCAAATCCATTGCGATTCTCTCAAACGGGACCTCAATGATGGGTAGAGGGACCAGCGGGCTACGGAAATGTGGCATCGGGGCCGACCTCTGACACACAGGGCAGGAGGAACAATAATTTTCTATGTCCTTCATCACCCCAGGCCAATAGAATCTCTGTAATACCCTCTCTCGGGTTCCCCATGCACACAAATAACAGCTACCTTGCTATTCCCAGAGACCTCTGTTTTAACTAATTCAGCCTTTATCAGGGTCACAAGGCTACCTGAATCCAGTAATACCACAACATTTCTACCATTAATACACATTTTGCATAAATGTTTCTCAGTTCCCCGAATGGCAGTGCATGCGAATGTCGCACACAGCGACTGACGTCTGTCCATCAGAAAGTCACATTGCATGGGTTCCTCCACAACCGGGCAATTTGCTGCAATATGTCCCGCTTGCCGGCAGCGGTAGCAAACAATCCATTTGGCTGCCTCTTGAGCCCCTGACTTCCCAGGCTGTTCTCGCCAAACTTTGGGTAGAGCTCCCACCCTCTCACTCTCTCCACCCTCACCCCTTGGAATCCTCTTATCCGCCCCTGGGGATGGTCTGGTCTTAGGGTGGAAAGTCCGAGAGTCTCTGGAAGAGGCCGTCAGGTTCTCTGTAGCCAAGTATTTCTCTACACGATCCACAAGACCACCGGCCGTCTCTGGGTCTCCATGGCTTACCCACTTTTGGATGGCAGTAGGAAGAGCTCTCAAAAACCGATCCATTACAACACGTTCCACAATCTCTGGTGCGGACAAAGTCTCTGGCTGTAGCCACTTCCTGCTCAGGTGAATGAGATCATACATTTGAGACCTGGGGGGTTTTCCAAGCTGGAAAGTCCAGTTATGCACACGCTGAGCCCGGACAGCCAGGGTGACACCCAGCCTTGCCAATATTTCAGCTTTTAGCATCACATAGTCTTTTGCTTGGTCAGGCTCTAGGTCATAGTAAGCCTTCTGCGATTCACCAGTTAACAGAGGAGCCACCAGTCCAGCCCACTGCTCCTCAGGCCACTTTTCTCTTTCAGCAGTCCTTTCAAATGTGGTCAAAAATACCTCTGGATCATCCTCTCCAGTCATTTTTGTCAATAAACGACTCACCCCAAAGGACGCGGTATTAGTGGGACGGCTTTCCTCACTGGTCTGCGGACGTTGCTGCATTACTGCTTCCATTTGTTGTAGTCTCTGCTCTTGCTTCTGTAACAGGTCTATGAAGCGGGCCTCAGATTGCTGCTGGGCTTGTTGATGAGCTTGCTGCTGGGCTGCAAGGCTCCTTTGCAAACCTGCATTTGTCTGCTGTTGATTGGCATTTGCTAGAGCCAGCTGTTTCAGTATCTCCTCCATGCTGGCTTAAAAAAAACTGCCACTGGTTCTCCACCAACTGTGAGGGGGTTAACTCGGTAGCGGGTGTGTGTGACCCCCTGGTTGGGCTCCCCACACAAAAACAGGGCCAGCAGACGGAGGTTGTGGTTTTCAAAATCAAAAGGTGCGGTTTATTTCTCTATGTACAGTGACAAAAACACAGCAAAGCCAAAAAGAAACATAAACAAAATAAATCCTGGTCAGTTTGACCTCTGACTAAACATACAGGTTTCCTAACTAACACCTGGGATCAGCCTAGTGCTGTCCTAGTCCCTAAGTCCCTGGTTTAGTAAAAGTCCAAACAAATAGCCACACAGGCTTTGCCTCACCGCACGCACAGGGGTTCACTCTCCCTAGACAGTCCACACAGGTCTGGTTCCAGGCATGAGCTAACACCTAATGAATCTGGGAGTTCTTATAGAGGCCTAAATGAGCTGACAAGCTTCAGCTGGTCTCATCAACTCCCTGCCTCACGACGCCCAGCACTCTCCCTAGAGGTATGAGTCATTCATGAGCCCACTAGCCTCAGCTGGGCTTCATCAACTCCCTAGTTGTATAAGTCGGCATAAAGCCTGAATCTGGGAGAAATATATCTACCCCCCTGGATGCAACCAGGTGACTTTACCTTCCTGCTGTCACAATGGACATACTTTTTAGTAAGCCAACATGTATTTTATGTATTAAAAATCCTTTATTTATTGGTCTTATGTAATATTCTAATTTTCTGAGATACTGAATTTTGGGTTTTCACTAGCTGTAAGCCATAATCATCCAAATAAAAAAAGAAATGTTTGAAATTTATCACTCTGTGTGTAACGCATCTGGATAAAATATATGAGTTTCACTTTTTGAATTGAATTACTTAAATAAATTTACTTTTTGATGATATTCAAATTTTTTGAGATGCACCTGTGTATATATATATATATTGTAACAGCAGGCAGGTAAAATCACCAAGTTGCATCCAGGATGGGAGATATATATGTCCTAGATTCAGGCTTTATGCCAGTTTATACCACTAGGGGGAGTGCTGGGAGTCTTGCAGTGGAAGAGTTAATGAGCCCAGCTGAATCAAGTGGGCTCGTTAGGGCCTCTACAAGAACTCCCAGCATGCTAAGGGAGATGCTCCAACCTGGAACCAGATCTGTGTGGATAGTCTGGGGAGTGTGATCGCTGTGCGGTGAGCCAAAGCCTATGTGGTTATTACTTAGAACTTCTAAAAGCAGGGAGCTAGGGACTGGGACAGCACAAGGCTGTACCCAGTTGTTAGTTAGGGACACCAACGTGTGTAGTGAGCGGTCAAGTTGACCAGGATTTATTTTCCTGTTTCTTTTGTTTTTGCTGTATTTTTTTGTCTGTATATAGTGCAAATAAAACCACACCCTTTTGTTTTCTTCTACCACTGTCTGCTGTGCCTGTTTTTGTGTGGTGAACCCATCCAGGAGGTCACACACACCCGCTGCTGAGTTAACCCCCTCACAGTTGGTGGAGAACCAGTGGCAGTTTTTTTTTTTAAAAGGCCAGCATGGAGGAGATACTGAAACAGCTGGCTCTAGCAAATGCTAATCAGCAGCAGACAAATGCAGGTTTGCAAAAGAGCCTTGTGGCTCAACAACAGAGCCTCGCAGCCCAGCAGCAGACAAATGCAACTTTGCAACAGAGCCTGGCAGCCCAGCAACAAGCCCAGCAGCAATCTGAGGCCCGCTTCATAGACATGTTGCAGAAGCAAGAACAGAGACTACAGCAACAAATGAAGACATTAATGCAGCAACGTCCGCAGACCAGTGAGGCAAGTAGTTCCGCTAATACTGCGTCCTTTGGGGTGAGTTGTTTACTGACAAAAATGACTGGAGAGGATGATCCAGAGGTGTTTTTGACCACATTTGAAAGGACTGCTGAAAGGGAAAAGTGGCCTAAGGAGCAGTGGGCCGGACTAGTGGCCCCTCTGTTAACTGGTGAATTGCAGAAAGCTTACTATGACCTAGAGCCTGACAAAGCAAAAGACTATGTGAGGCTAAAAAATTAAATATTGGCACGGCTGGGTGTCACCCTGGCTGTCCGGGCTCAGCGTGTGCATAACTCGACTTTCCAGCTTGGAAAACCCCACAGGTCTCAAATGTATGATCTCATTCACCTGAGCAGGAAGTGGCTACTTTGTCCGCACCAAAGATTGTGGAACGTGTTGTGATGGATCGTTTCTTGAGAGCTCTTCCTACTGCCATCCAAAAGTGGGTAAGCCATGGAGACCCAGAAACGGTCGATAATCTTGTGGATAGTGTAGAGAAATACTTGGCTACGGAAAACCTGACTGCCTCTTCCAGAGACTCACAGACTTTCCACCCTAAGACCAGACCATTCCCAGTGGCGGGTAAGATGATTCCAAGGGGTGAGGGTGGAGAGAATGAGAGGGTGAGAGTTATACCTAATGTCTGGTGAGAACAGCCTGGGAAGTCAGGGGCTCAAGAGGCAGCAAAAAGGATTGTTTGCTACCGCTGCCGGTAAGAAGAACATATTGCAGCAAATTGCCCGGTTGTGGATGAACCCATGCAATGTGACTTTCTAAGGGACAGACGTCAGTCGCTGTTTGCGACAGTTGCATGCACTGCCATTCGGGGAACTGAGAAACATTTATGCAAAATGTGTATTAATGGTAAAAAGGTTGTTGTGTTGCTGGATTCAGGTAGCCTGGTGACACTGATAAAAGCTGAATTAGTCACTACAGAGGTCTCTGGGAATAACAAGGTAGCTGTTATTTGTGTGCATGGGGACACCCGAGAGTATCCTGTGACTATAGTGTGTTTTGAGACCTCCAAAGGTAACCTCTCTCAGCAGGTGGGGTTAGTGTCTCAGTTACCACATGATGCCATTGTGGGAAGGGATTTTCCAAAGTTTTGGGAACTCTGGGATCGTCCTGAGCCCCCCACTGGTGCCACTATATACCAGGAATGTGATAGCCAGAATTTCTCTGAGAGTGGTGAGGACTCTCCAGAAATCCCCTTGTCGGTATTGGCAGGGGAGACTCGAGAAACTGGGGAGGAACCAACATCCTCAGACTTTTCTGATCTCGAGGTTCACAAGGAAAATTTTGCCACAGAACAGTTAAAAGACCCCGCCCTAATAAAGGCACGGGAAAACGTAGTGAAAATAGATGGCGAGTTAGTGAACCCAGATGAGACCTGCACTTACCCGTACTTCATCGTGGAAAAGGACCTACTGTATCGGGTGGCTAAAAGGGCAGAAGAAACCATTGAGCAGCTTGTGGTCCCCAAACCTTACAGGAAGTTGGTGTTAGAGTTGACCCATGGGCACATTCTTGGAGGTCATCTGGGGACAGAGAAAACCCGAGAGAGAGTATTGCAAAGATTCTATTGGCCTGGGGTCATGAAGCAAACAGAAAATTATTGTTCCTCCTGCCCTGTGTGTCAGAGGTCGGGACCGATGCCACATTTCCGTAACCCGCTGGTCCCGCTCCCCATCATTGAGGTCCCCTTTGAGAGGATCGCAATGGATTTGGTAGGTCCGATAATGAAGTCCGCTAGGGGGCATCAGTACATTTTGGTTATATTGGACTATGCCACCCGGTATCCAGAAGCGATTCCGCTCCGAAAAACCTCGGCCAAAACCATAGCCAAAGAGCTATCTCTTGTTTTTAGCCGTGTGGGTATTTGTAAGGAACTGCTTACGGACCAGGGTACACCCTTTATGTCCCGGATTATGAAAGAGCTGTGCAAGTTGTTCAAAGTGGCACAATTGCGTACATCTGTGTATCACCCCCAAACAGATCGGTTGGTTGAAAGATTCAACAAAATCCTAAAACAAATGTTAAAGAAGGTGGTGGATAGAGATGGAAAGGATTGGGACTGTCTAATTCCCTATTTAATGTTTGCCATTAGGGAGGTACCCCAATCCTCTACGGGTTTCTCACCCTTTGAGTTACTCTATGGGAGACACCCAAGAGGGCTGTTGGATATCGCCAAGGAAACTTGGGAAAGTGAGAGTTCTCCCCACAGGAGTGTGATTGAGCATGTCGCCCTGATGCAAGATAGAATTGCACAGGTAATGTCAATCGTAAAGGAACATTTGGCCCAAGCGCAGTTGGCACAGCAGAGAGTGTACAACCGTGGGGCCAAGACCCGTACCTTTTCCCCGGGGGATAGGGTATTGGTACTTGTCCCTACGGTTGAAAGCAAATTCCTCGCCAAATGGCAAGGCCCCTATGAGATATTGGAAAAAGTGAGCAAAGTAAATTACAAGGTCAGACAACCAGGAAGGCGAAAGCCCGAACAGATCTATCACGTTAATCTGTTGAAAGCCTGGAGGGATAGGGAATCCCTAGTTGCAGAAACTTTGTCACCAGCTCAGTCTGATTGCGTGATTCCTGAGGTTGGAATAGCAGTCACCTTGTCAAAACCCCAACAACAGGAGGTTAAGGAGTTTGTGCTTCGCAACAAGGAGGTTTTCTCTGAGCTGCCGGGACAAACGTCTGGGGTAGAGCATGATATTATTACCCCGCCCGGTGAAAGGGTGAAACTAAAACCCTATCGGATCCCAGAGGCCCGATGGGAGGCAATACGGGAGGAAGTACAGAAAATGCTTAAGTTGGGGGTGATAGAGGAATCCCAAAGTGATTGGTCCAGTCCCATAGTGTTAGTGCCTAAACCAGATGGGAGCTGGCGATTTTGTAACGATTTTCGACAACTGAACAAAGTTACAAAATATGACACCTACCCCATGCCACGTATAGATGAGTTGATCGACCGGCTGGAAACAGCCCGATACATGACAACCCTTGATCTCACAAAAGGGTATTGGCAAATTCCCCTGGCCAAATCGGCCAAAAAGAAAACCGCGTTTGTAACCCCAGATGTGGCGTTCCAATATAAAAGAATGCCGTTTGGATTACAGAATGCACCGGCAACATTCCAGCGGAAAATGGACCAGATACTGAGGCCCCATCAGAAGTATGCTGCGGCTTACCTGGATGATGTAATTGTCCATAGCACAGATTGGGCCTCACATCTGCCAAAAGTGCAAGCAGTCCTAGACTCTATCCGGGAAGCTGAGTTTACGGCCCACCCCAAGAAGTGTGCCATTGGACAGGAGGAGGCCAAATATCTTGGGTACACCATTGGGAGGGGAGTAATAAAACCCCAGGTCAATAAAGTCGAGGCCATACAGAATTGGCCACGTCCCAACAGCAAGAAGCAGGTACGAGCCTTTCTGGGAATCGCTGGTTATTATCAGCGATTCATTCCCCACTTTGCTTCTCAGGCTGTGCCCCTAACCAACCTGACAAAAGGGAAAGAGTCGGTCATGGTTAAATGGACCCCAGAGGCTGAGGCAGCATTCCAATTTTTAAAAAAAGCCTTATGTAGCCAGCCAGTGTTGCACTCACCAGACTTCTCTAGGGACTTTGTCGTACAAAGTGATGCATCAGACGTTGGGTTAGGAGCAGTATTGTCCCAGGTCTGGAACGGGGAAGAGCACCCAGTCATTTACCTCAGCAGGAAATTGAAGTCCCATGAGGTAAATTACGCCACAATTGAGAAGGAGTGTTTAGCGGTGAAGTGGGCTCTAGATTCCCTTCGGTACTATCTGTTAGGTAGGCACTTTGACATGATTACTGATCATGCTCCTTTAAAGTGGATGGCTCAAAACAAAGAGACAAATAGAAGAGTAAATAGGTGGTTCCTGGCCCTACAGGAATTCAACTTTACAGTAAAGCATCGCCCTGGCGTTCAAATGGGGAATGTGGATGCTTTGTCTCGAGTACATGCATGCCTGATTGCTTGTGTTCCAACCCCAAGGTTAAAACAAGAGGGAGGGGGGTATGTAACAGCAGGCAGGTAAAATCACCAGGTTGCATCCAGGATGGGAGATATATATGTCCTAGATTCAGGCTTTATGCCAGTTTATACCACTAGGGGGAGTGCTGGGAGTCTTGCAGGGGAAGAGTTAATGAGCCCAGCTGAATCAAGTGGGCTCGTTAGGGCCTCTACAAGAACTCCCAGCATGCCAGCATGCTAAGGGAGATGCTCCAACCTGGAACCAGATCTGTGTGGATAGTCTGGGGAGTGTGATCTCTGTGCGGTGAGCCAAAGCCTGTGTGGTTATTACTTAGAACTTCTAAAAGCAGGGAGTAGGGATGAGCTTCGTGTTCGAGTCGAACATACGTTCGACTCGAACATCGGCTGTTCGATCGTTCGACGAAGATCGAACGATTTGGGCCGTTCGCGCCAAATTCGAGTGACGCGAACGGCCCACAATGCACTACGCCATCGCAGTGTCATCCAGGCGCTGTGATTGGCCAAGCATGCACTGTGACCCCGCATGCTTGGCCAATCACAGCGCCGGCAGCGAGGAGAGCAATGATTGGCCACAGGCAGGATGCCTGTGGCCAATTATTGCCGAGGGTGTTTAGTACACGCCCCACACTATAAAAGGCTGCCAGCACGGCGGCCTAGTGTAGTGTGTTCCGGAGCAGGGAAAGAGAAACATAGGCAGGGACAGTGACATTTATTTTTTTCTTGCTTAACCTGGATTCCTTTAGTTTAGGGAAAGAGAAGGATAGGTAGGGAGAGTGTCAGTGTGTTTTACTGTGCGAATCCTTGTTTCTAGGGACAGGGAAGGACAGTGAGGGAATTCTCCTTGTGCTATAGTGTGCTTTAAAAAAACATTTTTTCTAGGGACAGAAAACTATAGGTAGGGAGAGTGTCAGTGTGTTTTACTGTGCGAATCCTTGTTTCTAGGGACAGGGAAGGACAGTGAGGGAATTCTCCTTGTGCTATAGTGTGCTTTAAAAAACATTTTTTCTAGGGACAGAAAACTATAGGTAGGGAGAGTGTCAGTGTCTTTTACTGTGCGAATCCTTGTTTCTAGGGACAGGGAAGGACAGTGAGGGAATTCTCCTTGTGCTATAGTGTGCTTTAAAAAAACATTTTTTCTAGGGACAGAAAACTATAGGTAGGGAGAGTGTCAGTGTGTTTTACTGTGCGAATCCTTGTTTCTAGGGACAGGGAAGGACAGTGAGGGAATTCTCCTTGTGCTATAGTGTGCTTTAAAAAAACATATTTTTCTAGGGACAGAAAACTATAGGAAGGAAGAGTGTCAGTTTCTTTCACTGTGATAATCCTTGTTTCTAGGGACAAAGAAGGAAAGTGAGTGAAATTCTCCTTGTGCTATAGTGTGCTTTAAAAAAACATTTTTTCTAGGGACAGAAAACTATAGGTAGGGAGAGTGTCAGTGTCTTTTACTGTGCAAATCCTTGTTTCTAGGGACAGGGAAGGACAGTGAGGGAATTCTCCTTGTGCTATAGTGTGCTTTAAAAAACATTTTTTTCTAGGGACAGAAAACTATAGGAAGGAAGAGTGTCAGTTTCTTTCACTGTGATAATCCTTGTTTCTAGGGACAAAGAAGGAAAGTGAGTGAAATTCTCCTTGTGCTATAGTGTGCTTTAAAAAAACATTTTTTCTAGGGACATAAAACTATAGGTAGGGAGAGTGTCAGTGTCTTTTACTGTGCGAATCCTTGTTTCTAGGGACAGGGAAGGACAGTGAGGGAATTCTCCTTGTGCTATAGTGTGCTTTAAAAAAACATTTTTTCTAGGGACAGAAAACTATAGGTAGGGAGAGTGTCAGTGTCTTTTACTGTGCGAATCCTTGTTTCTAGGGACAGGGAAGGACAGTGAGGGAATTCTCCTTGTGCTATAGTGTGCTTTAAAAAAACATTTTTTCTAGGGACAGAAAACTATAGGTAGGGAGAGTGTCAGTGTCTTTTACTGTGCGAATCCTTGTTTCTAGGGACAGGGAAGGACAGTGAGGGAATTCTCCTTGTGCTATAGTGTGCTTTAAAAAAACATTTTTTTCTAGGGACAGAAAACTATAGGAAGGAAGAGTGTCAGTTTCTTTCACTGTGATAATCCTTGTTTCTAGGGACAAAGAAGGAAAGTGAGTGAAATTCTCCTTGTGCTATAGTGTGCTTTAAAAAAACATTTTTTCTAGGGACAGAAAACTATAGGTAGGGAGAGTGTCAGTGTCTTTTACTGTGCGAATCCTTGTTTCTAGGGACAGGGAAGGACAGTGAGGGAATTCTCCTTGTGCTATAGTGTGCTTTAAAAAAACATTTTTTTTCTAGGGACAGAAAACTATAGGAAGGAAGAGTGTCAGTTTCTTTCACTGTGATAATCCTTGTTTCTAGGGACAAAGAAGGAAAGTGAGTGAAATTCTCCTTGTGCTATAGTGTGCTTTAAAAAAAAAAAAATTCTAGGGACAGAAAACTATAGGTAGGGAGAGTGTCAGTGTGTTTTACTGTGCGAATCCTTGTTTCTAGGGACAGGGAAGGACAGTGAGGGAATTCTCCTTGTGCTATAGTGTGCTAAAGCATTCCTCATCAACCATCTTTGAAATCCTTGTTTTTTTGGACAGTCAGGGAAATTGTCGTTGTGCTATTCTGTGCAAAAGCAATCATCTTCAACCATATTTAGAAATCCTTAAGTAAAGGGACAGAGAAGGACACCTGAAGGTAGCCCTTATTGCTTTTTTCCCATCTCCCTGCAGGCCATCTATTAGAATGTCTGGAAGGCAAACAAGGAGAGGCAGACAGTCAGGAGGCAATAAAAGAGGGCAAGCAGGCTCTGTGTCTGGGGGCAACAGTGCTGGTCGTGGACGCGGTGCATTGTCATCAGCACATGGCCATGGGACACGCTTGTCCTTCTTTTCGGCAGCTGGACATGTTGAGCCACATCATGCCGAAGACTTGGTAGAGTGGATGACCAAGCCCTCCTCCTCCTCCTCATCCTCTCTCACCCAGGCTCAGGGTACTGGAAAAGCAGCTGCCAAAGCGTCCTCTTCCCTGGTATCAATGTCAGACTCATCATCAGTCACTCCTTCCCTAGACCCACCATGTCCTCGTCCTGAGGAGTCCCCCGAACTGTTTGAGCACAGTGTTGGGTACATGCTCCAGGAGGATGCCCAGCGTTTCGAAGGGTCTGATGATGAAACCCAGCTAGAGGAAGGCAGTAGCGTGAGAGCAGACAGAGGGGATGCTCAAGAAGGACACCAATCTGGCAGTCATGTTCCAGCAGCTGCAGCATACTGCCAGATTGGCTCCAGTGATGAGGAGGGAGGTGATGATGAGGTCACTGACTCCACGTGGGTGCCTAATAGGAGAGAGGAGGAGGAGGAGGATGAGGAGGAGGGACATCTCCAACGAGGCAGGATGCCCTTTGGTGGCCAGCGTAAGGGCAGTACACCGACGGAATCACACCGCAGAGCTCCGCCTGTGCAGGGCGCTGCCTCTGCCCGTCATTCAAAAAGTTCTTTGGTGTGGGCCTTTTTTGAGGCTAGTGCATCAGATCGCACAGCTGCTGTTTGCAACATATGTCTCAAGCGTATATCGCGTGGCCAAAACATCAGCCGCTTGGGTACCACATGCCTGACCAGACATATGTTGACCTGCCATGCAGCTCGTTGGCAAGCCTACCTCAAAGACCCACACCAAAGAACAAAGCGGACCTCTCCTTGCACCGCATCAGCTGGGATCTCCAACCCCACTATAACTTCAGTCCTCTCTGAAACATGCACTGAGAGGAATGAAGGTGTAGAATTAGGTGTGTCACAGCCAAGTACTTGCGGCCACTCTGCTAGCAGTACACCGACGTCCGATTCTAGCAGGCAAATTTCCCTGCCCCAGCTGCTGGACCGTCGAAAGAAGTTCACTCCCAGCCATCCACATGCCCAGCGGTTGAATGCTAGCTTGGCTAAATTGCTAGCGCTTCAACTGCTGCCTTTTCAGTTGGTAGACTCGGCCCCCTTCCGTGAGTTTGTGCAATGTGCGGTTCCTCAGTGGCAGGTTCCCAAACGCCACTTTTTCTCACGGAAGGCTATTCCGGCTCTCTACCGGCATGTGGAAGGCAATGTCTTGGCCTCGCTGGACAGGGCGGTCAGCGGTAAGGTGCATATTACCGCTGACTCATGGTCCAGCAGGCATGGACAGGGATGTTACCTTTCTTTCACGGCCCATTGGGTCACTCTTTTGGCAGCTGGGAAGGATGCAGGACAAGGTGCAGTAGTGTTGGAGGTTGTTCCACCGCCACGCCTCCAAAATGCTACTACTGGTTGTGACACACCTCTCTCCTCCACCCCCTCCTCTTCTTCTTCCTCCATGGCCTCTTCCTGTGGTTTGTCCTCGGAACCAGCGGTGCTCCGTAGGCGTTCAAGGGGCTACGCAAGTACGCAGGCAAAAAGATGCCATGCCGTGCTTGCGCTAGTGTGTTTGGGGGACAGAAGCCACACTGGGGCAGAGGTCCTGTCTGCTCTGCAGGGCCAGGCCGAGAGGTGGTTGACGCCACGCCAGCTTAAGCCAGGAATGGTGGTTTGCGACAATGGCACCAACCTCCTCTCCGCCCTCCGACAGGGACAACTGACCCATGTGCCCTGTGTGGCTCACGTCCTTAACCTGGTGGTGCAGCGGTTCTTGGGCAGGTACCCGGGCTTACAGGATGTCCTGAGGCAGGCCAGGAAAGTCTGTGTGCATTTCCGCAGATCTTATAATGCCAGTGCTCGCCTGGCTGAGCTGCAAAAGGAGTTGAACCTGCCCAAGAACCGCCTTATATGTGACATGCCCACCAGGTGGAACTCAACGTTGGCCATGCTGCAGCGGCTGCACACGCAGCAGAGGGCCATCAATGAGTACCTGTGCGACTACGGCACCAGGACAGGGTCAGGGGAGCTTGGTTTTTTTTCTCCACGCCAGTGGGGCATGATCAGGGATGCATGCACTGTCCTGGCACCATTTGAGGAGGCCACGAGGATGGTGAGCAGTGACAGTGCATGCATCAGTGACACTGTACCTCTTGTCCACCTGTTGGAGCACACGCTGCGTGGAATAATGGACAGGGCACTTGAGGCAGAACAGAGGCAGGAAGAAGAGGACTTCCTTGCCTCTCAAGGCCCCCTTTACCCAGACAGTGTTCCTTCTGTCCCACCCATCGCACAGGAAGAGGAGGAGGAGGAGGAGGAGGAGGAGGAGGAGGATTTTGTCAGCATGGAGGTGGAGGCTGGCACTCAGCATCATCAGCAGCAGTCTTTTAGGGATGATTTACAGTCCCAAGAAACCAGTGGACTTGTACGTGGCTGGGAGGAGGTGGCTGCGGATCATGTCGTCCTTAGTGACCCAGAGGACTCCGGAGCGAATGCCTCAGCAAACCTACGCTGCATGGCCTCCCTGATCCTGCAAAGTCTGCGGAAGGATCCTCGTATTCTTCGGATCAAGGAGAGGGACCATTACTGGCTGGCCACTCTCCTTGATCCACGGTACAAGGGTAAGGTTGCGGACCTTATGTTACCGTCGCAGAGGGAGCAGAGGATGAGACAACTCCGGGAGGCCTTGCAGAAAGGTCTGTGCAACGCGTTCCCAGAGACTGGGAGGTTACAAACTCCTGGTCCTGGACAACGAGTTGCTGAGGCTTCGGCCAGTCAAAGAAGGAGCGGTGGGGAAGGTGGCCGTCTGACCGATGCGTTCAGACAATTCTTTAGTCCGCAACCCCAAAGTATGATCGGTTCCAGCAACCATCGCCAGCGTCTGATAAACATGGTGCAGGAATATCTAGGGGCAAGGTCAGACTTGGACACCTTCCCCACCGAAAATCCTCTGGCTTACTGGGTCTTGAGGATGGATCACTGGCCAGAGCTTGCACAGTATGCAATTGAGCTACTGGCCTGTCCTGCATCCAGCGTTCTTTCGGAACGCACATTCAGTGCTGCTGGAGGATTTGTCACGGATCACAGGGTGCGCCTGTCCACCGACTCGGTTGATCGACTGACTTTCATCAAGATGAACCAGTCTTGGATCACCACCAGCTACCACACACCTGATGCTGATATAACAGACTAATTGATTTTAACATGTCACATCCCTTCAAGACTGATGCTGATGCTGAGTGCCTGTGCTGTTATGTTGACTGGCTATCCTCCTCCTCCGAGTCCTCAATGATACGATTGATGATGATAGCTTGGAAGATCATTTTTGTTTATGGGTGCCGCCACCAGTGGCTAAGGCCCAATTTTTCAGCCCCTGTTTTACAGGGGCGTGTAATTACAATTTTTTTAGCAATAATTTGCCATAGGGCTCATTGCTGTGCTCCAAGTACAGTATCTGTGAGGGGTTGGAGTGTTGTGGCACCAGTGCCTAAGGCCCAATTTTTCAGCCCCTGTTTAACAGGGGCGTGTCATTACAATTTTTGAAGCAATACTTTGCAACAGGGCTCATTGCTGTGCTCCAAGTACAGTATCTGTGAGGGGTTGTAGTGTTGTGCCACCAGTGCCTAAGGCCCAATTTTTCAGCCCCTGTTCAACAGGGGCATGCAATTACAATTCTTGATCTAATAATTCACAGCAGGGCCCATTGCTGCACCCACCAAGAGTAACTCTGAGGGCTTACAGTGTTGTGGCAACGCCACCACCACCACCACCACGAAAGGCCCAATTTTTCAGCCCCTGTTCAAAAGGGGCATGTAATTACAATTCTTGATCTAATAATTCACAGCAGGGCCCATTGCTGCACCCACCAAGAGTAACTCTGAGGGCTTACAGTGTTGTGGCAACACCACCACCACCACCACCACCACGAAAGGCCCAATTTTTCAGCCCCTGTTCAACAGGGGCATGCAATTACAATTCTTGATCTAATAATTCACAGCAGGGCCCATTGCTGCACCCACCAAGAGTAACTCTGAGGGCTTACAGTGTTGTGGCAACGCCACCACCACCACCACGAAAGGCCCAATTTTTCAGCCCCTGTTCAAAAGGGGCATGTAATTACAATTCTTGATCTAATAATTCACAGCAGGGCCCATTCCTGCACCCACCAAGAGTAACTCTGAGGGCTTACAGTGTTGTGGCAACACCACCACCACCACCACCACCACCACGAAAGGCCCAATTTTTCAGCCCCTGTTCAACAGGGGCATGCAATTACAATTCTTGATCTAATAATTCACAGCAGGGCCCATTGCTGCACCCACCAAGAGTAACTCTGAGGGCTTACAGTGTTGTGGCAACACCACCACCACCACCACCACCACCACCACCACGAAAGGCCCAATTTTTCAGCCCCTGTTCAACAGGGGCATGCAATTACAATTCTTGATCTAATAATTCACAGCAGGGCCCATTGCTGCACCCACCAAGAGTAACTCTGAGGGCTTACAGTGTTGTGGCAACGCCACCACCACCACCACGAAAGGCCCAATTTTTCAGCCCCTGTTCAAAAGGGGCATGTAATTACAATTCTTGATCTAATAATTCACAGCAGGGCCCATTCCTGCACCCACCAAGAGTAACTCTGAGGGCTTACAGTGTTGTGGCAACACCACCACCACCACCACCACCACCACGAAAGGCCCAATTTTTCAGCCCCTGTTCAACAGGGGCATGCAATTACAATTCTTGATCTAATAATTCACAGCAGGGCCCATTGCTGCACCCACCAAGAGTAACTCTGAGGGCTTACAGTGTTGTGGCAACACCACCACCACCACCACCACCACCACCACCACGAAAGGCCCAATTTTTCAGCCCCTGTTCAACAGGGGCATGCAATTACAATTCTTGATCTAATAATTCACAGCAGGGCCCATTGCTGCACCCACCAAGAGTAACTGTCAGGGCTTACAGTGTTGTGGCACCAGCACCACCATCAAAGGCCCAATTTTTACTACCACTGTTCAACAATTATATGTAATTAAAATTCCTGATATAATAGTTGACAGCAGGGCGTTCCAGCACCAACCAAGAGTAACTGTGAGTGCTTACAGTGTTGTGCCAACACCAACAACTAAGGGGCCTATTTCTGCAGAGTATATACGGCAGGTCCCTACTTTCAAACATCCAACTTACAAACGACTCCTACTTGCAAACGCAAGAAGACAACAGGAAGTGAGAGGAAATCTACCACTAGGAAGGAAAATTCTCTCCTGTAAGAATAAATATGGGAGAAAGGTGTCTCCTCTGTACTGATGCTTTATCAGCAATCCTTGTTTCAAGAAAAACACCACATTTCAAAAACAGTTGTCATTGGGACGGAAAGTGAGGTGAAATGTTCTGAACAGGGGCACAGACAGCAAAACAAATGTTACAGGGGTGATAACCCTTGCCTATGTTTTCCAAAAAGTTTAAAAATAGATTTTTGGGCTGGAGCTACACTTCAACAATGTACCTGTTCAAAATTACAAACAGATTCTACATAAGAACAAACCTACAGTCCCTGTCTTGTATGCACCGCCTGTATGCGGCTGTTCAGAGTATATAGGGCCTTTTTTATTTTATGTGCGGGGTTCCCCTTAATATCCATACAAGACCCAAAGGGGCTGGTAATGGGCTGGGGTAGGGGGGGGGGGGGGGGGTCATGGGGTAGCTATGCCATTTTTCTTAAAGATTTTCATCCATATTACCGGGACCAGACATTACATTAAAGCCGCAAGCAGTTTTAAATGGCTTTTTTTCCTTTAGAAATGTAATTTTGTGCAGGGACAGTTCTAAACACGGGAAACACGTGGCACTTCACAGGCATACTTTAGACACCCCCCAGGTACGATATTTAAAGGAATATTTGACTTTTTTTTTTTTCACTTTATGCATCATTAAAATGACTGCTCCCGAAAAACGACCGTTTTTAAAACTTCTTTTTGCATTGATACATGTCCCCTGGTGCACAACCCGGGTTCCCAAACCCTTTTTAGGACAATAACATGCATAATAGTTGTTATAATTAGCACTTTAGAATTCGAACATTCGCATCCATTGTATTTAATAGGGTTCTAATGTTCGTACAAACTTTCGGTCCGTTCGCGGGTTCTGGTGCGAACCGAACCCGGGGGTGTTCGGCTCATCACTAGCAGGGAGCTAGGGACTGGGACAGCACAAGGCTGTACCCAGTCGTTAGTTAGGGACACCAACGTGTGTAGTGAGCGGTCAAGTTGACCAGGATTTATTTTCCTGTTTCTTTTGTTTTTGCTGTATTTTTTTGTCTGTATATAGTGCAAATAAAACCACACCCTTTTGTTTTCTCTTACCACTGTCTGCTGTGCCTGTTTTTGTGTGGTGAACCCATCCAGGGGGTCACACACACCCGCTGCTGAGTTAACCCCCTCACAATATATATATATATATATATATATATATATATATATATATATATATATATATATTGTGACAGCAGGAAGGTAAAGTCACCTGGTTGCATCCAGGGGGGTAGATATATTTCGCCCAGATTCAGGCTTTACGCCGATTTGTACAACTAGGTGGAGAGTTGTATAAGGCTAGTGTGCTCATGGATGACTCATACCTCCTAGGGAGAGGGCTGGGCGTCGTGCAGACAGGGAGTTGATGAGACCAGCTGAACCTTGTCAGCTCATTTAGGCCTCTATAAGAAACTCCCAGATTCATTAGATGTTAGCTCATGCCTGGAACCAGACCTGTGTGGACTGTCTAGGGAGAGTGAACCCCTGTGCGGTGAGGCAAAGCCTGTGTGGCTATTTGTTTGGACTTTTACTAAACCAGGGACTTAGGGACTAGGACAGCACTAGGCTGATCCCAGTTGTTAGTTTAGGAAACCTGCATGTTTAGTCAGAGGTCAAACTGACCAGGATTTATTTTGTTTGTTTCTTTTTGGCTTTGCTGTGTTTTTGTCACTGTACATAGAGAAATAAACCGCACCTTTTGATTTTGAAAACCACAACCTCCGTCTGCTGGCCCTGTTTTTGTGTGGGGAGTCCAACCAGGGGGTCACACACACCCGCTACCGAGTTAACCCCCTCACAGTTGGTGGAGAATGCGGGCAGTTTTTTTAAGCCAGCATGGAGGAGATACTGAAACAGCTGGCTCTAGCAAATGCCAATCAACAGCAGACAAATGCAGGTTTGCAAAGGAGCCTTGCAGCCCAGCAGCAAGCTCATCAACAAGCCCAGCAGCAATCTGAGGCCCGCTTCATAGACCTGTTACAGAAGCAAGAGCAGAGACTACAACAAATGGAAGCAGTAATGCAGCAACGTCCGCAGACCAGTGAGGAAAGCCGTCCCACTAAATCCCGCGTCCTTTGGGGTGAGTCGTTTATTGACAAAAATGACTGGAGAGGATGATCCAGAGGTATTTTTGACCACATTTGAAAGGACTGCTGAAAGAGAAAAGTGGCCTGAGGAGCAGTGGGCTGGACTGGTGGCTCCTCTGTTAACTGGTGAATCGCAGAAGGCTTACTATGACCTAGAGCCTGACCAAGCAAAAGACTATGTGATGCTAAAAGCTGAAATATTGGCAAGGCTGGGTGTCACCCTGGCTGTCCGGGCTCAGCGTGTGCATAACTGGACTTTCCAGCTTGGAAAACCCCCCAGGTCTCAAATGTATGATCTCATTCACCTGAGCAGGAAGTGGCTACAGCCAGAGACTTTGTCCGCACCGGAGATTGTGGAACGTGTTGTGATGGATCGTTTCTTGAGAGCTCTTCCTACCGCCATTCAAAAGTGGGTAAGCCACGGAGACCCAGAAACGGCCGGTAAACTTGTGGATCGTGTAGAGAGATACTTGGCTACAGAGAACCTGACGGCCTCTTCCAGAGACTCTCGGACTTTCCACCCTAAGACCAGACCATCCCCAGGGGCGGATAAGAGGATTCCAAGGGGTGAGGGTGGAGAGAGTGAGAGGGTGGGAGCTCTACCCCAAGTTTGGCGAGAACAGCCTGGGAAATCAGCGGCTCAAGAGGCCGCAAGAAGGATCGTTTGCTACCGCTGCCGGCAAGCGGGACATATTGCAGCCAATTGCCCGGTTGTGGAGGAACCCATGCAGTGTGACTTTCTGACGGGCAGACGTCAGTCGCTGTGTGCGACAGTCGCATGCACTGCCATTCGAGGAACTGAGAAACATTTATGCAAAATGTGTGTTAATGGTAGAAATGTTGTGGTATTGTTGGATTCAGGTAGCCTTGTGACCCTGATAAAGGCTGAGTTAGTTAAAACAGAGGTCTCTGGGAATAGCAAGGTAGCTGTTATTTGTGTGCATGGGGACACCCGAGAGTATCCAGTGACTACAGTGTGTTTCGAGACCCCCAAAGGTACCCTCTCTCATCCAGTGGGCTTAGTATCTCAGTTACCGCATGACGCCATTGTGGGAAGGGATTTTCCGAAGTTCTGGGAACTGTGGGATGATCCTGAGCCCCCCACTGGTGCCCCTATGTACCAGGAATGTGATAGCCAGAACTCCTCTGAGAGTGGTGAGGACTCTCCAGAATTTCCCTTGTCAGTATTGGCAGGGGAGACTCAAGAAACTGGAGAGGAGCCCACCTCCTCAGACGAAAACCTACCGTCTGTGGAGTTTTCTGATCTGGAGGTTCACAGGGAAAATTTTGCCACAGAACAGTTAAAAGACCCCGCCCTAATAAAGGCACGGGAAAACGTAGTGGAAATAGATGGCGAGTTAGTGAACCCAGATAATACCTGCACTTACCCATACTTCAGCGTAGAGAAGGACCTACTGTATCGGGTGGCAAAAAGGGCAGAAGAAACCGTTGAGCAGCTGGTGGTGCCCAAACCTTACAGGAAGTTGGTGTTGGAGTTGGCCCATGGGCACATTCTTGGAGGTCATCTGGGGACAGAGAAAACCCGAGAGAGGGTATTACAGAGATTCTATTGGCCTGGGGTGATGAAGGACATAGAAAATTATTGTTCCTCCTGCCCTGTGTGTCAGAGGTCGGCCCCGATGCCACATTTCCGTAGCCCGCTGGTCCCTCTACCCATCATTGAGGTCCCGTTTGAGAGAATCGCAATGGATTTGGTAGGTCCTATAATCAAGTCCGCTAGGGGGCACCAGTACATATTGGTTATAATGGACTATGCCACCCGTTATCCAGAAGCGATCCCTCTCAGAAATACCTCGGCCAAAACCATAGCCAAAGAGCTATCTCTTGTTTTTAGCCGGGTGGGTATTTGTAAAGAACTGCTTACGGACCAAGGTACACCCTTTATGTCCCGGGTTATGAAAGAGCTGTGTAAATTGTTCAAAGTGACGCAATTGCGTACATCTGTGTATCACCCCCAAACCGATGGGCTGGTTGAAAGATTCAACAAAACCCTAAAACAAATGTTGAAGAAAGTGGTGGATAGAGATGGAAAGGATTGGGACTGTCTACTTCCTTATTTGATGTTTGCTATTAGGGAGGTGCCCCAATCCTCTACGGGATTCTCCCCCTTTGAGTTACTGTATGGGAGACACCCAAGAGGGCTGTTGGATATTGCCAAGGAAACTTGGGAAAGTGAGAGTTCTCCCCACAGGAGTGTGATTGAGCATGTCGCCCTGATGCAAGATCGAATTGCACAGGTAATGCCCATCGTGAAGGAACATTTGGCCCAAGCGCAGTTGGCACAGCAGAGAGTGTACAACCGTGGAGCAAAGACCCGTACCTTTTCCCCGGGGGATAGGATATTGGTACTTGTCCCTACGGTTGAAAGTAAATTCCTTGCCAAATGGCAAGGCCCCTACGAGATAATGGAAAAAGTGAGCGAAGTGAATTACAAGGTCAGACAACCAGGAAGGCGAAAGCCCGAACAGATATATCACGTTAATCTGTTGAAAGCCTGGAGGGATAGAGAGTCCCTAGTCGCAGAAACTTGGTCACCAGCTCAAACTGGTTGCGTGATTCCGGAGGTTGGAATAGCAGCCACCTTGTCACAACCCCAACAACAGGAGGTTAAGGAGTTTGTGCTTCGCAACAAGGAGGTGTTCTCTGAGCTGCCGGGACAAACATCTGGGGTAGAGCATGATATTATTACCCCGCCCGGTGAAAGGGTGAAGTTAAAACCCTATCGGATCCCAGAGGCCCGACGGGAGGCAATACGGGAGGAAGTACAGAAAATGCTGAACTTAGGGGTGATAGAGGAGTCCCAAAGTGATTGGTCTAGTCCCATTGTGTTGGTGCCTAAACCGGATGGGAGCTGGCGATTTTGTAACGATTTTCGTCAGTTGAACAAAGTTACAAAATTTGACACCTACCCCATGCCACGTATAGATGAGTTGATCGACCGGCTGGGAACAGCCCGATACATGACGACTCTTGACCTCACAAAAGGGTATTGGCAAATTCCCCTGGCCAAGTCGGCCAAAGAGAAAACCGCATTTGTAACCCCAGACGGGGCGTTCCAATATAAGAGAATGCCGTTCGGGTTACAGAATGCGCCGGCCACATTCCAGCGGAAAATGGACCAGATGCTGAGGCCCCATCGGAAGTATGCTGCGGCTTACCTGGATGACGTAATTGTCCATAGCACAGATTGGGCCTCACATCTGCCAAAAGTGCAAGCAGTCCTGGACTCTGTTCGGGAAGCGGGGTTTACGGCTAACCCCAAGAAGTGTACCATTGGGCAGGAGGAGGCCAAATATCTTGGGTACACCATTGGCAGGGGAGTAATAAAACCCCAACTCAACAAAGTCGAGGCCATCCAGAGTTGGCCACGTCCCAACAGCAAGAAGCAGGTACGAGCCTTTCTGGGAATCGCGGGTTATTATCGGCGCTTCATTCCCCACTTTGCTTCTAAGGCTGTGCCCCTAACCAACCTGACGAAAGGGAAAGGGTCGGTCATGATTAAATGGACCCCCGAGGCTGAGGCAGCATTCCAATTCTTGAAACAAGCCTTATGTAGCCAGCCAGTGTTGTACTCACCCGACTTCTCTAAAGACTTTGTCGTACAAAGTGATGCGTCAGATGTGGGGTTAGGAGCAGTATTGTCCCAGGTCTGGAACGGGGAAGAGCACCCAGTCATTTACCTCAGCAGGAAGTTGAAGTCCCATGAGGTAAATTACGCCACGGTTGAAAAGGAGTGTTTAGCGGTGAAGTGGGCTCTAGATTCCCTTCGGTACTATCTGCTAGGTAGGCACTTTGACATGGTTACGGATCACGCTCCGTTAAAGTGGATGGCTCAAAACAAGGAAACAAATAGAAGAGTGAATAGGTGGTTCCTGGCCCTCCAGGAATTCAACTTCACAGTAAAGCATCGCCCTGGCGTTCAAATGGGGAATGTGGATGCTTTGTCTCGAGTACCTGAATGCCTGATTGCTGGTGTTCCAACCCCGAGGTTAAAACAAGAGGGGGGGGTATGTGACAGCAGGAAGGTAAAGTCACCTGGTTGCATCCAGGGGGGTAGATATATTTCGCCCAGATTCAGGCTTTACGCCGATTTGTACAACTAGGTGGAGAGTTGTATAAGGCTAGTGTGCTCATGGATGACTCATACCTCTAGGGAGAGGGCTGGGCGTCGTGCAGACAGGGAGTTGATGAGACCAGCTGAACCTTGTCAGCTCATTTAGGCCTCTATAAGAAACTCCCAGATTCATTAGATGTTAGCTCATGCCTGGAACCAGACCTGTGTGGACTGTCTAGGGAGAGTGAACCCCTGTGCGGTGAGGCAAAGCCTGTGTGGCTATTTGTTTGGACTTTTACTAAACCAGGGACTTAGGGACTAGGACAGCACTAGGCTGATCCCAGTTGTTAGTTTAGGAAACCTGCATGTTTAGTCAGAGGTCAAACTGACCAGGATTTATTTTGTTTGTTTCTTTTTGGCTTTGCTGTGTTTTTGTCACTGTACATAGAGAAATAAACCGCACCTTTTGATTTTGAAAACCACAACCTCCGTCTGCTGGCCCTGTTTTTGTGTGGGGAGCCCAACCAGGGGGTCACACACACCCGCTACCGAGTTAACCCCCTCACAATATATATATATATATATTGTGAGGGGGTTAACTCGGTAGCAGGTGTGTGTGACCCCCTGGTTGGGCTCCCCACACAAAAACAGGGCCAGCAGACGGAGGTTGTGGTTTTCAAAATCAAAAGGTGAGGTTTATTTCTCTATGTACAGTGACAAAAACACAGCAAAGCCAAAAAGAAACAAAAAAAATAAATCCTGGTCAGTTTGACCTCTGACTAAACATGCAGGTTTCCTAAACTAACAACTGGGATCAGCCTGGTGCTGTCCTAGTCCCTAAGTCCCTGGTTTAGTAAAAGTCCAAACAAATAGCCACACAGGCTTTGCCTCACCGCACAGGGGTTCACTCTCCCTAGACAGTCCACACAGGTCTGGTTCCAGGCATGAGCTAACATCTAATGAAGCTGGGAGTTCTTATAGAGGCCTAAATGAGCTGACAAGCTTCAGCTGGTCTCATCAACTCCCTGTCTCACGACGCCCAGCACTCTCCCTAGAGGTATGAGTCATTCATGAGCCCACTAGCCTCAGCTGGGCTTCATCAACTCCCTAGTTGTATAAGTCGGCATAAAGCCTGAATCTGGGAGAAATATATCTACCCCCCTGGATGCAACCAGGTGACTTTACCTTCCTGCTGTCACATACCCCCCCTCTTGTTTTAACCTTGGGGTTGGAACACCAGCAATCAGGCATTCATGTACTCGAGACAAAGCATCCACATTCCCCATTTGAACGCCAGGGCGATGCTTTACTGTGAAGTTGAATTCCTGTAGGGCCAGGAACCACCTATTCACTCTTCTATTTGTCTCCTTGTTTTGAGCCATCCACTTTAACGGAGCGTGATCCGTAACCATGTCAAAGTGCCTACCTAGCAGATAGTACCGAAGGGAATCTAGAGCCCACTTCACCGCTAAACACTCCTTTTCAACCGTGGCGTAATTTACCTCATGGGACTTCAACTTCCTGCTGAGGTAAATGACTGGGTGCTCTTCCCCGTTCCAGACCTGGGACAATACTGCTCCTAACCCCACATCTGACGCATCACTTTGTACGACAAAGTCTTTAGAGAAGTCGGGTGAGTACAACACTGGCTGGCTACATAAGGCTTGTTTCAAGAATTGGAATGCTGCCTCAGCCTCGGGGGTCCATTTAATCATGACCGACCCTTTCCCTTTCGTCAGGTTGGTTAGGGGCACAGCCTTAGAAGCAAAGTGGGGAATGAAGCGCCGATAATAACCCGCGATTCCCAGAAAGGCTCGTACCTGCTTCTTGCTGTTGGGACGTGGCCAACTCTGGATGGCCTCGACTTTGTTGAGTTGGGGTTTTATTACTCCCCTGCCAATGGTGTACCCAAGATATTTGGCCTCCTCCTGCCCAATGGTACACTTCTTGGGGTTAGCCGTAAACCCCGCTTCCCGGATAGAGTCTAGGACTGCTTGCACTTTTGGCAGATGTGAGGCCCAATCTGTGCTATGGACAATTACGTCATCCAGGTAAGCCGCAGCATACTTCCGATGGGGCCTCAGTATCTGGTCCATTTTCCGCTGGAATGTGGCCGGCGCATTCTGTAACCCGAACGGCATTCTCTTATATTGGAACGCCCCGTCTGGGGTTACAAATGCGGTTTTCTCTTTGGCCGACTTGGCCAGGGGAATTTGCCAATACCCTTTTGTGAGGTCAAGAGTCGTCATGTATCGGGCTGTTCCCAGCCGGTCGATCAACTCATCTATACGTGGCATGGGGTAGGTGTCAAATTTTGTAACTTTGTTCAACTGACGAAAATCGTTACAAAATCGCCAGCTCCCATCCGGTTTAGGCACCAACACAATGGGACTAGACCAATCACTTTGGGACTCCTCTATCACTCCTAAGTTCAGCATTTTCTGTACTTCCTCCCGTATTGCCTCCCGTCGGGCCTCTGGGATCCGATAGGGTTTTAACTTCACCCTTTCACCGGGCGGGGTAATAATATCATGCTCTACCCCAGATGTTTGTCCCGGCAGCTCAGAGAACACCTCCTTGTTGCGAAGCACAAACTCCTTAACCTCCTGTTGTTGGGGTTGTGACAAGGTGGCTGCTATTCCAACCTCCGGAATCACGCAACCAGTTTGAGCTGGTGACCAAGTTTCTGCGACTAGGGACTCTCTATCCCTCCAGGCTTTCAACAGATTAACGTGATATATCTGTTCGGGCTTTCGCCTTCCTGGTTGTCTGACCTTGTAATTCACTTCGCTCACTTTTTCCATTATCTCGTAGGGGCCTTGCCATTTGGCAAGGAATTTACTTTCAACCGTAGGGACAAGTACCAATATCCTATCCCCCGGGGAAAAGGTACGGGTCTTTGCTCCACGGTTGTACACTCTCTGCTGTGCCAACTGCGCTTGGGCCAAATGTTCCTTCACGATGGGCATTACCTGTGCAATTCGATCTTGCATCAGGGCGACATGCTCAATCACACTCCTGTGGGGAGAACTCTCACTTTCCCAAGTTTCCTTGGCAATATCCAACAGCCCTCTTGGGTGTCTCCCATACAGTAACTCAAAGGGGGAGAATCCCGTAGAGGATTGGGGCACCTCCCTAATAGCAAACATCAAATAAGGAAGTAGACAGTCCCAATCCTTTCCATCTCTATCCACCACTTTCTTCAACATTTGTTTTAGGGTTTTGTTGAATCTTTCAACCAGCCCATCGGTTTGGGGGTGATACACAGATGTACGCAATTGCGTCACTTTGAGCAATTTACACAGCTCTTTCATAACCCGGGACATAAAGGGTGTACCTTGGTCCGTAAGCAGTTCTTTACAAATACCCACCCGGCTAAAAACAAGAGATAGCTCTTTGGCTATGGTTTTGGCCGAGGTATTTCTGAGAGGGATCGCTTCTGGATAACGGGTGGCATAGTCCATTATAACCAATATGTACTGGTGCCCCCTAGCGGACTTGATTATAGGACCTACCAAATCCATTGCGATTCTCTCAAACGGGACCTCAATGATGGGTAGAGGGACCAGCGGGCTACGGAAATGTGGCATCGGGGCCGACCTCTGACACACAGGGCAGGAGGAACAATAATTTTCTATGTCCTTCATCACCCCAGGCCAATAGAATCTCTGTAATACCCTCTCTCGGGTTTTCTCTGTCCCCAGATGACCTCCAAGAATGTGCCCATGGGCCAACTCCAACACCAACTTCCTGTAAGGTTTGGGCACCACCAGCTGCTCAACGGTTTCTTCTGCCCTTTTTGCCACCCGATACAGTAGGTCCTTCTCTACGCTGAAGTATGGGTAAGTGCAGGTATTATCTGGGTTCACTAACTCGCCATCTATTTCCACTACGTTTTCCCGTGCCTTTATTAGGGCGGGGTCTTTTAACTGTTCTGTGGCAAAATTTTCCCTGTGAACCTCCAGATCAGAAAACTCCACAGACGGTAGGTTTTCGTCTGAGGAGGTGGGCTCCTCTCCAGTTTCTTGAGTCTCCCCTGCAAATACTGACAAGGGAAATTCTGGAGAGTCCTCACCACTCTCAGAGGAGTTCTGGCTATCAAATTCCTGGTACATAGGGGCACCAGTGGGGGGCTCAGGATCATCCCACAGTTCCCAGAACTTCGGAAAATCCCTTCCCACAATGGCGTCATGCGGTAACTGAGATACTAAGCCCACTGGATGAGAGAGGGTACCTTTGGGGGTCTCGAAACACACTGTAGTCACTGGATACTCTCGGGTGTCCCCATGCACACAAATAACAGCTACCTTGCTATTCCCAGAGACCTCTGTTTTAACTAATTCAGCCTTTATCAGGGTCACAAGGCTACCTGAATCCAGTAATACCACAACATTTCTACCATTAATACACATTTTGCATAAATGTTTCTCAGTTCCTCGAATGGCAGTGCATGCGACTGTCGCACACAGCGACTGACGTCTGCCCGTCAGAAAGTCACACTGCATGGGTTCCTCCACAACCGGGCAATTGGCTGCAATATGTCCCGCTTGCCGGCAGCGGTAGCAAACGATCCTTCTTGCGGCCTCTTGAGCCGCTGATTTCCCAGGCTGTTCTCGCCAAACTTGGGGTAGAGCTCCCACCCTCTCACTCTCTCCACCCTCACCCCTTGGAATCCTCTTATCCGCCCCTGGGGATGGTCTGGTCTTAGGGTGGAAAGTCCGAGTGTCTCTGGAAGAGGCCGTCAGGTTCTCTGTAGCCAAGTATTTCTCTACACGATCCACAAGACCACCGGCCGTCTCTGGGTCTCCATGGCTTACCCACTTTTGGATGGCAGTAGGAAGAGCTCTCAAAAACCGATCCATTACAACACGTTCCACAATCTCTGGTGCGGACAAAGTCTCTGGCTGTAGCCACTTCCTGCTCAGGTGAATGAGATCATACATTTGAGACCTGGGGGGTTTTCCAAGCTGGAAAGTCCAGTTATGCACACGCTGAGCCCGGACAGCCAGGGTGACACCCAGCCTTGCCAATATTTCAGCTTTTAGCATCACATAGTCTTTTGCTTGGTCAGGCTCTAGGTCATAGTAAGCCTTCTGCGATTCACCAGTTAACAGAGGAGCCACCAGTCCAGCCCACTGCTCCTCAGGCCACTTTTCTCTTTCAGCAGTCCTTTCAAATGTGGTCAAAAATACCTCTGGATCATCCTCTCCAGTCATTTTTGTCAATAAACGACTCACCCCAAAGGACGCGGTATTAGTGGGACGGCTTTCCTCACTGGTCTGCGGACGTTGCTGCATTACTGCTTCCACTTGTTGTAGTCTCTGCTCTTGCTTCTGTAACAGGTCTATGAAGCGGGCCTCAGATTGCTGCTGGGCTTGTTGATGAGCTTGCTGCTGGGCTGCAAGGCTCCTTTGCAAACCTGCATTTGTCTGCTGTTGATTGGCATTTGCTAGAGCCAGCTGTTTCAGTATCTCCTCCATGCTGGCTTAAAAAAAACTGCCACTGGTTCTCCACCAACTGTGAGGGGGTTAACTCGGTAGCGGGTGTGTGTGACCCCCTGGTTGGGCTCCCCACACAAAAACAGGGCCAGCAGACGGAGGTTGTGGTTTTCAAAATCAAAAGGTGCGGTTTATTTCTCTATGTACAGTGACAAAAACACAGCAAAGCCAAAAAGAAACAAAAAAAATAAATCCTGGTCAGTTTGACCTCTGACTAAACATGCAGGTTTCCTAAACTAACAACTGGGATCAGCCTGGTGCTGTCCTAGTCCCTAAGTCCCTGGTTTAGTAAAAGTCCAAACAAATAGCCACACAGGCTTTGCCTCACCGCACAGGGGTTCACTCTCCCTAGACAGTCCACACAGGTCTGGTTCCAGGCATGAGCTAACATCTAATGAAGCTGGGAGTTCTTATAGAGGCCTAAATGAGCTGACAAGCTTCAGCTGGTCTCATCAACTCCCTGTCTCACGACGCCCAGCACTCTCCCTAGAGGTATGAGTCATTCATGAGCCCACTAGCCTCAGCTGGGCTTCATCAACTCCCTAGTTGTATAAGTCGGCATAAAGCCTGAATCTGGGAGAAATATATCTACCCCCCTGGATGCAACCAGGTGACTTTACCTTCCTGCTGTCACAATATATATATATATTGTGAGGGGGTTAGCTCGGCAGCGGGTGTGTGTGACCCCCGAGATGGGCTCCCCACACAAAAACAGGCCCAGCAAACGGAGGTTGTGGTTTTCAAAATCAAAAAGGTGCGGTTTATTTTCTATTTACAGTGACAAAACACAGCAAAGCAAAAGAAACATAAACAAAATAAATCCTGGTCAACTTGACCTCTGACTAAACATACAGGTTTCCTAACTAACAACTGGGATCAGCCTAGTGCTGTCCTAGTCCCTAAGTCCCTGGTTTTAAATGTCCAAGCAAATAGCCACACAGGCTTTGTCTCACCGCACAGGGGTTCACTCTCCCTAGACAGTCCACACAGGTCTGGGTCCAGGCATAAGCTAACATCTAATGAAGCTGGGAGTTCTTATAGAGGCCTAAATGAGCTGACAAGCTTCAGCTGGTCTCATCAACTCCCTGTCTGCACGACGCCCAGCACTCTCCCTAGAGGTATGAGTCATCCATGAGCCTACTAGCCTCAGCTGGGCTTATACAACTCTCCACCTAGTTGTATAAGTCGGCGTAAAGCCTGAATCTGGGCGAAATATATCTACCCCCCTGGATGCAACCAGGTGACTTTACCTTCCTGCTGTCACATACCCCCCCCTCTTGTTTTAACCTCGGGGTTGGAACACCAGCAATCAGGCATTCATGTACTCGAGACAAAGCATCCACATTCCCCATTTGAACGCCAGGGCGATGCTTTACTGTGAAGTTGAATTCCTGGAGGGCCAGGAACCACCTATTCACTCTTCTATTTGTTTCCTTGTTTTGAGCCATCCACTTTAACGGAGCGTGATCCGTAACCATGTCAAAGTGCCTACCTAGCAGGTAGTACCGAAGGGAATCTAGAGCCCACTTCACCGCTAAACACTCCTTTTCAACGGTGGTGTAATTTACCTCATGGGACTTCAACTTCCTGCTGAGGTAAATGACTGGGTGCTCTTCCCCGTTCCAGACCTGGGACAATACTGCTCCTAACCCCACATCTGACGCATCACTTTGTACGACAAAGTCTTTAGAGAAGTCGGGTGAGTACAACACTGGCTGGCTACATAAGGCTTGTTTCAAGAATTGGAATGCTGCCTCAGTCTCGGGGGTCCATTTAATCATGACCGACCCTTTCCCTTTCGTCAGGTTGGTTAGGGGCACAGCCTTAGAAGCAAAGTGGGGAATGAATCGCCGATAATACCCAGCGATTCCCAGAAAGGCCCGTACCTGCTTCTTGCTGTTGGGACGTGGCCAACTCTGGATGGCCTCGACTTTGTTGAGTTGGGGTTTTATTACTCCCCTCCCAATGGTGTACCCAAGATATTTGGCCTCCTCCTGCCCAATGGTACACTTCTTGGGGTTAGCCGTAAACCCCGCTTCCCGAACAGAGTCCAGGACTGCTTGCACTTTTGGCAGATGTGAGGCCCAATCTGTGCTATGGACAATTACGTCATCCAGGTAAGCCGCAGCATACTTCCGATGGGGCCTCAGCATCTGGTCCATTTTCCGCTGGAATGTGGCCGGCGCATTCTGTAACCCGAACGGCATTCTTTTGTATTGGAACGCCCCGTCTGGGGTTACAAATGCGGTTTTCTCTTTGGCCGACTTGGCCAGGGGGATTTGCCAATACCCTTTTGTGAGGTCAAGAGTCGTCATGTATCGGGCTGTTCCCAGCCGGTCGATCAACTCATCTATACGTGGCATGGGGTAGGTGTCAAATTTTGTAACTTTGTTCAACTGACGAAAATCGTTACAAAATCGCCAGCTCCCATCCGGTTTAGGCACCAACACAATGGGACTAGACCAATCACTTTGGGACTCCTCTATCACCCCTAAGTTCAGCATTTTCTGTACTTCCTCCCGTATTGCCTCCCGTCGGGCCTCTGGGATCCGATAGGGTTTTAACTTCACCCTTTCACCGGGCGGGGTAATGATGTCATGCTCTACCCCAGATGTTTGTCCCGGCAGCTCAGAGAATACCTCCTTGTTGCGAAGCACAAACTCCTTAACCTCCTGTTGTTGGGGTTGTGACAAGGTGGCTGCTATTCCAACCTCAGGAATCACGCAACCAGTTTGAGCTGGTGACCAAGTGTCTGCGACTAGGGACTCTCTATCCCTCCAGGCTTTCAACAGATTAACGTGATAGATCTGTTCGGGCTTTCGCCTTCCTGGTTGTCTGACCTTGTAATTCACTTCGCTCACTTTTTCCATTATCTCGTAGGGGCCTTGCCATTTGGCAAGGAATTTACTTTCAACCGTAGGGACAAGTACCAGTATCCTATCCCCCGGGGAAAAGGTACGGGTCTTGGCTCCACGGTTGTAGACTCTCTGCTGTGCTAACTGCGCTTGGGCCAAATGTTCCTTCACGATGGGCATTACCTGTGCAATTCGGTCTTGCATCAGGGCGACATGCTCAATCACACTCCTGTGGGGAGAACTCTCACTTTCCCAAGTTTCCTTGGCAATATCCAACAGCCCTCTTGGGTGTCTCCCATACAGTAACTCAAAGGGGGAGAATCCCGTAGAGGATTGGGGCACCTCCCTAATAGCAAACATCAGATAAGGAAGTAGACAGTCCCAATCCTTTCCATCTCTATCCACCACTTTCTTCAACATTTGTTTTAGGGTTTTGTTGAACCTTTCAACCAGCCCATCGGTTTGGGGGTGATACACAGATGTACGTAATTGCGTCACTTTGAACAATTTACACAGCTCCTTCATAACCCGGGACATAAAGGGTGTACCTTGGTCCGTAAGCAGTTCTTTACAAATACCCACCCGGCTAAACACAAGAGATAGCTCTTTGGCTATGGTTTTGGCCGAGGTATTTCGGAGAGGGATCGCTTCTGGATAACGGGTGGCATAGTCCATTATAACTAATATGTACTGGTGCCCCCTAGCGGACTTGATTATAGGACCTACCAAATCCATGGCGATCCTCTCAAACGGGACCTCAATGATGGGTAGAGGGACCAGCGGGCTACGGAAATGTGGCATCGGGGCCGACCTCTGACACACAGGGCAGGAGGAACAATAATTTTCTATGTCCTTCATCACCCCCGGCCAATAGAATCTCTGTAATACCCTCTCTCGGGTTTTCTCTGTCCCCAGATGACCTCCAAGAATGTGCCCATGGGCCAACTCCAACACCAACTTCCTGTAAGGTTTGGGCACCACAAGCTGCTCAACGGTTTCTTCTGCCCTTTTTGCCACCCGATACAGTAGGTCCTTCTCTACGCTGAAGTATGGGTAAGTGCAGGTATTATCTGGGTTCACTAACTCGCCATCTATTTCCACTACGTTTTCCCGTGCCTTTATTAGGGCGGGGTCTTTTAACTGTTCTGTGGCAAAATTTTCCCTGTGAACCTCCAGATCAGAAAACTCCACAGACGGTAGGTTTTCGTCTGAGGAGGTGGGCTCCTCTCCAGTTTCTTGAGTCTCCCCTGCCAATACTGATAAGGGAAATTCCGGAGAGTCCTCACCACTCTCAGGGGAGTTCTGGCTATCACATTCCTGGTACATAGGGGCACCAGTGGGGGGCTCAGGATCATCCCACAGTTCCCAGAACTTCGGAAAATCCCTTCCCACAATGGCGTCATGCGGTAACTGAGATACTAAGCCCACTGGATGAGAGAGGGTACCTTTGGGGGCCTCGAAACACACTGTAGTCACTGGATACTCTCGGGTGTCCCCATGCACACAAATAACAGCTACCTTGCTATTCCCAGAGACCTCTGTTTTAACTAACTCAGCCTTTATCAGGGTCACAAGGCTACCTGAATCCAGCAATACCACAACATTTCTACCATTAATACACATTTTGCATAAATGTTTCTCAGTTCCTCGAATGGCAGTGCATGCGACTGTCGCACACAGCGACTGACGTCTGCCCGTCAGAAAGTCACACTGCATGGGTTCCTCCACAACCGGGCAATTGGCTGCAATATGTCCCGCTTGCCGGCAGCGGTAGCAAACGATCCTTCTTGCGGCCTCTTGAGCCGCTGATTTCCCAGGCTGTTCTCGCCAAACTTGGGGTAGAGCTCCCACCCTCTCACTCTCTCCACCCTCACCCCTTGGAATCCTCTTATCCGCCCCTGGGGATGGTCTGGTCTTAGGGTGGAAAGTCCGAGTGTCTCTGGAAGAGGCCGTCAGGTTCTCTGTAGCCAAGTATTTCTCTACACGATCCACAAGACCACCGGCCGTCTCTGGGTCTCCATGGCTTACCCACTTTTGGATGGCAGTAGGAAGAGCTCTCAAAAACCGATCCATTACAACACGTTCCACAATCTCTGGTGCGGACAAAGTCTCTGGCTGTAGCCACTTCCTGCTCAGGTGAATGAGATCATACATTTGAGACCTGGGGGGTTTTCCAAGCTGGAAAGTCCAGTTATGCACACGCTGAGCCCGGACAGCCAGGGTGACACCCAGCCTGGCCAATATTTCAGCTTTTAGCATCACATAGTCTTTTGCTTGGTCAGGCTCTAGGTCATAGTAAGCCTTCTGCGATTCACCAGTTAACAGAGGAGCCACCAGTCCAGCCCACTGCTCCTCAGGCCACTTTTCTCTTTCAGCAGTCCTTTCAAATGTGGTCAAAAATACCTCTGGATCATCCTCTCCAGTCATTTTTGTCAATAAACGACTCACCCCAAAGGACGCGGTATTAGTGGGACGGCTTTCCTCACTGGTCTGCGGACGTTGCTGCATTACTGCTTCCACTTGTTGTAGTCTCTGCTCTTGCTTCTGTAACAGGTCTATGAAGCGGGCCTCAGATTGCTGCTGGGCTTGTTGATGAGCTTGCTGCTGGGCTGCAAGGCTCCTTTGCAAACCTGCATTTGTCTGCTGTTGATTGGCATTTGCTAGAGCCAGCTGTTTCAGTATCTCCTCCATGCTGGCTTAAAAAAAACTGCCACTGGTTCTCCACCAACTGTGAGGGGGTTAACTCGGTAGCGGGTGTGTGTGACCCCCTGGTTGGGCTCCCCACACAAAAACAGGGCCAGCAGACGGAGGTTGTGGTTTTCAAAATCAAAAGGTGCGGTTTATTTCTCTATGTACAGTGACAAAAACACAGCAAAGCCAAAAAGAAACAAAAAAAATAAATCCTGGTCAGTTTGACCTCTGACTAAACATGCAGGTTTCCTAAACTAACAACTGGGATCAGCCTGGTGCTGTCCTAGTCCCTAAGTCCCTGGTTTAGTAAAAGTCCAAACAAATAGCCACACAGGCTTTGCCTCACCGCACAGGGGTTCACTCTCCCTAGACAGTCCACACAGGTCTGGTTCCAGGCATGAGCTAACATCTAATGAAGCTGGGAGTTCTTATAGAGGCCTAAATGAGCTGACAAGCTTCAGCTGGTCTCATCAACTCCCTGTCTCACGACGCCCAGCACTCTCCCTAGAGGTATGAGTCATTCATGAGCCCACTAGCCTCAGCTGGGCTTCATCAACTCCCTAGTTGTATAAGTCGGCATAAAGCCTGAATCTGGGAGAAATATATCTACCCCCCTGGATGCAACCAGGTGACTTTACCTTCCTGCTGTCACAATATATATATATATTGTGAGGGGGTTAGCTCGGCAGCGGGTGTGTGTGACCCCCGAGATGGGCTCCCCACACAAAAACAGGCCCAGCAAACGGAGGTTGTGGTTTTCAAAATCAAAAAGGTGCGGTTTATTTTCTATTTACAGTGACAAAACACAGCAAAGCAAAAGAAACATAAACAAAATAAATCCTGGTCAACTTGACCTCTGACTAAACATACAGGTTTCCTAACTAACAACTGGGATCAGCCTAGTGCTGTCCTAGTCCCTAAGTCCCTGGTTTTAAATGTCCAAGCAAATAGCCACACAGGCTTTGTCTCACCGCACAGGGGTTCACTCTCCCTAGACAGTCCACACAGGTCTGGGTCCAGGCATAAGCTAACATCTAATGAAGCTGGGAGTTCTTATAGAGGCCTAAATGAGCTGACAAGCTTCAGCTGGTCTCATCAACTCCCTGTCTGCACGACGCCCAGCACTCTCCCTAGAGGTATGAGTCATCCATGAGCCTACTAGCCTCAGCTGGGCTTATACAACTCTCCACCTAGTTGTATAAGTCGGCGTAAAGCCTGAATCTGGGCGAAATATATCTACCCCCCTGGATGCAACCAGGTGACTTTACCTTCCTGCTGTCACATACCCCCCCCTCTTGTTTTAACCTCGGGGTTGGAACACCAGCAATCAGGCATTCATGTACTCGAGACAAAGCATCCACATTCCCCATTTGAACGCCAGGGCGATGCTTTACTGTGAAGTTGAATTCCTGGAGGGCCAGGAACCACCTATTCACTCTTCTATTTGTTTCCTTGTTTTGAGCCATCCACTTTAACGGAGCGTGATCCGTAACCATGTCAAAGTGCCTACCTAGCAGGTAGTACCGAAGGGAATCTAGAGCCCACTTCACCGCTAAACACTCCTTTTCAACGGTGGCGTAATTTACCTCATGGGACTTCAACTTCCTGCTGAGGTAAATGACTGGGTGCTCTTCCCCGTTCCAGACCTGGGACAATACTGCTCCTAACCCCACATCTGACGCATCACTTTGTACGACAAAGTCTTTAGAGAAGTCGGGTGAGTACAACACTGGCTGGCTACATAAGGCTTGTTTCAAGAATTGGAATGCTGCCTCAGTCTCGGGGGTCCATTTAATCATGACCGACCCTTTCCCTTTCGTCAGGTTGGTTAGGGGCACAGCCTTAGAAGCAAAGTGGGGAATGAATCGCCGATAATACCCAGCGATTCCCAGAAAGGCCCGTACCTGCTTCTTGCTGTTGGGACGTGGCCAACTCTGGATGGCCTCGACTTTGTTGAGTTGGGGTTTTATTACTCCCCTCCCAATGGTGTACCCAAGATATTTGGCCTCCTCCTGCCCAATGGTACACTTCTTGGGGTTAGCCGTAAACCCCGCTTCCCGAACAGAGTCCAGGACTGCTTGCACTTTTGGCAGATGTGAGGCCCAATCTGTGCTATGGACAATTACGTCATCCAGGTAAGCCGCAGCATACTTCCGATGGGGCCTCAGCATCTGGTCCATTTTCCGCTGGAATGTGGCCGGCGCATTCTGTAACCCGAACGGCATTCTTTTGTATTGGAACGCCCCGTCTGGGGTTACAAATGCGGTTTTCTCTTTGGCCGACTTGGCCAGGGGGATTTGCCAATACCCTTTTGTGAGGTCAAGAGTCGTCATGTATCGGGCTGTTCCCAGCCGGTCGATCAACTCATCTATACGTGGCATGGGGTAGGTGTCAAATTTTGTAACTTTGTTCAACTGACGAAAATCGTTACAAAATCGCCAGCTCCCATCCGGTTTAGGCACCAACACAATGGGACTAGACCAATCACTTTGGGACTCCTCTATCACCCCTAAGTTCAGCATTTTCTGTACTTCCTCCAGTATTGCCTCCCGTCGGGCCTCTGGGATCCGATAGGGTTTTAACTTCACCCTTTCACCGGGCGGGGTAATGATGTCATGCTCTACCCCAGATGTTTGTCCCGGCAGCTCAGAGAATACCTCCTTGTTGCGAAGCACAAACTCCTTAACCTCCTGTTGTTGGGGTTGTGACAAGGTGGCTGCTATTCCAACCTCAGGAATCACGCAACCAGTTTGAGCTGGTGACCAAGTGTCTGCGACTAGGGACTCTCTATCCCTCCAGGCTTTCAACAGATTAACGTGATAGATCTGTTCGGGCTTTCGCCTTCCTGGTTGTCTGACCTTGTAATTCACTTCGCTCACTTTTTCCATTATCTCGTAGGGGCTTTGCCATTTGGCAAGGAATTTACTTTCAACCGTAGGGACAAGTACCAGTATCCTATCCCCCGGGGAAAAGGTACGGGTCTTGGCTCCATGGTTGTAGACTCTCTGCTGTGCTAACTGCGCTTGGGCCAAATGTTCCTTCACGATGGGCATTACCTGTGCAATTCGGTCTTGCATCAGGGCGACATGCTCAATCACACTCCTGTGGGGAGAACTCTCACTTTCCCAAGTTTCCTTGGCAATATCCAACAGCCCTCTTGGGTGTCTCCCATACAGTAACTCAAAGGGGGAGAATCCCGTAGAGGATTGGGGCACCTCCCTAATAGCAAACATCAGATAAGGAAGTAGACAGTCCCAATCCTTTCCATCTCTATCCACCACTTTCTTCAACATTTGTTTTAGGGTTTTGTTGAACCTTTCAACCAGCCCATCGGTTTGGGGGTGATACACAGATGTACGTAATTGCGTCACTTTGAACAATTTACACAGCTCCTTCATAACCCGGGACATAAAGGGTGTACCTTGGTCCGTAAGCAGTTCTTTACAAATACCTACCCGGCTAAACACAAGAGATAGCTCTTTGGCTATGGTTTTGGCCGAGGTATTTCGGAGAGGGATCGCTTCTGGATAACGGGTGGCATAGTCCATTATAACTAATATGTACTGGTGCCCCCTAGCGGACTTGATTATAGGACCTACCAAATCCATGGCGATCCTCTCAAACGGGACCTCAATGATGGGTAGAGGGACCAGCGGGCTACGGAAATGTGGCATCGGGGCCGACCTCTGACACACAGGGCAGGAGGAACAATAATTTTCTATGTCCTTCATCACCCCCGGCCAATAGAATCTCTGTAATACCCTCTCTCGGGTTTTCTCTGTCCCCAGATGACCTCCAAGAATGTGCCCATGGGCCAACTCCAACACCAACTTCCTGTAAGGTTTGGGCACCACAAGCTGCTCAACGGTTTCTTCTGCCCTTTTTGCCACCCGATACAGTAGGTCCTTCTCTACGCTGAAGTATGGGTAAGTGCAGGTATTATCTGGGTTCACTAACTCGCCATCTATTTCCACTACGTTTTCCCGTGCCTTTATTAGGGCGGGGTCTTTTAACTGTTCTGTGGCAAAATTTTCCCTGTGAACCTCCAGATCAGAAAACTCCACAGACGGTAGGTTTTCGTCTGAGGAGGTGGGCTCCTCTCCAGTTTCTTGAGTCTCCCCTGCCAATACTGATAAGGGAAATTCCGGAGAGTCCTCACCACTCTCAGGGGAGTTCTGGCTATCACATTCCTGGTACATAGGGGCACCAGTGGGGGGCTCAGGATCATCCCACAGTTCCCAGAACTTCGGAAAATCCCTTCCCACAATGGCGTCATGCGGTAACTGAGATACTAAGCCCACTGGATGAGAGAGGGTACCTTTGGGGGCCTCGAAACACACTGTAGTCACTGGATACTCTCGGGTGTCCCCATGCACACAAATAACAGCTACCTTGCTATTCCCAGAGACCTCTGTTTTAACTAACTCAGCCTTTATCAGGGTCACAAGGCTACCTGAATCCAGCAATACCACAACATTTCTACCATTAACACACATTTTGCATAAATGTTTCTCAGTTCCTCGAATGGCAGTGCATGCGACTGTCGCACACAGCGACTGACGTCTGCCCGTCAGAAAGTCACACTGCATGGGTTCCTCCACAACCGGGCAATTGGCTGCAATATGTCCCGCTTGCCGGCAGCGGTAGCAAACGATCCTTCTTGCGGCCTCTTGAGCCGCTGATTTCCCAGGCTGTTCTCGCCAAACTTGGGGTAGAGCTCCCACCCTCTCACTCTCTCCACCCTCACCCCTTGGAATCCTCTTATCCGCCCCTGGGGATGGTCTGGTCTTAGGGTGGAAAGTCCGAGTGTCTCTGGAAGAGGCCGTCAGGTTCTCTGTAGCCAAGTATTTCTCCACACGATCCACAAGACCATCGGCCGTCTCTGGGTCTCCATGGCTTACCCACTTTTGGATGGCAGTAGGAAGAGCTCTCAAAAACCGATCCATTACAACACGTTCCACAATCTTTGGTGCGGACAAAGTCTCTGGCTGTAGCCACTTTCTGCTCAGGTGAATGAGATCATACATTTGAGACCTGGGGGGTTTTCCAAGCTGGAAAGTCCAGTTATGCACACGCTGAGCCCGGACAGCCTGGGTGACACCCAGCCTTGCCAATATTTCAGCTTTTAGCATCACATAGTCTTTTGCTTGGTTAGGCTCTAGGTCATAGTAAGCTTTCTGCGATTCACCAGTTAACAGAGGAGCCACCAGTCCAGCCCACTGCTCCTCAGGCCACTTTTCTCTTTCAGCGGTCCTTTCAAATGTGGTCAAAAATACCTCTGGATCATCCTCTCCAGTCATTTTTGTCAATAAACGACTCACCCCAAAGGACGCGGTATTAGTGGGACGGCTTTCCTCACTGGTCTGCGGACGTTGCTGCATTGCTGCTTCCATCTGTTGTTGTAGTCTCTGCTCTTGCTTCTGCAACAGGTCTATGAAGCGGGCCTCAGATTGCTGCTGGGCTTGTTGCTGAGCCTCCAGACTCTGTTGCAAAGTTGCGTTTGTCTGCTGCTGGGCTGCAAGGCTCTGTTGATGAGCTTGCTGCTGGGCTGCGAAGTTCTGTTGTTGAGCTGCAAGGCTCTTTTGCAAACCTGCATTTGCTAGAGCCAGCTGCTTCAGTATCTCCTCCATGCTGGCTTAAAAAAAAACTGCCCGCATTCTCCACCAACTGTGAGGGGGTTAGCTCGGCAGCGGGTATGTGTGACCCCCGAGATGGGCTCCCCACACAAAAACAGGCCCAGCAAACGGAGGTTGTGGTTTTCAAAATCAAAAAGGTGCGGTTTATTTTCTATTTACAGTGACAAAACACAGCAAAGCAAAAGAAACATAAACAAAATAAATCCTGGTCAACTTGACCTCTGACTAAACATACAGGTTTCCTAACTAACAACTGGGATCAGCCTAGTGCTGTCCTAGTCCCTAAGTCCCTGGTTTTAAATGTCCAAGCAAATAGCCACACAGGCTTTGTCTCACCGCACAGGGGTTCACTCTCCCTAGACAGTCCACACAGGTCTGGGTCCAGGCATAAGCTAACATCTAATGAAGCTGGGAGTTCTTATAGAGGCCTAAATGAGCTGACAAGCTTCAGCTGGTCTCATCAACTCCCTGTCTGCACGACGCCCAGCACTCTCCCTAGAGGTATGAGTCATCCATGAGCCTACTAGCCTCAGCTGGGCTTATACAACTCTCCACCTAGTTGTATAAGTCGGCGTAAAGCCTGAATCTGGGCGAAATATATCTACCCCCCTGGATGCAACCAGGTGACTTTACCTTCCTGCTGTCACAATATATATATATATATATATATATAGTGTGTGCATACAGTATCTCACAAAGGTGAGTACACCCCTCGCATTTTTTAAAATATTTTATTATATCTTTTCATGTGACAACACTGAAGAAATTACACTTTGCTACAATGTAAAGTAGTGAGTGTACAGCTTGTATAACAGTGTAAATTTGCTATCCCCTCAAAATAACTCAACACAAAGTCATTAATGTCTAAACCGCTGGCAACAAAAGTGAGTACACCCCTAAGTGAGAATGTCCAAATTGGGCGCAAAGTGTCAATATTTTGTGTGGCCACCATTATTTTCCAGCACTGCTTTAACCCTCTTAGGCATGGAGTTCACCAGAGCTTCATAGGTTGCCACTGGAGTGCTCTTCCACTCCTCCATGATGACATCACGAAGCTGGTGGATGTTAGAGACCTTTTGCTCCTCTACCTTCCATTTGAGGATGCCCCACAGATGCTCAATAGGGTTTAGGTCTGGGGATATGCTTGGCCAGTCCATCACCTTTACCCTCAGCTTCTTTAGTAAGGCAGTGGTCGTCTTGGAGGTGTGTTTGGGGTCGTTATCATGTTGGAATATTGCCTTTTGTCCCAGTCTCCGAAGGGAGGGGATCATGCTCTGCTTCAGTATGTCACAGTACATGTTGGCATTCAAGGTTCCCTCAATGAACTGTAGCTCCCCAGTGCCGGCAGCACTTATGCAGCCCCAGACCATGACATTCCCACCACCATGCTTGACTGTAGGTAAGACATACTTGTCTTTGTACTCCTTACCTGGTTGCCGCCACACATGCTTGACACTATCTGAACCAAATAAGTTTATCTTGGTCTCATCAGACCACAGGACATGGTTCCAGTAATCCATGTCCTTAGTCTGCATGTCTTTAGCAAACTGTTTGCGGGCTTTCTTGTGCATTATCTTTAGAAGAGGCTGCCTTCTGGGATGACAGCCATGCAGACCAATTTGATGCAGTGTGTGGCGTATGGTCTGAGCACTGACAGGCTAACCCCCCCCCCACTCCTTCAACCTCTGCAGCAATGCTGGCAGCACTCCTACATCTATTTCCCAAGGACAACCTTTGGATATGATGCTTAGCACGTGCACTCTTTGGTCAACCATGGCAAGGCCTGTTCTGAGTGGAACCTGTACTGTTAAAACCACTGCATGGTCTTGGCCACCGTGCTGCAGCTCAGTTTCAGGGGCTTGGCAATCTTCCTATAGCCTAGGCCTCTTTATGTAGAGCAAAAATTCTTGTTTTCAGATCCTCAGAGAGTTCTTTTCCATGAGGTGCCATGTTGAACTTCCAGTGACCAGAATGAGAGAGTGAGAGCGATAATACCAAATTTAACACACCTGCTCCCCATTCACACCTGAGACCTTGTAACACTAACAATTTACATGATACCGGGGAGGGAAAATGGCTAATTGGGCCCAATTTGGACATGCTCACTTAGGGGTGTACTCACTTTTGTTGTCAGTGATTTAGACATTAATGGCTGTGTGAGTTTTTTTGACGGAACAGCAAATTTACACTGTTATACAAGCTATACACTCACTACTTTACATTGTAGCAAAGTGTATTTTCTTCAGTGTTGTCACATGAAAATATATAATTCAATATTTACAAAAATGTGAGGGGTGTACTCACTTTTGTGAGTTACTGTGTATCTATCTATCTATATATATATATATATATATATATATATACTGTAAGAGTTAATTTCTCATAGATAGTAGAATGCTTGTATGGCGTCATTTTCACCTCTGTCATTTACTGTCAGCTATCAGGCGAGCCTGTAATTGATAGCAAGACACAAGGAAGTAAGAACAATTTTAGCTAATTTGTACTTTGATATTTTTCCTCAACTCTTCTTTTCATTTTTGTTCTCTTCTTTGTAGTATTTGTGGCCTCAGACGTGCCCTGACATATGTTTTCTTTATTATAGTAAAGAGGACAAGCACAAATATTTCATTCACGGAGTTATAATAAGTTCCTTCAAGGAGTTGGCAAAACTCCAATTCTCACTTTCAGATGAAAACTTCTGGGTCATTTTTATCCTGGGGCTAACTGGCTGATTGCAGTCAAAACATGCTGTTTTGTCCTTAACCCTTCCGTATTGTGTCAGTGATCTAGTGTTACTGGATACACTGGTTAACACAAAAGTTTTAACACATATCTTCAGTGTTTTAGTTGCATTTTCTCAACAAGTGTTAAGAAAATAATCATATATATATATATATATATATATATATATATTTATTTTTTTAAAAGCCCCTCTCTGGTATATTTTTCACCTTCCTCCTACCCGTCCTTTCTACCCCATTTTATCACTGGATCAAAAAAAACCTAACTAAGCTCTTTATTTGCCATAGTCACATAATGCCACAGCCCTAGTCTTCTCTTCTGTTTACTTCATGCTTGGGTCCTTCTTCGAGTGTCCATGTCAGTGGCTGCATGACATGGACACATCCTTTTTGATGACCAACTTCAGGGTCCTCTCAAGATCTAGAAGAGGATGACGTCATCACAAGAGAATGGTAGGGGGCCAGTAATCCCAAAGCTTACCTCCAAAAAAGAACTTCCAAAATAGTCAGTAACTACTTGGCAACCAGCAATTGTTGTGAAAAAAAAACACATTTGTCTAGTTAGAACTATTGGTGGTCTATAGCTGGCTGTAAAAGTACCCCTTCCAGCATTGAGGGTCCGCAGCTGGCTAGAACAGTACCTTACCCTACAATGTTAGCACTGCTTGTTATTGGCTAGCTGTAAAAATGCCCCCCCCCCAACATGGTGGCCAGTGGCTGTCTGTAAAAATACCCCCCCAGCATTGGTGGTCAGTGGCCACCTGTAAAAGTGCCCTCCCCCATAATTGATAGTCAGGTGCTGGCTATAAAGATAACCTAGCCAACACTGCTGGTTTGTGGCTGAGTGAAAAATACCCCCCAACAATGGCGGTCATGGCTTGCTTATAAATTATCCTCCAAACATTGGTGGCCAGTGGCTGACTGGAACAATAACTTCCCCCTGGCAATAGTGATCATAGGCTGGCTGTAAAAATACCTCTCCAGAATTGGTGATCAGTGGCTGGCTGTAAAAATCACCCTCTCCAACATTGGTGGTCAACAGATTCCTGTGAAAATACCCCCCCCCCCGCAGCATTGGTGGTCAGTACCTGGCTGAAAGAATAATCCCCCCAGCATTGGTGGTCAGTCCCTGCCTGTAAATATACCTCCCCAACATCTGTGGTCATTGGAAAGCTGGATTGACAGTAAAAATAACCCCGGCGGCATTGATAGTCAGTGACTGGCTGGAACAATAGACCCACCCAGCATTAATGGCTATTGACCGCACCAAGTGTGTTCCAGTACCCGGCAGACAGCTGACACTCTGCATGTCACTGGCCAGTACAGGACCAGGGCTCGTGTACCCGTACACAGTATCAGAATGTTTCCGCACAAAAAGGACCTGGTGAGGGATCTGAAGAAAGAGGTTAAGCTTCTTTTAAATAAAATAAATAGGGGTGCATATAAGCTGTACAGTGCTGTAACACATGCACGCATGTTTTTTTTATTTTTTATAATTCAACTTTTATTAAAGATTTTGTTTACATAAAAATTTCAACATTCCTTATCATCATTCATACATTCACTTTCCCTTTGGGAGGGGAGGTCACTCCCCCGCTGCCATTTTGCCTCACCACTCTTTCCCAACGCTATACTTCCAGGAAGAGAAAAAAAAAAAACAACCCCCCCTCCTGTGAATTTAGTGTGCTTAACATTCCCCTATTTATTGTGTTACCCGTTCTTCTTGAGTATATACCACTCTATTTACTTTGTGTTTAATGTATAATGTATTCCCCTCATTAATTGTTCTTTTCCTGTTCTTACACTGTGCTCGACCCTATCCGTGTTTTATTAATTTCTCCATACATTTCCTTTCTTCTTTCTTTTTTTTCCCTTTCTCTTGGTGTTTCCCCTATTTATCCTTGTTTAAGGAGAAAAAAAAATAACAATTTCCTTTCCCTTTCTCCTTTCTTCCCCCCCCTCCTTTCCCCTCCCTTTTAGTTTAACTCCCCTCAATGTGTTCCTCATTAATTATTCTTGTCGTGTTCTTACAATGTGCTCGACCCTATCCGTGTATTATTATTCCCCCCCGTACCCCTTTTTTTGTGTTTCTCCTATTTATCCTGTGTTTAACTATTTGATCCCAAACCCCCCCCCCCCCTTACTTCCCCTTTCCTTTCTTTTTTCTCCTCTTTCCCTCCCTCCCCTCCTTCTCTTATACCCCATATTGTTCTTAAAGGGGTTTCGCGTACAAGGGAACTAGTGGTGTTGTAGTTTGTCCCGTCTCTATATTGTATATCCTACCGTCACCCTTTGGAGGGTATAGGGGATGTTTTTCCCTTTCCTCCTCGAGTATAGTTATTTTTCCTATTTCCTTTCTTTTCCCTTTTTCCCTTTTCCTTCCTTTCTATCCTCCTCTCCCTCTCTCCACTCCCTTCTCCCTCTCCTCTTCCCCTATGCTCTTTCTATTTCTGGTGCCAAGGTTCTCCAACCCTTCTATATTTCTCTATATTTCCTCTGTTGATCTCATATTTTATGTATCCACCTTTCTGCTTCCATTATTATCTCCACTTCCCTCTTCCATTCTTTAATGGTGGGAGATTCTTCTTTTTTCCAGTACTTAGGCACGCATGTTAGTGCAATGTCCATTAATTCACAGGTATATGTGCATTGCGGTACACTGACATTGATTCTGAACAGCATGTTAAGACACCTATACAGTTACAAAAATGCTTTGGTTCCATAGTGCACCACATCTGTGCACTGTGGTGTGCTGCATTTTCCAGAATAATTCAGGTATATTTTTGTGAAAAGCGCAGTGAAAACCCATTAAAATTACTGTGCTGCCCCAAAGTTTTCATGTTCATGCAGGTATGTTCCCACACCTTAACGAAGGTTGAACAAAAGGAAAAAAATGGCAGACCTGGTCATGCAGCAGATCAAGGTTAAAACTACACATGCAATTTTTAGTAGCGTAATTTCTCTACTAACATCACCAGTGATTGATCACTGAAAGTAGTATTTAATCACTGAACAGATGGAGCAAATGGCTCCCTATGCTTTAGCCCAGGGTTTCTCAACCTGGGTTTCATGGTTGCTAGGGATTCCTTGAGCAATGAGAATCTTCTGCCTTTCAGATAAGTTCCCACTGACATTATTGTTCTTCATAGCGATCTGTTTGGAGGGTGTTTCTTCACAATGATCACAATTGTAAGGAGCATACTTCCCACTAACCATCACATTAATGTAGTAACATGTTGTAGATATAGTAATTTTTAGCAGGGGTTCCCTTAGACCAGAAAGTTTTTTAAAGGGTTCCTCTGTGTTTAAAGGGTTGAGAAGTGCTGCTCTAGCCTGTAATAAAACTTCTCTTGCCTAGTCTCCCTTATTGTGCTACAGCGGGTGTAGTATCACTTGTTCAGGATCTTTGAATATGGCTTCAGTCAGGCTACAGGTACCTGCTAATCCAACCTTATAGAGAGTAAATAAACAAGAATGTGTAGATGTGTGAAAGTTATAGTTTGTAATCTGGAAACAAGAAAGAACGATTTTCGGAGACTCTATGTTGGTATGGGTTCTTCAGCAAAACACTCTTCCTGGTATATTTTCCATGTTTCCAAGCAGGTTAATACATAGACATCTCTTGGAATACCGATGGCTATAGAATACCTCCTAGAAGTTTTGATTCCACAATGGCTGTTTTAGATAAGGTTGGTATATTTTTTTTTCTACTGTGTGTCTTATGAGTAGACAAGACTTGATTGCAAATTTTATTCAATATACCATGAGTTCAAGGATAGTTTGACTTATATTCAAATCATAGCTGATAAGGGATCCATCAAATTATTGTGTTACATAATTTACATTCATGGATCAACAATTACAACAATTGTTTAAAAGTTATTTTAAAATAACCGCTGTCCAGTTTGGAATTACAGGTGGAGTCTACATTGTTGCTGGGCCAGATGTTCCTAGCAAATAAAACACCTGCTTCCTTCTACATTGATTCTAGTTGAATAGTACTTCCTGTACATTGAATTAAAAGTATAATAAAGAGAGACCAAAAAGTTTTAAGTATGTTTTTTTATTGTTGTGCTTGGATACATTTAGCATAAATTCTAATCCATTGTATGTTAAAGTGATTCTAAACAGAGATGCGTTAATTGCCATAATTCATTTACATAAATCATGTATATCATGCCACTGGATTTTGCTTTTTTCCCCCCTTATTCCTGCAGCCCTGTTGTGTGGTCACATTATTTTTCTCTGTTCTTTGGCATCTGCTCCGACAGATCCCTGGGAGAGTCTTCTATTATTCTGCTTATGTATGTGCTTTACAGTGTGAGCCCTGATTGATGCTGTTTAATTTAGTTCAAATTAAATTATGAATATCCAAAAACAGTTTTATAGCTTCCTATAAATCTTTAGTAATCTTCTAATGTGTATTTTTTGTGCATTAATATGGTGTAGGCAAAGCTATTGTAGACACTAGCTTTAATTTTGTTCAGATGGCACTTGCATCCAAGGTATTTTTTATTTTTTACAGGTATTAGCAATACTATTAGATATATTTAATACTGATTTATATTAAAACTAAGCTTTTTTTGCGAGTCTCTTGGTGAATGTGATCAATCAGCATACTCCAATATATCGCACCCCCATATTGTTTAGCAATAGGAGGACAAGGAGGAGGAGGGAAGTAGAGGAGTGTCATTTATCACTGTGTATACATCCACATGTGTGACTCTATACTCATGTTGGCTGCACAGATAAGAAAAAGGAGGAAATGAAAAGCTTAGAAGGCATCTGAACAATGAGCATGCTCGTTAGAGGACACCAGCTGGTTTACACAGCCTGTAATGGGGACACAGAGAATACGGGATGGACAGCTTAAGGCAGGATCAACCAGGTATACTTCACTCTACACAAAACAAATGCTTTAGTGGCTTTATGAGTATGCACACATTGTTATATGTAATGAGAGTTTTTCATAGTCTGGGTTTAATAATTTACATGTAGCACCCTTTACCTTAGGTATGTGCTAGAGTAAGATTTTTCTTTGTAGTGCAGGTAAATTTAGGCAGGCCTAGCCAAAAGCTAGGCCTGATTGTTTTAAACTGGGGGCTGGGAGTGGCCTTGAGTAGGCTGGTGACTCACAGCTAGCTTTACCTGTCAGTTACCTCCCTTCTGTTTCTAGAGACTTCTAGAAGGAAGGTGGGGAAGTAGGGTGGAGCTGTCTGGTGTGTTCTAAGGAGCTCTGATTAATCCCCAAACTGGAATGGCAGGGGACAGGCCTCCTTAAATACCTAGATTCAGCCCAGCTGGGGGGGAGTTGTTCGGGTGGAAGAACTTGAGATGGAGTATTTGGCTGTTGGTTCCTTTAAGGAAGCTCCCCAGTCTGGGGGGGGGGGGTCACCATGGGCCAGGGGCTCAGAGCTGAACAGGAAACCCATACAACCCAACGTTGTGTCCTGAACAGGAGCAGGAGAGGACAGCTGAGAATGCTGTCGGGCAAGTCTCCTGGAGGGATCCACCAGGTGTTGGGGAGTGGCACACAGTCAGCAACGCTGGGGAGGCATGCCGGAGTGGATTGGGAGGATGCAATTTGCCTGAAGAATTGTTCTGGAGGGAGAAGGAGAGATAGTCTGCAGCAAGTGTTGTGCAGGAGGAGAGTAGCTAAATTGTCCCAAACCATGCAAGAATCTTTTTCCGCCTGGTGGATTCTGCCCCTTCTGTGAATTTTCAGAATATGCTGTACCGCAATGACAGGTTCCCAGTCGATATTTATTTTCATGTAAGGCCATTCCATCTCTCTACCATCACATAGAAGGCAATGTTGTGGCATCATTGGGCAAGGCAGTCAACCTCAAAGACCATGTTACTGCTGACAAGTGGTCCAGCAAGCATGGGCAGGGACGATATATTTTGTTCACAGCACACTGGGTAACTCTGCTTGAAACTCAGAAGGATGCAGGACAGGGCTTAGTGCTGCAGCTTGTTGTGCCCCCACGTCTCCATACAGCTGGTGATGATGCCAGATTTGTCAGCTCCACCTCCTCCGACTCCTCCTCCTCCATGCCCTCCTCTGCTGAATTGTCCTATGAACCTCAAGTACCCCCTAAACGTTCAAAGGCCTATTCAATGAGTCAGGCTAAAAGGTACCATGCAGTGCTTCAGTTGGTGTGTCTAGGGGACAGGAACCACACCGGAGCAGAGATTCTTGCAGCTCTGCAGGGACAGGCCCAGAGGTGGTTCATGCCATGCCAGCTGGAGCCAGGAATGGTGGTGTGTGATAATGGCACAAACCTCCTGTCTGCCCTTAGACAGGGAAAGTTGGCACATGTGCCATGCCTGGCACATGTCCTCAATTTGGTGGTGCAGCGTTTCCTAAATAGGTACCTAGGGTTGAAAGATCTACTGAAGCAGACCAGAAGAGTGTGTAGCCATTTTATGCGGTCATACACAGCCAGTGCTCGGTTGGCTAAAATTCTGTGGGAATTCCACCTGCCCGTAAACCGCCTGATTTGTGACATGCCCACCAGGTGGAACTCGACTTTGGCAATGCTGCAGCGGCTGCAAATGCAGCAGTGGGGCTGTCAATGAGTACCTGTGTGAGTATGGCACAACGACAGGCTCAGGCCAGCTTGGCTTTTTTTCCCCACGCCAATGGCTATACTGTCATCATTTGTGGAGGCCACAAGGATGGTGAGTCGTGACAATGCAGGCATCAGTGACACAATCCCTGTTGTGTTCCTGCTGAAGCAGAATTTGCGTGGCATTTTGGACAGGGCACTCGAGGCAGAGCAGTGGGAGGAAGAGGAGGGCCTCCTTTTCTCTCAAGGCCCACTTTATACAGACACCATTGTTCCTATGCCACAGAATACACAAGAGGAGAGTGAGGAGGAGGAGGAGGATTCTGGCAGTTTCAGAGGCATTAAAGCAGAGGAAGATTTACGTCAAACAGTAAGAGATGGTTTTCCATCCGCAGGACCCTTGGGAGTAGTACGTGGCTAGGAGAAGGCCGTTCCAGATACTCTAATCCTCAGTGACGCAGAGGAGTCTGCTTCTCATGCCTCCACAAATTTGTGGTGCATGGGCTCCCTCATGCTTCAAAGCCCACAAAAGGACCCAAGAATACGTGCCGTAAAGGAGAAGGATCACTATTGGTTGGCAACCCTCCTTGACCACAGTTATAAGGGGAAAGTCTCAAAAATCATCTTGTCCCTGCAGAGAAATCTCTTGAGGACACTTTAAAGAGAAGTTTATGGAACACTTTTTTCCCGACTCTGGTAGGTTACAGCATTGTGGAAAACATAGTTTTGAGGCTTCTGTTGGTCAAGAGAGGAGCAGTATAGAAGGCGGCCGCCTAAGTGCTGCATTTCTCAATTTTTTTAGTCCTCACCATCCAGGGCTGTCAGCTTCCACATCCCATTGGCAGCATCTGCATCACATGGTGGACTATTATTTAGGGACGAAAACAGAGATGGAGAGCTTTCCAGTCGATGACCCAGCAAGCCATTGGATAGTTGACTGGAAAGCTCTCCATCGACGATCAACTGGCCTACTGGGTCATGAGAAAAGACCACTGGCCAGAACTTGCCCAGTATGCTATTGAGATGCTGGGTGGACCTGCATCCAGCATGCTTTCCGATCGGGCATTCGGTGCTGCTGGAGTTTTTTTTTACTGATCATAGAACGCATCTGTCCACAGACTCGGTGGACTGTCTGACTTTTATCAAAATGAATCAGTCCTGGATTACCAGCAGCTATAAAGCCCCTGATGCTGATGTCGTAGATAAAGTGTTTTTGGGATGTGGAATTTCTGCAGGACTTCTAAGCTGCTTAGTGTTGGGGGTGTTGCTTTTATCTGGAAGAATGTTTTTGGTGTAGGTTTCATAGGCACAAATAACACCAAAAGACCAATTTTTCCGCACCTGTTTGACAGGTGCATATCATTTCAATTTTTGACAGCAAGGCCAATTCTTGCTTTCATCAAGGGTACCTCTATAGGATTAGGCAGGCCCGGATTTACTCCCTTTGCGCCCCAAGGCCGGGCCCTTCAATACCGCCCCCCCACCATCACATAGGGGGGGCAGGGAGCGACACGGGGGGAGTAAGCGATTTTTTTGCAGACAATGACTGGTGTTCGTGCTTCAATCATTCCGGCACCATGGTTGTTATGGTGTCAGGATGATTGAAATGCATTATTTCTATCATTACATTGTAATATAAAATGAAATAGTTCAACTCACCATAAAGCAGAATGAGTGGGAGCCCTGAGCGTGTCACTTGCCACCGTCGCTTGTCACCAGATGGGAATGTCACTTGCCACGCTGCCTGCCACCAGATGGGAATGTCACTTGCCACGCTGCCTGCCATCAGATGGGAATGTCACTTGCCACTCTGCCTGCCACCAGATGGGGATGTCACGTGCCACGTTGCCTGCCAACAGATGGGGATGTCACTTGTCACGCTGCCTGCCACCAGATGGGGATGTCACTTGCCACACTACCTTCACCCCCAGCATTGCAGAGTACTTGCAGCCAGGTAAAACGCTGTCAGACTCTCCTCTCCTCTCCCGTGCGGGAAAACTAGCTGCAGGTGAACCGTGAAACAGAGGCACATGAGACTCGAGTGAGAGATGAGAGTGAGGGCAGGCGGTGAGAGATGACGTCATTCTCTCTCTTCTGTGTGATGTCGCGCAGCCTTCGCAGCCCTGTAAGTAAGGGCGGAAGTTGGAACAGCAGTGCGGGCAATGAGAGATGATGTAATCTCTCTCCACCGACACACGGCCCGCACTGCTGAAAAATTACTTGTTTCCTCCGCCGCGCGGCACAGCCCCTGCATACAGTGCCGCCCCGAGGCCTGGCCTCGTTGGCCTTGTGGGAAATCCGGCCCTGGGGTTAGGGTGTATAGGCACCACTGACACCCAAAGAACAATCTTTACGCAACTGTTTGACAGGTGCATATCATTACAATTTTTGACAGCAAGGCCAATTCTTGCTTTCATCAAGAGTACCTCTATAGGATTACAGTGTGAAGGTGCCACAGACACCCAAAGAAGAATCATTCCGCACCTGTTACAGAAGTAGAAATCCAAAGTCTGTGGTAACCTAGAGACACCATAATTTGTCCAAAAAATCTCTAATCTTGTTCCCCGTGCACTACATTGTGGCCTCATCATACAGACTGGCTCCCCAAGCTGTTGCTTACAAAATAAAGAAAGCTTGCAGGGCAAAACATTTTTTTGGGGCTTTATAAATGAAATTATTGCTGCAGCAGCTTTTATACACAGTACAGATGTGCCATTTTACAGGTGGACTAAGGGAACCCCCCATGCACTATATTGAAAGGAATTTTAAATTTTAAATTTTTTAAGCATCAATAAATCACTGCTCATTTAAAAATGACGTTTTTTTACAAACTTTTTTTTCATTGATACATGTCCCCCAGGGCAGTACCCAGACCACCATAACCATTGTGTGCCCAATTACTTGCATATAAGCCTTCAAAATGGTCACTTTTGAGTTTTCACGTTCGGGTCCCATAGACTTCAATGGGGTTCGTTATTTGGTTCCGAACTTTTCAGAGTGTTCTGGTGGAAACTGAACATGGGGTCGTTTGGCCCATTCCTAGTAGTAACCTGACAATGGAGCTTGAATGTCCTGTAGTGAGTTGACATTGGAGCTTGAATGTCCTGTAGAGAGCTGACATCGGAGCTTGAATGTCCTGTAGTGAGCTGACATCGGAGCTTGAATGTCCTGTAGTGAGCTGACATTGGAGCTTGAATGTCCTGTAGTGAGCCGACAGTGGAGCTTGAATGTCCTGTAGTGAGCTGACATCAGAGCATGAATGTCCTGTAGTGAGCTGACATCGGAGCTTGAATGTCCTGTAGTGAGCTGACATTGGAGCTTGAATGTCCTGTAGTGAGCTGACATCGGAGCTTGAATGTCCTGTAGTGAGCTGACATTGGAGCTTGAATGTCCTGTAGTGAGCCGACAGTGGAGCTTGAATGTCCTGTAGTGAGCTGACATCAGAGCATGAATGCCCTGTAGTGAGCTGACATTGGAGCTTGAATGTCCTGTAGTGAGCTGACATAGGAGCTTGAATGTCCTGTAGTGAGCTGACATCAGAGCTTGAATGTCCTTTAGTGAGCTGACATTGGAGCTTGAATGTCCTGTAGACCTGTTCCTGTGCCCACAACTCTGCAAACAGCATCACACACACTGACTCTGGCTGAGCGGAGAAGGTTAATTCCAGGTAACTGTATATACACCCCAATGGCTCAAGGACCACCAGCCAGGGCTACACTCGTAGGACAGAAAAGATTACATGGTGGCATTTTGGCGATGTACAAATAAATAAAAAAATCCTTGTTTATCTGTGTGTTGTATTAACAACATACAGATAAAAATAGTAGTATACAGTGCCTTGCAAAAGTATTCACCCCCTTTGGCTCTTTACCTATTTTGTTACATTACAGCCTTAAGTTCAATGTTTTTTTTAATCTGAATTATATGTGATGGATCAGAACACAATAGTCTAAGTTGGTGAAGTAAAATTAGAAAAATATATACTATTTTTCAGAAATAAAAAAATGATAATTGGCATGTGCGTATGTATTCACCCCCTTTGTTATGAAGCCCATAAAAAGCTCTGGTGCAACCAATTACCTTCAGAAGTCACATAATTAGTGAAGTGATGTCCAACTGTGTGCAATCTAAGTGTCACATGATCTGTCATTACATATACACACCTTTTTAAAAGGCCCCAGAGGCTGCAACACCTAAGCAAGAGGCACCACTAACCAAACACTGCTATGAAGACCAATAAACTCTCCAAACAAGTAAGGAACAATTTTGTTGAGAAGTACAAGTCAGGGTTAGGTTATAAAAAAATATCCAAATCTTTGCTGATCCCTAGGAGCACCATGAAATCTATCATAACCAAATGGAAAGAACATGGCACAACAGCAAACCTGGCAAGAGGTGTCCGCACACCAAAACTCACGGACCGGGCAAGGAGGGCATTAATCAGAGAGGCAGCACAGAGACCTAAGGTAGCCCTGGAGGAGATGCAGAGTTCCACAGCAGAGACTAGAGTATCTGTACATAGGACGACAATAAGCCGTACGCTCCATAGAGTTGGGCTTTATGGCAGAGTGGCCAGAAGAAAGCCATTACTTTCACCAAAAAACAAAATGGCGCGTTTTGAGTTTGCGAAAAGGCACGTGGGAGACTCCCAAAATGTATGGAGGAAGGTGCTTTGGTCTGATGAGACAAAAATTGAACTTTTTGGTCAGCAAAGAAAATGCAAAGAAAACGCTAAACACCATCCCCACAGTGAAACATGGTGGTGGCAGCATCATGCTGTGGGGATGTTTTTCAGCAGTCGGGACTGGGAAACTGGTCAGAGTTGAGGGAAAGATGGATGGTGCTAAATACAGGGATATTCTTGAGCAAAACCTGTACCACTCTGTGTGTGATTTGAGGCTAGGACGGAGGTTCACCTTCCAGCAGGACAATGACCCCAAACACACTGCTAAAGCAACACTTGAGTGGTTTAATGGGAAACATGTAAATGTGTTGGAATGACCTAGTCAAAGCCCAGGCCTCAATCCAATAGAAAATCTGTGTTCAGACTTAAAGATTGCTGTTCACAAGCGCAAACCATCCAACTTGAAGGAGCTGGAACAGTTTTGCAAGGAGGAATGGGCAAAAATCCCAGTGGCAAGATGTGGCAAGCTCATAGAGACTTATCCAAAGCGACTTGGAGCTGTGATAGCCACAAAAGGTGGCTCTACAAAGTATTGACTTTAGGGGGGTGAATAGTTATGCACATTGACTTTTTCTGTTATTTTGTCCTATTTGTTGTTTGCTTCACAATGTTCTGTAAATTAAATGATGCAAATCCTAATACAATCCATGTTAATTGCAGGTTGTGAGGCAACAAAACATGAAAAATGCCAAGGGGGGTGAATACTTTTGCAAGGCACTGTAGATTTGGCACCTTAAACTGAAAACAAAACATATAAAGATGAAAAAAAAAAAAAGGAAGACCTGGCCAAGCAGCAGATGAAGTCCAGAGCTAGGGGCGATTTTCAGTGTCTGAAACTTGCTGCTAAAATGGCTAGCGATAAATCGCTAAAAGTAGTAGGCAATCACTAGGGATGAGCTTCGAGTTCGAGTCGAACTCATGTTCGACTCGAACATTGCCTGTTCGCCCGTTCGCCGAACAGCGAACAAATTGGGGTGTTCGTGGCAAATTCGAAAAATCTATGGGAGAAATCTAAAGTGTTAATTATAAAGGCTTATATGCAAGTTATTGTCCTAAAAAGTGTTTGGGGACCCGGGTCCTGCCCCAGGGGACATGTATCAATGCAAAAAGAAGTTTTAAAAACGGCCGTTTTTTCGGGAGCAGTGATTTTAATAATGCTTAAAATGAAAAAATAAAAGTGAAATATTCCTTTAAATTTCGTACCTGGGGGGTGTGTATGATATGCATGTAAAGTGGCGCATGTTTCCCGTGCTTAGAACTGTCCCTGCACAAAGTGTCATTTTTGAAAGAAAAAAATGCATTTAAAACTGACTTGCGGCTATTAATGAATTGTCGGCTCCCGGCAATACATACAAAAGTCATTGATAAAAAAAAAAAAAAAGCGTGGGGGTTCCCCAGAATTCAATTACCAGGCCCTTCAGGTCTGGAATGGATATTAAGGGGAACCACGCCGCAAATAAAAAAAAATTGACGTGGGGTTCCCCCAAATATCCATTCCAGGCCCTTCAGATCTGGCATGGATTTTAAGGGGAACTCCACCCCAAATTAAAAAAAAAATGGCGTGGAGTCCCCCTAAAAATCCATACCAGACCCCTTATCCGAGCACGCAACCTGGCCGGCCGCAGGGGAAAAGGGGGGGACGAGAGAGTGGCCCCCCTCCCTCCTGAACCGTACCAAGCCACATGCCCTCAACATGGGGAGGATGTCCCCATGTTGATGGGGACAAGGGCCTCATCCCCACAACCCTTGCCCGGTGGTTGTGGGGGTCTGCGGGCGGGGGGCTTATCGGAATCTGGAAGACCCCTTTAACAAAGAGGACCCCCAGATCCCGGCCCCCCCCCCCCTATGTGAATTGGTAAGGGGTACATAGTACCCCTACCATTTCACGAAGAAAGCGTAAAAAAATGTTTAAAAAAACACACAAACACGTTGAAAAAGTCCTTTATTAAAAAAAAAAAAACAAAAAAAAACCCATTCCAGCGGTGAAATCCAGTGTCCCGCGGCGATCCCGATATCCAGCGCTGTCCGTCATTGGTTGTGCCTGAGCGGACCTGATGGGGAACTCCCTCTCAGTATTTTAAATGTATAGACCCGCCCCTTCTAAAGTTCCCCATCAGGTCCGCTCAGCGGACCAGATGCGGAACATGAGAAGGGGCGGGTCTATACATGTATTACCAAAGTGAGAGCAGTTCCCCATCAGGTCCGCCTCCTCGGTATGTCGGACCCGCCTACGTCATTGGCTTGAGCGGGGAACTTCCTTCACTGTGTAAATTTAAATTTACATAGTGAAGGAAGTTCCCCGCTCAAGCCAATGACGTAGGCGGGTCCGACATACCGAGGGGGCGGACCTGATGGGGAACTGCTCTCACTTTGGTAATACATGTATAAACCCGCCCCTTCTCATGTTCTGCATCTCGCCCGCTGAGCGGACCTGATGGGGAACATTAGAAGGGGCGGGTCTATACATTTAAAATACTGAGAGGGAGTTCCCCATCAGGTCCGCTCAGGCACAACCAATGAAGGACAGCGCTGGACATCGGGATCGCCGCGGGACACTGGATTTCACTGCTGGAATGGGTTTTTTTTTTTTTTTTTTTTTTAATAAAGGACTTTTTCAAGGTGTTTGTGTGTTTTTTTAAACATTTTTTTACGCTTTCTTCGTGAAATGGTAGGGGTACAATGTACCCCTTACCAATTCACATAGGGGGGGGGCCGGGATCTGGGGGTCCTCTTTGTTAAAGGGGTCTTCCAGATTCCGATAAGCCCCCCGCCCGCAGACCCCCACAACCACCGGGCAAGGGTTGTGGGGATGAGGCCCTTGTCCCCATCAACATGGGGACATCCTCCCCATGTTGAGGGCATGTGGCTTGGTACGGTTCAGGAGGGAGGGGGGGCCGCTCTCTCGTCCCCCCTTTTCCCCTGCGGCCGGCCAGGTTGCGTGCTCGGATAAGGGGTCTGGTATGGATTTTTAGGGGGACTCCACGCCATTTTTTTTTTAAACTTGGGGTGGAGTTCCCCTTAAAATCCATGCCAGATCTAAAGGGCCTGGTAATTGAATTCTGGGGGACCCCCACGCTTTTTTTTTTTTTTTTTATCAATGACTTTTGTATGTATTGCCGGGAGCCGACAATTCATTAATAGCCGCGAGTCAGTTTTAAATGCATTTTTTTTCTTTCAAAAATGACATTTTTTGCAGGGACAGTTCTAAGCACGGGAAACATGCGCCACTTTACATGCATATCATACACACCCCCCAGGTACGAAATTTAAAGGAATATTTCACTTTTATTTTTTCATTTTAAGCATTATTAAAATCACTGCTCCCGAAAAAACGGCCGTTTTTAAAACTTCTTTTTGCATTGATACATGTCCCCTGGGGCAGGACCCGGGTCCCCAAACACTTTTTAGGACAATAACTTGCATATAAGCCTTTATAATTAACACTTTAGATTTCGAACGTTCGAGTCCATTGTATTTAATAGGGTTCTAAAGTTTACACGAACATTTTGTCTGTTCGCAGGTTCTGGTGCGAACCGAACAGGGGGGTGTTCGGCTCATCCCTGGCAATCACTAAACAGATGGAACAAATGGCTACCTATGGTGTACACTATACAGTTGGAAGAAAACATAAAAAAAGTAGAGGAACAAAATTTGTTTTGCGGTTTTAAAAATATTCTTGTTTAAGCCTTACCATATCTTGCACTTAAAATATGGAGAGAATTGAGCCATGCCAATTACATGCTGTACAAACAGAGCATACTATGTTGCAGGGCCGGTGCTACCACTAGGCAAACTAGGCGGGCGCCTAGGGTGCACTGCTGCCTAGGGCGTCCGGCCGCTGGTTTCCCTACTCTCTGCACTATGTACGTTTTCGGTACTGTATTATAAATACCTCTCTAATAAATGTTATAACCTCTAGTGTGCGCTGCTAGGATAAATTGTGCACAAGGGAATGCCTCTGCTGCATGTTACTCAGGCAGCGCTCTGTAGTGTCATTATAGAGGTGCAGCACTGGAGGACATGTCCTGATGGAACAGAAGCAAACATCCCCTGCGCACCTTTATGATCAGTGCTCTCTACTGCAGCCGCATGCTTCCTCTAGCGCCGCCTCCTGTCACACTGATGCTTGGGCAAAGGGGGTGGATTCGGGGGCAGAGCCAGGGGGGGCGGCAAAATTAGGTTTTGCCTGGGGTGTAAAAAATCTTTGCACCAGCCCTGCTATGTTGTGTTACTTTCAGACAAATATACAGTATGCAGCCAGTGCTGTGCTATAATACACACGACGTACTGGTAAATAAGCTTATCAAGGATCAAGAATATGTTATGCCAAAAGTATGTTTAACCACTTCCCGCCCAGTCAATAGCATATTGACGTCCGGGAAGTGGTTCTGTTATCCTGACTGGACGTCTATTGACATCCAGCAGGATAACATGCTGGCGCGCACCCTCGAGGGCGCGCAGCATGGCGATCGCGGGTGCGACGTGTCAGTCTGACATGCCGCATCTCCGATCGTGATAAGAAGCCTCCGTCAGAGGCTTCTTACCACGTGATCAGCTGTGACCAATCACAGCTGATCATCGCTTGAACCAGGAAGTGCCGGTAAATGTCATTTCTTGGTTTGCGCTGACAGGGAGAGCCGATCGGCGGCTCTCCCTGTCAGAGGGGGGGGGGATCTGTGCTGATAATCAGCACATTGATTATCAGCACAGCCCCATCAGATGTACCTAAAAGCTGCCAATCGGTGCCCAGTCAGTGCCCCATCATAACCCCCTGCCAGTGCCCAATAAAGTGCCAATCAGTACCCACCATAGTGTCAATCAGAGCCCACTACAGTGTCAATCAGTGCCCATTACAGTGCCAATCAGTGACTCCTGTCAGTAACTAATCAGTATCTGCCCATCAGTGCCACCTGTCAGTGCCATCTGTCAGTGCCACCTGTCAGTGCCAATCAGTACCACCTATCAGTGTCCATCACAGCCGTCTGTCAGTGCCCATCAGCGCCGCCTGTCAGTGCCCATCAGTGCCACCTATCAGTGCTGCATATCAGTGCCGCCTATCGGTGCCCATCAGTGCTGCATATCAGTGCCGTCTATCAGTGCCCATCAATTCTACATATCAGTGCCTCCTCATCAGTGCCCATCAATGCCACCTTATCAGTGTCAACTCATCAGTGCGCATCAGTGCCGCTTCATCTGTGCCCGTCAGTGAAGGAGAAAACAAAATTGTATAACAGAAAAAAAGAAAAACTTTTTTTTTTTCAAAAAATTCTGTCTTTTTTTTTAGTTTGTTTAGCAAAAAATAAAAACCCCAGTGGTGATCAAATACCACAAAAAGAAAGCTCTGTTTGTGGGAAGAAAATTATAACAATTTAGTTTGGGTACAGTGTTGCATGATCGCCCAATAGTCATTGAAAGTGGGACAGCGCTGAAAGCTAAAAATTGTCCTGGGCAGGAAGGGGCGAAAGTGCCTGGTATTGAAGTGGTTAAGCACTGCCATTATTGAGTAACATTGCTACAGTATTTACCAGTTGTGAGATGTTCAAAATGATGATTTAGTTTTTTCAAATATTATACGTGTCAACATATTTAGTGGTCAGGGCCTGCCTGAGAATCCACTGGTAGAATAAGAATAAGTGTGTTGTAGGTAGCAATTATCTATAAGATATCAGCTTTTATGTTCAATCCGATCTTAAAATAAATTTAAAGCCCTTACTGAATGACATTTAGCCCTGGTTCACATTATAGCGATCTCAGACATCGCATGTGATTTGCACCCGCACCGCAGGTGCCGATCACATGCGATGTCTGTGCGATGCGAGTTCAGCCATACAATTGTATGGCTGAACTCGCATTGGATTCGCAGAAGGGACTTTTTTTTTCCCCGCACTGGAATTGGATCGCATGGGTGAGAATCTGATTCCTGTCCAAATCCACAGTTCGCACTGCGATCTGTGAACCGACCTGGGGGTGTCATTAACATTGTATTGACACCCACAGCGGTTCGCAGAGAGCAGTGTGAACTGCCTGCGGAAGAGGAGCGATGCGGGAACCGGCGCTGGAATTGCGTTGGTTCCTGCATCGCTACAGTGTCAACCTAGGCTGAGGCTTCATGTACACAGGACGTTTTTACAGATCAGTAGACCCTCCCAAATGCCTACAATGCAGAAAAAATCTCTCTCTCTCTCATTGCAAATGGTCAAGAATGTTTCCCCACTGAAAACACCTATAAACGAAAATGCTTATAAACACGATTTACCGTGTTTAGGCGCGTTTACACGCTGTTACAAGCATTTGACATTTCAAATGCCACTAAACTACCGTCCTGAATGCAATTTTTTGAAATGCTTCTAACCTCAACTGCTTCTAAACTACTATAAACACCTGAGTGTACCCATAAGATAACATTAAGGAGAGTTCAGGGGCTGCTGAAAAAAAAATGCCCAAATGCTCCTAAACATTCGTTTACCAGCTGGAGAGTGCACACGAGGCCCTAGAATGGAACACCAAAGCTAATTATATACTAGTAGACTTTTGAAAAACGTTCATAAAAATATTAGTATGAAAATTTGCAGAACATTTGATGACTTGCCCAATGTTGCTCAAAAGTACTTCAAAATTTCTCTTGCTATTAACATTGGATTTTGGAATGAATGGACTTTTTTGAATGGAAATCACATACCCTGTTAGAAATTCATTTGTTTGAGAAAAAAATTCTGCTCAGCTTCAAATTTTCTCATCACTACAGTAATAAAGTAACATCGATTTGACCCCTCTAACGTTTTGAAGATCAAACAAACCTTATTAATACATAAAAATCAAACAAAATTCTACTAATGTATGGGCAGCTTTACATATACTGTAGTTCATACAATCCATGTAACATGTTGACAGTGCAGAAGAACAATTGGGAAATAGGGACAGAGCATTGTCACCCCATTACAGCAAGTGCCTGGAAATGGATCTTCATGGTAGGATCACCATGTATTAGTTTATTAAATGCTACACATTTAAAGAGGTTTAAAATTACTTTTTTAATATTATTTTCCAACATAAGTTTACAATACATAACTTTTTAACTTACAATAACATGTTAAAGCTTGTATGAGATTTCAATGACTTGGGCTGACATGTACTTGAACACCACTAATGCACACGATCAGAATTTCCGACGACAAAACTGTGTTTTTTTTTTCCGTCGGATTTTCGCTCAAACTTGTCTTGGATACACACGGTCACACAAATGTTGCTCGGAAATTCCGATGATCAAGAACGCAGAGACGTACAACACTACGACGAGCCGAGAAAAATGAAGTACAATGTTTCCGAGCATGCGTCGAATTGGTTCCGAGCACGCGCAGCACTTTTGTGCATCGGAAATGGCTACACACGATTGGAATTTCCGACAAGAACTTTTGTTGTCGGAAAAATAGAGAACCTGCTCTCAAACATTTGTTGTCGGAAATTCCGACAGAAAATTTCCAATGGAGCCTACACACGGTCGGAATATCCGACCAAAAGCTCACATCGAACATTTGTTGTCGGAAATTCCGATCGTGTGTACGCGGCATAAGAATTATTCTGCACACTATGTTTATTTTATTTTTGCATTCATAATGTAATTAAATGATTTTATTTGCAAGGGGCCCTATGGCGTGTATGATAAAATGAAAAACAGTTTGTGAATATGTCTTAATTTCACAGTTGCACATCATTATGTGTATTGCCAAGGGTGTTATGAATAGAAAGCAAGGGTTATATATTGGAAAAGCCCCCCAACTTAAACAGTGCATCTTTTATGTCTCTTTATTGGAGCTGTTTTTCGTTATCTGGAAGAGATCTTTCCCTTTTTGTGCTATATAATTTGCCCTTGAAGTCTTGTGTCTAATCATTAGTTGAGCAACCAATAACGTCTCCCAGCCCCCTCCATTTTATGACCATCATTTCTGCCTCAGTTCCATGAAAAACACGTTTTCTCATCAGAACTGTTTTTGAAGCAAAGTCTCTCCCTTTTCATGTCTAGATTATGGTGATACAATGGTTTTCCTGCATCGGCTTCATGTGAGAGAAAGGAATTCATGTAGAAAAAGGGAGATTTATGATAGCATTGTATTTCTATTTGAATATGTGAGTTAATAACATGCATATGTATTTCGTTTTAAAGTCTGAGAAGATACGCCATAGGCAAGAGGAAAGCTTAAAGCCATGTTGCTGGCAGGATAGAGTGAATAATTCTGATCTGGACTTCATTCATAAACAGCAGCTCTCACACACACAGCCGTGTGTTTTGCCAAATCGGAACTGAAGTGAGTGCCAGGATTTCCTGATTTGTTTACATTTCTCCCAAAACTTTTTTGCCCCGGACTCTGACAGAATTAGACTTCCTCTTCCAGTTTTGGCTCCTTTAATACTATTCTTGCTTGATGAACTCTGTACCCTTTCCCTGCATTCTCCTTTGTTCTCATCTCAGCTGCGCTCCTTTTGTCTTGGAAAACTGTGATAATGAAAGATGCAGACACATGATAATATTGTTGTTTGTACCAAGGCGGAACAAAACTCCATGTATGGTATTGTTGGATCCGAGCCAATGGCAAATAAAGAATAATGTAATACATGTATACCTGATTTTCAATGGAACACTTACATATAGATCATGCAAAGTACTGTTAAGCCCTGTACACACGATCGGATTTCCTATGGATTTTAAACTGATGGATTTTTCCATCGGAAATCCGATGAAGCTGACTTCCATCAGTCTTGCCTACACACCATCAGTCAAAAAAACGATCGTCCCAAACGCCGTGATGTAAAACACTCGGACGAATTAAGAAAAATTAAGTTCTATGCTTCTGAGCATGCGTCGACTTTTTTATCCGATGGAGTTCCCCACAGACGATAGTAATTTTCTATCGTTTTTTTTTTCCATCGGATTAATTTAAAACATGTTTTATTTTTTAACACCGATGGAAAAAAGACCGATGGGGCCCATACACGATCGGTTTGTCCGATGAAAAAAGTCCATCGGACTGTTTTCATCTGTAAAACCGATCGTGTGTACAGGGCTTTAGTGGATAATACCTTCTTATGGCACAGGAAGAAATACAAGGCAAACGTGGGGAAAACGCATTAATTCAGGTTTCTGGGGTACAAACATATGCCAGATACATAAAAGTACAAAAAGCCCCATCGAGACGCCACAGACTCCCCCCAGAACTTCAAAAAAGAGAACTCTCTTGGAGTTTTCATTCTCATACATGTAACTGTACATCAGCAGGTCCTTGTCTTCTATGGTCTTGTCATGTACCTCTTACTATAGGTAATGATTAAGCACAGTTTGGATGTGTGAAATGCGTCTACGTGACTAAATATCTGGTGTCCTGGTGTATCCTGGTGATTTTCAATAAAGGCAAGTTTTTGGAACCTTTGGATGTGCAGCCATTTCTTCTTTTTCCAAGTATTCCACGGAGGCGGGCCGGGCTAGCACTCCTACTTGGTTCCAATTGGGGATGTATATACCTGGAGCGGCGGATTCTTTCTTTCTTTACCTCTTACTATAGTGGCCATCATTTTCAAAAAATGGAGGCCGCAATTGCTGAATTTTCCTTTCAAAAATGTTGGTTGCCTGGCTTTCATGCTGCCTTGTTTGCATCAGTTTTTTGAATCGCTGACCTGGAAAAAACATGCAAATAGGCCATACTGGATTTTCTGCACATATGTTCTAGGTCAGTGACTCAAAGTATGAGAGCTAATGGCTCAGTATAATAACAAAACAACCAGCACTAGAGAAGCATGTTGGTAACCACATCTAGCATCCCGCTTAACCTCCGGACGCAATTAGAGACCCCTAGAGATTAGGTGGGCAGACCTTTCACCTCAGGGTTGAGTCTTATATATAGTGGGGTTTTGGAAGGATGGGTTTCTGGGAGCTTACAATCTAATATAGAGGGGCTGGTGGAACAAAAGGGAATAACTGTGAGGGATGAACTGATGGGAGAAATAAAAGATTTTGTTATTAGCTGAAGGCAGGATAGACTTCCCTGACGAGATACGTTTTTAGGGATCTCCTAAAAGTGGACAGAGCCTGGGAGGCAAGAGAACCTAAAGAAAGTCACTCCAAATGTTTATGTCCCCCCCCAGCAATAAACCCCCTAGTGGTTGACCAGAGAGACATGGTTATTTATAACATTGATTATTGGATCCTCTTACACTGTTGTTAAGTACACTCTCCATCAGCAGGCATAAGCAAACTATAACAAGACAAAACACCTCCTGCGCATGAGTGTGGTGGTGGTCCAGCGCCAATTCTTCATGTACATCCACTTCTCTACTGGAAATATGGACACAGAATGCTGCCCTCTTAGGACTGGGGGAGCCCCAACATCGTACTATGAAAACACAAAAGAGAGAGGGGGTACTATTCTAGTGCATTATCCCAATGAAACATTTATTGTAAGATAAAAATAAATCTACTCACAAACACAATATCAGACAAAGCTCATCAAAATATCAGAGTTAGTCAGGGACTCCACACCACTCGGATGATGGTGTGAAGTTTAGTGAGGAGAAACAGGAAGTGAGAAATCCAGACAAAGAAAAAAAACATTTAGAAGGTAAATCAAAGGAAAAAGAGCCTGGGATGTCATTTACTGATAATATCTGGCTTGAGATTCGGTGTCCCTGCATTCATCGATCGGTGAGGACGGTTCCTGAGGATTTTACATCTATACCTTTGCTTGATTGACCCACCACCGCTGGTGTGTGTGTCCATACATAGGGGTAAGAGTACCCATTTATTTTTCCCCATTCCTGGTGTTGGAATCACGTCCCCGGGTGTTGCAGTTTTATGTACACATATATTCTACACAAACTTGAAGTCGCTATGGATATACCGAAGTTTGATTGATTGCATTTGTTCTCAGTTCACTTACTGAGCATCCCATTGGACTTTGTTGTCAGTCACATCACTTTATAGAACTTTATATATGAGTTTGCACATTTTATCATTCACAACCGTTTGGTATTCATATATACTCTGGGGTCACTCCCTCTATTTGTATTGGTTAGTTAGTGAAACTATCACACGCCCAGATTTATATATATATCTGGGTTCTCACATAGTACTTTGGAGCTGCATTTTTCTATTTTCTGTTAACTATTTTGCGATTTTGTCTATTTGCTGATGCTAGCAGCCATCTATTCATTTGTTCACTCAGTAGCGCTACTTTGTTTATTTTATATACTCCACATGCTCCTGGGCTTGGGGGGACACCACCTGGATCTCAACTGGCTTACACGTTTTAAGGGTAGTACCCTCTTCCCCAGAGCCAAACCATTCGGATCCTTACAGCTTAGCACGTTATATGCAACTAAACTTGGCATGAGAATTGTTTACACCTCCAACCCTTAGGGTGGATCCCACCTCCCCATAGTCACGGGACACTGACAATTATCACCTGCCACAGCCAGCTCAAAATAAAATGGAAACAACTCCAATGTAAAGAGCAAATATTTCACATTCATTGTAGAAGATACCAATTTACTTTCAATGCATGCATAATTCATTAATTGAAGTCAGAGACTGTGACATCATCAGCCCTCCTCTCTTGCTCGGCCAATCAAAGGAAGCTTTGTAACCATTGATAGAATGCAAAGCTGCCTGTGAATGGCTGAGCGCCACTCAGACAGATGCTGTTTTGTTCTGGGTGTGAGACAAGACCTCTCGCACCTGGAACACAGTGTTGTATACTGTATGTAGATAAGGCTACATACAGCTTATCCACTTCAATACAGGGCTTTTTGTACCTATTCAATACCGAGCCTATTTTGGCACTTCTCTCCTACATGTACAAATCATCATTCTTTTGCTAGAAAATTACTCAGAACCCCCAAACATTATATATGTTTTTTTAGCAGACACCCTAGGGAATAAAATGACGGTCATTGCAACATTTTTTCTTGCACAATATTTGCGCAATAATTTTTCAAACGCCTTTTTTAAAAAAAAAAAATGGTTTCATGAATTAAAAAATAACAAAACAGTAAAGTTAGCCCAATTTTTTGGGAACATATGAAAGATAATGTTACGCAGAGTAAATAGATACCTAACATGTCATGCTTTAAAATTGCGCACACTCATGGAATGGCGCCAAACTTCGGTACTTAAAAATCTCCATAGGCGACGCTTAAATTTTTTTTACAGGTTACCAGGTTAGAATTACAGAGGAGGTCTAGTGCTAGAATTGTTGCACGCGCTCTAACGCACGCGGCGATACCATACATGCGTGGTTTGAACGGCGTTTACATATGTGGGCGACTTACGTGTGCATTCGCTTCTGATCGCGAGCTACCGGGGACAGGGGCGTTTTAATATTTTTTATTTATTTATTTATTTACTTTACTTATTTATTTCTTTTTTTACAATGATTTTACTTTTTTTTTTTTTTTGATCACTTTTATTCCTATTACAAGGAATGTAAACATCCCTTGTAATAGGAATGTGTGTGACAGGTTCTCTTTATTGAGAGATGCGGGGTCAATAAGACCCCACATCTCTCCTCCAGGCTGGAAAGCATGAGATCAGTGAATTTTTTTTCACTGATTTCATACTTACAGCCGCAATGGCGGCTTTGTTTACATTTGAGACCTGGGCGTGACGTCATCACATCGCGCCCGGGCCTCCGACGATCATAGAGATGACTGGTGACCATCTGGTCACCAGTCATCTCTATGCTCATCACGTGACTCCACCAACGATGCCGGAAGATTCGCTCCGGGTCCCCGATCGCACGGGGGAGCCCGGAGAAGCACCGGATGGCGGCGGGAGGGGGGGGTGTCCCCTCCCGCCGCCTATAAGAACGATCAAGCGGTGGAACCGCCGCTATGATCATTCTTATGGTGCACAGAATCGCCGGCACTTCAAAAGGATATCTGAATGATGCCTCTAGCTGCAGGCATCATTCAGATATCCCCCTACAAAGCCGAGGATGTCATATGACGTCCACCCAGGATGGGAGATCCCATCTGTGGACGTCATTTGTCTATGGCTGGGTAGGTAAGTGGTTATACAGCACACCAAGCAGCCGCACGTTAGTGAGGGAAATAGTTTGTTTGAATCAACTTGGACCGAATTAACTATGTAAACTGAAACTTAAGCTGGAGATCAGCTTTAAAGTTTCATTCAGACCTGCAATTTAAATGAAATCCCAGATGTATTAAATAGGTTTCACTACAATCCGTACAATTTTTTTCCGAATGAAAACCATATGTAGCAATACCCTCTTCAGGGCTGCTGGTTAGTTTTGGGTTTTTCACGTTACCTCTTCAGCTGCGTTGTCCGGGTAGGAAAGTCTGTAGTAATGCAATGTTCACACAGATGTAAAACCTCAAACAGTTAGGCTTTATTTTTCTTATGCAGTAAACATTGAGAAGTAGAAGGCATAGAAGAAAAGGGGAAGGTTCAGGCACTCGCCACAAAATTTGACAAAGGTACAAGTTCAAAGTCACTCACCACTCTCAATGTTAGAGTGGGTATTGGTCACCCGGATAGTCCCCTCTCACATGGCCTAGCAGCCGGGATGACACGAATCAGCAAGAGGGCAGTCTCTGCCACAGTCTGCCCAAGGTGAAGAAGGTCTCTGCCACAGACCTGTTTAAATGTACAAAGTCTCTGCCACAGACCTGTTTGAAGTTGAGCAATGGATAGTCCAGGAATCCTCTGCCACAGAATTTCAAAGTCCCAAACTTCCAGCCGCACAGTTTAAAGAGCCTTTAAACCAGGGGTCTCAAACTGGCGGCCCTCCAGCTGTTGCGAAACTACAAGTCCCATCATGCCTCTGCCTGTGGGGAGTCATGCTTGTAACTGTCAGCCTTGCAATGCCTCATGGGACTTGTAGTTTCGCAACAGCTGGAGGGCCACCAGTTTGAGACCCCTGCTTTAAACCAATCCGGCGAACTGCAGGGCTTGTAGTGTAATGGATCCCTCCTTAATAAAGTTGCCAGGCCTCACCCGAGACAGCAGCATTTTGCCAGTCTCCTCCGGGGCAGGTCCTCCCCTGGTCTCCTTCATTAAGATGATTCCTCTCCATTTTGAATGGACAGCTTGGGATCCCTTCTCTGGATATAGGCCCCAGCCAGATGCAGCCTCGGGCAAACGTGGCCCTGAGACCAAGACCACACACACACCTCGTGCCCGGAGGGCTGTGGGGCGAGAACGAACCCCAATCAATGCCATCTGCCCCTTAAGTATCCCCTCCCAGCAGGCACAGCGGGTTGACCACTCCCACTATACCAATGCCAAGAGGGGCCACTCAATGTACCATGATCCGCCCGTGTTCCAACAAGTGCCTGAGGTGGCAACGCCACCTACAGGCAAAAAGGGAAATCACTACCAGCCAAACCATAACTGAGACAGAAGAGAATTTGAGTGTAATTATCAACCATCTGAGCCCATCTACTGGCTCAGACATCCCTCTAAATTTAAATAGCGTCCTGACCTTTTGGGATGGGCGCTACACATATTTACAGTTAGAATTTTGTTAGTTTGAGAAATATTATCTATCCTGCTCCTTTGAATTTTCCTGGAACTACAGCTGAAAATAAATGTCGATTTGACCCCCTTAACCATCAGAAAATTTAACAACTATCCAAAATGAACATTTTCCCACAAAATTCTACCAGTGTATGACCAGCAATACTCTGTCATCTGGGACAGGTGATAAGGTTATATGTTCTCAAATGGGAACCAGACTGCAATATAAAGTTGCCATTTATTCTAGCCCTTTCTCCCTGTGAGCAAAAGCAATAAAAAATAAAATAAAAATGTTGCTGGTGTTTAAGCCTTGTTTGTCTTGGATCTTGTCCTGGTGCATACTGAATTATCAAAGTTCTATCTGGTGCATAAAATCTTGCAGCTAATTAAAAATTGTTTACCCCATGGAAAGAGGAAGAATCATTGCAAAAATTGGCCAGAGAGAAAGAGATACCGCTCCAGGTGGGTACAATCCGGCAATCAATGTCCTCTCGGAAACCAAGGGTGCAGTCAATGCTTGTAGCAGAAAATAGGGTGGATGTATGGACAGCTGCACTCCAAAAAAACGTTCAGTTAGCCTTTTATTTAAAAATTGCAAAGCACTACAGATAACAGCAGACAAAATGGGGGTACAACTGACATGTTTCGCACTGGGAACTAGTGCTTAGTCATAGCTGACAAAAAATTGTCCAGATAGAAGAAACCGTGTATGGGGTGAGTGTACAGTAGGGTGACCAGACATCCCCGGTTTCAGGGGACAGTCCCCGGATTGAGGACACTGTCCCCGGACCAAGTCTGTCCCCGGGTTTGTCCCCGGATTGGATTTGAATAGGGGCTGGGGCAATTTCATAGACAGTCAGTGCAGGATAAAAAAAAAAAAAATATGAATTACACCCCCCGCTCCGCCACTCTTACTAGCTTAGGGGGGTGTATTTTTTTCCATTATCTGTGCCCCTTTCTGATGATCATGTGCTGGTCGGAGCGGAGGGAATATTTCTTCAGTTTCGGGCGCCCATTCAGCTCTTCTCGCATGTTCTTCTGCCTTGGATCAAGTCCCGGCCAGCCGCCTGCCTGCTTATCTCCTTGCCTTCCCTGGCGGAGTGATCTTCCTCCGCTCCCCACCCAGTAATAGCCGGGGCCCGGAGGGTGAGACTTGACAGGCTGTGAGGCGGCGGCGATGGGCAGAGAGTCGTTGATTTCCGCCATTACTAATAAAAAAAAAAAATATGTCCCCGGATTTCATTTTAAAAATCTGGTCACCTTAGTGTACAGCAACCATTAACAGGGCAAAAAGGTTATGGATCTGTTCTTCTACGGCACCTGAGTGGAAAAATACGACATAATACAGACAGGATGTATCTGCACCAAAGCAATAATTTCATGAATGGGTTTTGTTCATTTACATAAGTATCAGTATCCCTAGTGAGAATCAAAAAGTACAGGAAACAAATAAGCTATTGTCTTTGGACAGTAGAAGTGGGTGGAAAATAAACATACCACAATAAAGATACCAAAAGAAATCTCTGGAAGCCGCTGTGTACTATAGTACCTGGATCTTACTACATGCTTTGCACAAAAACAGATGTCTGCATGGAAGACGTCTTTGACATAACAATGACTCATGAGAATAAATCACAATCATAGGATGCATGACACAAGGAGGAACTGTGTAATGTATGCCGAGCAAACACAATCAAGACTGTCGTTTTCTCCTCACTGAAAAACAGCCACAAAGGAAAAAGGTGCTTGTACAGCTTTCTTAACTATTTTCCTGTTTTTGCATGACACTGTCATCATAAAAGAGAACAATGGTGACAGCGTTGTAACAGACTGCCTTGCTATCTAGGGATAATCTTATTTGTTACCTCACTTTCATGTAAGAGGAACACAAACATAAAACGCTGTGTTGCAGGTGTTTGTTACATGTGTTGTCTAGGATGAAATATGTCTACGCTTAGTAAGAGTCTGCATTTTCTCTGATGGCTTTGGAGATCACAACTTTAGCCATGTCTGTAAACCTATTGGCAGTTCAACTGGTATATAATCTCTCATTGCTATAGGCTTCTCAGCCAATCATGCTCCCATCTTTGATCATCCCTAATCTGTATTGTCTGTAGAACAGTGGTTCTCCTTTATGAGGCCTCTTTTAAAATTAAACTAAATGTACAATATAAAAATATGTTAGCAGAGGCTCTGTATGCCTCTTCTCTTTCTAACAATTAAAAAAAAAGTGTACAATGACTTTGGTGCATGTGCAGTACAGAAGCCGGGGCTAATCCCTGGGTGCTGGGATGATGTAGCTTACATGTACATGTGCAGGAATGACGTCGTCCATGGCTAACCAGTGGCTGGGACAGAAGATTCTGGAGCCAGAGGAATACCAAAACAAAATGGCAGTGATGGAGCAATGAGGGGTATTGCAAACCTTGCATTGTTGGAGAAGGGCACATTAGGAGTTGAAGTGGAAGTTCAGGCTATTTCTAACTAAGCTTAAACCTTCTCCCACCACCCTTTTGATTCCTATTCTCACTACCTTGTGAAAGGAAGATAAGTATATCTACCTACTCTGAGAGCGCTCCAGTCCAGTTACGTTATCTCTGTGGCTGGGCTTCAGGGAACAGGAGATATGGCCGACAGTGGCTGAAATGCCTGTGTGGTGATGTCACCCATAGGCTTACTATGGGGCACCCATTGTCGGCTATCCTTCCTCTACCCTAAAGCCACCTCTGGGAGCCAATAACTTGTCCGGACCAGAGCACCCTCAGAATAGGTAAATATAAGCATCTTCCTCTCACAGGGTAGTTAGAATAAGAGTTAGGAGGGGGTGGGAACAGGTTTAAGCATAGTTAGTAACAGCCTGGGCTTCCACTTTAAGTCTGTCATAAATGCAAGTATGCTGTGCATACATTATGGCAGAGGGCCTAAAACAGATACATTTCTGTTTTAAAACCACATTCCCAGGTAAAAAGTATCTTTCTACCAGCCCTCCTTCCCACTCTTCCTACCAAGCTTTTTATCCCTTACCTGCTGAAGCCGGCTATACTCACCTATAGCAATGGGCTTGGGCGTGTTCAGATCGAGCCCCCCAGGAAGCTGGCACTGCGCACCGCCAATCATAGGCAGCGTGTGTATGTGCAGCTGCCGGTTGGGAAATGCCTCACTGCCTGTGATTGGCAGTGCAGTGACAGCTTCCTGGTGGGCTCGATCCAAACACGTCCAAGCTCATCACTACTCATCTACATCCTATGTCCCTAGCTGCCTCCCCTCTTTCTGAGTGCAGAGGACTGCTAATGCAGGGCTTCTTCCCCCCCCCCTTCTTCACTCTTTCTTCCCTTTTTCTTTTAGTCTTCTACAATAGATCACGTTTCATTTTTATATATGTGTAGCGATACCTTCAACTAAGAGGGCCGCAGATTTAGTTTGGGCCCTGAAGACAGCTCCGCCAACCCCCGGCAATTTACTCGACCCCCTACTGGCACAGTTAGTTATGGCAACAATATAATTCTTATGCTATATGATTAAACTCAGACACCAAGGCAATAATGAAAGGGGTATCCAAATTACTTTAGATTGTGGTAAAAAAGGTTAACAGTGGTAACAGTTTACATAAAATAGGTTGCAGAGCCCTGCAGCGATAAACACACTTATACATTAATAGAACAGTAAAGGTGCGCCGTGTGGGTGACCGTTAACTAGGCGCCCTGTGGCGCAGCAACTAAATGAACTAACTAGCTGGCCAGGCCTGGCTCAGATACCTAAAACTCAGTCTCTAGGGGATGATGGTTTCTTCACCGGCAAGTCTTTAAAGGTGGTGCACATAACAGAATAACATTTGTAATCCAGTGGGAAGATTGTGATAGAACAAACACTTTACTGAAGAACCTCTGAGTTCAACTCTGATATGGATCTCCAGTGAGAGTATCAGATATAAACTTGTGGGCCACAGCACATCAGTAATAAACAGTATATGGTCTGAGCATACGCTCGCTCACCCCTCCGGACGCGATCCCAGTCCGGGAACTTCCACCGACTGTGTCCTCACTTACAGTGTCTCCAGCGATCGGGTCCCCGATCCAACCAAGGCTGTGGATAAGCGAAGTCAGATGCCACCCTGTCTCGCAGCGGGGTGGAAGGCTCTTTGGTGCTGCACAAGGCCTCAGGCTTCAGGCCTTGCACACCGGCACATCCGCACAGGAGGATCAGTCACTGAAGTCTCGTGTCCCAAAGAGGCCGAGCCCAGCCTCGCCTCCTCCTTTTATAACCCCTCACATGAGTCTCTGGGGTGAAACATTGCCGAAAGGGGTTCTGGGTAAGGTAGTCCTGCGAGTCTTAAAGGGGACCCCGCTACACACTCCCCCCACTTAAATTCTTTGGTCCCCAAAGAAAATTCTAGCATACACTGCGTACAACCCCAGACAACATTGCATAAGAGGTTGGCATAGGGAATCCCCACCAAAACCGAGGGGTTGGATTCCCTTGCCCACAGGTCACACTATCCTGAGTGGCCTGCCTAACTGTGCCAGAGAGTGAGTGGGAGTTGCCCTCTACCAAATGAACAGTGGAGGGATCCGGATTCTCTACACTCCTCCTGGCAGTGACCACAGAATCTTCTGAGTTCTTTCCCATTTGTGGGTAGGTCAACTTTCTGGGAGGCATTATGACTCTGCGAGCCCTTTGTTCCCTTGGGATTTCTGGCTCTGGCGCCACAGGCTCTTCTTCTGTAACAGGTTCAGGCGACACGGCAGGCTCTGTAACATCTGCTTCAGGAGCCGAGGGATACATAGAGTCTCTAGGGTCCTGTTCAGGGTAAACATCACAGGCATCTTCCAAGTAATCCGATGAAGGACTAGATGGGATGAATTCAGCGGCTTCTGCATTCAGTTGTCCATCTATAGTGTCTTCAGTAGTTGGAAGATCTATAGCAGAAGTTCCTTGAGTTGGGGAAGGCCACAGCCAGTCAAGTTCTCTTTCTTCATCTCCACTTCAGAAGCTTCTCCATCTTCAGCCCGAGAGGTCTGGGACCGAGTGTTTGGCCTGGGGGTATCTAGAATAGAGACTGGTTCAGGGGAGTCCCTCACTGGAGGTATCCTGACCGCTTCAGCAAGTGGGAGCAGGTGGTTTCGATGCCACGTCTTCAGTGGTCCTACCTTTCTTTCTGGCTTCAACTTGTAGACAGGTAGGCCCGGCAGCTTCCTACAGATGACATAGGGTTCAGATCTCCATCTGTCTGCAAGTTTGTGTTTTCCAGGGACCCCCAAATTGCGTAGCAGTACTCGGTCCCTGGGCTGCAGGTCTTGTACCCGGACCTTCAAGTTGAAACTTCTTTTGTTTCGGGCTCCCCTTTGATCTGAGGGCGCTTGAGCTTGTTCATAAGCTACTTTCAGGCTGTGTCTGAGCCTGTCCACATATCCTTTGTGGGATGTGGCTGAGGAATGGTCTAAAGAAGTGCCAAAGGCCAGGTCCACAGGCAACCTCGCTTCTCTCCCAAACATGAGTCGATATGGGGAGTAGCCTGTAGCATCACTGGTGGTGCAGTTGTAAGCGTGTACTATAGCTGCTATGTGTTTGCTCCAATGTTGTTTCTTCTCACTATCCAGAGTCCCCAACATGTTGAGCAGGGTTCGGTTAAACCTCTCCGGCTGAGCATCTCCCTGTGGGTGGTAAGGTGTAGTTCGAATTTTCTTGATTCCTAACGAATCCAGAAATTTCTGGATCAGTCGACTATCAAAGTCCCTTCCTTGATCTGAATGAAGTCGCTGGGGCAGCCCATAATGGACAAAATACTTCTCCATAAGTACCTTGGCTACTGTGGACGCCTTCTGGTCCTTGGTTGGGAAAGCTTGGGCATACCGGGTGAAATGATCGGTTATCACCAGAACATTTCCTAGTCCACTCAGGTCGGGTTGGAGGCAGAGGAAATCAATGCATACCAGATCCATTGATTCTCCAGGGCTTCCAGAACTAATTTCCCCATGGGGTCTTCTAATTGGTCACATCTTAGTTCCTTCTTGGACAGCATTGGCAGATGGTCTTCCTCAAGTTGAGTTACTCCACAGTATTGTTTGGGGACTCCTACCATGGTAACTCCTATCTCTTCCGCCCTTGAGCCCCCTCTGGCTTGTAATTCAGCCCCTTGACAAAGGGCCCGCACCCCGTCAGGTGCCACTTGAGTCCAATCTCCCATGTCACGGGTGGGACCATGAGATCTCCTGGACAGAGCGTCTGCATCTCGATTCCCAATCCCTGGCCTGTACTTTAGGCTGAAATTGAATCCAGACAATGCGGCCAGCCACCTGTGTCCAGTGGCGTCCAGCTTTGCTGTAGTGAAAAGGTAGGTAAGGGGGTTGTTGTCGGTCTTCACAGTGAACTCTGCCCCATACAGGTAGTCTTTGAGCTTGTCTACTACCGCCCACTTAAGGGCCAGGAACTCCAGCTTGTGAGTGGGGTAGTTTTTCTCAGAGGGGGTCAGGCTCCTGCTCACGTAGGCAACAGGCCGTAGTTGCCCTTCATGTTCTTGGTAAAGTACTCCTCCCAGACTGTCATGACTAGCATCTACATGTAGTTCATAGGGTTTGGTTGGGTCTGCGTAGGCCAAGACTGGAGCAGTGGTTAGGCTCTTCTTTAACGCCTGGAAGGCCTCTTCACACTTCCGGTTCCACTGATCTCTGACTGACTCTCCCGGCTTCCTGGGCCCTGAGTCATCCTCTTCTCCCTCAGTCTTGAGCAGTTCATTCAATGGTCTAGCAATTCGGGCGAATCCTTCCACAAACCTCCTGTAATAGGAGCAGAACCCTAAGAAGGATCTGAGTTCTGTTACTGTGGTGGGTCGTGGCCAGGAGGTAACTGCCTCCAATTTCTCAGGGTCTGTGGCCACTCCTTCTTCAGACACTATGTGTCCCAGATAGTTCACAGAAGACTGGTAGAACCGACACTTCTCAGGCGAAAGCTTGAGTCCCTCCTCACTGAGTCTCCTCAAGACTTTTTCCAGCCTCTCCTCGTGTTCCTCCAAGGTTCTCCCAAAGACAATGACATCGTCCAGGTATACAAGGACTTCAATAAGGTTCATGTCTCCTACAGTCTTCTCCATGAGACGTTGGAAGGTAGCAGGAGCTTCAGACAGTCCCTGGGGCATTCGATCAAACTCAAAGAACCCCACTGGGGTTATGAAGGCTGTCTTCTCCTTGTCTTCTGGATGCATAGGGATCTGATAGTATCCACTCTTGAGATCCATAACGCTGAACCACTTGGCTCCAGGCAAACTCTGTAAAGTGTCCTCTATCCTCGGAGTGGTGTACTGGTCGGGTATGGTTCTCCTGTTGAGAGTTCTGTAGTCTATACAGAGCCTCAATGACCCATTCTTCTTCCTGATCACCACTATCGGGGAGGCATAGGGGCTTCTAGACTCCCGAATCACACCAGTCCTCTTGAGTTCTGCAAGTTGTCCCCTTAGATCCTCCAGATCTGCTAGTGGGACTCGCCTGACCCTCTCTCTGAAGGACTTATCTTCTTGGAGGCGGATCCGATGGGTGGCACTCCTCGCACACCCCACATCGAACTCATCTCTGGAGAAGATCTTCTCCCATCTGGTCAACTGGGCCTTGGCTCTCTCTTTCCAAGCCCTGGGCAGATTCGGGTTTTCCATGGACAGCTTCTCCCAAACATCTCCTCCTTCACCCGTCCCCTTGACTTCTGACAGGGTAACAGGGGCAGCAGGGCTCACCTGGCCCAGCAGCATCCTGGCTGGGATTTCCATGGGGCCATCTGTAGTGTTCCTAACACTCACCGGAACTCTACAATGGGCCTTCTTCAGGGCCTTCAGCGGAATCACTTCTGATATCACTTCCAGACCGGGGGACTCTTCCCTTGGGTCAGACTCCAACATGACAAAGGGTCCAGGCTGCTCCCAGGTAAGCTTCACAGTGGCTCTAAAACAGGTTACTTCGCCGGGCTGCAACACTACCCCTTCTCTTCCAAGTCTCCACACCTTCCCTATCCCCTCTCCAGGGGTCTTCTGCTCTAGGACCAGTCGTTGGTAGGCCGTCTTCAGCATGGGGTGGATTTTGGTGGCCGCTTGCCCCTTCTCTTCCACTAGAGGGGTCAGGAGTCTTCGGACCAGGTCTGTGTTCGTCCCTTTTATAAGGGAACTCTTGTTGGCTCCTGGCGGTCGAGGGCACACAACTGCCAGGGTGTCAAACACTTCGGCCTTCCCAGGCCACGGATGGGTCAAAAGTCATCTTGACGGGCAGATAGCCATCGTAGGGGAAACTCTGGCTTCCAATCCCACATATTTCCAGTTCCTCTATCTTCTGGATGGGCAGGTGACTCAAGTGTTTATCGTAGAAATCCCGGTATAATAGGGTCACTTGTGCCCCAGTATCCAAGATTGCTCTGGTGTAGACTCCCTCCACTTGAATGGGCTATATAGGAGATGGGCCTACCAGCTTCTCCGGATATGGCCTGGCAGTTGTCGCCTTCTTCTGGCCCTTTCCCTTCGGACTCTCTCTCGTCCAACTCCCTTTGGACTTTAATCTTTCTTGAGCCTGGTATGCATTGATTTCCCTCCTTTCAATGGGTGTATGGACCCGCTGAGGGATACTATTGTTTTTCTTAGGTGTGCACCCCCTCTGGGGAGTGCTGTGCCTCTTCTGAGGGGTCTTGCCCCCTTTCTCTGGGGTGTATCTCTGTTGAGGAATGTTTTGTTTCCTCTGAGGTGTTTTATCTCCTCTTTTCTTCTGCTTCGCATTCAGCTTGGAGCTCACTGAAGGTGATGGGCACCCGGTTGACTTCTTCACCGGGGCCCTCTGAAGTTTCCCGCCGGCTTGCGGTTGTCCGTTTTCTTCTTCTTGGGACTGGAACATGTAGCTGCAATATGGCCAATTCCTCCACAGTTAAAGCAGACTATATCTCCATGTAACGGCACCCCAAGTATGAAAGGGGTTAACACCGTTAGGATATTCCCTTTCCAACCACATGACAGCCACCAGACACACCAACCAGCCGAATAAGACCCCATACGAATGATTCTCCCCCCAGATACGAGACAACGCTCTGTATTCAAGTTCCAAAATAGGGAATGACTTTATTTTCAAAACACATGGTAACACATTTCTCTTCAAAACCCTCCCCTCCCATCCTTTGGGGAACAGGGCGGGTTGAACTGTCCAATGACAATGGTGATACAGGTCAGGTGTGTTCAAACTTCTCCTTTGATAAACAGTCTTAGGCAGGAGGGGTGATTCCCCCCCTCCTCACAGGAGACACTTCAACATCCCATAATATGGAGCCAGCCAGTCTACCAAGCTCCAATCTACATCATCACAATGAAAGGGCCTATAGCATAGGTGAGGCTCATTAGCATTACACAAGGAGACAGGAGACACATCAGCCTCTCCTAATTTAACCTGTTGAGTTCAGCACCAACAGAATAACTATTTACAGACCCTGGGCAATATTGGGGAATAATGTTACAGACCCATTTTAAAACAATCCCATACATATTCTCAATGTCCATTATTTCCTTGCTCACCCTGTGCTCCAAAGTGACCCCCTGTCACACTCCCCATTCTTGTAAAGATGCGGGTGCTGAGGCAATTGGGAATAATTCCTTCCTTGGTACTTCTCTCTTGGGACCCTCTGGGTCTTTTGCTATCAGAGAGGTCAACATCTCTAACACCTTGGACATTTGTGATTTTAGAGTGTCTACCTCTGAGTCTCTTTCAGGGGTCATCACTGGATTGACTAGCACCTGTGCGGAGACAACATTTGTCTTAATCATTTGCTGGTCCTGTTGTAGTGCCTCCTCATCTCTGATGATTTTTATCAAGTCAGCATAAGTCAGTAACGTTCCTCCTCCCGAGGTTTTCAGGTGCAGCCAGACTGGATCCGAGCGTAACGCTCCCTTTAAGACTTGCTTCATTCTTGCCGCATCTGTATCTTTGGGCTTCATTCCCTTCTTCAACACAATCTTGCACAGCAACCTGTTCAGTCTCCTAACATACTCTGAAAGCTTCTCCCTTGGCTATTGGAAAGTATGTTCAAATTGGTAGACCATCTCTGTCACCTTTTCCAATTGACCAAACTCTTCCTGTAGCATGGCTAGACAGTCTTGAGCCGTGCAATCTGCATTCCCAAACCGAAAGCTTTTCACTGCTTCTGCTGCTGCACCTTTGAGGCTTTCTATCACTCGTTGCCTCTTCTGCGCTTCAGGCACCTCCCATGCCTCTACTGCTTGTAATGCCTGCTCCACCCAGGTGTCAAAATATTCTTCCCCTGCAGGGACAGGGAGCTTCCCTGAGAATGTTTTCAGTCTCCGGTAGCTAGTCTCTACATGCACCGTGTTTGTCTTCTGACATTTGATTAGTAGATCCCCTATTGCCTTTATCAATTCTGGTGATATAGCAGTGGCAGGTGCGGGTGCCACCGGGGGTGTCACTCCGTCTCCTCTTTCTGGTGAGGTACGGGCTGCAGCCTGCGGTGATCCCATCTGTGATGGTTCCTTCTTTATAGTTACTGCAGGCGCCAACCTATAGGTTCTATTGTCTGGCGTCTTTACACACTTGTGCTTGCAAGCCTCTGGTATCCCGTCTCCATATTCCACCAGTGCATACTGATATGAAGTGTCTGGGTCTGACTTTATATCTATCACCCATGGTGTGTGATCTGGGGACACTAACTTCATTAACTCCTCTACCATCTCAGTCTTCCATTCCTCCCCTGGGAGGCTGATAACTATCGAGTTGTTTGGCTCTGCCCTAGAGGTTTTGCACCACTCTTCTACTGCTTGTGGGTCCATTAAGGCAACTTCTGGCGTTCAATTGCTGTATCAGGATCCCGGACGAGAACCCCCACGTGTAGCGATACCTTCAACTAAGAGGGCTGCAGATTTAGTTTGGGCCCTGAAGACAGCTGCGCCAACCCCCGGCAATTTACTCTACCCCCTACTGGCACAGTTAGTTATGGCAACAATATAATTCTTATGCTATATGATTAAACTCAGCCACCAAGGCAATAATGAAAGGGGTATCTAATTTACTTTAGATTGTGGTAAAAAAGGTTAACAGTGGTAACAGTTTACATAAAATAGGTTGCAGAGCCCTGCAGCGATAAACACACTTATACATTAATAGAACAGTAAAGGTGCGCCGTGTGGGCGACCGTTAACTAGGCGCCCTGTGGCGCAGCAACAAAATGAACTAACTAGCTGGCCAGGCCTGGCTCAGATACCTAAAACTCAGTCTCTAGGGGATGATGGTTTCTTCACCGGCAAGTCTTTAAAGGTGGTGCACATAACAGAATAACATTTGTAATCCAGTGGGAAGATTGTGATAGAACAAACACTTTACTGAAGAACCTCTGAGTTCAACTCTGATATGGATCTCCAGTGAGAGTATCAGATATAAACTTGTGGGCCACGGCAGTCTATAGGCACATCAGCAATAAACAGTATATGGTCTGAGCATACGCTCGCTCACCCCTCCGGACGCGATCCCAGTCCGGGAACTTCCACCGACTGTGTCCTCACACACAGTGTCTCCAGCAATTGGGTCCCCGATCCAACCAAGGCTGTGGATAAGCGAAGTCAGATGCCACCCAGTCTCGCAGCGGGGTGGAAGGCTCTTTGGTGCTGCACAAGGCCTCAGGCTTCAGGCCTTGCACACCGGCACATCCGCACAGGAGGATCAGTCACTGAAGTCTCGTGTCCCAAAGAGGCCGAGCCCAGCCTCGCCTCCTCCTTTTATAACCCCTCCCATGAGTCTCTGGGGTGAAACATTGCCGAAAGGGGTTCTGGGTAAGGTAGTCCAGCGAGTCTTAAAGGGGACCCCGCTACATATGTATTTAGGAAATATAGAACCCAACGTTCCCTAGCGTCTCCCGTGTCTGCCGTGGGGGCACTACCTTCGGGTGCCTCAATTGTACTGTTTCCATGCTCCATTGGTCTCTCCAGGTAAGTAGTGTACAAACCTATGGATCCTCAAATACAGTTGCAAAAAAAAGTATGTGAACCCCTTTTGAATGATATGGATTTCTGCACAAATTGATCATAAAATGTGATCTGATCTTCATCTAAGTCACAACAATAGACAATCACAGTCTGCTTAAACTAATAACACACAAAGAATTAAATGTTACCATGTTTTTATTGAACACACCATGTAAACATTCACAGTGTAGGTGGAAAAAGTATGTGAACCCCTGGTTTAATAACTGGTTGAACCTCCTTTGGCAGCAATAACTTCAACCAAACGTTTCCTGTAGTTGCAGATCAGACGTGCACAACGGTCAGGAGTAATTCTTGACCATTACTCTTTACAGAACTGTTTCAGTTCAGCAATATTCTAGGGATGTCTGGTGTGAATCGCTTTCTTGAGGTCATGACACAGCATCTCAATCAGGTTGAGGTCAGGACTCTGACTGGGCCACTCCAGAAGGCGTATTTTCTTCTGTTTAAGCCATTCTGTTGTTGATTTACTTCTATGCTTTGGGTCGCTGTCCTGTTGCAACACCCATCTTCTGTTGAGCTTCAGCTGGTGGACAGATGGCCTTAATTTTTCCTGCAAAATGTCTTGATAAACTTGGGAATGAATTTTTCTTTCGATGATAGCAATCCGTCCAGGCCCTGACGCAGCAAAGCAGCCCCAAACCATGATGCTCCCACCACCATACTTCACAGTTGGGATGAGGTTTTGATGTTGGTGTGCTGTGCCTCTTTTTCTCCACACATAGTGTTGTGTGTTTCTTCCAAACAACTCAACTTTGGTTTCATCTGTCCACATAATATTTTGTCAGTACTGCTGTGGAACATCCAGGTGCTCTTGTGCAAACTGTAAACGTGCAGCAATGTTTTTTTTTGGACAGCAGTGGCTTCCTCTGTGGTATCCTCCCATGAAATCCATTCTTGTTTAGTGTTTTACGTATCGTAGATTCGCTAACAGGGATGTTAGCATATGCCAGAGACTTTTGTAAGTCTTTAGCTGATACTCTAGGATTCTTCTTCACCTCATTGAGCAGTCTGCGCTGTGCTTTTGCAGTCATCTTTACAGGACGCCCACTCATAGGGAGAGTAGCAGCAGTGCTGAACTTTCTCCATTTATAGACAATTTGTCTTTCCGTGGACTGATGAACAGCAAGGCTTTTGGAGATACTTTTATAACCCTTTCCAGATTTATGCAAGTCAACAATTCTTAATCGTAGGTCTTCTGAGAGCTCTTTTGTGCGAGGCATCATTCACATCAGGCAATGCTTCTTGTGAAAAGCAAACCCAGAACTGGTGTGTGTTTTTTATAGGGCAGGGCAGCTGTAACCAACACCTCCAATCTCATCTCATTGATTGAACTCCAGTTGGCTGACACCTCACTCCAATTAGCTCTTGGAGATCTCATTAGTCTAGGAGTTCACATACTTTTCCACCTGCACTGTGAATGTTTACATCGTGTGTTCAATAAAAACATGGTAACATTTAATTCTTTGTGTGTTATTAGTTTAAGCAGACTGTGATTGTCTATTGTTGTGACTTAGATGAAGATCAGATCACATTTTATGACCAATTTGTGCAGAAATCCATATCATTCCAAAAGGGTTCACATACTTTTTTTGCAATTGTTGGGTTATATAGTTACCGTCAGGTGCTGGCACTGGCAACTTCCAAAACCGGAAGTACCCTCCCCTATATAAGCCCCTCCCATCCGGGAGCACCTCAGTTTTTTGCCAGTGTCTAAGGTGTTGGCCAAGAAGAAACATGTGTTTTTCACTGAGCTTGCGTACAGGTTCTTTTGGGCCTCAGTAAGCTATTCCGGATCCGACCAAAAAAGCTTCATAGCTAAACGGTCGGTACCCGGGCCTTGCAGAGAAGAGCAAGGTTCTGCCTGTAATGCTTCTCTTAGGAGAGCTGGACCCTGGGATCCAGAGCTCTGGTCATACCCACGACCAAGATGTTTTCTGTGCAGGGTGCTATACAGGTCCAGGGGAGTGGAATCCTTGGGAACCCGGTCCCTGAAGGTTTGATTACAATGCCTGCCGTGATAGGTGAAGTTTGGGCTTTTGTGGACCAAACAAAGTCCTGCGGCGGGGAACAGGTAAGTGGGGGCCCCCAGGAACTTGGTTCTATTGGGGGACCCCCAAGCCTAATTTGTCTTTCTGTCTGTTACCTAACGGTATTCCCGCTAATATCTGTGCATGCCTGTAACTACTAAAAAAATGTAATAATTTTTAATGGTGGTCAAGAAAAAAAAAAAAAAAAAGAATGTTTTTTTATATATGTTTAGTATATTAAACTGCGGTACCTGTGTTTGTCCACTAGAGGCCGCTGTGGAATGTTTTTCTTGTCATATGGACTAGTTTCTTCTCAGAGAGCAAAGTCCAGGCAGCTGGTGAGTTCTCCTACAGGAAACTGTTTCCTCTGCCATGTTGCAGTGTTCGTCTATCCCCCGGCCTGCGGCAAAGGGGGCCCTGGCTCCTGTCCCTGGTTTCCATGTTTGAAAATTAGCGCCGAGGCGCACGTGGCCGCGTGCGTGCGCGTGCACGCGCCTCTATATATAGAGGTGGCCGGAAAAAGGGGCGGGGCCTGGGGGATGACGCTCTGTGCGCGCCGCAGCGCTTCTGCGCATGTGCGGGCGTCCCAGCAGGTTTTTAAAAAGCCACATTATTGCAGTAAGCTGGCTATGAAGTACAGAGACAGAGCTGGCAACATTTAAAGGCATACAGCAAGCGGTTGATACAGGCATCCCCTAGAAAGGCACATTAGTAGACACCAACTGTGATATAGCAGCAATTGTGCTAGACTATTCTCAGTAAAAGTGGTGTATTACGGCTGGAATACCTCAGCTTTAGGCTTAGGAATATGCCGTCCAGTAGCTCCGGAACTGAATCTTCCAGGAAGCGAAGGGGGTCTCATCGGGCTCTGAGGATCTTGGGCATACTCCTGCTGCACCAGTCTCCCCTGAAGTTCAGAGGTAAGTGACCGTAGAGACCCCGCAGGGGTACTTGGTACTGTGGCTGTCCTCAGTCACCTGCTCCTGTGTATGTAACAGAGGAGGTTTTTTCCTCAGCTCTGGGAGGATTAGAGAGAGATTGTCAAAATTTATCGCTGCCTCCCTGTCAGGGAAAGCACGCCCGATCTCCGTCTCCTCCTTCAGAGTGCCTGTTAGCAGAGCAACAGTCCCATACAGGGATCGACCTGCCTGAAGGGGATCAGGATAAGGTTGATTCTGTTATAGAGGAATCAACAGTGGGGGAACCTTTTCTCAGCATCTCAAGCTGAAAGATTATGGGTTCAGTCTCTGACTAACATGGTCCGATCAGCATTTAAAAATGCACCTTGCGGAACCATCAACCACTACTGTATCCTCGTTGGGGTCGCTAGAAGCCCCCAGACTGTTTGTTCTTTTCCACTTCACCCTTTACTGAAAGGGCTCATTTACCAGGATTGGGAACGTCCTGAGAAAATATTTATTCCCCCAAGAGATTTCCGGTGGTCTATCCCATGGAGGATAAGTTCATCAAAAAAAAAAAAAAAAAATGGAAGGTCCCTACAGTGGACGCAGCCATCTCTTGTATGTATAAATCACTGACATGTCCAGTGGATAATGTCCAAATGTTCAAGAACCCAATAGATAAAAGATTGGAGTCCTTATGAAAATCTGCTTGGTGATACAACCAGCAGTAGCAGCTATTGGGGTCTGCTAAGCAGTGAAGGATCAGTTGAAACAGGTCTTGAGGGACTTGACAGATCAGCAGGCTTTGCCCTAGCTGATCTACCTAGAGCCTTAGGCTTTGCGGTTGACGCCATAGAGGATTCAGTCCATCAGGCCTCCCGCCTTACGCTGTCTATAGTACATATGCGTAGGCTCCTATGGCTCAGAAACTGGTCTGCTGAAGCTCCCTGTAAAGAATGGCTGGTTAGCGTCCCATTTCATGGTGAACGCTTATTCAGGGAAAACCTGGACAAATATATCCAGAAAATTTCCAGCGGTAAAAATATGCTCTTGCCGGTTAAAAGCAGAGTTAGAGGTCCCTCTTTAAGAGGCCTGCTTCTCCAGTCCCTGGGGCATCGGCTGTGTAACAGTTCCGACGGCCTCCTCGGTCAAATCCCGGGGGTAAAAAACAGGGACAGTAGCAGGGTAATGAGAAACCCTGGGTCAGGGGAGGTACAAAACCTCCCCCAAAGTTAAATTCATTGAAGCCCCCACTCAGTCGGGTGGGGGGAGGACTCCAGTTGTTCGCAAAGAGACCTGGCGGGACACGATCAAGACAGATAGGTGCTCTCCGCAGTAGGTTTGGGATACAGTTTGGAGTTAAAAGACTCTCCTCCTTCCCATTTTGAGGTCAAACGTGCCAGGGGATCCCCGGAAGAGAGAGTCCCTCCTGTTGGCACTAGAACAACTATTGCTCCAAGGAGTAATTATGGAGGTTCCCCTGGAAGAATGAGGGTTCGGGTTTTACTCAAACCTCTTTACAGTCCCGAAGCAAACGCGGACGGGAGGCCCATATTAATTCTAAAAGGGCTATACAAATTCCTGTATATCAGGACTTTCCGATGGAGTCGATCCGATCGGTGGCCACTGCCCTACAAGGGGAGGATTGGTTAGCCACGATCGACATCAAAGATGCTTATTTGCACATTCCCATCTTTCCAGTCCACCAAAAATTTCTACGCTTTGCAGTAGAAGGGCGCCATTTTCAGTTCAGAGCCTTACCCTTCGGTTTGGCCACAGCACCAAGAGTGTTCACAAAAAGTCTGGCCCTTTATTGGCCAATCTAAGAACACAAGGTGTAATGATAATGGCATATCTGGATGACTTGTTGCTGATAGACCACTCAGTGAAAAAACTAGACGTGGTCGTTCACAAGACGATCAAGTATCTGGAATCTCACGGTTGGATTATCAACCGAGACAAGTCAGCCCTAAAAACCAGTCAAAAGTCTGGAATACTTGGGGCTAAGGTTGGATTCAGGCCAGAGAAAAATATTCTTGCCTCGAGGAAAGGTGTTGTCTTTGAAAGATTTGATCCACTTAGTGGGTACAAAAAAGACAGCCGTCCATACGCCTGTATATGAGGCTGCTGGGAAAAATGGTGGCATCATTCGAAGCAGTACCCTACGGTCAATTCCATTCAAGGAATTTGCAAGGGGCCATACTGTCAGCCTGGAACAAAAAAGTTCAGGCCCTAGACTTACAATGTCCTTGTCCCCTTCCGTTCGCAAGAGCCTCCGTTGGTGGTTGGTTCCCCAGAATCTGGAAAAAAGGAAATCCTTCAGTCCGATTTCTTGGAAGGTGGTCACTACAGATGCCAGCCTTATAGGCTGGGGAGCAGTACTGGAGCAATAGTCTCTCCAGGGCAGATGGTCGGATGCAGAAAAGGCCCTGCCCATCAATCTCTTAGAGATACGAGCAGCCCGGTATGCCCTAGTAGCATGGACATCCAAACTCCAAGGGTCCCCTGTCAGAATTCAATCAGACAATGCCACAGCAGTGGCATATATCAATCATCAGGGGGGCACCAGGAGTCGTGCAGCCCAGAGGGAAGTAAATTACATCCTGAAATGGGCAGAAAAATATGTCCCAGCCATATCTGCGGTATTCATTCCAGGAGTGGAGAATTGGAAGGCGGACTTTCTAAGTCGCCAGCAATTAGGCCCAGAGGAAGGGTCCCTTCACCCCGAGGTTTTCTGGACAATATGTCAGCGGTGGGGAACATCGGATGTAGATCTTCTAGCATCCAGATTCAACGCAAAGGGGGACAGGGTTGTCTCTCGGACAAGGGATCCCCTAGCTTGCGGCTCGGATGCCCTAGTGTTCCCTTGGGATCAGTTCAAGCTGATATATGCATTCACACCGCCAATGGTTACCTCGATTACTCCGCAGAATCAGGGTAGAAAAGAAACCAGTGATTCCGGTGGCTCCAGCGTGGCCCCGAAGAGCGTGGTACGCGGAGATTGTAAAATTTCAGTGGGGAGTCCTTGGACTCTCCCACGTCGTCCGGCTTTCGCAAGGACCGATATGCCACCCTTCCTTACCAGCCCTAGGTTTGACGGCCTGGCTATTGAAGCCCACATTCTATAAAAGAGAGGGCTCTCTAATGCTGTGGTATCTACCATGATTAATGCCAGGAAGCCGGTATCCAGGCAGATCTACTATAGAATCTGGAAGGCGTACATCGCGTGGTGTGAGGCCAAGAAATGGCATCCACATAAGTACGTAATAGGTAGGATTCTGGACTTCCTACAGTGGGCTGTAGATAGGAAGCTTGCCTTGAGTACTATCAAGGGTCAGATTTCGGCCTTGTCAATATTTTTTCAAAGGCCCTTGGCTTCGCATTCACTAGTCAAAGCCTTTATACAAGGAGTGATGCGTATTAGTCCTCCGGTTAATATACCCATATGTCCATGGGATCTAAACTTGGTTCTGTCGGTTCTACAGAAACAACCATTTGAACCATTACAGCATATTTCCTTGGTGCTTCTCACCAGGAAATTGATTTTTCTAGTAGCCATTTGTTCGGCTAAAAGAGTATCGGAATTAGCAGCTATGTCCTGTAAGGAGCCATATCTGGTTATCCATAAGGACAGAGTAGTGTTACGTCCTCATCCAGCCTTTCTTCCTAAGGTGGTATCGAGGTTTCATTTGAACCAAGATGTGGTTCTTCCTTCTTTTTTCCCCAAACCTACTTCGGTAGAGGAAAAGTTATTGCATTCTTTGGATGTAGTAAGAGCAGTTAAAGCTTATCTAAAAGCCACTGCTCAGATTCGCAGAACGGATACTTTGTTTATTCTGCCGGAAGGCCCCAGAAGGGGTCAGGCAGCGTCAAAATCTACTTTAGCCAAGTGGATTCGACAGGTCATTATGCAAGCTTATGGCTTGAGAAGGAGACCGCCTCCGTTCAAAGTTAGAGCGCACTCCACGAGAGCAGTTGGAACTTCATGGGCAGTGCATCACCAGGCCTCCCTGGCTCAAATCTGTAAGGCCGCAACGTGGTCTTCAGTTCACACGTTTACTAGGTTCTACCAGGTGGACGTTAGAAGTCAGGAGGATGTCGCCTTTGGGCGCAGTGTGTTGCAGGCCGCAAAAGATCCTCATGTCTGATAGCGCTCAGCTTATATATGGTGTATCCCCCCCCTCATTTGGCATTGCTTTAGGACATCCCATTAGTAATGACTATGTCGCTCTGTGTCCCGTGATGTACGAAAAAGAAAATAGGATTTTTATAACAGCTTACCTGTAAAATCCTTTTCTTGGAGTACATCACGGGACACAGAGCTCCCGCCCCTCTTTGGGGACACTTATTGCTTTGCTACAAAACTGAGGTGCTCCCGGATGGGAGGGGCTTATATAGGGGAGGGTACTTCCGGTTTTGGAAGTTGCCAGTGCCAGCACCTGACGGTAACTATATAACCCATTAGTAATGACTATGTCGCTCTGTGTCCCGTGATGTACTCCAAGAAAAGGATTTTACAGGTAAGCTGTTATAAAAATCCTATTTTTTTGCTAGAAATTATAGTAAACCCCCAAAAAGTATATATTTTCTGAGAGCAAAAAGAATAAAATAGTAGTAGTTGCAATTTTTCATGTCGCATGATATTTGCACAGTTATTTATCAAACACATATTTTCAGGAAAAAATACACTAAAATTTATTTTAGTGCAAACAAACACAATATTATACCCAATTTTCTGTCAAGTAAATGGATACCATACATGGCAAGTCTTAAAATTGTGCATGCCCATGGTACCCTAAATTCTCCAAAGGCGACATTTTAAGAAGCTTTAAAGCATCAGTTTAGAGGTAATCATGAACTATGGCCCCAGGACTATTACTTTTGACATTCATGAAAAAACCGGACATGTGCGGAGGAAATTATGTTTACATACACATTTTTGCCCTATGCTGCACTTTTTAAGTGAGGTGTATGCAGGGATAACAGGGGTGATTTCAAATAAATAATTATTTGTATTATTTTTTTATAATTTTTACACTTTTTAATTTCTTTAACTTTATTGCTATTGTAAGGGGGCTAAAAAGACCCCCATGTGATAGAATGGGCAAGTGACAGGTACTCTTTATGGAGACATTGGGGGTCTATTAGAATCCCATTGTATCCTCTGCCTTCCAATGCAACTATTCAAAGACAGATCATGTTTAAATAGTTGCATCCGTGGCTACGCTAGCTGAGGAATGACAACTGTGCCCCCCAAAAGTAAAGTAATACACATTGCTTCCAGGGTCATTGGTTGTAGTATCAGGGAATAGATTTTCCTAGAGTTCCTCCTGCTTTCACCTGGTAAGATGTTTCCCATGGTCCTGGGCTCCCTGGAGAAACAGGAAAGCCTGGGAACCACTGTGGGTGCCACTGGTGTGGATGAGGGGGAAGCACCCTTTGAGAGCCCTATAAAAGTGATTGGGTGGCTCTAGAACTGCCAATCACTTTATTTGAAAGCCCTTCCCTGATTCCTAAAGCCAGTAGCTGATACACACCAATATATTTTGATGGGATAGATGAAGTAACGTGATGTTAACTGATGTACTGTAAAACCATTTATAGTGAAGAATAAAAATGCATTTTTCTTAAACATTACATATTGAAAAAAAAAGGAAATAAAAACGACAATCATAAGCACTAGTGGCATTTTCTTCACAAGATGACACATAGGAAGGGTCGTAGGACAGTGCAAAGCTGCTAAAGAGGAGATACACTATTTGGAGCACCTAAAATGTCACTGCTGGGTATAAGCTGCATTTCAAAAATCTGCAAAACTCTGCCAAGCCCCAGGCCTTTTCTTGATGTGTATGCTGGGTAACACTGGCAAACAAAATTAGCATGTTTTTTTGGTAAAAAAAAGAAAGAAAAACAGTTTTGCATGATTAAGTGACCTCCTGACTTCTCACGTCTTGCAACCCTCTGGTAATTATGGAGTTTTGTTTCAATAATTTTTATTGAAAAATTCATATATACCATTGTACAAATTAGTAAGGATTAGTAAGGATAGTTCGATATACATGATTTACACGATATACATTCAATTATCAGTTTTGGTTGGTAACAAGTACACTTTACATCTCCAGTGAGTAATAATAAATTAACATTGAGAGAGCAATATCACTGTTTAGGCCATATAGTCCAACGTTGGTCAAACTTAATACATTGCAAAGAATTAATTGCTATTAGGCGTTCGAACGTATAGTTTCTATGGACTGCTTTGGTAACATCAGAGATGTTCACGGTAGTTTTTGATTTCCAATTGCGTAATATTAGTACTCTTGTCTCCAGTAGGATGTGGCTCACAACTGGTCTATAATCTGGTGGGAATTTTTCTATGCCTAGGTGTAGGATTGCTAATGCCGGGGTAGGGGGAGTCAATATTCCTGTTAAGGAGGAAATTAGATAAAAGGTTTGGTTCCACAAGCTTCTTATATTTGGGCAGGGCCACAGCATGTGTAGTAAGTTTCCTATCTGCCCACATTCTTTCCAGCATTGTGGTGATGAACCCAAAAAGTAGTTTGAAAGTCTATATGGGGTGTAGTGCCACCTGTTAGCTATTTTTATTGTCATTTCCCAGTGTTTAATACAGTGTGAAGCCTTATGTATTTCCTTAAACGTACCTTGCCACTGATCATTAGAGAATGAAATACCTATGTCATTTTCCCATTTGTTCATTGCTATAGTTTTTTTAATAATTATGGAGTTTGATGAGCTAAAGTCTGTCCTACCAAAAGTAACACAGTGTATTGTCCTATAGACAGATTCTATAGAAGAATTTTCCAGGTAACATTTGTATTTGTTTGTCTGGGTCCAAAAAATCTGGAAAGTTATATCAGACAGAGTGGTTCAAACCATTTGGCTTATCATGTGGCAACTGCTAATGTCAACATACTTATACATCTATGCTTTTAATGACTATTCTATATATTTTTTAATTGTTAGAGATACCCCTTAAATGTTCAAGCACCATCTTGGGGCATACACAAAAAAAGCATGAAACTTAGTATGAGAAAAAGAGTGTGCAAAGCTGGGGGAAGGAAAAAGTAATGTTGCCATAGTACTGAACCAGAAGAGACCCATGCTCTTCTATCTAGCACTGGAACATACCATCTGTATCCTGACTGGCTGTCATTCCTATACCTCCAGTTACCTGTCTTCTCTTTAGACTGTATATTGTGATTTACAGACCTTAATACCATGTTATTAAAATTATGGTTTAAATCAATGGATCAAATAAAGCCATACAGAAAAATGTATAACTTCCTCCTGTATCACATGAAACATCAAGGGTCTCTAGCAACCATAAGGGTCTCACTGAAAACCTCAAGTTTTACTGAAAAGTGTAGAGTACAAGTATAGCATAATACTTCAAGAGCACTATACTATCTTCAGCATATGAAGGAGGCATTACACTACTAATACATTGTGTTATAGTTACATTTCTAAAAGAAAAGAAAAAAAAAAAAAAGAAAAAAGATCATGGACTGCTTAGGCTCTGAGGAAAGGGGTGCACCCCCGGAAACGTGTCAGCCATTCAGCAACATTTGGGTACCGTCCGACCCTCTGGTCATCATATCCTGGTTGCAGTTGCCACGGGACTCAGTGTGATTGCCAGAAATGCCTATATGAAAAGCTTGTTTGTGAGTAGGACCATTGTTGTTTTTTATACGTTTTAATAAAGTTTTTATCTGGTAATGCACTAGGTCGGTGCACCCTCCTTTCTTTTTTCTTTTCTTTCAGTTTTATGAACTCCCATTGTTCTGAGGAGGGCTGCAAGACTCTAGTTTGTGCCTTTTACAAAAAGAATGGTCTACACCAGGGATATGCAATTAGCGGACCTCCAGCTGTTGCCAAACTACAAGTCCCATGAGGCATAGCGAGACTCTGAAAGCAGCAAGCATGACACCCAGAGGCAGAGGCATGATGGGACTTGTAGTTTTGCAACAGCTGGAGGTCCGCTAATTGCATATCCCTGGTCTACACTATCCGCACGCAGTGAAACACCGGAGCGCAGGAGATTTGTTTTTGTTGTATAGTTACATTTCACAATTTTCAATGAATGAAGGGACCCTTGCTATAACTTGGTATGTACATGCTTACTGCTTACTGGTTTGGGATTGGTGATTGTGCACTATATCACATTTTATTGTTGAGATTAAATCCTTTATCTGCTTGTAATCCCTCCTACATCACTGCCATGGGCGTAGCAAAAGGGGTTGCAGGGGTCACAATCGCAACCCCACCCCTAGCTCCAGGGGGCCCTGCAACCTCCCTGTCATATTATCATATCCGCCACAAAGTTCAGCTCTGATCTGCCCAGGGCCCCACAGCCACGCTCCAGTACTGGGCTTCCACTTTGCCTTCCATAGTCCACACCCCTCCATTCTCATTGGCTGAGGAAAAGCTGTGAGCCACTTCCTGAATGGAGAGAAACACGGGGTGAGAACAACCCAGGATGGGGAAGTGTCTGTGCTGTGTGCTGGCAACATGGAATGGTAACCGAGCTCAGCAAGTTGGGAGGAGAAGAGTGCCATCCTGTAGCCACGATGGGAGCGATGTCACTGGTGAGGTAAAACACCACTCAGTGTCTCCTAGTCACCGCTGGGATTTTCTGTACCCCGCCCGGGGCTGTCCGCTTACCCCACTTCCCTGACAACGGGAAAATAACACACACCTCCGGGAGTTGACCCCAACACTGACAGAGAAACCTTCAGAAATTGCTAAAACAAATCCCTTAACATCTCCTGAGGGGCTGCAGGCTCCAGATTTTGTGTCACATGGCTTTGCCACCCAGATCTAAATTGTGCCCCCCCAAAGCCCCCTGACCACCCCCTTCACCCTGGATGCTATGCTTGGCTGCTGAGCTCCTTTTCCATTACAGCACTCTATACTGCTCCTCCTCCGCAGGGCAGAAATCACATCCCTTTACAACACAGCCAGTCAGCCACGATCTGCACAGAGTGTATCTGCCTACTGCAACTACACTGCCATTCCGACCACAGAATTTCACAGGTCAGAACGGCAACATAAAAGCCAGATACACCCTGTGAAGGCTGACAGACTGTGTGTAAAGGAATATGATTTCAGCCCTGTGTAGTGTGGGGGGAGGAGCTGTATACAGTGCTGGGATGATAAAGAAGCTCTGGCAAGTGATCTGCCAGGGGCCCCTGCACTTTGATTCTCCAGCGGTGATCCCTGTCCTCTGATTCTCCAGCAGTGATCCCTCTCCTCTGATGTAAGGAGGGACTCTGGGAACTCAAGACTCTTAAGCCACTTTGAGTATCTTGGGCGTGCGGTGGGTGTATCTGCACGCACGGTGGAAGTGGTGGGTGGTAGTGGGGGGCCCAGGTCAACTTTTGCATCGGGGCCCACAAGCTTCAAGCTACGCCTCTGATCACTGCAGTTACTATTACTGTGCTGTGGATAACCTACATGCCAGTCTGATATATATACTAACAATGCACAAAGGGATTAGACAGCCAAACCATACTGTAAAAAGCAATAAGTAGCCTTTTATACAAATTGTCTTACTTTATTTAATATAGTCAGGAATGAAAAACAAAATAAAAAATGCATTTTAGGTGAAACATTATTATTATGTTGTATTAGCCAGATGGAGGAGTTTTAGTCTTATCACATGACTTTCAGAGTAAAAATAATAATAAAAATAAAAGAGACTACACAAAGTAAAATAAAACAGGTGTGGACAACTAAGTTTAGATGGTTTGGGAGACAGAAGAAATGTGCATATACTGTATAGCAGGGGTGCCCAACCTTTTGAAGAGTGAGGGCCACTTAAGTGACTTGGTAACCGGTTGCGGGCCACAATGAGCAGAGCGGATGGACGGGATGTTCGTGTCCGCTCTGCATGTGCAGAGCAGACACAGGCACAGCCCACTATACTTTTTTTTTTAATCAGATTGGAGGTAGGACACAAGTCGGTTTACGTCTGCCACTCCTTTGAGGTGCATGGAGGGTCGAATTGGGTCGGATAGACTGTGTAAAAGGGGCCCAAGGCTGCTTTCACACTGATGCGCTGCGGTTTATCCTGCACCGTGGGTGCAACGCAGTGTACCTTTGGCTTTTCTGCACTTTGCAATAGATTTCTAATGTATTCTGCAGGTTTGGTGCACTTTCAGAAAGCCCACCAAACTCGCAGGTAATAACAGAAGTCTATGGCTCAGTACAGGTACCCGCAGGTGCACTGCTCTGCACCTGCAGATCAGTTTGAAAGCAGTCCAGTAACCACTGCAGAAGAAATATGCCCATATATACACTGTGATTTTAGTAACAGTATATTCTATTCCATCCCAGAGCAGGAGGTCACAGGCCACATCAGAGGGCTCCGCGGGCCACATGTGGCCCCCGGGCCACTGGTTGGGCACCCCCTGCTGTATAGGGTGCATAAATGATTGAAAGAGATCATCATAAAATCATATCTAGCCTTCATTCCTTTGATGTTCAAATTGTTTTATTAGGATGGGACTGTCATCTTTGAACTATGTACAGGCTAACTATTAGCAAATTAGAAGATACATTTAATAACATGAAAATAAAATCATATATCTATTGGCCAAACAGATTATAGTTTCAGAAAATCAAAATCTTATTTCTGCACTATGCACTTCTTGAAGGTTAAAAACGGTATGCTCTGTGTAATTATTATCCCACACAATGGGCACCTTCAAAACAAAATACTTGCTATATGTAACCAGCAGGAGTGCCCCCCCCTTTTTTTTATATATATAATCTTTATTTTGGTTTTTAAATACAAAAGAGAAAAGGCACATAGAAAACAAAGTAATTTCTGTTAAATCAATAAAAATGTCCATTACAATAACTGGGAGACTCATAATCACAGCGCATGTAGAACAAAGTGTACAGTGCTCTCTGTGCCAGGAGTATGCATAGAAAGAAAACCACGAAACGACTCCAAAAGGTGCATGACACATGTGCATGTCTATTGGCTTCTGTAAATTTCACACCATAAATAGATAAAATGTAGACAGACTAAAATAAGTTCTACAAACTGTGCATTATCTGTACGACCTCCGCACAACACCATGTCTGTATGTTGGGCGGCTTTAAGGTACCTCCCCATGGTGACTGGCCATCAAGATGTACCAACTAAGTCACAGCAGGGGGACAGCTTGTAAATTGGTAGAAACTAAGACATACTGAGAGACATGGACAAAATGCAAAAGAAAAAAAAAAAGCCAAAAAAAGGGGGGAGAAACATATAAAAAAAAGGGACATTGATATGACTGAATGTCCCATGTTCTCCCACCACGTCTATGCCTAAACGGCAAAAAGAAGAGATAAAGAGAAGTTAAGATAATCAAGTTCGTTGGTTCGCTTGGACAAGTTGCTGGAATGATGCGTCAACTAAAGCTAGTAAGACAATATCCAGACTAGAGGAGACTGTAATCGACCCAGTTGTCTATTGCTTCCAGGGCGCCCAAATGGGATCAAAGCAACTTTGTTTTCCCCTACATGTAGCAATCCACTCCTTGGCCTCCATAATCTCAGTTATCTTCCTGATCCAGTCCCCTCGGCTAGGATAGTGAGCGCTCTTCCAATGGATCGGTATGAGCCGTTTGGCCGCATTAAGCAAATGAGGGAGAGTGCTATGTTTTTTAGCATACTAGTGGGATAGTGGGAACATGGAGCAAGAAGTGGGCCAGTGAAAGGGCAAGGTCAGTTTCCAGGATCTCAGCTATTACGATGCTGAATGTCTTCCCAGGAGGGTCTGAACTGGGGACACTCCCACCACATAAGTAGAAACTTACCCATTTGGCTGCAGCCTCTCCAACAGAGGTTAGTAGCAGAGGGGTAAATCTGGGCAAGAGCCACTGATACTTGATACCACCTGGTCAATCATTTTTAGTTATTTTCTTGTCTTTTGTGTCTATAGATCTACAGTAGAGTGAGTCAATTGGTATAAACACTGCAGTTGCTCCTCAGCAAACTCCCACTGTAGGTCTTGTTCCCACTCTGACCCATTTTAGATGGAGAAGCAGTAGAGAGAAGTAATTTATATAGGACCATGCCAATTGCAGCACAAGAGGAGTTATCGATCTGATGGTCTGTGCCTGCAATGCTTTTTATGTGGGCAAGACCATAAGAGAGCAAAGAATAGGAGATCACCTATACTATTCCGCTAACGGAAATTTTACTACAGTGGGCCGCCACATAGGCTTGCACCACAGATTTGAGCCTGAAGTAGCTAAATTTGTGGTGCTTGAAGTGATCCCTGAAGACTTGCGGGGAGGCAACTGGGATCGGAAAATCCTTCAGCGAGAAACTATCTGGATCGAGCGATTAAACGCTAATATACCCCCCGGCCTAAATGAAAGACACACATACAAAGCATTTCTATAACTTTGGTTTGAATATCCTTATATTTTGACCACTGTTTGAACCTATTCCTGTCCTTGAAGTACGAGACTGACAATGCTACTTTAGTTAAACACACTGAATAAATTTTTCCTCCTTGATTCCAATATGGAATTAAGATCATCTAACATTACAATACCGCCTTACCGATGCGGAGTTATTATATTAATATTTCTACATGTTTTAAATATATATATGTAATTTGATTAGTAAGCTGGCCATGGTTGACTTCTTTAACCTAGTTATCTTCTATCTCTTTGTTATTCAAAGTTACAAACTGTTATAAATAAACGTATTATGCATTGTTTCTGGATTGGCTGCGGCGTTGGGCAGCCTGAGGTATAGTTACTCCAGCAACGGGCATGTGCCTCTCTAGGAAGAGGAGACGCTCCCTAGTAAGTGACAACCCCCTCCCACCAGGATGATGGCTGCTGGCCGTATTCCATATTTGGTTACAGCGCATGTGCGAAAATCGCGCATGCGCAGTTAGGAGAGTTGGATCCAGCAACGTCATCTGCCCGCGTCTGCCGGCTGATGAGCGTCAGCTGGATTGGGTTCTATAGGGACGCCAGGAGCGGCCCCTAGCATGGTGGCCGCTGCCTAGGATTCATTGGATACAGAAACAAAAACGGTGAGTTTTATCATACTGAACACTAATTGTATAATCGTGCTGGCTCTCTGCTACCTGTACATGTGATGCCAAAACTAGCATCAAGCACAGATGCAAAGCTACCAGTACTAACTGAGATGTTATATACATGTGCAGCCATGCACTGTATACTTTCTCTCCTTTACTGATAAATATATATATCTATTAGGGGCTTATGATCCTGCTGAGATATTCCTCATGAGAAGACTCTTTTCTAAACACTCACCAGCTAACAACTGTCCGGCAACATCTTGCTGACAACAACCAGCTGAAATTGCATCAAGTTCTCTGCATCCCTTCCCAGGGCGCTATATTGGATACAGTGATACATTAGGTTAATAATAAATATATCAATCCATTCAACTTATTATCTCTTACATCTTCCCCTTTCTCTTTACTGCATTTTCCCTTCTTACTAATTCACCCCCTCTTTCTTTCCTCCCCTTTTATCAACCCCCTTCTTTTTTTTCCCCCTTTCCTCCTTTCCCCATTCCATCCCCCCCTTTCTTCCTCCCCTTCTTTTCCTTCCCTCTATGCTATTAGCAATTCAATCTATAGGTTCTACCTATTTTGTTTCTTCCTTTTTCTTTTTCTTCTATTAATTCTTCCCTAAACTAAATTCTTTAATATTTAAAAAATGATATACCATACTACCTAAAAATTTGGCAACGCTAGAATTCAGTGGTCCCCAGTGCCTCCCGTGTCCGCCATGGGGGGGATACGTCTCCGGGTGCCTCTGCTTGTGCCGCCCTACTGCCACAGGTTTCTAGGGTAAGCAATGCATATCTCTTCTCAGAACTCATACCAGTTCTGCCTGATGTTACAGAAAATATCTCTTTTGCTTTGAAATATGTATTAATTCTATAAACATTTGTTTAAATATGAAATTACAAGGCGTTTGACCCGGTCGAGTGGGGCTATCTTTGGGAATGCCTTCATCGATTTGGCTTTGGGCCCAACTTTGTCACGTGGATCCGCCTTTTATACCAGGGCCCGAGCGCTAGGATCTTGGTCAATGGACGGGTCTCCGCCCCTTTTCCCCTCTCTAGAGGCACTAGACAGGGTTGCCCCTTGTCCCCGCTTCTATATGCCCTTGCGGTGGAGCCCCTTGTCTCCTCACTCAGGACTGACCCGGGGATCCGTGGGCTCCGCTGTGGGGGGCTGGAGGAAAAGATCAGTCTGTACGCAGACGACATGCTTCTGTACTTGTCCGATGCTGGCCAATCACTACAGGTTGCCCTCAAGACCATTAAAACATTTGGTCAATACTCTGGGCTAAAAATTAACTGGGATAAATCTCAGATCCTTCCCATTGACGTGAGCGTGCCCACAGAGCTACAAGCCTCATCCCCCCTCCTTAGGGTTAGCTCCATGAAATATCTCGGAATTCAAATTACGCGCTCGCCTGAGGACTATGTTAGGACTAACATAGAACCTCTGATAACTTTTTTGAAGTCTAAAACGCAAACGTGGGCCAAACTACCCCTGGGGGTGATGGGCCGAGTAAACTTGATTAAAATGGTTCTCCTCCCCAAGTTCTTATACGTCTTTTGGCATGCCCCTGTTTATTTACCCCTTCGGATTTTTAAGTCCATTGAAGCCATCCTCAACTCGTTTGTGTGGGGCTCGGCGCGACACAAATTGAGCTGGCAAACGTTGAAGAATCCCACCGAGCTGGGAGGCGCGGCGTTGCCGGACTTCAATTTATATTACTTGGCGGCACAACTGTCCCATTTCTTCTATCTGGACAAACACGACAGAGACCGATACCTAGCACTGATCTGCTCCCCTCACGCTCCTGGGCTCACTCACCCGTTCCAGATCCTATTTAAGGATGTGACGGGTGCCTGGACAATGGGAAGCCGTAAGGGGTTGCTATTTCATCATTGCAAGATTTGGGAAGTAGTGAGACGCAAACTGAAATTATTGCCCACCCACTCTCACACTCCCCTCTGGGGCAAACCTGGCCTAAACGAATTGCTGACTGTTCCAGACCAGGTTCTTTGGACCAATCATGGGGTGAGATACTTTTCAGACGTATATAGTGGCACCGCTTTGAAATCGTTTCAACAACTTAAAGATGAATTTAGTATACCTAACACGATGCTCTTTCGATACCTACAACTGCGCCATGCCCTCCAGGCCCAATTTGGGGGGTCTCCCCTACCACTGAACGGTTGGATATCATGGGTACCATTATAGGCCAGGACTCCCGAAAGCTCATTTCAATATTCTATAACTCTCTTCTTCGCCCCCCTGCAGCAATATTAGCATATAGACTCAAGGATCGTTGGTCTGAAGATGTGGAGGGGATGGACAACGATGAATGGGAGGATGCCTTAGACGCCTGTAAAAAGGTCTCGACTAGGCGGTCAGACCGCCTTACGCACCTCTATATTCTTCATAGATCGTACCTGACCCCTACCCGAATTGCTAAATATAACTCCGACCGTAACCCGCTGTGCCCCAGATGCAACAGTCCAACCAGTACTTTTTTCCACCTTCTCTGGTCATGCCCAGTGATACAGGTTCACTGGCTCCAGATAGTGAAGTTCATACACGATGAGATGGGATCTCCCTTGACGTTGTGCCCCAAGCAATGCATACTGGGAGTGTTCCCGGATCCGGACTCAGATAAATTTCATAAAATATTCCTTCAGGAATCACTCTTCATTGCTAGGCTGCTTATAGCGCGAGGGTGGCTTCAGGCGACACCACCGTCTCTCAGAGGGTGGATCGCCGCAGTTAACAATGTTATACCTTATAAGAAAGAGATTTACACCCACAGGGGCTGCCCTGCTAAGTACGGCAAAGTATGGGACGCCTGGTTAGGTAGTGCTGCCACATGCAATGAGTTTTCTGACTAATCAAACTTGCAATGCCCGCCCCCCCCACTTCCCCCTTCATCGTCTCTATATCTGTGGCCTCTATGGTGTTATGCTCCCTAATGTAACGGGTTGTATGCATGTGTGTCTGTGATAGATAGGGCCCTGACCCCCCATGTTCCCGTAACCGCTTATTTAACCCATTGGATTTGTCATTGTAGTGAATCGGCTATAAATACTGTCCACATGGATCCTTATGTTATAGTTGCACCATGTGTACTGACTGTGCTACCGTTTATATTATGTATGGTTACATTTTTTAAAATAAAACACCATGTTTTTGTAAAAAAAAAAAAAAAATATGAAATTACGATCATGATTTATTTCAATAGATGCTTATGACTGACTACTTCTGAAGAAACAGCTTTTGCTGCGAAACTAGAAAAGAATAATCGCAGAGATGCATCGCCGAGACCCTAGGGGTCATTTCCATTTCTTCTACAATGTTCAAGCAGTATATATGGCTGTAACTATTGACTGTATTTAATAATCATTGTCATTGTGGTTTTGTCCCCAATGTTTTTATCCTATATATTCTATAAAATTTTATTTTTAAAAATATACAATTTTGTTTATGTCCTTGAGGTACTGAGATAGTCCAAACCTTTTTCCTTCCTGCCAAGGGAACTTCTGAGGTGACCCCAGGCTCCTACTTCTATAATATATGGATGATGGTACCTAGCCCTATCGTTAAAAAACTCTTAATTGAGGCAATACCCTTATGACAAAGAACCGGGATCATGTGTTGGGTAGGATCACTTGCGGACCATAGGTGTTCAAGCATCGTTAGAGTGGTCCTGATCCGGGAAAGGTGTCCCTGGGTGTGGAAAAAATGACGGAGCTGGCGGTATCATCAAAAATCCAGGGGGAAGGAGCCATATCACTCCCTAAGGGTATCTAGGGAAACCAAAGTGCTGCCCTCCATAAATTTGGCAAGAATAAAGTATTAGAGGGGCTGCTGCACACTGAAGTTTTTTTTTATCTTGATGCATAGATTGCATTTAGATAAAAACCTTCTGACTTTAGAATCACTTTAAGGGTATGTGTAGGAGTGCACATTTAAATCAGACTGTAATGCTGCATACACACGACCGTTTTTCATGATGAGAAAAATGCCATTTTTTCATTTGGTCATTAAAAACAATCGTGTGTGGGCTCCAGAGCATTTTTCACGACGTGAAAAATGGGCATTAAAAATTTGGAACATGCTCTAATTTTTCTTGCCGTTTTTCACGTCGTCGTTTTTCTCGTCATGAAAAACAGCCATGTGTAGGCTTTAACGACGTGAAAAAAACGCGCATGCTCAGAAGCAAGAGATGAGACGGGAGCGCTCGATCTGGTAAAACTAGCGTTCGTAATGGAGATAGCACATTCGTCACGCTGTAAGGGACTGAAAAGCACGATGCTGAAAAGCGCGAATCATCTCTCACCAAACTTTACTAACACAAGGATCAGCAAAAGCAGCCCAAAGGGTGGCGCCATCCGAATGGAACTTCCCCTTTATAGTGCCGTTGTACATTTCGTACGTCACCGCGCTTTGCTCAAGCATTGTTTTTCATGATCGTGTGTAGGCAAGGCAGGCTTGAGAAGAATCACGTTGAGAAAAACTTTGTTTTTTTCAATGACATTAAAAACGGTCGTGTGTACGCAGCATAACAGTAAGGCCTCGTACACACGACCGATTTTCTCGTCGTAAAAAACACGTCGTTTTTTTCGACGAGATTGTTGTTAAGCTTGTCGATTTTCTCGTCAAGCTTTCCATGCGTACACACTGACAATTTCCAATTTCCTCGTTGTTCTCCACGGTCACGTCCAGCACGTACGACGGCACTATAAAGGGGAAGATCTTTTTTCTTGGCGCCACCCCTTGGGCTGCTTTTGCTGATCTCGTGTTACCGCGTGTGAAGTAAAAGTTTGGGAAGAGACGATTCGCGCTTTTCAGTCTTCGTACTTTTCAGATCGTTTTCTGCGGTTCAGTTTGTGCTTGTGGGTTCGTATCTTGACTTTCAGGGCGTCTAGGCAGGTCGTATCTGTTTTACAGTGCGTTCTTGCCTGTTCGTTTCTGATTTTCAGTTCGTTATTCATAGGCCTTGCTGTTCTAAAGTGCGTTCTGTTCTGTACGTTCTGATAAGACGACCGTTTCTTAGCCATGTCGCCTGGACGTTCTCGTCGTCGAGTTCGTGCTGTGCGTGCGCTTGGTGTTGGTCTGCTTGTTTTGGACCAAGACCAGTCCATGAATGGTGTGAGGAGGAGTTCATGGACCAAGAATTGGTTGCTCCAGCGGGACCAATTCTGCCATATGCCTCTGCTGCGGGAGATCGTCGAGAATAATCCTGAGGACTACAGGAATTTTCTGCGGATGTCTGACCCCGTTTTTCAGGAACTGTTGGCTTTGGTGTCCCCCTATATTACCAGGAAGGACACCGTTATGCGGGAAGCCATCAGTGCTGAGCAGAGGCTCATCGCCACGTTGCATACCTGGCGACAGGGAGAAGTCTTCAGGACTTGAAGTTCACCACAGGCATCTCCCCCCAGGCTCTGGGCCTCATAATCCCAGACACCTGTTCTGCCATTATACAAGTCCTGCAGGAGGACTATATTAGGGTAAGTTTTCTCCCTTAACATCACATTTTATGTATTACATGTATGCTAATGTATTGTATTTCTTTCATCCTTCCCTAATTACCATGATTGTAATATGCTGAGAATGTCCCCTTTGTCCCCATGCATGCTGGAAGCTTTAGCTTGCCCCTTTTTTCTCCTCCATAAATATTTCCCTTCACTAACTTTTCCAGCAGGGGCGCCTGTTGCTCCAAATGTTTGGGGGTTCAAACCCCAATTTAGGAAATAAACTTCCTCCTTTTTTGCTCTGGTGCCTATTAAACGCCCCCAGTTGTCCCCTCTAATGCAGCCATTTTGTTCCCTCCAATGCAGCCATTTAGTCCCCTCTAATGCAGCCAGTTTCCCCCCAGCCCTGCACTTACCTTCTTGTGGTCAGCGCCATCCTTCTTCTGTCCTTGATGTCTTCTCCTTCCCTTGATGTTGCATCAGCCAATCATGTTACCATTAAACAGACTTGGTGAACATGATTGGCAGAGCAGCCTGCCAGTGTTTCCCCAAGGAATGCCCCCCCCTGCATCCCCTATTTTACTTTTAGGAAGCCAATTACATCCCTCAGGTTGTAATGTGCAAGACTATTTTACTACCTGTTTCTGCTATGCAATTTGAACCCCCTAAATGCCGCAATTATTCATATGTCGGTCGCTTTACAAGAGGCCATCCACCTGAATAGTGGGCGGCATAGACAATACATAGGTTAATGCAACGCATGAACCTATGTATTGTTCTGAGTGATGGGCACAGGAGAGAGGGGGCAGTGCTCCAGCGCCCACTCTGAACGCACCGCCACTGCAATGCTATCCTGTGGCCAAACACATCTCCCCCCCCCCAAAATAATTTAGTAATGGCCCATCAGAGGGGGTGATGAATATGATAAATGAGCCTTCCATTATACTTATTTTAAACACCTTAATAAACGTAGAATTTGATTGATGTTGGCCTCTAATGTTTTTTCAGAGAATTTCCTTGTAATGTATGATTTTTGTATTCTAATATTATTTCATCTTGTTTCACTCCACAGCTTCCTTCCACGCCACAGGAATGGCAGACTGTGGCATCGGAGTTTGCCACGCGGTGGGACTTCCCCAACTGCGGTGGTGCCATAGACGGGAAGCACGTCCGCATCGTGCCGCCACCCCGTTCTGGGTCCTACTACTACAATTACAAGGGGTTTCATAGCATTGTGCTGATGGCGGTGGTGTCAGCACGGTATGAATTCCTCTATGTTGATGTAGGGAAGAATGGCCGGATGTCCGATGGGGGATCCTTCATCCAGACGGAGTTTGCCCTCCGTCTCCAGAGTGACCACCTTGCATTGCCACCGGATGCAGGGAATATTGAAGGACTCCCCTTCGTTTTTTTGGCTGATGAAGCCTTCGGACTCGGACGGCATCTTATGAGGCCATTTCCACAGAGGACCCTGACCCCAGACAAGAGGGTGTTCAATTACCGGCTGGCCAGGGGCCGAAGAGTTGTCGAAAATGCCTTTGGCATAATGGCCAGCCGGTTCCGCCTTTTTATGACTTCAATACACTTGGCGGACTACAAAATAAACGATGTCGTATTATGCTGCTGTGTGCTACACAACTTTCTGAGCAAAAAATCAAATTCCTATATGGCCTCAGTTTTGCCAGAGGCTGGACTTTCCCCTGCCGGGCCTGGAATCTGCCCGTCCTGGCTTGCCCTCCCAAAATGCCCGTGAGGTTCGGGACAAATACATGGAGTATTTCACGGGTAGGGGGGCAATTCCTATGCCAGCCTATGTCTAAGGATCCAAATAAAAAGCTTGTTTAAACCTTTAATTATTTGTTCTTTCCTGTCTTCTAGTTTGTCTTAGTGCATTTGTAGTGCCAAGTGTATTTTACTTTAGTAACTAACAACCATTTCACTATGTAACCTTACAAAATAACCAAATAAGCTTAGAGGGTATTATAAAAAGAAGCTACACGTTGTTTGTGGTCAAATATTTTACTCTGTGCACATTCTCACCATTTTTAGTTTTTTCTGGTTTTTTGGGTTGGCCTGGCCACAACCCGGCAATTTTTTGCTTATGAAAATACAAAAATAACAGTTGCATTCCAAAAATTACAACATTGGATACCTCTGAGCAATCTGAGACATTCACTTACACAAACTATGTCTCTATGTGCCCGTCCTAATATGGGGTCCTGCCACCCCTTGCCCAGCCAAAAATTGAATATGCACACATTTGGGATTTTTTTCATCTAGGAAGTTTACAATCCTGATCCCCATTGTCAACATGTGCTATCTGCCATCAGGGGTGATCAATGGATGTGTTTTGGGGGTGCAACCCCTTCCTCAGTTCACCGACTTTAGATACGAGGAAGGGGTTGCACCCCCAAAAGACGTACATGGATAGCCCCTGATGGCAGATAGCACATGTTGACACACTGTGTGCAGATTCAATTTTTGGCTGGTTTGATTGTCAAAAATATTCTAAAATGTGCAATAACAAACATGTAAAAACAAATGTGTTTGGATGGCTTATTGAATTCTCCCCAAAACATTGAGAATGTCTTTAAATGTTTGTTCCATCACATGGATTCTTTGTTTAATTAGGTCCAGTTCCGTGCTACATTCCATCACTTGCTGGATGAGGCGGAGGGCACTGTCAGCAGAGAACCGTGTACTATCCTTCACAACATTTATATCCCCTAAAAAACAAAAGGTATTATAACTCTGCAGGCCTACATCTCTTACCTGAAGCTGTGGTGACAGATACTGACCTGTTGTGGTGACCAGATCCACAACGTCATCCACCTCTCCTTCCTGCACTTCTCCTTCCTCCACCTCAACTTCCTGCACATCTTTCGGCTGTGGGTCTTTGGGAGTTTGGGGTTGCTTGGAAGTTGTGGGGTGCATGTGCTCCCTGGAGTGTTCTCCTCCCAGTCTTCTCTCCCCTATGAGAATCAAACAAAAGGTCTATTTATCACACTGTAAATCTCAATGTTAAAATAAAAACAGGCTAAATTGCTTGGAAGTGTGGTACAAGTGTGTGTTTGGGCGGAATTTAAAGAAGAATGCATTATTTATGACCAAGAATATGTTTAGTATTCACCTTTGGATGTAATTTATTTGACATGGAGGCACCACAAAAATTCACTGATGCACCTGTGTGGGACACCCAAAAAAGGCGGGTCTGGTGGCCCACACTATAGTGCTCCAAAGTACAGATGTGGAAGCAGCTGCTGAGTGTCCTCTCCTTTACACTGATAAAAGTTAGCATTTCATTCTCTTTACAAACACATCATCTAGCCTAAAAATTTCGCCACAATATTTGAGCAAAAATGGCAGATGTCTAATTACTTTTGTGGCTCTAAAATAAGCCAAAACCGCGGATAGTGGCCGAACGAAGTGTCGGTAACGTAACGAACGATTACTGTGCCCAACCAACTTCAAAATATTACATTTTGGAAGGGAGTCCAATATGAGAAACCAAAATAAAGAGCAACATGTAAGTTTAGAAAAAGATTAATAGCAGAAAAGTCTACATTTTACTTACTTTTAGCGAGCATTCTCTTTATGCTCCTCAACTGCTCTGGCTCCCTCAGTTTGAGGTCTGACCACCTCTTTCTGAGCTGCTCATTTGAGCGTTTCACCCCGAAATTCGCCTTCAGACTCTTCATGACTTTAGTGAGGATTTTGGCCTTCCTTCTATTTGGTTTGCTATACGGCCCATGCTTTGCATCATATTCAGACTTGAGCAAGATGTCCACCATCTCCGCCATCTCCGCCAAAGACATATTCGATGCCTTGAATCTCCTCCTTGATCGTGACGTTTCCTCGGTCTCCGGGCTTGTCTCCTCCTCGTTAGTTGCGGAATTATCAGACAGCTGCTGTAACTCCGCCATATCTGTCTGCGCGCCGAAAGAGAAGGGGCGGGGAAAAGATGTTAGTTAGAACGTCTTGGGCGGGCGACGTGTGCGGAGCGACGTGTTCGTATTTTGACGCATGCGTGGTGTGTATATAGCAAACACACATGTGACTATAGTACGTTCGGTGTGCGGAGAGAGGAGTTCAAGTGACGGACGTGCGAACGAAGGTATGTGATTTTGTGACTTGTACAAATTGTTGGCCTATACTGTCTTGAGAATGTTGGAGGATATATATGGTGACTAGGATGTTAAGGAGGTTAGACTGTTTGCCTCACATTAGTTATATATAATTTATTTAACTTGCAGATACAATATGAATGTCTTTATAAGCGACAAGGATTTCCTGGCGGAATTTATTGACCGGGTAAGGGAGCTGCCGGCTCTGTGGGAGACGAAAAACCCCATCCACAAAAAAAGAGGGGCGAGAAAAGCAGCGCTGGAGAAGCTGCTCCCATTTGTGCATACTAAGGTGCCCACAGCCACAGCAAAACAAGTGGACACTAAAATTGGCAGCTTGAGAGGTACCTACAGGACTGAACGCTCTAAGGTGCTGGCTTCTCAGAGGTCAGGAGCAGCAGCAGGTGATGTTTATGTCCCGATTTTGTGGTACTACAACAGGATGTCCTTCCTGGATGACCACATTGAGACAAGGCCATCACTCTCCACTCTTCCCCCCAGACTTCCCTGCAGCCAACCTGAGCCTTCTCTGGAGCAAGAGGAGGCAGCCATCCTGGATGATCCTGATTTGGCCATCTGGAGCCAGGTATAGTATTAATTGAAAATGTATTGGGATAAACTTAATGTTTGACAAATATGTCAAGATGACAAACATAAAATATTTTGGATTCCACAAGTGAAATCAAGATCTGTAGACATTAGTCTGCACTTAATTGGGTGCTAAATAGTCAATCTGATGTAGTGGTAAATTTAAAGCAAGGATTTATGGATTTACATTCTAATTGCTTCAATCAGGATTACAAAGTTTGATGCAAAGATTAAACCAACATATTAAACTATGTCCCTTTTTCATACACAGGATGAAATCAGCCAGGAGGAGGGTCTGGAAACTGTCAGGCAGGAGGAGAAAGGGCCCAGTGGCAGCCAGGAGGTGGCAGGGCCCAGTGGCAGCCAGGAGGTGGCAGGGCCCAGTGGCAGACAGGAGGTGGCAGGGCCCAGTGGCAGACAGGAGGTGGCAGGGCAAAGGAGAAGCACCAGATCCCAGGTGCCTCCCATCCGGCTTCCCAAAAGAGGCAGGAGGGACAGGAGCACGAGTGAGGCAGCAATGGCCCTTATTCGTGAGGCCCATGCCACCCTCCAGGAGCCCACATCCCCTGAAGAGGCCATTGCCGGCCTAGTGGAGGCTAAGTTCAAGGTGATGAGCATGGAGCAATGCCTCCTATGCGAGCCCCTGCTCATCACCTTGCTCAACAAGGGGGTGATGGAGAAAATTACCCCCAATACCGCCATATGTGAGGTGGCACAACTGACCCAACCTCAACCTCCACCTCCCCCTTCTTCTTCTGCCCCACCCCCTTCTGCTACACCTCCACCTTCTTCTTCTGCCCCACCCCCTTCTGCTACACCTCCACCTTCTTCTTCTGCCCCACCCCCTTCTGCTACACCTCCCCCTTCTTCTGCCCCACCCCTTCTGCTACACCTCCCCCTTCTTCTTCTGCCCCACCCCCTTCTGCTACACCTCCACCTTCTTCTTCTGCCCCACCCCCTTCTGCTACACCTCCCCCTTCTTCTTCTGCCCCACCCCCTTCTGCTACACCTCCACCTTCTTCTTCTGCCCCACCCCCTTCTGCTACACCTCCACCTTCTTCTTCTGCCCCACCCCCTTCTGCTACATCTCCTCCTCCTCCTCCTGACAGGAGTACCCCTCCAGTGGCCCAGCCTCCAGCCAAACGAAGAAGGAAGGCTGCAGGGAAGGCTTCAGGGAAGGTTGCAGGGAAGGTTGCCAGGAAGAAGAGGAAGTGATGGCCTTGCTTCATTGTGGTCGGACAGAAGGCAGCCTGTTGTAGTACCACACACTTAGGACATATATATCACCTGCTGCTGTTCCTGACCTCTGGGAGGCCAGCATCAGATTGTGTTCAGAAATGTTGGCCTTCTCAAGCTCCCAATTTTAGGGTCCACACAGGGTTGCTGTGTGCTCTGGGGTCCCTGGGATGCACAAATGGCAGCAGGTTCTCCAGCGCTGCCTTCTCTTTATTTTATTTCGAAACATGAATAAATGTGATTTTTGTTTAGGTTCATACTTGACTATGTGTATTTGTAAAAATTAAAAATCTAGCTTTGGAGTAAGCAGATACATTTGACTGACAAAAAAAGGGACAGATATCAACCCCCCAAAATAATAACTAAATCTGATATGCAAAAAAACATGGTGGAAAATTTAACTAATATAGATTCCAAAATTAAATGGGAGATCACTATCAAAACATTGCGAAATTATAATTAACATCATTTTGAAAAATATAACCATTTAAATTATTCCTAAAAACTTGCACGATATAATACACATAAATCTTCTTAAGAGCAGCATGAAAAAGGTTAAAAATAAATAGTCATAACTGTGTGAATATCAGCAGCAAAAGAAGGTCACTCGTTTTGACTAATGTAACATTCTAACGAAGATTTCAATGCAGAACATTTAAACGATGCAATAATTTTGAGTGTGACGAATGTGCTCTCTCCATTACGAAGGCTTGTTTTACCAGAAGATGCGCTCCCGTCTCATAGTTGCTTGTGAGCATGCGCGCTTTTGGAAGAGTCGTAAAAGCATACACACGAACCATTTTCTCGTCACAAAACAGGCCGACGAGAAACACGACGAGGAAATCTGGAATCCTGACGAGAAAATAGAGAGCAGGTTCTCCATTTTCTCGTCGAGATTCTCGGCAATTTTCTCGTCGTAAAACCATACACACAAACGTTTTTCTCGACAAAAAAGCTCTCGCGGCACTTTTCTTGACGGTTTTGGACGACAAAATCGGTCGTGTGTACGAGGCTTAAGAGTGGAAAAACTCAACTATTCATAAAGTAACAACATGGAATTCGATCATTTTTTTTCTTTATTCCTAATTATAATATCTGTTGTCCATATTTTCTTTACCTGAATATCTGACCAAGATCAAAAATGCACATTCTGTACAATCGTATTAAGTGTATGCAAAACATAACACAATATATATGTGTGCAATTCCACGCTTAGATTAGTGATGCATCAAAAAATATAAAAAAAAAATGAAAAAGCTGCTATCACAAAACTTTCAGCAAACATTAATATATAATGTGCAGTGCTATTTTAAAAAAATATGTGAAGCAATGTGTTAGATAAAATATACACATATAAAATAACAAATAGCAAAAAATCAACCAATCCAGTAACAGTCAGTTAACAAGTCTAGAAAAATGGCCAAGTTCCTGATATATGGGAGTGAAGCTGGAGTGGAGTTGGAGGCATTAACGGGATTGCACCACTCACTGCTGGCATGTTTTGGGTTTATCTCTAAAGTGTGTTAGACTTCTCATTTGTGTGAGAGTCATTGGGTTCCAGTAAGCATCCAACCTCACTCATATCTCTATTGAACTTCTGGGAGTTTTGAAACACCTCCTGTACTCTTGTGGACATTTTTTGAGCACCTTAGCACTGACTGTTACTGGATTTATTTATTTTTTTGTTATTTGTTATTTTATACAGTGCATTGAAAAAGTATTCATACCCATTGACATTTTCCACATTTTGTCATGTTACAACAAAAAAACAGAAATGTATTTAATTGGGATTTTATATGATAGACCAACACAAAGTGGCATATAATTATGAAGTGGAAGGAAAATTATAAATGGTTTTCAGAATCTTTTACAAATAAATATGTGAAAAGTGTGGCATGCATTTGTATTTAGCCCCCTTTACTCTGATACCCCTAACTAAAATCTAGTGAGACCAATTGCCTTTAGAAGTCACCTAATTAGTAAATAGAGTGCACCTGTGTGTAATTTAATCTCAGTATAAATACAGCTGTTCTGTGAAGCCCTCAGAGGTTTGTTAGTGAACCTTTGTGAACAAACCACATCCTGAAGGCCAAGGAATACACTAGACAGGTCAGGGATAAAGTTGTGGAGAAGTTTAAAGCAGGGTTAGGTTAATAAAAATATCAGAAGCTTTGAACATCTCATGGGGCACTGTTCAATCCATCATCCAAAAATCGAAAGAGTATGGCACAACAGCAAACCTACCAAGACATGGCTGTCCACCTAAACTGAGAGGCTGGGCAAGGAGAGCATTATTCAGAGAAGTAGCTAAGAGGCCCATGGAAGAGTGGCAAGAAGAAAGCCATTGTTGAAAGAAAGCCATAAGAAGTCCTGTTTGCAGTTTGTGAGAAGCCATGTGGGGGATACAGCAAACATGTGGAAAAAGGTGCTCTGGTCAGATGAGACCAAAATTGAACTTTTTGGCCTAAAAGCAAAACGCTATGTGTGGCGAAAAACTAACACTGCACATCACCCTGAACACACCATCCCCGCTGTGAAACGTGGTGGTGGCAGCATCATGTTGTGGGGATGCTTTTCTTTAGCAGGGACAGGAAAGCTGGTCAGGGTTGACGGGAAGATGGATGGAGCCAAATACAGGTTAATCTTAGAAGAAAACCTGTTTGAGTCTGCAAAAGACTTGGGACTGGGGCCAAGGTTCACCTTCCAGCAGGACAACAATCCTAAACATACAGCCAGAGCTACAATAGAATGGTTTAGATCAAAACATATTCATGTGCTAGAATGGCCCAGTCAAAGTCCAGACTTAAATCCAATTGAAAATCTGTGGCAAGACTTGGAAATGGGCTGTTCCCAGATGCTCTCCATCCAATTTGACAGAGCATGAACTATTTTGCAAAGAAGAATGGGAAAAAATGTCACTCTCTAGATGTCCAAAGCTGGTAGAGACCCAAAAGGCCTTGCAGCTGTAATTGCAGCGAAAGATTGTTCTACAAAGTATTGACTCAGGGGGGCTGAATACAAATGCACGCCATGCTTTTCAGATATTTATTTGTAAAAAAAAATTGAAAACCATTTATAATTTTCCTTCCACTTTACAATTATGTGCCACTTTGTGTTGGCCTATCACAAAAAAACCATTAAAATACATTTACGTTTTTGGCTTTAACATTGAAAAATTTGGAAAATGTTAAGGGGTATGAATACTTTTTCTAACACATTGTTTCACATATTCTTGTAAAATAGCGCTGCACATTATATATTGATATTTGATGTATGCCGATTTTTTTTTTAAGAACTGTTAAAGTAAAATAAAATTGCATCAATAAAACAAAACAATGGGTTTTAGATTATAATATTTCAGCATTATAATGGCATATTTAGAGTTTGTAGATATTGTATGTAACTTTATGTTGCCATAGTTAGTAAACTTTAGCTTTTAATGTTCATACTGCAGCATCAAAGTGAAACAGTCTACTATAGACTACATTCCATCTGCTAACACGGATGGTTACACTTTTGCTCACACTACTTCATTGCCCCATTTCAGTTGCCAGGAGCAATGATTTATTATTTCTTGCTTGAATTTAAGGCTCTTTAATTTTATCATACTATTTACATCAAGACTTTTTTTTTTTTTATCTGATCTATATGCCACTTCACATTTTAGATTTTGAATTACCAGAAACTGCTATTGGTTCAGAAATATGGATTACCATTACACAATTTCTGTATTTTACCATTGCAATCTAGTCTGTATTTTTTTGTGCCACATTAGATTTTTTTTAATGTGTTTTCTCTTTAATAGACTCATATTATTTTGTATGACAATGCTCCTTCAAGACAAATATGTACATCAAATGAAACAGCACTACGTGTGTGCTTCCATTATTGCTTCTGGAAGTTGTTTATGTCTGGAGGAAGACATGCATGACAAAACAAGATGCTTTAGCAACACATACACACAAATACTACAAAGCTTGTCCATATTTGGAAATCTCAGATGTTATTTAAGGCATTGTTTTTGCCTGTTCTTCCCTTCTTTTGGCTTTGAACCAGTTAGTAACACACACGTCCTGTCACATGGTCCTCCCTGTGGCCTTGATACACATAAACATACAGGAATGTGGCAAAGATGCAACAGATGCAATAGCTGCAAACATGGTCTCGGAAGTGTCGAGGAAGCTCACGTAACACATCCAGAAGATGGGATTTTTTAGACAATTATTGTGTCTTTCGTGATACTGTAAGTGTCAGCCAGCTAGCAAATACCGTCTGCCAATGTAGTGTAAGCAAGGACTGCATAACAAATTGCTTACTCATGAGCTTACACGGCTCATAAGAGTACATTTCAAAGTGATTAACTCAGAATGACAAAACCACCACTTACTGTATTAAGAACTCTACCTAGGGTTTATTTATTCTTGTCAAGGCCCACTATGAGCATTCAAAATATGTTTACTAACTTGGCACAATTATCTAGATATTTTATGTGTTAGTCATTTTCTATGTGCACCAAACTAATAATATATACCTTTATGAGGCATTTAAGTCTCTTTTTCCTGAACCCCAGAAAAAAACTTTGTTTTAAGAGATTTCCACCTGATGCCCTATCGCTGTCAGAGTGTCACTAACAGTGGAAGACACAGACAGCAACAAAACCTGATATTTTAACCTTTCTCTACTAAAAGGGTGCTATTATTGTTTTGTGTAACTGTATTGGAAAATGCTTTCTCTCACTTTTCTTTAGTGCCTAGGGGACTAAAAGTAAGGGTAAATCTCCCTAACAGGTTGACATCCAGCTGTAAAAACTTAACAGAGATTCTAAACTTTCCCCATTTCTATCCAAAACACTCAAATAAAGTTTTTGCTGGCGTTAAGCCCTAATTTGGCTGTTTTAGTGTCAATTAAGACCTGCTCATAAATTATTTTACACATTATCTATACAAAAGCTGATGTGAGGTTAGGCTCCTTTGGTCAGGGTACATGAATTAGGTATGATTAAAGGAGAAGTAAAGACAAAGCTCGTTTGGCTGCACTTTTCCTGTGGATCACAGGAGTGCAGTTTGTTCCGCACTTCTGTGACCCATTTTCAGCTGAGAGCGGGCTGAATCTGACATCACAGAACTAGTCCAGACTCAGTAAGGATCGCGACAATGAAGTCGAGCTCCACCCACATGCCTGGAATGGCACCCGGCACCTGTCCCCTCCACAGCCCAGCGCTCCAGCGAGTGAGGAGGGGGCAGAGCAGAGAGCCAGTGGCTGACAGTCACCAGCTCTCTGCTCTGGGAGCACTGAGAACCGTGCGATCTGTGGTGTTTTGATCGCTCTGTTCTCAGTGTTAGAGCCAGTGGGGGACAGATTGGCAGGGGACACCGATGCTGCATCCACCTAGGTAAGTATATGATTCTACAATAAAAAAAAGTTTGAACTTCTCTTTTAACTAAGGAGATGTTATAATCCTGCTAAATATTTGTAACAATTGCTAATACATGTTCTTCAGTCTTTATAAAGCATGATGAGGTCTCCTGATATTATCTAAGTTCCTACAGCAGTGCATGTACTAGTTAAAAAAATTGTGTGTTGTTTGCCAGAACCACAGTATTTTTGAGACTGGGGCTTTTACCTGGCACGATATGTAGATCCCACGCTGGGTTGTGACTCGGAGGCAGGAACGACCGATGGGGACCCTTCCTGCCCTTGAGACATCGCCCTAGGGAACATGTCTTACTACAGACAACCTGTTATGTCATGCTGTGTCGATTGGTTTATGTTATTTTTGATTGACCTTGTATGACCTGTTTAATTAGCGCTTATTCAAGTTGGGTCGGGGTGGCTACACATGCCACCCAATTGCGAGACTACCTATTCTCTGACGAGGATGGTACCCTTGCACCTAATGTTCCGGATTTTGTCTCCGGTGGGGGTTGTTCCCCATGCTTTCATATGTCAGTTAAAAATGTTTTATTCTCGTTGTCTGGGCCTAAGGCCCACAAGTGTTTTTCTTTGTCTTGCTGTTTTTCTAACATCTTTTCTTCTCCCCTTTTTCCCCTTTCTCTTGCGAGCCTCGGTCTGGCACCCTCCCCCGTATCAAGGTCCGAAGGGTCATGGAGGCTGACAGTCTTCACTCCAGTGGCGCCGACCATCCCATTGGCAACGCAAGGTAAGAGTGCTGTGCCCTACCACGATGGCCACGACATTCAACACTGACTACTCCATAGTTAGCCACAATGTACATGGTTTTAATTCCCCTGCCAAGAGGACTAAAGCATTTCAGTTCTATCACAAACAGAGGGCTGATGTCCTTCTCTTACAAGAGACCCATTTTTCACACACCTCAGCTCCTCGTTACCTCAATGCGAAGTATCCGCAGTATTATCTTGCAGGGGGCCGGGAGAAAAAGGGGGGGTTGCTATCTGTTTTTCTAAACGGACCCCCTTCGTCCCTGTTACTGTTGTTAAAGATAAGGGGGGTAGATATATTATGGCAGTGGGGCGGCTCCACGACCGAGAGGTTTCCTTTATATCATATTATGCCCCAAACACTGGACAGCCGTAAATCTTTAGCAAAATGCTTCGAATTCTGATGCCCAAGGTCCAGGGTCAGGTGGTAATGGGGGGTGATAGCAATATTCCCTTGGACAGGATTATGGATAAGTCTGACTCCTCTAAACCAATTTTGAAACGCCCGCCGACCGGGAGCAGCAAAGTGGCGCGCCTATTTCACTTCCACGATCTTATTGATAGCTGGCGTGAAAATAACCCCACGGTCAGAGACTTTACGTACTTTTCGCAGGTACATCATACTTATTCTAGGATAGATCATCTTCTAGTACGCACGCCTTTACTCCCATTTATTAAGACAGTCAAAATTTTGTCTACCCCTTGGTCGGACCATTCCCCGATCAAACTCTCTATCACAGGACTGTGGACCAAATCAAAACCCTCCCCGTGGAGACTCAATGTGAGTCTGCTAAATGACCCTATAATCTTTTTGGAAATACAAAAGGAAATACGAGAGCACTTTAGACTTATTAAAGCTGCGGACACGTCCCCCGCGATGAACTGGGTGGCTCACAAAGCTGCGATTCGGGGCATTCTATTACAAGTGGCAACTAGAGTGAAACGGGACAGGGAACAGACGATTAAGAAACTGGAGGCTAAATTAGAGGACTTAATGAACAAACAGCATGGGAATCCCCGGATAGATATAAGGCACAAAATCGATGAAGCCAGACTAGCTCTTAACCTTAGTCTGACCACGCAAGCGGAGAAGCATATCAGTTGGTCCAAACATAGGTTTTACACTATAGGGGATAAACCGACCACGATGCTAGCTAGAAAACTGGTCCCTCGACCATACACGTGACTTTACCTAAACTGATATTGTCCACGGGCCTTACCACCCAAAACCCTGAAAAGATTATTGGGGAATTTCACAAGTTCTACGCTAAGCTGTATGGGGCGCAAAATACGTCTGATCCATCTGGAGCGGACGCGTTCTTCCACAACTTACAGCTGCCCACACTGACGCAGGCCCACGCGGAACTGATGGACGGAGCCTTTACGGAACTTGAAGTCACGGCCGCAATCAAAATACTGCATCCTACTAAAGCCCTGGGGCCTGACGGCTTCCCGGGCCACTATTATAGGAAGTATCAAGATCTCCTCACCCCTCACTTATGCTCCTACTTTAATGACCTGAGGAGTGGTGGTGGGCTTCCCTGTCAGGAAAATATGGCGTATATAAGTGTCATTCCGAAGCCGGGAAAGGATCACGGGGATTGCTCCAATTACCGCCCGATTTCTCTGATCAATACGGATCTGAAAATCCTAACTAAAATACTGGCCCGCAGGCCTCGTACACACGGCCGAGATTCTCGTCGAAAAAAACATGTCGTTTTTTTCGACGAGATTCTTGGACAAGAAAATTGTCCCGGCCGAGTGTACACACGCTCGATTCAAAGAACCCGCGGTTCTTTGAATGGAGCGTACGCGGTGACGTCATCGACTACGACGAGCATGCGCTCGTCACATTCGATGCCGTCGCCGCCATCTTGGTATACCCTACGTATGCCTAGGAAGCTACCGCGCATGCGTCGAATTCATTTCGAACATGCGCGGGCTTCCCGGCGGACAGGTAAGTGTACACACACTCACTTTTCTCGTCGAGAAACAGGCTGACGAGAATCTCGACGAGAAAATAGAGAGCAGGTTCTCTATTTTCTCGTCGAGGTTACTTGTCGGTTTTCTCGACGAGAAACCCGATAGCCGCGTACACACGACCGATTTACTCAGTAAGACATCTCTGCCAGCAAGTTTCTTGCTGGTTCTTGCCGAGAAAATCAGTCGTGTGTACGAGGCCAAAGACTCAATACTTTTCTTGAGGGCTATATTCACCCTGATCAGGCTGGTTTCGTCCCGAATAGACAGGCATCAGATCAAACACGTCGGTTAATTAATCTCATTTCGGCAGTCCAGTCTGATTGGGACGGCATAGGACCCAAGAGGGGAATGTTGCTCTCAATGGACATCCGGAAGGCGTTTGATTCCATTTCCTGGGAATATCTATTTGACGTCCTTACTCGCTATGGATTTGGGGGGCGCTTTCTGGGTCTCCTCCGCATTTTATATGACTCCCCGAGCACTTCACTAATGCTCAGGGGATATACTTCTCAATCATTTCCAATATGTAGAGGAACTAGACAGGGATGCCCATTGTCACCGCTATTATTTGCACTGGCGATAGAGCCACTTGCGATCAAAATTCGTTCAAGCAGAGATGTTCAGGGGATTTACTGCGGGGACTATGAACACAAATGCCTACTCTTTGCCGATGACCTATTGCTGACCTTGACCTCACCAATTACATCCCTGCCCAATTTACTTGCAATCTTGCAACCATTTTCTGACATATCTGGGTTGACAATTAACCATAGTAAGTCAAGGGCACTGAACTTGTCATTGCTGAGCTCCACGCAGACAACACTTGAGCAAACATTTCCATTTCGATGGGAATCAGATGCTCTTCCTTACTTAGGTATACATTTGACCTCATCTGTTGGCACGTTGTACAAGGGGAACTATCCTGCCCTTTTTAAGCGACTGACAGATGATTTGGCTAAGTGGCAGGTTCATCCACCGTCGTGGTTCGGCAGACTACACTCAATAAAAATGAATGTTCTACCCCGATTGTTATATTTTTTCCGTACCTTGCCGGTTTCCCTGACCCGTAACGACCTTCAACAATTTCAGAATAAGGTTCTGCAATTTATTTGGGGAGACAAGAAACCTAGGGTGAATAGAAGTACCCTATATGCGTTAAAACGGAAAGGAGGCCTAGGCTTGCCTGATTCCTTGAAATATTTCTATGCTGCCCAGGTAGCACAACTCACTAGGTTCCATTCCCAACGGGCACCGGCCATATGGATGGCCATGGAATCCCACTATTGCCGTCCCACTCCAATTTCTCACATTTTGTGGCTCTCTATCAAAGAGCGGCCTGCTGTATTATGCCCTACTTTATCTTTGTCTTTGGAAATATGGGACAGACTATCCAGATCCCACAAATTTAAATCTCCTCATTCTTCACTGGCACCTCTACTATGCAATAGAGCTTTCACCCCGAGTCTCACCCCCCTAGCATTTGAGTGGTGGACCAATAAAGGTCTCCTACGCATAGCTGACTTATGTGATCGCAGGGGTATGCTACCTGAGAGGATATTGACTGATAAGTATCTTATGCCTCCAGCAGAGAGTTTTAGATTTGCTCAGATTTCACATTATATGCAAACCCTTGCTAGAAAGAGTGACCTCGCAGCTCTAACTCCACTGGAGTATATGTGCCGAAATTATGATAAAATCAAAGGTCATCTGTCCGCTGTCTATTCGATATTGTTGAGCGCATCGACAAAGTTGAACTATATGGTCCACTGGGAGACCGATTTGAAGGAAACCCTGGAATTGGACGACTGGCATAGGATAGCAGAGACAGCCTCTCGGTTGCTCATCAATACATCAATAATAGAGGCGAACTACAAGGTTCTGCTAAGGTGGTATATGGTGCCGGCCAGGCTGGCGACTTTTATATCGGGGGCAACCCCGTTCTGCTTTAGAGGTTGTGGCCAGGTCGGTACCACCTTTCATATATGGTGGACATGCCCCAAGGTTCGGAGGTTTTGGATCAGGGTATATAATTTCATTTACTCCCTCACTCAGGTTAACCTGATTAAGTCAGCCAAACAAGCACTACTAGGGAGCGGAATGGTAGAGGCCTCCAAAAATTGCAGGCGACTCTTGACATTGATATTCATTTCAGCAAAGATAACCATCGCTAGGAACTGGAAATCGGCGGCTCTGCCATTTGATCAGTTTAAAAGTAAATTGTCTTGGTTGATGCTGAACGAACGGTTGACGGCATTGGCTCAAGACAAAATGAAGCTCTTTCATAAAGTGTGGGACCCATGGCTTCATTACCTCACTAGTGACCCCAGGATACCTACAGCTTAACATTGATTTTTCTCTAGGGGTGTCAGGGTGCTTGATCGGGGCTCCTTCCCTTCCTTTCCCTTCCTCCCCCTTTTCCCTCTTCTTAACTATTCTTTTCTTGCTTTGTTTCCTTCCCCCCTATTCCTTGCTTCTAATTTCTTATTGATTGTTATTTTTGGAGTCAGCTCCAGGCCTTAGAGGTCTGTACGACTCCCTGCTTTCACCGGTTTATAAATTATTAATAGAACCGTTGTCAGTCTGAACTGCACTAAGAGTTGCCCGCGCAGGCTGAGGAATTGAACCCCCCCCGACAAGCAGATGGGGGGACGGCTCCTCTAGGCGGGTAGTTCATCAGTTGAAACCTGGGATGTCGGGAGGAGTTGGGGGCGCAGTAGTTTTCCGCAAGCTACCCAAAAGTGCAATTATGCTCCAGCCCATGCTGGAGATTCTTCAGCAGATTTGTCTTTCTTTTTTTTTTTTTTTTGGGTACTATAACATGGACCCCTGGGCGTTATGATCTTAGCGATTTGAATCCCAGAGGCTGTAATTTGACTGTACAATGTATTGATGTATATTTTATACTTTTTGTATGACAAAAACTTTAATAAAAATATTGAAACAAAAAAATAATAATTGTGTGTTAAATAAAAACCTTTCCTGTATGTGACCTACCCTGCTGAATAGGCACCCTTTATATATCTTTGCTAATACTTTAATTTAAAGTTAACCCTTTAGCAGCCCTAATTCTTTTCCTCATCCAGCCAGGCCTGAAACATTAGATAGCGGTGTCTGTGTAAGGCATTCATCACTGGGTTTGGAGAGTTAAGGTGTAGCATGAGTTAAAATATGTAAAGCAAAGAAAGTGAAGATAGGTACGTACCCAACTGGGTGAATGAAAAAGGGAAGCAAGGAGGAGCTGTAGAAGGGTCCTGAGAAAGAAGGTTCCAGCTTCAGATGACATTCGGAGCAGCGTACCCCCCCCCTCTTGCCCTTTTAGATTCCTCTTTTAGGACCGTCATTTTTGCACTCATTGTAGACGACTTATTCTGCTCTTATTGTCACTGCAGTCGGACAGGGAATTAGGGTCTTTAATAAACAGGATTTTCAATTAACATTCTACTGAGATTGGGGAGCTGTTTCATGTATGGCATCTCTGTGGCAATAGGTCATGTCAAGACTCATTTGGTATTTGCAGTGTGATGGTAAAGTTGTGCAGCAGGGGGCCTGGTGTGCAGATACTAGTTGGTTTCTTTTTAAGATGACCTTCAAAGATCTTAAAAACAAATTCAGTAGGTTCGTTTTGTATAAAAGGATTTTATTTGGTCACCAAATCAAACCCAACCTTTGTGTGCGCTCAGTTATTTGAGGGATAAAGACGGGTTTGGGTTTTGGGTTGGCCTAGGTGACCCCAAGGCATTTACATGTCTTTGTTATGTTGTGCATGCCAAAAACATGGAAATGCCCCTTGGTCATCTGAATTCACATTCTAAATTTGGATATAATATATATGCAAAGACAGTTTGTTGACTAAGTTAATAAGCTTCTTTGTTCTTGGTATAGAACTCATGCCTGTACAGAGAAAAAAAAAAGAATAGTAAAAGATGGGCTACTATGAATATTTAACAAGACAAAACAGAATGGCGCACGAGAGAGTATCGAAACAAACTTTTAATAAAAAGGTATTTAGTAAAAAATAACGTATCCATTATCACTGAATGAAAATTACAGAACTCCCATACATGTCAGTGGGCATTGAGCAGGTGAACAAAACAACCAAGAGCCCAAAGACACACAAACATATCTATCTTTATTTGTAATGTAGCAGAACATGTCTCAGCTTCATCTGCTGTGTACTTAGTGCTTACCCACTGCTTAGTAGCATAACCAATAAAGGAAAGCAGGTATGATTATCTTCCATAGAAGTGATCTGTAAGAACCTTAGTACAAGCTCTCAATGACTTTCCTATAAGCCTGTGTCAATAAACCTCTTAAAGTATTACAGCAGTTAATAAATGATTTTGGTTGTCACCTGCCGAAAGGGTGATGAAAAGGTTAAAGCTTGTTCTTGTCTAATACTCCTTGGGACATTGATAGTTAATAATTGAGCAAAATATGTTTGAAGGTAAATGCAGATGCCAAAGTTATCCTTACAATTAATGTTCCTGAAAATTCCACCTCTCTGGTACCTCGATGAATAAAAATTGATTCATGAGCCATATTTGCTTTCCTTTCAACAATTTTGGAATCTGTGATTCATTGGAACAAGCCAATCATTTTTAAAAGCAAGTCCCATTTGAAAAGTTGAACTACAAGCTTGCAATTGCCTTTTTTCTTTTTATTGCTTTCCCTGACTTCATAATACAAAATGTGCACTTCCAAAAAGCACTTACAGAATTGTCTGCTTAAGCATGTGGGTTCAATTTAAAGCACAATCTGTATACTGTTCTTACGTTTTCATCTTTATTTTACTGCTTTTCAGTTATTTGTACAACCTTGACACAATTATGTCTTTCAAATCTAACAGTTTCATGGAGTCTTTTAAAAATATGACTGGGCCTAATGTACTGAAAATAGAGATAAGTTGAACTGTAGTACATAGCAACTTCCAAAAGGCTTACTTTCATTTTCTAAGCTACAGCAGAAAATGATTTCAAGACTTAGGCCTCGTACACACGACCGATTTTCTCGGCAAGAACCAGCAAGAAACTTGCTGGCAGAGAGGTCTTGCCGAGTAAATCGGTCGTGTGTACGCTGCTAGCGTGTTTCTCGTCGAGAAAACCGACAAGAAACCTCGACGAGAAAATAGAGAACCTGCTCTCTATTTTCTCGTCGAGATTCTCCTCGGCGTGTTTCTCGACGAGAAAAGTGAGTGTGTGTACACTTACCTGTCCGCCCGGAAGCCCGCGCATGTTCGAAATGAATTTGACGCATGCGCGGTAGCTTCCTAGGCATACGTAGGGTATACCAAGATGGCGGCGACGGCATCGAATGTGACGAGCGCATGCTCGACGTAGTCGATGACGTCACCGCGTACACTCCTTTCAAAGAACCGCGGGTTCTTTGAAACGAGCGTGTGTACACATTTGGCCGGGACAAGTTTCTTGTCCAAGAATCTCGTCGAAAAAAACGACATGTTTTTCTCAACGAGAATCTCGGTCGTGTGTACGAGGCCTGACTTGTTTTCCTCCTCTTTCTTTTAAAGCGATGAGATGGTGCTGGCTCTTTCAGTATGGTTCTTGGTCTGACAATCTGCTGCTAGCTTCTGATAGCTTGTGTCGGATGGATTTACGGTAACCTAGTTGTTTTGGCTTCATTAAATTGGTTTTAGTTAGTGATGAGCCGAACACCCCCGGGTTCGGTTCGCACCAGAACCCGCGAACGGACCGAAAGTTCGAACGAACATTAGAACCCTATTAAATACAATGGATGCGAACGTTCGAATTCTAAAGTGCTAATTATAACAACTATTATGCATGTTATTGTCATAAATAGGGTTTGGGAACCCGGGTTGTGCACCAGGGGACATGTATCAATGCAAAAAGAAGTTTTAAAAACGGTCGTTTTTCGGGAGCAGTCATTTTAATGATGCATAAAGTGAAAAAAAAAAAGTCAAATATTCCTTTAAATATCGTACCTGGGGGGTGTCTAAAGTATGCCTGTGAAGTGCCACGTGTTTCCCGTGTTTAGAACTGTCCCTGCACAAAATGACACTTCTAAAGGAAAAAAAAGCCATTTAAAACTGCTTGCGGCTTTAATGTAATGTCTGGTCCCGGTAATATGGATGAAATTCTTTAAGAAAAATGGCATAGCTACCCCATGACCCCCCCCCCCCCTACCCCAGCCCATTACCAGCCCCTTTGGGTCTTGTATGGATATTAAGGGGAACCCCGCACATAAAATAAAAAAGGCCCTATATACTCTGAACAGCCGTATACAGGCGGTGCATACAAGACAGGGACTGTAGGTTTGTTCTTATGTAGAATCTGTTTGTAATTTTGAACAGGTACATTGTTGAAGTGTAGCTCCAGCCCAAAAATCTATTTTTAAACTTTTTGGGAAACATAGGTAAGGGTTATCACCCCTGTAACATTTGTTTTGCTGTCTGTGCCCCTGTTCAGAACATTTCACCTCACTTTCCGTCCCAATGACAACTGTTTTTGAAATGTGGTGTTTTTCTTGAAACAAGGATTGCTGATAAAGCATCAGTACAGATGAGACCCCTTTCTCCCATATTTATTCTTACAGGAGAGAATTTTCCTTTCTAGGGGTAGATTTCCTCTCACTTCCTGTTGTCTTCTTTCGTTTGCAAGTAGGAGTCGTTTGTAAGTTGGATGTTTGAAAGTAGGGACCTGCCGTATATACTCTGCAGAAATAGGCCCCTTAGTTGTTGGTGTTGGCACAACACTGTAAGCACTCAGTTACTCTTGGTTGGTGCTGGAACGCCCTGCTGTCAACTATTATATCAGGAATTTTAATTACATATAATTGTTGAACAGTGGTAGTAAAAATTGGGGCTTTGATGGTGGTGCTGGTGCCACAACACTGTAAGCCCTGACAGTTACTCTTGGTGGGTGCAGCAATGGGCCCTGCTGTGAATTATTAGATCAAGAATTGTAATTACATGCCCCTTTTGAACAGGGGCTGAAAAATTGGGCCTTTCGTGGTGGTGGTGGTGGTGGCGTTGCCACAAGACTGTAAGCCCTCAGAGTTACTCTTGGTGGGTGCAGCAATGGACCCTGCTGTGAATTATTAGATCAAGAATTGTAATTGCATGCCCCTGTTGAACAGGGGCTGAAAAATTGGGCCTTAGGCACTGGTGGCACAACACTACAACCCCTCACAGATACTGAACTTGGAGCACAGCAATGAGCCCTGTTGCAAAGTATTGCTTCAAAAATTGTAATGACACGCCCCTGTTAAACAGGGGCTGAAAAATTGGGCCTTAGGCACTGGTGCCACAACACTCCAACCCCTCACAGATACTGTACTTGGAGCACAGCAATGAGCCCTATGGCAAATTATTGCTAAAAAAATTGTAATTACACGCCCCTGTAAAACAGGGGCTGAAAAATTGGGCCTTAGCCACTGGTGGCGGCACCCATAAACAAAAATGATCTTCCAAGCTATCATCATCAATCGTATCATTGAGGACTCGGAGGAGGAGGATAGCCAGTCAACATAACAGCACAGGCACTCAGCATCAGCATCAGTCTTGAAGGGATGTGACATGTTAAAATCAATTAGTCTGTTATATCAGCATCAGGTGTGTGGTAGCTGGTGGTGATCCAAGACTGGTTCATCTTGATGAAAGTCAGTCGATCAACCGAGTCGGTGGACAGGCGCACCCTGTGATCCGTGACAAATCCTCCAGCAGCACTGAATGTGCGTTCCGAAAGAACGCTGGATGCAGGACAGGCCAGTAGCTCAATTGCATACTGTGCAAGCTCTGGCCAGTGATCCATCCTCAAGACCCAGTAAGCCAGAGGATTTTCGGTGGGGAAGGTGTCCAAGTCTGACCTTGCCCCTAGATATTCCTGCACCATGTTTATCAGACGCTGGCGATGGTTGCTGGAACCGATCATACTTTGGGGCTGCGGACTAAAGAATTGTCTGAACGCATCGGTCAGACGGCCACCTTCCCCACCGCTCCTTCTTTGACTGGCCGAAGCCTCAGCAACTCGTTGTCCAGGACCAGGAGTTTGTAACCTCCCAGTCTCTGGGAACGCGTTGCACAGACCTTTCTGCAAGGCCTCCCGGAGTTGTCTCATCCTCTGCTCCCTCTGCGACGGTAACATAAGGTCCGCAACCTTACCCTTGTACCGTGGATCAAGGAGAGTGGCCAGCCAGTAATGGTCCCTCTCCTTGATCCGAAGAATACGGGGATCCTTCCGCAGACTTTGCAGGATCAGGGAGGCCATGCAGCGTAGGTTTGCTGAGGCATTCGCTCCGGAGTCCTCTGGGTCACTAAGGACGACATGATCCGCAGCCACCTCCTCCCAGCCACGTACAAGTCCACTGGTTTCTTGGGACTGTAAATCATCCCTAAAAGACTGCTGCTGATGATGCTGAGTGCCAGCCTCCACCTCCATGCTGACACAATCCTCCTCCTCCTCCTCCTCCTCCTCCTCCTCCTCTTCCTGTGCGATGGGTGGGACAGAAGGAACACTGTCTGGGTAAAGGGGGCCTTGAGAGGCAAGGAAGTCCTCCTCTTCCTGCCTCTGTTCTGCCTCAAGTGCCCTGTCCATTATTCCACGCAGCGTGTGCTCCAACAGGTGGACAAGAGGTACAGTGTCACTGATGCATGCACTGTCACTGCTCACCATCCTCGTGGCCTCCTCAAATGGTGCCAGGACAGTGCATGCATCCCTGATCATGCCCCACTGGCGTGGAGAAAAAAAACCAAGCTCCCCTGACCCTGTCCTGGTGCCGTAGTCGCACAGGTACTCATTGATGGCCCTCTGCTGCGTGTGCAGCCGCTGCAGCATGGCCAACGTTGAGTTCCACCTGGTGGGCATGTCACATATAAGGCGGTTCTTGGGCAGGTTCAACTCCTTTTGCAGCTCAGCCAGGCGAGCACTGGCATTATAAGATCTGCGGAAATGCACACAGACTTTCCTGGCCTGCCTCAGGACATCCTGTAAGCCCGGGTACCTGCCCAAGAACCGCTGCACCACCAGGTTAAGGACGTGAGCCACACAGGGCACATGGGACAGTTGTCCCTGTCGGAGGGCGGAGAGGAGGTTGGTGCCATTGTCGCAAACCACCATTCCTGGCTTAAGCTGGCGTGGCGTCAACCACCTCTCGGCCTGGCCCTGCAGAGCAGACAGGACCTCTGCCCCAGTGTGGCTTCTGTCCCCCAAACACACCAGCGCAAGCACGGCATGGCATCTTTTTGCCTGCGTACTTGCGTAGCCCCGTGAACGGCTACGGAGCACCGCTGGTTCATAGGACAAACCACAGGAAGAGGCCATGGAGGAAGAAGAAGAGGAGGGGGTGGAGGAGAGAGGTGTGTCACAACCAGTAGTAGCATTTTGGAGGCGTGGCGGTGGGACAACCTCCAACACTACTGCACCTTGTCCTGCATCCTTCCCAGCTGCCAAAAGAGTGACCCAATGGGCCGTGAAAGAAAGGTAACGTCCCTGTCCATGCCTGCAGGACCATGAGTCAGCGGTAATATGCACCTTACCGCTGACCGCCCTGTCCAGCGAGGCCAAGACATTGCCTTCCACATGCCGGTAGAGAGCCGGAATAGCCTTCCGTGAGAAAAAGTGGCGTTTGGGAACCTGCCACTGAGGAACCGCACATTGCACAAACTCACGGAAGGGGGCCGAGTCTACCAACTGAAAAGGCAGCAGTTGAAGCGCTAGCAATTTAGCCAAGCTAGCATTCAACCGCTGGGCATGTGGATGGCTGGGAGTGAACTTCTTTCGACGGTCCAGCAGCTGGGGCAGGGAAATTTGCCTGCTAGAATCGGACGTCGGTGTACTGCTAGCAGAGTGGCCGCAAGTACTTGGCTGTGACACACCTAATTCTACACCTTCATTCCTCTCAGTGCATGTTTCAGAGAGGACTGAAGTTATAGTGGGGTTGGAGATCCCAGCTGATGCGGTGCAAGGAGAGGTCCGCTTTGTTCTTTGGTGTGGGTCTTTGAGGTAGGCTTGCCAACGAGCTGCATGGCAGGTCAACATATGTCTGGTCAGGCATGTGGTACCCAAGCGGCTGATGTTTTGGCCACGCGATATACGCTTGAGACATATGTTGCAAACAGCAGCTGTGCGATCTGATGCACTAGCCTCAAAAAAGGCCCACACCAAAGAACTTTTTGAATGACGGGCAGAGGCAGCGCCCTGCACAGGCGGAGCTCTGCGGTGTGATTCCGTCGGTGTACTGCCCTTACGCTGGCCACCAAAGGGCATCCTGCCTCGTTGGAGATGTGCCTCCTCCTCATCCTCCTCCTCCTCCTCTCTCCTATTAGGCACCCACGTGGAGTCAGTGACCTCATCATCACCTCCCTCCTCATCACTGGAGCCAATCTGGCAGTATGCTGCAGCTGCTGGAACATGACTGCCAGATTGGTGTCCTTCTTGAGCATCCCCTCTGTCTGCTCTCACGCTACTGCCTTCCTCTAGCTGGGTTTCATCATCAGACCCTTCGAAACGCTGGGCATCCTCCTGGAGCATGTACCCAACACTGTGCTGAAACAGTTCGGGGGACTCCTCAGGAGGAGGACATGGTGGGTCTAGGGAAGGAGTGACTGATGATGAGTCTGACATTGATACCAGGGAAGAGGACGCTTTGGCAGCTGCTTTTCCAGTACCCTGAGCCTGGGTGAGAGAGGATGAGGAGGAGGAGGAGGGCTTGGTCATCCACTCTACCAAGTCTTCGGCATGATGTGGCTCAACATGTCCAGCTGCCGAAAAGAAGGACAAGCGTGTCCCATGGCCATGTGCTGATGACAATGCACCGCGTCCACGACCAGCACTGTTGCCCCCAGACACAGAGCCTGCTTGCCCTCTTTTATTGCCTCCTGACTGTCTGCCTCTCCTTGTTTGCCTTCCAGACAATCTAATAGATGGCCTGCAGGGAGATGGGAAAAAAGCAATAAGGGCTACCTTCAGGTGTCCTTCTCTGTCCCTTGAAACAAGGACTTTGACAGTGAAAGAAACTGACACACTCTCCCTACCTACAGTTTTCTGTCCCTAGAAAAAATTTTTTTTTTAAGCACAATTTAGCACAAGGAGAATTCACTCACTGTCCTTCCAGGTCCCTGGAAACAAGGACTTTGACAGTGAAAGAAACTGACACACTCTCCCTACCTACAGTTTTCTGTCCCTAGAAAAAATGTTTTTTTTAAGCACAATTTAGCACAAGGAGAATTACCTCACTGTCCTTCCAGGTCCCTGGAAACAAGGACTTTGACAGTGAAAGAAACTGACACACTCTCCCTACCTACAGTTTTCTGTCCCTAGAAAAAATGTTTTTTTTAAGCACAATTTAGCACAAGGAGAATTACCTCACTGTCCTTCCAGGTCCCTGGAAACAAGGACTTTGACAGTGAAAGAAACTGACACACTCTCCCTACCTACAGTTTTCTGTCCCTAGAAAAAATGTTTTTTTTAAGCACAATTTAGCACAAGGAGAATTATCTCACTGTCCTTCCAGGTCCCTGGAAACAAGGACTTTGACAGTGAAAGAAACTGACACACTCTCCCTACCTACAGTTTTCTGTCCCTAGAAAAAATGTTTTTTTTAAGCACAATTTAGCACAAGGAGAATTACCTCACTGTCCTTCCAGGTCCCTGGAAACAAGGACTTTGACAGTGAAAGAAACTGACACTCTCTCCCTACCTACAGTTTTCTGTCCCTAGAAAAAATGTTTTTTTTAAGCACAATTTAGCACAAGGAGAATTACCTCACTGTCCTTCCAGGTCCCTGGAAACAAGGACTTTGACAGTGAAAGAAACTGACACACTCTCCCTACCTACAGTTTTCTGTCCCTAGAAAAAATGTTTTTTTTAAGCACAATTTAGCACAAGGAGAATTACCTCACTGTCCTTCCAGGTCCCTGGAAACAAGGACTTTGACAGTGAAAGAAACTGACACACTCTCCCTACCTACAGTTTTCTGTCCCTAGAAAAAATGTTTTTTTTAAGCACAATTTAGCACAAGGAGAATTATCTCACTGTCCTTCCAGGTCCCTGGAAACAAGGACTTTGACAGTGAAAGAAACTGACACACTCTCCCTACCTACAGTTTTCTGTCCCTAGAAAAAATGTTTTTTTTAAGCACAATTTAGCACAAGGAGAATTACCTCACTGTCCTTCCAGGTCCCTGGAAACAAGGACTTTGACAGTGAAAGAAACTGACACACTCTCCCTACCTACAGTTTTCTGTCCCTAGAAAAAATGTTTTTTTTAAGCACAATTTAGCACAAGGAGAATTACCTCACTGTCCTTCCAGGTCCCTGGAAACAAGGACTTTGACAGTGAAAGAAACTGACACACTCTCCCTACCTACAGTTTTCTGTCCCTAGAAAAAATGTTTTTTTTAAGCACAATTTAGCACAAGGAGAATTACCTCACTGTCCTTCCAGGTCCCTGGAAACAAGGACTTTGACAGTGAAAGAAACTGACACACTCTCCCTACCTACAGTTTTCTGTCCCTAGAAAAAATGTTTTTTTTAAGCACAATTTAGCACAAGGAGAATTATCTCACTGTCCTTCCAGGTCCCTGGAAACAAGGACTTTGACAGTGAAAGAAACTGACACACTCTCCCTACCTACAGTTTTCTGTCCCTAGAAAAAATGTTTTTTTTAAGCACAATTTAGCACAAGGAGAATTACCTCACTGTCCTTCCAGGTCCCTGGAAACAAGGACTTTGACAGTGAAAGAAACTGACACACTCTCCCTACCTACAGTTTTCTGTCCCTAGAAAAAATGTTTTTTTTAAGCACAATTTAGCACAAGGAGAATTACCTCACTGTCCTTCCAGGTCCCTGGAAACAAGGACTTTGACAGTGAAAGAAACTGACACACTCTCCCTACCTACAGTTTTCTGTCCCTAGAAAAAATGTTTTTTTTAAGCACAATTTAGCACAAGGAGAATTACCTCACTGTCCTTCCAGGTCCCTGGAAACAAGGACTTTGACAGTGAAAGAAACTGACACACTCTCCCTACCTACAGTTTTCTGTCCCTAGAAAAAATGTTTTTTTTAAGCACAATTTAGCACAAGGAGAATTACCTCACTGTCCTTCCAGGTCCCTGGAAACAAGGACTTTGACAGTGAAAGAAACTGACACACTCTCCCTACCTACAGTTTTCTGTCCCTAGAAAAAATGATTTTTTTAAGCACAATTTAGCACAAGGAGAATTACCTCACTGTCCTTCCAGGTCCCTGGAAACAAGGACTTTGACAGTGAAAGAAACTGACACACTCTCCCTACCTACAGTTTTCTGTCCCTAGAAAAAATGTTTTTTTTAAGCACAATTTAGCACAAGGAGAATTCACTCACTGTCCTTCCAGGTCCCTGGAAACAAGGACTTTGACAGTGAAAGAAACTGACACACTCTCCCTACCTACAGTTTTCTGTCCCTAGAAAAAATGTTTTTTTTAAGCACAATTTAGCACAAGGAGAATTACCTCACTGTCCTTCCAGGTCCCTGGAAACAAGGACTTTGACAGTGAAAGAAACTGACACACTCTCCCTACCTACAGTTTTCTGTCCCTAGAAAAAATGTTTTTTTTAAGCACAATTTAGCACAAGGAGAATTACCTCACTGTCCTTCCAGGTCCCTGGAAACAAGGACTTTGACAGTGAAAGAAACTGACACACTCTCCCTACCTACAGTTTTCTGTCCCTAGAAAAAATGTTTTTTTTAAGCACAATTTAGCACAAGGAGAATTACCTCACTGTCCTTCCAGGTCCCTGGAAACAAGGACTTTGACAGTGAAAGAAACTGACACACTCTCCCTACCTACAGTTTTCTGTCCCTAGAAAAAATGTTTTTTTTAAGCACAATTTAGCACAAGGAGAATTACCTCACTGTCCTTCCAGGTCCCTGGAAACAAGGACTTTGACAGTGAAAGAAACTGACACACTCTCCCTACCTACAGTTTTCTGTCCCTAGAAAAAATGTTTTTTTTAAGCACAATTTAGCACAAGGAGAATTCACTCACTGTCCTTCCAGGTCCCTGGAAACAAGGACTTTGACAGTGAAAGAAACTGACACACTCTCCCTACCTACAGTTTTCTGTCCCTAGAAAAAATGTTTTTTTTTAAGCACAATTTAGCACAAGGAGAATTACCTCACTGTCCTTCCAGGTCCCTGGAAACAAGGACTTTGACAGTGAAAGAAACTGACACACTCTCCCTACCTACAGTTTTCTGTCCCTAGAAAAAATGTTTTTTTTAAGCACAATATAGCACAAGGAGAATTCACTCACTGTCCTTCCAGGTCCCTGGAAACAAGGACTTTGACAGTGAAAGAAACTGACACACTCTCCCTACCTACAGTTTTCTGTCCCTAGAAAAAATGTTTTTTTTAAGCACAATTTAGCACAAGGAGAATTCACTCACTGTCCTTCCAGGTCCCTGGAAACAAGGACTTTGACAGTGAAAGAAACTGACACACTCTCCCTACCTACAGTTTTCTGTCCCTAGAAAAAATGTTTTTTTTAAGCACAATTTAGCACAAGGAGAATTACCTCACTGTCCTTCCAGGTCCCTGGAAACAAGGACTTTGACAGTGAAAGAAACTGACACACTCTCCCTACCTACAGTTTTCTGTCCCTAGAAAAAATGTTTTTTTTAAGCACAATTTAGCACAAGGAGAATTACCTCACTGTCCTTCCAGGTCCCTGGAAACAAGGACTTTGACAGTGAAAGAAACTGACACACTCTCCCTACCTACAGTTTTCTGTCCCTAGAAAAAATGTTTTTTTTAAGCACAATTTAGCACAAGGAGAATTACCTCACTGTCCTTCCAGGTCCCTGGAAACAAGGACTTTGACAGTGAAAGAAACTGACACACTCTCCCTACCTACAGTTTTCTGTCCCTAGAAAAAATGTTTTTTTTAAGCACAATTTAGCACAAGGAGAATTCACTCACTGTCCTTCCAGGTCCCTGGAAACAAGGACTTTGACAGTGAAAGAAACTGACACACTCTCCCTACCTACAGTTTTCTGTCCCTAGAAAAAATGTTTTTTTTAAGCACAATTTAGCACAAGGAGAATTACCTCACTGTCCTTCCAGGTCCCTGGAAACAAGGACTTTGACAGTGAAAGAAACTGACACACTCTCCCTACCTACAGTTTTCTGTCCCTAGAAAAAATGTTTTTTTTAAGCACAATTTAGCACAAGGAGAATTCACTTACTGTCCTTCCAGGTCCCTGGAAACAAGGACTTTGACAGTGAAAGAAACTGACACACTCTCCCTACCTACAGTTTTCTGTCCCTAGAAAAAATGTTTTTTTTTAAGCACAATTTAGCACAAGGAGAATTCACTCACTGTCCTTCCAGGTCCCTGGAAACAAGGACTTTGACAGTGAAAGAAACTGACACACTCTCCCTACCTACAGTTTTCTGTCCCTAGAAAAAATGTTTTTTTTAAGCACAATATAGCACAAGCACAAAACACACTGACACTCTCCCTACCTATCCTTCTCTTTCCCTAAACTAAAGGAATCCAGGTTAAGAAAGAAAGAAATAAAAGTCACTGTCCCTGCCTATGCTGCTCTATCCCTGCTCCGGAACACACTACACTAGGCCGCCGTGCTGGCGGCCTTTTATAGTGTGGGGCGTGTACTAAACCCCCTCAGCAATAATTGGCCACAGGCATCCTGCCTGTGGCCAATCATTGCTCTCCTCGCTGCCGGCGCTGTGATTGGCCAAGCATACGGGGTCACAGTGCATGCTTGGCCAATCACAGCGCCTGGATGACACTGCGATGGCGTAGTGCATTGTGGGCCGTTCGCGTCACTCGAATTTGGCGCGAACGGCCCAAATCGTTCGATCTTCGTCGAACGATCGAACAGCCGATGTTCGAGTCGAACGTATGTTCGACTCGAACACGAAGCTCATCCCTAGTTTTAGTACTATTGTATTGTTAGATTTCTCAATTCTGGTACGTCACATGGTTGCCAACATTTAAAAAAGACTTTCTAGGGACACTTTTTTTGAAAGCCATTATAGGTGGAGAATGGATTTTAATTAGTAGATAGGCATTCTTTTAAAATTGGTGTGGTTCTCCAGGAGAAATATCGTTAGCCTATTATATAATTCAATTATAAAATACTGCATATACAGGAAGATTTATCTTAATAAGGTCACCAACAACGCCAGGAAGGTATTTTTTATTAGTTAAAAGTGTAGCGGCCTCCACTCTCTCTCTCCGCTGCTGGCTGGTTGCTGCTTGTCTAGGGGTATCCTGGAGGAGAGAGTGCGGGGTCACCACGCCAAGCCTTCACCGTAGATGTTTGTGTGGTGTGAGCAAAGTTTCTATACCTTCAGGTCGGTGTTCGGTGTTTGGAGCCTCCGCTTCTTCTGTGGAACAGTGTCCTGCCAGTAAATGAGCCCCACACCAATAAAAGTCCAACACTCCTTTATTTTCCAATGTCAGGATCAAACACAATCAGTTGGACTCCCTCAACGAACAGACAGGGGGGTTTGGATACGAGTAGGCCCAGGCACCATGAACTCTCCTATTCCTCTATCAGCGAATAGGTTTGGCACATGGTCTCTGCCACCTGCTGAGAATCTTGGTCGCTGCCACCGACCGGGTGAACGGTGAACCTTCCTCCTGACTGCACTCGGCCCCTGTTTGGGAAGATACCCCTCCGGGCGGTCTCCTGAGGCTCACCCGGTACCGGCAATCTGCTGCACCAGGTCTTCGGGTGAGTAGCTCCTCCGGTCCCTTACGCCTCTGGATTCGGGTACCCCACTCCCGGGGTCCCCTAGGAAATCCTTCCCTCGCGGAGCCCAGCGGAGGACACTGGGCCCCAGGCCTCCAACCGAGTACCTCACCCCAGGCTGAAGGTGCCTGGGGTGGAACACGAGCTCCAGGTGTCCAGGCCTAGGCCGCCTGGACACCGACTATGAACCACAGCCCTCAGGCTGAAGGTGCCTGGGACTCGACAACCCCGTGACCAAAATGGCCGACCCCTTTATACCCTCCCCCAGCAAGCCCAGCAGAGCCCCCGCCCCGCTGTACTCATGCTGCGAGAGGCTAAAAAGGGTACGGCACTGCAATGATGGCTCAACCCTGGGCCCAAAGCGACAGCGCCACCCGCTGGGCCCCAGGGAACCATACATTACAGATATCTTCACCAAATTCAAACATGAGAGAAAAGCATATACCCGCTACAAAAGATTTATGTATTTTTCTAGCTAACTACCACTTTCACTGTACAGTTTATTTCAAGTGTGGCAACCCAACAGCTCTGGCAGAGAATACAGTGACAAGCACCAATTATACTACAAACACGTTTAGCATAAAATATTTAGAAAACATCATTTCACGCTGACCTTTCAGCTGAATACTGGGATTGATTGATTGTTGTGGTTGCTAATGGATTGAAGTTTTTTGTAGGTGACAAAATCTTGTATAACAAAAGTTGTTAGGAAGCATTATAGTGTGGCGAATTCTGAATAAAGTAGCGGGTATCTGGAAATCTTTTGCACAAATGTACCTAAACAAGAAAAACAATGTCATTCAACATAATAGGAGATTCTACACTGATCACCAATATAATGGGGAATTTACAATGACCACCATAGTAAGCTGGATTTCTACATTGACCACCAATGTACGAAGGATTTTACGCTAGCAAACAATAAAATGGGAAATTTACACTGACATTATTGTAAGGGAAGTTCTACATGGACCACCACTGTAATGTGGGCTTTATAAGGACCATAAATGTAATAGGGATTTTTACATTTCCCATCAACTTAATGGGGTCTTTACACTGACCACCAATGTAAAGGGGTATTTAACCCTAACCACCAATGTAATGAGCCATTATACTGAACACCGATATAAGTGGGAATTTTACATTGACCTTCAATACGATGGAACATTTACACTGACCACCAACGTAAGGGGGATTCTACACTGACCACAAATGGAAGGCATATTCTACGATGACCTCCAATGAAAGGACAGTTCCATGCTTACCACAAATGTAGGGGGGGTGTAACATTGGCCACCAATGTAAGGTCGATTCTACACTGACTAACAATGTAACAGAAGCGTTCTAAATGACCACCAATTAAATGGGGCTGTAACCATGACTACCAATGTAATAAGGGTACTACCCACCACTATAATATAATAGGGGACTTTACACTGACCATCAATGTAATGGATACAATTACACTGACCAGCAATGTAATAGGGGTATTTACAGTGATTATTAACCCTTCCCCCTGCTCACAGCTGCACCCCAACCTTACCCTTTCTGCTAGCCTCTGCATCCCAATTTCCCCCTCTCTGCTCACCCGATATCCTCTCTTTTAACCTTTGTACTCCCAAACCATCCTCTCTGCTTACCTCTACACCTCCCTTCTGACCTTTAATCCCCAAACCCCACCTTTTGCTTACCTCTGCACCCCCCCTTCAGCTCACCTTTGCACCTCACCCCCTTTCCTTTCACCTTTTCACTTCAAACCCATACCCCAGAGCTCACATTTGCATCCCAACCCCTCTCTCCATTTACCTTTGCATCCCAAATTCCTTCTCTGCCCACATTTGCACACCAACCCCACCTTTCCCTGCTCTGATTTATTGCAACCAAGTCAAGTTTGTTTTGCTATCAATGGGTCAAGGGACAGATTATTTACAGTGATCTACTAAAAATTTGTAGAGTCCTGCTGTGCTGTGCTCTGGTCCAGGGTGTTTGTAGGAGGGCTGTAGACACCACCAGTGGTTGCTTTTCTGGCAGATCCAGCAGGCACTTATTGATCCAGTCATTCAATGTGTACTTCATGATTTACAAATTGTACCCTTCTGCACCTAAGTGAAAAACAGGAATCCTAGATGTCAGTGCTCTGTTTTTAGCAATTGATGTGATGTTCATTAACTAATCCATGCGCCCTTGACACTTTTTCCTATTTCTGGTAACAATGTTGTGGCTTAAGTACAGTTGAACCTCTGATTACGAGCATAATCCGTTCCAGGAGTATGCTCGTAATCCAAAGTACTCGCATATCAAAGCGAGTTTTCCCATTGAAGTCAATGGAAACTAAAATAATTAGTTCCTCAGTGACTTCAATGGGATGCAATACTGAATGCGGCCAGAGGTGGGGGGCGCCGGAGAGCCTCGGAAATGGCCAAAAAGGCCCGAGGACACTTCGGCTGACCTCGGCAAACATCGGAAAGGCACAGAAACTGAGTATTTCCGAACATTGCCGAACAGCGGCGATTGGCTGCGATCATCGCTGTTCGGCTCATGCGCCCCCGTACCTCAGGCCAAATGCGGTACTGCAGGCCTATTTAGGCTCTGCTCGGCTCCTGCGCCCCCGTACCTCAGGCCAAATGCGGTACTGCAGGCCTATTTAAAGAGTCAGAGTTTTTTTTTTTTTATTGCTCGCAAATCAAATTGCTCTCAAACCAAGTTACTCTTAAATGGAGGTTCCACTGTAGTATTTCACTCTGCAGTGGTTTTCTGTGGTGTCAGCCAGGCACACCCTAAAGTGTAAATTAGTGGGTTTTATGGATATTGTATTGTGGGTATGCCTTGGATGTCACCAGATGCTTGATATATTACATAAATTCTGTCCCAGTGCTTGCGCAAAATGATTATTTTGGTGCTTTGGCACACTGCTCTACGATTCCTGCTATATTCTGTTTTTTACCATGGTGTGTCTTATGGATTCTGTCTGTGATTCACCATTTTAATATGGGGCTTTAGTTTTTCCAGCAATGTTTGTGTGCTTTTATTTTGTTTTGTTGAGGAATTACCATCATTTATCTCAAACTTTAAGAATTGAATGAGAATGGACATGTGCTTCTGTCATGCTAATATGCCTAACTCTAAATGGATTAATTTGCCTTACTGCTTAAGGTGTGATCCTTTGCAGGCAATTCTAATGCTATTAAGCAAGGTTGCAAACATTATTATTGTTGTAACCTGTTATTGTTATAGTCTGCTCCTTAGTTGTAAGATAATGAGCTTTTGAATTGAGATATAGCCCCTCTGTTTACCTTAATATGCTCCCAGGGCATCCCCATAGTTGATTATCTAGATGACCTCATGTTGAGGGAACAGTCGGTACAATGTGGCACAGACAGTGTACACCTCAAAAAGATTTGAATGGACTCTGAACCTTTAGAAGTCTTCTTTGCAGTCAGCTCATCACTTGTAGTATCTGTGCTTGTTTTTCTTCTGCAAAAAAGACTTTGACTCTTCAGTCCAGGAGTCAATCGGCTCTTGGTTTTGTTATGATAGTCCTGGCACTGTTGGTGGCCTCTTTTGAGGTGGTCTTGTTTGCCCAGCTTCACTCCAGACACCTATAGCATTCTGTCCCATCACCTGATCTACAATCTGGACCTTTGAATGATTTGGTTTTCCCTACAAGGCAGGATATCCTGGTTTTCTGATCAGCATCCAGTTGTACAATTTAACAGCAGCGGCATACCTCAACCATCAAGGAGGAACCAGAAGTCCTGTTATAAAAAGTAGAAAGGAGTCTGTCTCGACAGAACTTCACATCTCAGCCTTGTCAAACTTTTATTTCTTTTTCGTACATCACGGGACACAGAGCGACTTAGTCATTACTAATGGGTTATATAGTTTACCTTCAGGTGCTGGCACTGGCAACTTCCAAACCGGAAGTACCCTCCCCTATATAAGCCCATCCCATCCGGGAGCACCTCAGTTTTTTGCCAGTGTCTAAGGTGTTGGCCAAAGAGTAACATGTGTTTTCCTGGGCTTGCGTACAGGTTCTTTTACGGGCCTTAGTAAGCTGTTCCGGATCCCACCAAAAAAGCTTCATAGCTAAACGGTCGGTACCCGGGCCTTGCAACAGAAGAGCAAGGTTTTGCCTGTAATGCCTCTCTTAGGAGGGCTGGACCCTGGGATCCAGAGCTCTGGTCATACCCACGACCAAGATGTTTTCTGTGCAGGGTGCTATACAGGTCCAGGGGAGTGGAATCCTTGGGAACCCGGTCCCTGAAGGTTTAATTACAATGCCTGCCGTGATAGGTGAAGTTTGGGCTTCTGTGGACCAAACAGAGTCCTGCGGCGGGGAACAGGTAAGTGGGGGCCCCCAGGAACTTGGTTCTATTGGGGGACCCCCAAGCCTAATTTGTCTTTCTGTTTGTTACCTAACGGTATTCCCGCTAATATCTGTGTATGCCTGTAACTACTGAAAAATGTAAAATTTTAATAGTAGTCAAGAAAAAAAAAAAAAAGAGGACCGCGGTACCTGTGTTAAACCACTAGAGGCCGCTGTGGTCCATTTTTTCTTGTCATGTGGATCTTTGGTTTTCTCAAGTCAAAAGATCCAGGCAGTTGGTAAGTTCTCTGTGGGAATCCACTTCCTCTGCCCTGTTGCTGTGCTCATCCACCGCACAGGCCCTCCGGCAAAAAGGGCCCTGGCTCCTAGTCCCTGTTTGGTTTTCGAAAAGGGCGCCAATGGTGCACGGGCGCGCGCGCGGGCGTGTGCACGCGCCTCCTATGAAAAAAAAGGGGCGGGGCGGGTGGATGACGCTCGATGCGCGCCGCGGCACTTCTGCGCATGTGCAGGCGTCCCAGCTTGTATAAAAGACACAGTACAAGTGTCAGCTGGATGCAAACAGAGCTAGCAACAAACAGTGGCACACAGAGGCGGTTGATGCAGGCATCCCCATAGAAAGGCACTTTAGTGGACACCAGCTGGTATATAGCAGCAACTGTGTTAGACTATTACCAGCAAAATTGGTGTATGACGACGGGAATACCTCAGCTTTGTGCTTAAAGGATATGTCGTCCAGACGCTCCGGAAATAAGTCTTCCAGGAAGCCAAAGGGGTCTCCATCGGGCTCTGAGGATATTGGGCATGCTTGTACTGCACCAATCTCCCCTGAGAATTCAGAGGTCAGTAGCCGTAGGAACCCCGCAGGAGTGCCTGGTGCTGCGGCTGTCCCCAGTCCACCTGCTCCTGTATATATAACAGAGGAGGTTTTATCCTCAACTCTGGGAGGATTGGAAGAGAGATTAACAGCATTGATCGCTGCTTCCCTGTCACAGGGAAAGCGCGTCCGATCTCCGTCTCCTCCTTCAGAGTGCCTGTTAGTGGAGGAACAGCCCCACACAGAGATCGACCTACCTGAAGGGGATCAGGATGAGGTTGATTCAGTTATGGAGGAATCAACAGTGGAAGAACCTTTCTCAGCATCTCAGGCTGAAAGATTATGGGTTCAGTCTCTGACTAACATGGTCCGATCAGCATTTAAAATGCCTCTGGCGGAACCATCAACCACTACGGTTTCCTCGCTGGGGTCGCTAAAAGCTCCCCAGGCTCTCTGTTCCTTCCCAATCCACCCTTTATTAGAAGGGCTTATTTACCAGGATTGGGAGCATCCTGATAAAATATTTGCTCCCCCCAAGAGATTTCCGGTGATCTATCCCATGGAGGATAAGTTCATAAAAAAATGGAGGGTCCCTACAGTGGACGCAGCCATCTCTTCTGTGAACAAATCACTGACATGTCCAGTAGATAATGTTCCAATGTTCAAAGACCCAATAGATAAAAAATTGGAGTCTTTACTAAAATCTGCTTTCTCTACAGCAAGCATGGTGACACAACCTGCGGTAGCAGCGATTGGAGTCTGCCAAGCGGTGAAAGATCAGTTGAAACAAGTCTTAAGGGACTTACCAGATCAGCAGGCTCTTGCCCTAGATGACCTGCCTAGAGCCTTGTGTTTTGCGGTGGACGCCATAAAGGATACAATCCAACAGGCCTCCCGCTTTACGCTGTCTGTAGTACATATGCGTAGGCTTCTATGGCTCAAAAACTGGTCTGCTGAAGCTCCCTGTAAGAAATTGCTGGTTAGCTTCCCATTTCATGGAGAACGCTTATTTGGAGAAGATCTGGACAAATATATCCAGAAAATTTCTGCCGGTAAAAGTTCACTCTTACCGGTTAAGAACAAAAGTAGAAGTCCTTCTTTTAAGAGGCCTACTTCTCCAGTCCCTGGCACATCGGCTGTGAATCAGTTCCGACGGCCTCCGCGGTCAAATTCAGGGGGCAGAAATCAGGGACAATCACAGGGTAACAAGAAACCCTGGATCAAGAGAGGTACAAAACCTCCCCCCAAATCATGAAGCGTTGCCCCCACTCAATCGGGTGGGGGGAAGACTTCAGTTGTTCACAGAGACCTGGCGGGACACCATCAGAGACAGATGGGTGCTCTCCGCAGTAAGTCTGGGATACAAGCTGGAGTTAAAAGACACTCCTCCTGCCCAATTTATGAGGTCAAACGTGCCAAGAGATCCCCAGAAGAGAGGATCCCTCCTTCTGGCACTAGAACAACTATTGCTCCAAGGTGTAATCATGAAGGTTCCCCTGGAAGAAAGTGGATTCGGGTTTTACTCGAACCTTTTCACAGTCCCCAAACCAAATGGGGACGTGAGGCCCATATTAAATCTAAAAGGGCTAAACAAGTTCCTAAATATCAGGACTTTTCGGATGGAGTCGATCCGATCGGTGGCCACCGCCCTACAAGGGCAGGAATGGTTAGCCTCGATCGACATAAGGGATGCTTATCTGCATATTCCCATCTTTCCGGCCCACCAGAAATTTCTACGCTTTGCAGTAGAAGGGCGCCATTTTCAGTTCAGAGCCTTACCTTTCGGTCTGGCCACAGCACCACGAGTGTTCACAAAAATTCTGGCCCCACTATTGGCCAATCTAAGAACACAAGGTGTAACGATAATGGCATATCTAGACGACCTGCTACTAATAGACCACTCAGTGGAAAAGCTGGAAGTAGCTATTCACAAGACAATCAAGTATCTGGAATATCACGGTTGGATTATCAACCGGGACAAGTCAGCTCTAAGACCAGTCAAAAGTCTGGAATACTTAGGGCTAAGGCTGGATTCAAATCAGAGAAAGATTTTCTTACCTCCAGAGAAGGTGTCGTCTTTAAAAGATTTGACCCACTTAGTGGGTACAAAAAGAAAACCATCCATACGCCTGTGCATGAGGCTGCTGGGAAAAATGGTGGCTTCATTCGAAGCAGTACCCTACGGTCAATTCCATTCAAGGAATTTGCAAAGGGCCATACTGTCAGCCTGGAACAAAAAAGTTCAGGCTTTAGACTTACCAATGTCCCTGTCCCCTTCCGTTCGCAAGAGCCTCCATTGGTGGTTGGTGCCCCAGAATCTGGAAAAAGGGAAACCCTTCAGTCCGGTTTCTTGGAAGGTGGTCACTACAGATGCCAGCCTCATAGGCTGGGGGGCAGTACTGGAGCAATGGTCTCTCCAGGGCAAGTGGTCAGAAGCAGAGAAGGCCCTGCCCATCAATCTCTTAGAGATACGAGCAGCCCGGTATGCCCTAGTAGCATGGACATCCAAACTCCAAGGGTCCCCTGTCAGAATTCAATCAGACAATGCCACAGCAGTGGCATATATCAATCACGAGGGTGGCACCAGGAGTCGTGCAGCCCAGAGGGAAGCGAATTGCATCCTGGAATGGGCAGAAAGATATGTCCCAGCCATATCCGCAGTTTTCATCCCAGGAGTTGAAAATTGGAAAGCGGACTTTTTAAGTCGCCAGCAATTATGCCCGGGGGAATGGTCTTTTCACCCCGAGGTTTTCCAGGCAATATGCCAGCGGTGGGGAACACCGGATGTAGATCTGCTAGCATCCAGATTCAACGCAAAGGTGGACAGATTTGTGTCTCGCACAAGGGATCCCCTAGCTTGCGGCTCGGATGCCCTAGTGTTCCCTTGGGATCAGTTCAAGCTGATATATGCATTCCCACCGCCACAATTGTTACCGCGATTAATCCGCAGAATCAGGGTAGAAAAGAAACCAGTGATTCTGGTGGCTCCAGCGTGGCCCCGAAGGGCATGGTACGCGGAGATTGTAAAAATGTCAGTGAGGAGTCCTTGGACCCTCCCACATCGTCCGGACCTGCTGTCGCAAGGACCGATATACCACCCTTCCTTACCAGCCCTAGGTTTGACGGCCTGGCTATTGAAGCCCACATTCTGAAAAAGAGAGGGCTCTCTAATCCTGTGGTATCTACCATGATCAATGCCAGGAAGCCGGTATCCAGGCAGATCTATTATAGGATCTGGAAGGCGTACATTACATGGTGTGAGGCCAAGAAATGGCATCCACGTAAGTACGTAATAGGTAGGATTTTGGACTTCCTACAGTGGGCGGTAGATAGGAAGCTGGCCTTGAGTACTATCAAGGGTCAGATTTCGGCCTTGTCAATATTTTTTCAAAGGCCCTTGGCTTCGCATTCACTAGTCAAAGCTTTCATAAAAGGAGTGATCCGTATTAGCCCTCCGGTTAGTATTCCCATATGTCCATGGGACTTAAACCTGGTTCTGTCGGTTCTACAGAAACAACCGTTTGAACCATTGCAACACATTTCCTTGGTTCTTCTCACCAGGAAATTGATTTTCTTAGTAGCCATTTGTTCGGCTAAAAGAGTATCGGAATTAGCCGCCTTGTCCTGTAAGGAGCCATATCTGGTTGTCCATAAGGACAGAGTAGTATTACGTCCTCATCCAGCCTTTCTTCCTAAGGTGGTATCGAGGTTTCATTTGAACCAAGATGTGGTTCTTCCTTCTTTTTTCCCCAAACCTAGCTCGGTAGAGGAAAAGTTATTGCATTCTTTGGATGTAGTAAGAGCAGTTAAGGCTTATCTAAAAGCCACTGCTCAGATTCGCAGAACGGATACTTTGTTTATTCTGCCGGAAGGCCCCAGAAAGGGTCAGGCAGCATCAAAATCTACTTTAGCCAAGTGGATTCGACAGGTCATAATACAAGCCTATGGCTTGAGAAAGAGACCGCCTCCATTCAAAGTTAGGGCGCACTCCACAAGAGCAGTTGGAACTTCATGGGCAGTGCATCACCAGGCCTCCTTGGCTCAAGTCTGTAAGGCCGCAACATGGTCTTCAGTACACACGTTTACTAGATTCTACCAGGTAGACGTTAGAAGTCAGGAGGATGTCGCCTTTGGGCGCAGTGTGTTGCAGGCCGCAAAAGATCCTCATGCCTGATGGCGCCCAGCTTATGTATCCCTCCCCTCATTTGGCATTGCTTTGGGACGTCCCATTAGTAATGACTAAGTCGCTCTGTGTCCCGTGATGTACGAAAAAGAAAAAGGGATTTTTATAACAGCTTACCTGTAAAATCCTTTTCTTGGAGTACATCATGGGACACAGAGCTCCCACCCCTCTTTTTGGGACACTTATTGCTTTGCTACAAAACTGAGGTGCTCCCGGATGGGAGGGGCTTATATAGGGGAGGGTACTTCCGGTTTGGAAGTTGCCAGTGCCAGCACCTGAAGGTAAACTATATAACCCATTAGTAATGACTAAGTCGCTCTGTGTCCCGTGATGTACTCCAAGAAAAGGATTTTACAGGTAAGCTGTTATAAAAATCCCTTTATTTCAGGAGTAGACAATTGGCAGGCAGACGGCCTCAGCTGTCAAAGTTTGAACCTCCTACACCCGAAGGTGTTCCAGAACCTGTGTCACAGGTGGATGTGGGTTCCCTGTCATACTATAGCTTGTCAAACTCACTGCTTAGTATATTATAGTTTTATGTTTTTTTTAAACACTCGCAAATGTAATATATAATATATATATCTGCCTTTTGCTCTTTACACTTTAAAAGAGAATGAATAATAACAGACTTGAAGTGGTTTTGCTAATAGGTACCTCTCTAATATATCATGTTTACTCTTGTCGCTTTGCTTCATTGTCCAGATATTTAATAATCAAGCATAATGATATGCTTTTCAGCTTGCATACTCCTTTGCTGTATTCCCATATTTAGCATGTCAGCAATACCGTACTACTCAAACATAAGTCTGTGTCTTAGGACTAGGGATGAGCTCGGTGTTCGAGTCGAACGTACGTTCGACTCGAACATCGGCTGTTCGATCGTTCGGCGAACAACGAACGATTTGGGCCGTTCCCGCCAAATTCGAGTGACGCGAACGGCCCACAATGCACTACGCCATCGCAGTGTCATCCAGGCGCTGTGATTGGCCAAGCATGCACTGTGACCCCGCATGCTTGGCCAATCACAGCGCCGGCAGCGAGGAGAGCAATGATTGGCCACAGGCAGGATGCCTGTGGCCAATTATTGATGAGGGGGTTTAGTACACGCCCCACACTATAAAAGGCCGCCAGCGCGGCGGCCTTGTGTAGTGTGTTCCGGAGCAGGGAAAAAGAAGCATAGGCAGGGACCGTGTCATTTTTTTTCTTTACTAATTCCTAGGTTTAGGGACAGAGAAGGATAGGTAGGGAGAGTGTCAGTGTGTTATTCTGTGCTAAACCTTGTTTGTAGGGACAGAGAAGGACAGTGAGGGAAAGTGTCAGTGTACTATTCTGTGCTAAACCAATCTTGCTGAAGCATATTGCAAATCCTTGTGTTTAGGGACAGAGAAGGACACTCAGTGAGGGAAAGTGTCAGTGTACTATTCTGTGCTAAACCAATCTTGCTGAAGCATATTGCAAATTCTTGTGTTTAGGGACAGAGAAGGACACTCAGTGAGGGAAAGTGTCAGTGTACTATTCTGTGCTAAACCAATCTTGCTGAAGCATATTGCAAATCCTTGTGTTTAGGGACACAGAAGGACACTCAGTGAGGGAAAGTGTCAGTGTACTATTCTGTGCTAAACCAATCTTGCTGAAGCATATTGCAAATCCTTGTGTTTAGGGACACAGAAGGATAGGCAGGGGACAGTGTCAGTGTCATTGTTGCTAAGCCTCCTGCACAGTATACACCTGAAGCTAGCCCTTATTGCTGTTTTTCTCATCTCCCTGCAGGCCATCCATTAGAATGTCTGGAAGGCAAACAAGGAGAGGCAGACAGTTAGGAGCCAATAAAAGAGGGCAAGCAGGCTCTGTGTCTGGGGGCAACAGTGCTGGTCGTGGACGCGGTGCATTGTCATCAGCACATGGCCATGGGACACGCTTGTCCTTCTTTTCGGCAGCTGGACATGTTGAGCCACATCATGCCGAAGACTTGGTAGAGTGGATGACCAAGCCCTCCTCATCCTCCTCATCCCCTCTCACCCAGGCTCAGGGTACTGGCAAAGCAGCTGCCAAAGCGTCCTCTTCCCTGGTATCAATGTCATCATCAGTCACTCCTTCCCTAGACCCACCATGTCCTCCTCCTGAGGAGTCCCCCGAACTGTTTGAGCACAGTGTTGGGTACATGCTCCAGGAGGATGCCCAGCGTTTCGAAGGATCTGATGATGATACCCAGCTAGAGGAAGGCAGTAGCGTGAGAGCAGAGAGAGGGGATGCTCAAGAAGGACACCAATCTGGCAGTCATGTTCCAGCAGCTGCAGCATACTGCCAGATTGGCTCCAGTGATGAGGAGGGAGGGGATGATGAGGTCACTGACTCCACGTGGGTGCCTAATAGGAGAGAGGAGGAGGAGGATGAAGAGGAGGCACATCTCCAACGAGGCAGGATGCCCTTGGGTGGCCAGCGTAAGGGCAGCACACCGACGGAATCACACCGCAGAGCTCCGCCTGTGCAGGGCGCTGCCTCTGCCCGTCATTCAAAAAGTTCTTTGGTGTGGGCCTTTTTTGAGGCGAGTGCATCAGATCGCACAGCTGCTGTTTGCAACATATGTCTCAAGCGTATATCGCGTGGCCAAAACATCAGCCGCTTGGGCACCACACGCTTGACCAGACATATGTTGACCTGCCATGCAGCTCGTTGGCAAGCCTACCTTAAAGACCCACACCAAAGAACAAAGCGGACCTCTCCTTGCACCGCATCAGCTGGGATCTCCAACCCCACTATACCTTCAGTCCTCTCTGAAACCTGCACTGAGAGGAATGAAGGTGTAGAATTAGGTGTGTCACAGCCAAGTACTTGCGGGCACTCTGCTAGCAGTACACCGACGTCCGATTCTAGCAGGCAAATTTCCCTGCCCCAGCTGCTGGACCGTCGAAAGAAGTTCACTCCCAGCCATCCACATGCCCAGCGGTTGAATGCTAGCTTGGCTAAATTGCTAGCGCTTCAACTGCTGCCTTTTCAGTTGGTAGACTCGGCCCCCTTCCGTGAGTTTGTGCAATGTGCGGTTCCTCAGTGGCAGGTTCCCAAACGCCACTTTTTCTCACGGAAGGCGATTCCGGCTCTCTACCGGCATGTGGAAGGCAATGTCTTGGCCTCGCTGGACAGGGCGGTCAGCGGTAAGGTGCATATTACCGCTGACTCATGGTCCAGCAGGCATGGACAGGGACGTTACCTTTCTTTCACGGCCCATTGGGTCACTCTTTTGGCAGCTGGGAAGGATGCAGGACAAGGTGCAGTAGTGTTGGAGGTTGTTCCACCGCCACGCCTCCAAAATGCTACTACTGGTTGTGACACACCTCTCTCCTCCACCCCCTCCTCTTCTTCTTCCTCCATGGCCTCTTCCTGTGCTTTGTCCTCGGAACCAGCGGTGCTCCGTAGGCGTTCAAGGGGCTACGCAAGTACGCAGGCAAAAAGATGCCATGCCGTGCTTGCGCTGGTGTGTTTGGGGGACAGGAGCCACACTGGGGCAGAGGTCCTGTCTGCTCTGCAGCGGCAGGCCGAGAGGTGGTTGACGCCACGCCAGCTTAAGCCAGGAATGGTGGTTTGCGACAATGGCACCAACCTCCTCTCCGCCCTCCGACAGGGACAACTGACCCATGTGCCCTGTGTGGCTCACGTCCTTAACCTGGTGGTGCAGCGGTTCTTGGGCAGGTACCCGGGCTTACAGGATGTCCTGAGGCAGGCCAGGAAAGTCTGTGTGCATTTCCGCAGATCTTATAATGCCAGTGCTCGCCTGGCTGAGCTGCAAAAGGAGTTGAACCTGCCCAAGAACCGCCTTATATGTGACATGCCCACCAGGTGGAACTCAACGTTGGCCATGCTGCAGCGGCTGCACACGCAGCAGAGGGCCATCAATGAGTACCTGTGCGACTACGGCACCAGGACAGGGTCAGGGGAGCTTAGTTTTTTTTCACCACGCCAGTGGGGCATGATCAGGGATGCATGCACTGTCCTGGCACCATTTGAGGAGGCCACGAGGATGGTGAGCAGTGACAGTGCATGCATCAGTGACACTGTACCTCTTGTCCACCTGTTGGAGCACACGCTGCGTGGAATAATGGACAGGGCACTTGAGGCAGAACAGAGGCAGGAAGAGGAGGACTTCCTTGCCTCTCAAGGCCCCCTTTACCCAGACAGTGTTCCTTCTGTCCCACCCATCGCACAGGAAGAGGAGGAGGAGGAGGAGGAGGAGGAGAAGGAGGATTGTGTCAGCATGGAGGTGGAACCTGGCACTCAGCATCATCAGCAGCAGTCTTTTAGGGATGATTTACAGTCCCAAGAAACCAGTGGACTTGTACGTGGCTGGGAGGAGGTGGCTGCGGATCATGTCGTCCTTAGTGACCCAGAGGACTCCGGACTGAATGCCTCAGCTAACCTACGCTGCATGGCCTCCCTGATCCTGCAAAGTCTGCGGAAGGATCCTCGTATTCTTCGGATCAAGGAGAGGGACCATTACTGGCTGGCCACTCTCCTTGATCCACGGTACAAGGGTAAGGTTGCGGACCTTATGTTACCGTCGCAGAGGGAGCAGAGGATGAGACAACTCCGGGAGGCCTTGCAGAAAGGTCTGTGCAATGCGTTCCCAGAGACTGGGAGGTTACAAACTCCTGGTCCTGGACAACGAGTTGCTGAGGCTTCGGTCAGTCAAAGAAGGAGCGGTGGGGAAGGTGGCCGTCTGACCTATGCGTTCAGACAATTCTTTTGTCCGCAGCCCCAAAGTATGATCGGTTCCAGCAACCATCACCAGCGTCTGATATACATGGTGCAGGAATACCTAGGGGCAAGGTCAGACTTGGACACCTTCCCCACCGAAAATCCTCTGGCTTACTGGGTCTTGAGGATGGATCACTGGCCAGAGCTTGCACAGTATGCAATTGAGCTACTGGCCTGTCCTGCATCCAGCGTTCTTTCAGAAGGCATATTCAGTGCTGCTGGAGGATTTGTCACGGATCACAGGGTGCGCCTGTCCACCGACTCGGTTGATCGACTGACTTTCATCAAGATGAACCAGTCTTGGATCACCACCAGCTACCACACACCTGATGCTGATATAACAGACTAATTTATTTTAAAATGTCACATCCCTTCAAGACTGATGCTGATGCTGAGTGCCTGTGCTGTTATGTTGACTGGCTATCCTCCTCCTCCTCCTCAATGATCCGATTGATGATGATAGCTTGGAAGAACATTTTTGTTTCTGGGTGCCGCCACCAGTGCCTAAGGCCCAATTTTTCAGCCCCTGTTTAACAGGGGCGTGTAATTACAATTTTTGATGCAATACTTTGCAACAGGGCTCATTGCTGTGCTCCAAGTACAGTATCTGTGAGGGGTTGCAGTGTTGTGCCACCAGTGCCTAAGGCCCAATTTTTCAGCCCCTGTTTAACAGGGGCGTGTAATTACAATTTTTGATGAAATACTTTGCAACAGGGCTCATTGCTGTGCTCCAAGTACAGTATCTGTGAGGGGTTGCAGTGTTGTGCCACCAGTGCCTAAGGCCCAATTTTTCAGCCCCTGTTTAACAGGGGCGTGTAATTACAATTTTTGATGCAATACTTTGCAACAGGGCTCATTGCTGTGCTCCAAGTACAGTATCTGTGAGGGGTTGCAGTGTTGTGCCACCAGTGCCTAAGGCCCAATTTTTCAGCCCCTGTTCAACAGGGGCATGCAATTATAATTATTAATCTAATAATTCACAGCAGGGCCCATTGCTGCGCCCACCAAGAGTAACTGTGAGGCCTTACAGTGTTGTGGCACCAGCACCACCATCAAAGGCCCAATTTTTCCTACCATTGTTCAACAATTATATGTAATTACAATTCCTGATATAATAGTTGACAGCAGGGCGTTCCAGCACCCACCAAGAGTAACTGTGAGTGCTTACAGTGTTGTGCCAACACCAACACCTAAGGGGCCAATTTCTGCAGAGTATATACGGCAGGTCCCTACTTTCAAACATCAAGGAAATAGGAGGTTGTAGAAAACAGGTCTGGTGTGATGTAGCCAACATCCCTAACTGATACAATACAAAAGTTTCCCCTCACAGGGCGGGACTTTATAGGCATGAATTTACATAATCACTAGGGTAGAGTATAAAAATAATTTATTACAAAAGTAGAAAGTATGATTACATAAAATTGTAGGCCAATAAAAAAGACTTGATATATGCAGAAAATACAATCAATGAATCAATAGAATAGATGTTGAATTATGCCCAATGCATCGCATGCCCAGGGGAAAGGATTATACCCTAGACTGCAATGCTAGTGCACAATTATATGAAAATTGGAATAGTAATTATATAGGTCAGATCCTACGCGTTACGGAGATAACTCCTTCTTCAGGGATAATCCGACATATAATTCAGAATTGAAATCTAAAACAGAGAAGAATACAGTTGTCTCATATGATGGCATTCATTAAACATAAAACACAAAACAAAACATAAACAATAAATATGCAAATGAGGGTGAGCATGGAAAACACCCAATTGGCAGAGTACTCACCTCTGCAGCCATATATCAAGCTTATATATCAGTCATCATAGAACCACAACACCCAGAAAACACAAGGGTTATGGTTTGAAAACAAGTGGTGAAAAAAATCCCCTATATGGGGAAATGGGTGGAAACTGCGCACATGCGATGTCCAGACAGCGACCCGGGACCGCAAACGTCTCCAAAGGGAAGCATAGAAAAATCAATATACCTGAGGTAAAAAGAAAAATTCTCAAATTAATTATGGATTAATGCACATAAATGCGTCAAAGAAGCATATTGTACACTATATGGTATTGTCCCAAAATTTATACCCTTTTCCCCAAGGGGAGGGATTCAAGGGTTAATAGTATAAAAAATATAAATATATTGTTGACACAAGATGGAAATCAAGTGGAATTCACATGGATATTGGATAGATTTTTCTTACCTCTTCCCAAAATACTGTATAATTATGGGAAATGGGGAGATGAGGGAAGGGGCATGCAGATAGACAATATGGAGAACTTTTGATGTAGTATGCACAGCTCCCACAAGAAGGAAAAAACAAGATACAGGTGGAGTCCTCACAGATCCAGCATACACGGAAAACGGAGGAAAGGGAGACCAACTCCCTATCTTGTATTGCAAGTCCACTCATCAAGCAAAATTGCCTATGGAGTCTATATGAGAGGAGAGACAAAAGAAAAGACACAAGATTGCATCATTACTTGATGCATTTGTAGTATCACCCTACATTTGTGGTCTCAAATGGACCCAGAGTGGGGGATGATAGTCATCTGCTAATATTGCCAAAAAGTCACCGCCACGAGTTGAAGATCAAAAAATCACATCTCACCTGGTTATTGTCCTGCCCCACGTGCTCTCTCCCCATCAGCCACAGCACTATTGAAGGACTGACTTCGTCGCTTTTAAAGAGCATCAAGGCACAGTGATTGGCTTCCTCAGCGATACACGTGGGTGTCAAACACCACGTGTGCCCTGTCATTAGAATGCTGCGGTCCCCCGGGCGCGCGGCGCACCACCAAGTCCTCCCCCCAAAGGCGAGATAGCCAGTGAGTGAGAGCCACGTCATGCGCCACGCCCCCACCGACACATGAGTGCGGCACAAGGGATTCACACATGATCCCAGTGGACGAATGGAAACGGAGAGGCCGTCAGACGTCAGATGGTCCCGGGTTGCATGAGTGGCAGTGCCGCAAAAAATAGGCCAAACCGACGCAAAAAGCCGGCTCATACAGATGGCAGCATCCATAAGAGATCCGGCCAGCAGCCGGAGAGGCCTACGTGTGCCGGGATCGAATCCAGACAGGGAAACGTGCGCAGCAAAAGGCCCCATAATTGCCACCACTGCTGTTCAATCTTGAACAGGCCTATACAGATTTCATAAACTACTGAAAAGTATTTGTATTAAGGGCCAATAGCCACAAAATGTATCCAAATGGAATAGAGATAAATAGGCAGCTGCAGAAGTGAGTAAATATCACCAAATCATAAATTGCATAAAATTAAAAATAAAAACAAACATATAAATCTGAAAATACAAAAAATTGATTACTACATACATAAAATATGAAGCGGGCATCCCTGTGAGAACACATGGGACATACCTCCAAATCCTGATTAACAGAAATAGGCATTGTTTGCAAACACAGAAATTGTTTTGATTGCAAGAAACTCCATAGGATTAAATCAAATTATAACATACAATGAAATAAGTATTCCAACATGTGCAACACAAAATTCCAACTGATTGTTGGACAGATCTTATTTCTCCATGCCTCCCGATACAAAACCCTCCAAGAAGGGCCTGTAATTGACAGCCTCATTGAGGCCGGGAAGGTGGTGGCATGGAGGAGAAAGATCCATCTCAACTCTCTCTGTAACAGTAGCTTGTTCCAGTCACCTCCTCGTGCATTTGGATGCACTCTGTCAAGTACTATGAATTTGACCTTGGGGAAAGTCCCATTATGAAGAGCAATGGTGTGTCTTCCCAAAGGGAAGTCAGGATTGCATCCCTTCATGCTCCATATATGTTTGGTCATTCTTGTTCGTAGCTCTACTTTGGTCTTCCCAACATAGAAAGAGCCACATTCACAGAGCAGGAGGTATACTACCCCCTTGGTGTTGCAGTTGGCATAGTGAGCAGATTTAAAAGTCCTTCCACTAGGCAGTATACACGTAGGTCCCACATGTATATAGCGACAAAAACTACAGCCTCCACAGGTGTAGGTTCCCTTGATTTTACATGGATCCCCCCGGTTTTCACCCTTGAATTTACTGTGAACCACTCGATCACGAATGGAAGTTGCCCGCCTAAAAGTGATGGATGGTTTGGTGGTCACAAATCTGCCCAGATTAGAGTCCATAGACAGAAGGTGCCAATATTTTTCAATGACATTGCGGATCTTATTATGCTGATTAGAGAATGATATTATCAATCTAGTTTCACTATTGCTAGGACGTTCTTTTTCAGGTTTCCGTGAATATAGAAGTTCGCATTGTGTCTTTATCAGAGATTTTTTGTATGCCTTTTTGAGGCAGGTCTTAGAATAGCCTCTCTCCAAGAGACGCATTTGTAGTTTTTTTGCCTCTGTTCGAAAAATGTCCATATCTGAACAATTTCGTCTTATGCGAAGATATTGGCTAAATGGTATCGACGCCATAAGTGGGTTGGGATGGAAGCTAGATGCGTGCAGCAAGGAGTTGCCCGCCGTAGCTTTCCGAAAGAGACGTGTCTGTATTGCCCCTTCCTTCCCCCGGAAAACAGTAACATCGAGGAAAGTTATCTCATCAGCATCATGCATCATCGTAAATGCTAGATTGAATTGATTTTTGTTCAACCTATTGAGAAACGCTGATAGCATCTCCATTGGTCCATCCCAGATCAAGAAAACATCATCGATGTATCGTACCCACATAGTAATGTGGTCAGTGAATATTGTACAAGAATCATCAGCCATCAAAGCTCGCTCCCACTCCCCCAGGTACAGATTGGCGTACGATGGGGCACAGCAAGTCCCCATTGCAACACCCTGTACCTGGAGGTAGTGGGAGCCAGCAAATGAAAAGATGTTGTGATGTAGAATGAAATCAAGGGATTGAACTATAAAGTCACTGTATGGCCACTGATCGTCAATTTGTTGTGACAGTATGTGATGTATGGCTGCTAAACCTAAGGTGTGGGGAATGGAACTATAGAGTGCCTCGACGTCGATCGTGACCAGCGTCGAGTGCTCTGATATAGTCATGCCATCTAGAATTTTCAAGAAGTGAATTGTGTCTTTTACATGGGACGGAAGACTAACCACAAATGGTCGCAGATGTTCATCAATTAGGCTGCTCAATTTTTCGGAAATTGAGCCATTGCCAGAAATTATGGGGCGGCCCGGCGGATCATGCTTGTTTTTATGTATCTTTGGGAGTGCATAGAAGGTTGGAATTTTGGGATGCTCAGTTCGTATGTATTTCCACGTAGTGGCTGTGATTATTCCCTCTCTTCCAGCTTTGTCTATTAGGTCGTAAAAATCACTGTTGAATTTTTTTGATAGCGTTGACAGATATCAAACGGTACCAGTTATCATTCAACAGGATTTTTTTACACATATCTATGTATTGGGTATTATCCATTATTACGGTGTTTCCACCCTTGTCGGAAGGTTTAATTACTATAGAACAGTTTTTTGACAAATTTTGTAAAGCTCGCTTTTCTCTTGCCGTCAGATTCTCTTCAGACTTGATAGTACCTGACATCATATCTATTTCACGTGATACAAGTTTTAAAAAAGTGGCTGTATTAGGGTTGGAACTAGGTGCCGGAAATTGATCTGATTCGGTTTTTAGCAGGGATTTGGGTTTGGATATTGGGTCTACCGATTTTGCCCCAGCATCAAAAAGGAGTTGTTCTATGTTCACACTATCGATCAGATCAGATTGATCGTTCTCCTTTAATAGGGAGATAAGCTGTTTAATCGCCAAATCCTCCTTTTTACTAAGTTGTGTGGTCGGATTAATATCCTTACTGTACATGTTTCTCAATAGAAGTTTCCTTACAAAAAGTTGCAGGTTCCTTATTAATTCAAATTTGTCAAAATCTTCATTTGGACAGAATCCCAAACCCCTCAATAGAACATCTCTCTCATCCAAACTTAAAGTATGTGAAGAGAGGTTGATTATGTTCATGGAGGGAATGGGATTGGGAGAGTCAGTCCCTCCATTTTCTAACTCACTGATGGCATTGTATTTAATGTGGGTCCTTTTTGAATGTGAGACATCGAGCGGGTCTGAAAAGAAGAAGAGGAGGAAGAGAAAATAGGTGCCACGGGAGTGGAGACAGTTTCTTTACGATCTAATGAATATCTGATGTCTATCGGATCATGCAGATCTTCGCATGAAGATATAGAGGATAGTTCCACAGCCACACCCATATGTGAATTACCTGTTACCAAAGAAGTGGAAGGACACCCAGAAACCTGCATGTTTTGTGTTGAATGTGTATTTGGTCCTCGCATAGATTTTTTCACTGTATGTTCCTGTGGTTCCTCCTGTTGTCTCGATCGTTTAGTTCGTCCATTGCCCCTATGTCTAGAGGGAGGTTGTTGTTGAGAGGAAGAAATGTTAGAAGAAGATTGTGAAACATTGTTTACATATGTTTTGGATAAATTGAAATTAGATTTAGATGGCATTTGAGATTGATAAGTTGACCACTTATACGCTTTCCCCTCCCTAAAAGCAGTTCTATCTCTCATCATCTTCTTTTCTTTTTTGACAAGAATACCCTTGCTGAATTTTTCCAAGCGCTCTGTCATGAGCTTTGCTCGTTCACTATAGGATGCTTGTCCCTGCAGGGGCTGTAATAAAGCCAGAGTCTGATCCAGATCTACTTCTAGATCAGACATCTGTCTCCTATAGGCCTCTATTAGATGTTTCATCATGTCTCTGGAGCATTTGTTCAGGGTTTTTTCCCATTCTTTCTTAAATACATTGTCATGAATCTCAAATGTGGGAAAGATTTGGACACGAAGTCCAAATGGGTTAATATCTTCTTTTATATAATTTTCAAAAGACTGTATATGCCAATAAAGTGACGACTTCTTTTCCAAGACTTTGTTTAGCCGGAAAAATAATGCCGTAAGATCAGATTCCAAACGCTCAGTTTTACTAAAACTGGTCAAATAGCTTGTCATTCGCAAATCCCAATCCTTGCCTCTAAAGTTCGCCATGGTAGGAGATACCCCAGGAGAATGTTAAAATAATGTAAACAAAAAATTATATATAACAAAACAAAAATGAATACCAAATGAGATCAGCTGAGGATTCCCTCTCTTAGCAGATCATCTAAGGTACTAAGTTGGTGGATAAAGAAATTAAGTAAGTATATTTCACAACCAGATACCTCCTATGGGACGGGGAAAGCAAAAATTGGGATCTACTGCCTGGGGATAGATATCAAGGAAATAGGAGGTTGTAGAAAACAGGTCTGGTGTGATGTAGCCAACATCCCTAACTGATACAATACAAAAGTTTCCCCTCACAGGGCGGGACTTTATAGGCATGAATTTACATAACCACTAGGGTAGAGTATAAAAATAATTTATTACAAAAGTAGAAAGTATGATTACATAAAATTGTAGGCCAATAAAAAAGACTTGATATATGCAGAAAATACAATCAATGAATCAATAGAATAGATGTTGAATTATGCCCAATGCATCGCATGCCCAGGGGAAAGGATTATACCCTAGACTGCAATGCTAGTGCACAATTATATGAAAATTGGAATAGTAATTATATAGGTCAGATCCTACGCGTTACGGAGATAACTCCTTCTTCAGGGATAATCCGACATATAATTCAGAATTGAAATCTAAAACAGAGAAGAATACAGTTGTCTCATATGATGGCATTCATTAAACATAAAACACAAAACAAAACATAAAAAATAAATATGCAAATGAGGGTGAGCATCCACTTTCAAACGACTCCTACTTGCAAACGGAAGAAGACAACAGGAAGTGAGAGGAAATCTACCCCTAGGAAGGAAAATTCTCTCCTGTAAGAATTAATATGGGAGAAAGGTGTCTCCTCTCTACTGATGCTTTATCACCAATCCTTGTTTCAATAAAAACACCACATTTCATTGTCATTGGGACGGAAAGTGAGGTGAAATGTTCTGAACAGGGGCACAGACAGCAAAACAAATGTTACAGGGGTGATAACCCTTCCCTATGTTTTCCAAAAAGCTTAAAAATATATTTTTTGGCTGGAGCTACACTTAAACAATGTACCAGTTCAAAATTACAAACAGATTCTACATAAGAACAAACCTACAGTCCCTGTCTTGTATGCACCGCCTGTATACGGCTGTTCAGAGTATATAGGGCCTTTTTTATTTTGTGTGCTGTTTTCCCCTTAATATCCATACAAGACCCAAAGGGGCTGGTAATGGGCTGGGGTAGGGGGGGGGGGGCTGTGATGGGGTAGCTATGCCATTTTTCTTAAAGATTTTCATCCATATTACCGGGACCAGACATTACATTAAAGCCGCAAGCAGTTTTAAATGGCTTTTTTTTCCCTTTAGAAATGTCATTTTGTGCAGGGACAGTTCTAAACACGGGAAACACGTGGCACTTCACAGGCATACTTTAGACACCCCCCAGGTACGATATTCAAAGGAATATTTGATTATTTTTTTTTCACTTTATGCATCATTAAAATGACTGCTCCCGAAAAACGGCCGTTTTTAAAACTTCTTTTTGCATTGATACATGTCCCCTGGTGCAGAACCCGGGTTCCCAAACCCTTTTTAGGACAATAACATGCATAATAGTCCTTATAATTAGCACTTTAGAATTCGAACGTTCGCATCCATTGTATTTAATAGGGTTCTAATGTTCGTGCAAACTTTCGGTCCGTTCGCGGGTTCTGGTGCGAACCGAACCCGGGGGTGTTCGGCTCATCCCTACTTAGGACTCCATGATGGTAGCAATTATTTAACAACAGTTGATTCTATTTTCATTTGAGTTATGTTAGTACCAAAAAAAAAATAACACAAAATTATTATGATGAACCTTTATTCATGTGCATATTTACTAAAGGAGACAATTTTTATTGACCCTTGTTTACTTTAAATTCCCAACGTTAGGGAAATAAAAAATAAAAAATAAATTCTGAATCTAATTGGATGTTTGACAATGAATACATTAGGTAATGTGCCAGTACACATGTTACAAAAATTTCTTTAGTAAATAAATAATTTAATGTTGTAGGCAAGTAGAATGAACATAATTACAAAGATCTCAATTTTAACCCCTGTGGGGCATTCATTGATTAATGAACACCTTTCAATCTTTGTAGATTTATATTCATACAGAATGATAATGCATAGATGTTTCATAGCAGGAATGATTAATTTGTTTTCTGGTAGTTACAAAGCTATCTTTCAAACCTGTCTCTACCTTGACAACTATTGCTTAGGATGTGAGTAGCCAACTAACTATCTCATTTTACGTTGTAATTATAAACGCCACAAACATAGAGCAAAGCCTTATATTTAGAGCAGGAAAGGGACTAACATCTTGGGTGCTAAAAACGTGGAAGGGCAACTTTGGCATTCTCACGCTATTGCGAGTCGTCAACAGCTAGCTGCCTTCACAAAGGCTGTCAAACCTACATGCTATTCTTAAATGCTGCAGAATGAATGCCTTGAAGAAAAAAAAGGTTTAGCATCTACCAAAAGCCTTTTAAAAGAGCATTAAAGTAAATGGAAACCCAACATTTTTTTTTTTTTTGTATGGTTGGCATCATAACTTACTGAACATAGCTTTTTTAAGCAAGTATTTATTTTTTTATGAATCCGTTGCAATGTTTCTTACCTGGAGTTCCTTCCAGTATTAGAACTTTCTGTTGTGGGCTGACAACATTAAAGTGTATTTCCACTTTTGCAGTCAAATTTGAGAAAACCTAAATTTTTATATATATTTTACATTCTCGTGTTATTTATAACATTCATTTTTTTCTGATTACTTTTCTTCTCCAGAATTCAAAGAATCTTCTTTTTCTACGTAGTTCTCAGAAAGTGGCTGATTCTAAGATGTACCATGACATCATAACCATATTTCCTACGTCCTAATGGGATGTGAAACCACAAAGCAACCATGTCTTTGCTAGGTGAGAGATTGTATTTCAGTTTCATTTGTGGGAAATGCAAACTGAATTAAGTAGAAATGAAGGTTTGTATATGAAGCATTCTAATAGCAATTCAACCTTAATACTAAGCATAAAACATGTGGCCAGAACATATTGGAGTTCATTTACTAAAGGCAAATAGACTGTACACTTTGCAAGTGCAGTTGCACTCATTTTCCTCAGAGCTTAGTGAATGTGGTCAATCTCTGCTGATTTCCATCATTCAATCATGTGCAAGCAGAAATGCTGTTTTTTATTCTCCTTGCAGCTGATTGGGTATTCTTTACAAAGCGAAACTTCACCACATTCATTAAGCTCTGGGGAAAAAGGGTGCAACTGCACTTGGAAAGTGCAAAGTCTATTTGCCTTTAGTAAATCAACCCCATAGTTTTCTATAAAACAAATAAGGGTGTGAACTTAATGACTATAACTCTAAAATTAGATCTAATATTCCATAGCCTAAGTATTATGAACACATACCTAGAAATTCAACATGAAATTGCAAATCTACATAGCCAAAGTTACTATTCACAATAGGCAACATTGACCGTAAAACCTATTACAAACCTGTAATTAAATCTGGACAAAAGCAGACGTTACTTTCAGCGAACACCACATGTCGAAACATTCATTAGATCCCACAATATCATCAGCTAAATTACACAAAATCGCATTTTTTTTACGTAAAAACTGAGCTTGGCACCACCACCTCTTGAACTTAGCTTTCTTGGAAGGAGCAACCTATATGACTAATAAGGATGTCCAGAAATTGAGAGTGTTGGAACCATGCTTACACTAACCTTCTTATGTCTTGTCCTCTCACAGAAAATGAGCAATGGAACAGAACACTGACACTCCTCTGATTATCAGAGTGATGCTTAAATCTGATACATTACTTGAAAACATTGGCCTATGTACATCTGCAATAAGAAATAACAAATGCTGGTGAACTAAGAGTTAAATGTTCAGCCAGGATAAATTACTAAAGTCCTAAGACTCTGGGTAACATCAGTCCATAATAGCATGAGCCAATGAAGTAAATGAAGAGGAGGGCACAAGGCCACCTGCGGCTGCTATCCTCAGAGATGTGACGAGCTCTGTAAACCAAATAGGGAGAAGAAAGGAGAAGAGGGAAGCACTAGATAGGTGTATTATGCCAAGTATACATTTAATAACAATGTATAAAAAACACTCACAAAGGTAAGTTAAAAACATATTCATCTGCCAGTAGGGTCTCTGTCCATTCCTAATGCATCCTGCAGGGCTGCTTGTAATAGTTCCGGGAGGGGTCTTCCTCTCATCTGTCAATCCACTCCTTCCGGTGACGTCATTTGCACTGTGCATTCCACACTGGTCAGTGCAGACTCTCTGGCTCTCTCCCAGGCTCCCGACCACAACCATCTCCAGCAGCCGGAACCAGGGTTGCCAAACTCCCGCAGCATTTTTTACTGACAAAACATGGGAAATTTACTGGTGGAGTGCATTTTTCACTGGCAACCTGAGAAATTACAGAACTCCTATTGAAAACTAACACAATGAATATTTGAACAGTATAAACATGATATGGAAACACTGACAATACCTATAACAAAGTAATTTGCTTGATTTACACTTAAAAAGTCAACACAGCATGAAATTATCAGCCCCTGATATTTACTGGCAGTTGTAAATGTAGCACACCCCCGAAGATGCTGCTGGTTTAATTTGGGCCTTGCACATTACCTCAATGTTCGTTGTCTAGGGGAAGAAAGTCTGTAAGAACTCCAATGTCCACACAGGATGTAAAACCTTATGCTGTTAGGTTTTATTTTCTTTTGCATAAAACATATGAAGAATAGTAGAAGGATGAAGGGAAAGGGGTAGGTTCAGGTACGCAGTACAGATCACTGGGGAAAACTCCTTAACTATAAAGTTATTCACCACTCCTCTTCGAGTGGATATTGGTCACCCGGATAGGCCCCTCTCACCTGGCCTAGCAGCCGGAATGATGCACGGACAATGATCAGGACCAGTCTCTGCCACAGACTGGTTGTGAACAAAATTGGATAGTCCGGGATCCTCTGCCACAGGACTTAGTGCCCGAACTTCCAGCCAAGCAGTCAAAGAGCTTTTAAGCCGACCCGGCAGACTGCAAGGTGAACTTTAGCTACGGTGCATCCTCCAATAGAATCACCAGGCCTTCCTCAAGACACCAGCCTTCCGCTCGGTCTTCTCCAGGACAGGTCCTCCCCTGGTTTCCTCCATTGAGTGACTTCCTCCCTCAGGACGGACAGCACAGGATCACCTTCAAAGTGTAGGCCCCAGTCAGCATAACTGGGCCTACTTGGTAGAGTTGCAGCCTATGACCAACATGGTCATGACGCCAAAATCACACGACACGCTCCTCGCGCCAGGAGGGCCACGAGGGGAAGAAGGAGCCCAAAAAATGGCGTCTGCCCCTTAAGTACCCTTCACCGGCATGCTCAGCGGGTAGACCACGCCCTCTGAACTGTTCCCGAGGAGAAATACCCAATGCACTTTGGCCTGTCAGTCTTCCACATTGGCCTGAGGTGGTAACGCCACCTACAGGCAAACAGTGGGAAGTCTTCACAACACAGCCATAGCCGTAACAAAGGCTGATTTAGCATAATTATTTACAGAGTCTGAGCTAACTACCAGCTCAGACACCACTAAATTTAACATAGCGCCCAGTCATTGGGAGCAGGGCGCTACATAAAAAAAAGCACTGATTTTTACAAACTGTCAGTTACTGCCAGAACTATTACCAGCAGCTCTGCAGGATGGATAAGGAATGGACACAGACCCTACTGCCAGATGAGCATGTTTTTAACTTACTTTGTGAGTGTTTTTTATCCATTGTCATTAAATTTATACTTGGCATATTACAAATAGCTGGCGCTTCCCTCCTCTCCTTCCTTTTCCCCTCTATGTACATCTGCGATTTGTGTTTTTTCTCTACAGATTAAAACATTACAGAGGTTCCTGCAGCCTAAGCGTTTCCAACATCATCAAGTTTACAAGATAATTATTTTCACCTAGGGTATACTTATCAGACTCTTAACCTCCCTAGCGGTAATCCCGAGCGTGACTCGGGGTTGTTTTTTTATGCTAGGATCGGTAACCCCGAGTCACGCTCGGGGTAGACATTGCAGAGCTCGCAGCGGAGTTTCCTTACCTTCTCCTGGCGATCCAGCGATGATGTCCTCTGCTGTGATCGCCAGCGAGATCTCCGGCGAGTGTCGGCACTTTCGACCCCATCTGACTTCCTAGTTCCGTTCCCTGCGAGCCGCAGCGGCGCAAGGGAGCGGAACTGGGCGGCAAATTCAAAAAGGTAAACACATAGTATACATACAGTATACTGTAATCTTGCAGATTACAGTACTGTATGTAATAATTACACACCCCCTTTGTCCCTAGTGGTCTGCCCAGTGTCCTGCATGCACTTTTATATAATAAAAATCGTTCTTTCTGCCTGTAAACTGGGGATTGTCCATAGCAACTAAAAAGTGTCCCTTTATGTCAAAAGTGGTTTTAGACCAGCTACAAAGCAGCGATAATAAATTAGAATCACTCGCAGAATTGAGCGATAGCGATTTGTGGGGAAATTCGTCAACAAACACTAAATCTAATGACAGCGACAATTCTGCAACTGAGCAAATTTCAGTGTTTTTGATTTGATTACATTATTGAATAATTTTTATTATAATTAGATTACTATTTTTTATAATTATTTATAGTTATTTATTATATTATAATTTATAATTTTGTGTTTCATATTTATCATACCCGGGATGTTTACTAGACTCTGGTTTGGTCAGGTTTAAGTAAGTAATTACTAAGAATCGCAGGCCTATAATACATATCACCAAATTTTCATGCAAAATAATTGTACCGCTTTTGGTACATAATTCCAGAAAGAATCATACCGCCAGGGAGGTTAAAGAGACACTATCACCAACTTAAAAAAAACTAAAAGGTAAAAGTACAGAAAATGCTTACTTGTGTTTTCCTTTCTATTAGGGTTGCACCGATACCGATACTAGTATTGCAGGAGTACTTGTACTCCTGCAAATGCTCCCGATGCCTAGTCCGATACCTGGACACTCAGGCATGATAGGTGCGGTGGGGGGAAGTTATAATCTCCAATCTCCCTGTGTGGCTTTCAATAAAGCATCCCTGAGTGTCCCCTGTATCCTCCTTCGGTTCCCCTCTGTGTCCTCCTCTGTGCTCCTCCGTGGACTCCTCCGGTCCCCCCTGCCCTCCTCCAGTCCTCCTCTGGTCCCCCTCGGTGTGCTCCTAAGGTCCCCCCAGCCCCCCCCTTCCCTAACAGGTTTGAATTAAAAAAAATAGGAAACATAGTAATAAATAAATATTTTAAAGTAAAATTGTAAAAACAATAAAAAATACACTGATACTGACTGTCCACTCACCCCCCCCCCAAAAAAAAAGCATTGGAATATGTATATATATATATATATATATATATATAGTCAGGTCCATAAATATTGGGACATCGACACAATTCTAATTTTTTTGGCTCCATACACCACCACAATGGATTTGACATGAAACAAACAAGATGTGCTTTAACTGCAGACTTTCAGCTTTAATTTGAAGGTATTTACATCCAAATCAGGTAAACGGTGTAGGAATTACAACAGTTTGTATATGTGCCTCACACTTTTTAAGGGACCAAAAGTAATGGGACAATTGGCTGCTCAGCTGTTCCATGCCCAGGTGTGTGTTATTCCCTCATTATCCAATTTACAAGGAACAGATAAAAGGTCCAGAGTTCATTTCAAGTGTGCTATTTGCATTTGGAATCTTTTGCTGTCAACTCTCAATATGAGATCCAAAGAGCTGTTCTATCAGTGAAGCAAGCCATCATTAGGCTGAAAAAACAAAACCAATCCATCAGAGAGATAGCAAAAACATTAGGTGTGGCCAAATCAACAGTTTGGAACATCCTTAAAAAGAAAGAACGCACCAGTGAGCTCAGCAACACCAAAAGACCGGAAGACCACGGAAAACAACTGTGGTGGATGACCGAAGAATTCATTCCCTGATGAAGAAAACACCCTTCACAACAGTTGGCCAGATCAAGAACACTCTCCAGGAGGTAGGTGTATGTGTGTCAAAGTCAACAATCAAGAGAAGACTTCACCAGAGTGAATACAGAGGGTTCACCACAAGATGTAAACCATTGGTGAGCCTCAAAAACAGGAAGGCCAGATTAGAGTTTGCAAAACAACATCTAAAAAAGCCTTTACAGTTCTGGAACAACATCCTATGGACAGATGAGACCAAGGTCAACTTGTACCAGAGTGATGGGAAGAGAAGAGTATGGAAAAGGAAAGGAACTGCTCATGATCCAAAGCATACCACCTCATCAGTGAAGCATGGTGGTGGTAGTGTCATGGCGTGGGCATGTATGGCTGCCAATGGAACTGGTTCTCTTGTATTTATTGATGATGTGACTGCTGATAAAAGCAGCAGGATGAATTCTGAAGTGTTTCGGGCAACATTATCTGCTTATATTCAGCCAAATGCTTCAGAACTCATTGGACGGCGCTTCACAGTGCAGATGGACAATGACCCGAAGCATACTGCGAAAGCAACCAAAGAGTTTTTTAAGGGAAAGAAGTGGAATGTTATGCAATGGCCAAGTCAATCACCTGACCTGAATCCGATTGAGCATGCATTTCACTTGCTGAAGACAAAACTGAAGGGAAAATGCCCCAAGAACAAGCAGGAACTGAAGACAGTTGCAGTAGAGGCCTGGCAGAGCATCACCAGGGATGAAACCCAGCATCTGGTGATTTCTATGCGTTCCAGACTTCAGGCTGTAATTGACTGCAAAGGATTTGCAACCAAGTATTAAAAAGTAAAAGTTTGATTTATGATTGTTAATCTGTCCCATTACTTTTGGTCCCTTAAAAAGTGGGAGGCACATATACAAACTGTTGTAATTCCTACACCGTTCACCTGATTTGGATGTAAATACCCTCAAATTAAGGTTGAAAGTCTGCAGTTAAAGCACATCTTGTTAGTTTCATTTCAAATCCATTTTGGTGGTGTATAGAGCCAAAAAGATGAGAATTGTGTCAATGTCCCAATATTTATGGACCTGTGGTATATATATATATATATATATATATACAGTGGGTACGGAAAGTATTGGGACCCCCTTACATTTTTTCACTCTTTGTTATATTGCAGCCATTTGCTAAAATCATTTAAGTTCATTTTTTTCCTCATTAATGTACACACAGCACCCCATATTGACAGAAAAACACAGAATTGTTGACATTTTTGCAGATTTATTAATACAGAAAAACTGAAATATCACATGGTCCTAAATATTCAGACCCTTTGCTGTGACACTCATATATTTAACTCATGTGCTGTCCGTTTCTTCTGATCATCCTTGAGATGGTTCTACACCTTCATTTGAGTCCAGCTGTGTTTGATTATACTGATTGGACTTGATTAGGAAAGTCACACACCTGTCTATATAAGACCTTACAGCTCACAGTGCATGTCAGAGCAAATGAGAATCATGAGGTCAAAGGAACTTCCTGAAGAGCTCAGAGACAGAATTGTGGCAAGGCACAGATCTGGCCAAGGTTACAAATTTTTTTTTGCTGCACTTAAGGTTCCTAAGAGCACAGTGGCCTCCATAATCCTTAAATGAAAGACGTTTGGGATGACCAGAACCCTTCCTAGAGCTGGCCGTCCGGCCAAACTGAGCTATCGGGGGAGAAGAGCCTTGGTGAGAGAGGTAAAGAAGAACCCAAAGATCACTGTGGCTGAGCTCCAGAGATGCAGTCGGGAGATGGGAGAAAGTTGTAGAAAGTCAACCATCACTGCAGCCCTCCAGTCGGAGCTTTATGGCAGAGTGGCCCAACGGAAGCCTCTCCTCCTGCAAGACACAAGAAAGCCTGCATGGAGTTTGCTAAAAAAAACACCTGAAGGACTCCAAGATGGTGAGAAATAAGATTCTCTGGTCTGATGAGACCAAGATAGAACTTTTTGGTCTTAATTCTAATTGGTATGTGTGGAGAAAACCAGGCACTGCTCATCACCTGTCCAATACAGTCCCAACAGTGAAGCATGGTGGTGGCAGCATCATGCTGTGAGGGTGTTTTTCAAATGCAGGGACAGGACAACTGGTTGCAATCGAGGGAAAGATAAATGCGGCCAAGTACAGGGATATCCTGAACGAAAACCTTCTCCAGAGTGCTCAGGACCTCAGACTGGGCCGAAGGTTTACCTTCCAACAAGACAATGACCATAAGCACACAGCTAAAATAATGAAGGAGTGGCTTCACAACAACTCCGTGACTGTTCTTGAATGACCCAGCCAGAGCCCTGACTTAAACCCAATTGAGTATCTCTGGAGAGATCTAAAAATGGCTGGAGAGGATCTACAAGGAGGAATGGCAGAGGATCCCCAAATCCAGGTGTGAAAAACTTGTTGCATCTTTCCCAAAAAGACTTATGGCTGTATTAGATCAAAAGGGTGCTTCTACTAAATACTGAGCAAAGGGTCTGAATACTTAGGACCATGTAATATTTCAGCTTTTATTTTTTAATAAATCTGCAAAAATGTTAACAATTCTGTGTTTTTCTGTCAATATGGGGTGCTGTGTGTACATTAATGAGGAAAAAAATGAATTTAAATGATTTTAGCAAATGGCTGCAATATAACAAAGAGTGAAAAATTTAAGGGGTTCTGAATACTTTCCGTACCCACTGTATATATATATATATATATATATATATATATATATATATATATATATATGTAGCGGGTATTTGAATTTAGGGGAGGCATCTGGGTGGTAGTGTAACCCAGATGCATTGATTGTTAGGGAATCTGAGACCCTTTTTTGGTTCTTGGAGGACTCTGGTGGTGTGAGGTTCCCTGCGGCCTGCAGGTGGCGCTGTCGCCCTGGGCCGATGCTGAACACTCATCACAAGACTGCATCCCTTTTTGTCCTTTCCTGGCGCTGGTACAGCGGGGCGGGGAACCTGCTGTGACGCAAAGGGAGAGGAGATAAAAGGGGCGGACGCCCTGACCTCAGGGTTCAGAGTCGGAGGACGCAGCCGCGCCCAGGCACCTTTAGCCTGGGTGCTGGCGTTCCGGAGTTCCGGGCCCAGGTGCCCTTGACCTGGCCGGAACGGGAGATGGCGTCCATCTCAGGCACCTTTAGCCTGGGGTGAGGTACTATGGCGGAAGCCTGGAGCTCAGTACCTTTGACTGAGTTCCGCGAGGGTGGAGGAATCCGAGGGGACCCTAACTTCTTGGGTGCCCGTGTCTGAGACGAGGAGGCCGGTGAGCGGAACTTCTCCGGAGAGTCCAGCGCAGCATTGCTGGTGACGGAGAGGCCTCCAGTAACTGTCTTGGACGGATGTCTTCCCCCTGATAGGGGCTACGTTGGCAAAGGTAAAGCATGTTCTGTTCAATATAGTCAGTGGCAGTGACTATTAGCCATTTGTGACACCACAGTGGTTAGCTCTATCTAAAAGAATTGTGCCTTGGCCTACTCACCACAAAGACTGAAGTGTTATATGGGTCTCAACCTGTCTGTGCTGTATGACCATTTATTGAGAAGAATAAATACGAGTTGGACCTTTTCAGTGTGTGAAACTCTGGTTACTAGGAGCAAAGGGGAGTCAATCCGAGGAGAGGATTTGACTCTGGGACACATACACAAAACCCCATAGTTCTGGCTTTCCCCTCTACACATTGGAGTACATGGGCCGTGGTGTAACTCTTCCCTCCCCCCAGTACTAACCCCTAGACGAGACAGACAAGCCGTGAATGAGAAGGGGTGAGAGGGGTGAGGTCGCTACACGTGGGGGCATCGTGTCCGGGATGTGTAATGTGTCTGAATTTGAACTTTGCTGCCCGGAGGAGTTCCGAGTAGGTCGGCCATTTTGGCCAACGCGCCACGAGGCACACCATAGCTCCGCAGTTCGTGGGCGGGGAGAAGAAAAAGCCCACGAACAAATGCAGAGTGTGGGAGGAGTCTGGCCATGTGGAAGGTCACACGTGGAGATTCCGGCGCAAAGGAGTCAGTGCGCTTTGGAGCAGCAAACAGTCAGGATGACTTCAAATTCCCCGTGGATTTCTGCTTATTCCATCACGGAGATGACTTCTTTTGCTGCCCCGATCACGGACACAGGAATAAGACTAAGGCCCCGGGGGCGGTTGGCTCTGTATACCTGCAGAGACATAGAGGCCCTCGGTGTGATCTGTCCCGGCTGTTAGGGACTGGTGGTGCAGTTGAAGCCGTTCGGGCGATGTGAGGTCTGCAAAGAGTTCCTCTTCGAGGTGGAGCCATCCACAGAAAGGCCTCGCGCCTTCCACCTCAACTACCTCACAGGTACTGCCACTCCGAAGGGAGAGATCGATGCCTATGCGTTTCCTGCGCGCACTGACCAGGGCGACGTGACAGCCCAAGCGGAGACAAAGAGAGAGAAATCCGAGGATGCTGCCTCGGTCACCACAAGCTCCCTGCTCCCACCGCCGAAGAGGAAAGTTGGCCTGGTGATGGCATCCTGTGGTCGTGAAAGAGCTTCGCCCTGTCGCTTGCCTGGCCTGGATGGATCTGGAGGGAAGAGCCCTGGACATCTCTGTTCTTCAAAAGGCCCAGGTGAGCCAGGGGTTGGGACTGTGTATGTGGTTGGAGGTGTCGGGAGCCCAGAGTCGGTGGAGCCCATCGAGGGGGGTGATTCCGTGTCTACGGGGAATTACCTGCCCGCAGAGTGTTATGACACCTCCGACCTAGAGTCGCTATCTGATGCCGGTGATGATCGGGAGATAGATTAAATCTTCCACAAGAAGGGATGGGACAAGATGAAGTTACCCTCGTCCCGTGTCTTAAGGGACCCACCTATGTCCATTGGGGATAGTCCCCCCCGGGTGGAGGCCTCGGAGCCTAGGGAGGAATCTGGTTCCCGGTCTGTGATCCCACTTCTTGAGCCAGCGGCTGTTTCACCTGCTCCTGTTGCGGGAGTGCAACGTGCATCAGTGCGGGCTCCTGGGCCCAAATCTACAGAGGTGGTGACTGTACCTCGCCATCCGGAGTCCATTGTTCTACCTGGAGTAGGAGACCGTGCCACAATGAAATCTCTGGCTAGGCTGCAGCGTCTCTTTTGTCAGAAACTTGCCAGAGAATATGGGTGGGAATACCCATATCTACCCCGAGAATTGCTCTACGTGGTGGAAGTTTTTCGGCAGCGGTGGTACAATGATTTCGTCTGGACAAAGCTGAAAGTACCTCATGCACGCCGATACCTCTCATGCTCACCTACAGTCACCAGAAAGTTCAAGGACTGTAAGGCGGAGTGGATGGTGGGAAGGCACATCCATGCGGACAAGGTGGTAATTTGTCGGGAAGGATGGAGGAAACATTGAGTACAATGTGGAGGCTTTTGACCAGCACTTAAAGCCTTTGTTCTTGCCGGATCCAAAGTTCTATTTATAGGAGAAAGAGACTCCTTTCCATTTATTTTATTGCTAAATTACAGGGACTGTGCTCTAACTTTTTTTTTTGGGATGTTTTACTCTTTGGAGAAATGGGAGCTGTTGTTATTTTGTTCTCTCTCCTTGTCCTCCCATCAAGGAAAATAAATCAGTGACTTTGGGGCTTAGCCAGTATAGGGTCAAAGCACAGAGAAGCAGAAGTTCATCTGGATCTGACAAGTGCCTTTACCGCGGCATTGCCACCAGGTGGCGGTGTTGCGCAACGATTGTTTGCTTCACACTCTGCACTATACTTATTGGAGCGAATGGGTTTCTTTACGGATAGACCCATTCCTTCCAAGAAAACACATACATTATGCTAGGATGTGTGTTTCTTTGTTTTTTTTCCCCTCTGCAGGAGATTTCATCTATCAAGGCTGCTGAGAATGGGGTAGTCCTTAGATAGTGAGGGGGGGAATTTCAATGTGTAAAGTCATTTAAAGTTTTTTGATACCAAGTTCATTGTTTTATATACCTGTTTCCCTTTCCCATTTTAGGTCCTGGCACAATTCATAACTAAATTGTTGAGTTTGGTTCTATGTGTAGTTTGGTCTCTGGGTCGAACTTATGTTACCACTCCTTGGAAGACATGGGTTTGCACCAGACACTGGGGACCAGTGTCAAATCACCAGGGGGAGAGTGTAGTGGGTATTTGAATTTAGGGGAGGCATCTGGGTGGTAGTGTAACCCAGATGCATTGATTGTTAGGGAATCTGAGACCCTTTTTTGGTTCTTGGAGGACTCTGGTGGTGTGAGGTTCCCTGCGGCCTGCAGGTGGCGCTGTCGCCCTGGGCCGGAGCTGAACACTTATCGCAAGACTGCATCCCTTTTTGTCCTTTCCTGGCGCTGGTACAGCAGGGCGGGGAACCTGCTGTGACGCAAAGGGAGAGGAGATAAAAGGGGCGGAAGCCCTGACCTCAGGGTTCAGAGTCGGAGGACGCAGCCGCACCCAGGCACCTTTAGCCTGGGTGCTGGCGTTCCGGAGTTCTGGGCCCAGGTGCCCTTGACCTGGCCGGAGCGGGAGATGGAGTCCATCTCAGGCACCTTTAGCCTGGGGTGAGGTATTATGGCGGAAGCCTGGAGCTCAGTACCTTCGACTGAGTTCCGCAAGGGTGGAGGAATCCGAGGGGGCCCTAACTCCTTGGGTGCCCGTGTCTGAGACGAGGAGGCCGGTGAGCGGAACTTCTCCGGAGAGTCCAGCGCAGCATTGCTGGTGACGGAGAGGCCTCTGGTAACTGTCTTGGATGGATGTCTTCCCCCTGATAGGAGCTACGTTAGCGAAGGTAATCCTTGTTCTGTTCAATATAGTCAGTGGCAGTGACTATTCGCCATTGGTGACACCACAGTGGTTAGCTCTATCTAAAAGAATTGTGCCTTGGCCTACTCCCCACAAAGACTGAAGTGTTATATGGGTCTCAACCTGTCTGTGCTGTATGACTATTTATTGAGAAGAATAAATACGAGTTGGACCTTTTCAGTGTGTGGAACTCTGGTTGCTAGGAGCAAAGGGGAGTCAATCCGAGGAGAGGATTTGACTCTGGGACACATACACAAAACCTGATAGTTCTGGCTTTCACCTCTACACATTGGAGGACATGGACCGTGGTGTATCTCATCCCTCCCCCCAGTACTAACCCCTAGACGAGACAGACAAGCCGTGAATGAGAAGGGGTGAGAGGGGTGAGGTCACTACATATATATATATACATATATATATATATATATATATATATATATATGTGTGGAACTCTGGTTACTAGGAGCAAAGGGGAGTCAATCCGAGGAGAGGATTTGACTCTGGGACACATACACAAAACCTGATAGTTCTGGCTTTCACCTCTACACATTGGAGGACATGGACCGTGGTTTATCTCATCCCTCCCCCCAGTACTAACCCCTAGATGAGACAGACAAGCTGTGAATGAGAAGGGGTGAGAGGGGTGAGGTCACTACACATATATATATATATATATATATATATATATATATATATATTAGGCTTGTGCAATTCGTTTCGTAACGAATCGAAATTCGTCCGAATTTAGCAACTTTCGGACATTCGGAAGCATTCGAATTTCCGAACAAAGCAATTACGAATAAAACCGAATCCGAAATAAATTATACCGCAAAATAGCGAATGCCCGAATGTCTTCGGCATAATTCGTTATGAAAAAACTTATGAATGTACAAATCCATTGGAAACACAATAACACTCACTCTGCTCTGCTCTCTGCTTCTCCTTCACCGTGCTGAACTCCCTCTCAAAATGGTGTACAGGGGCGGAGGCTATAGCCGCATGTAAAAAACGAAAGTAAAATACGAGATTTCTAATCCATTCGAAGCACAATAACACTCTGCTCTGCTCTCTGCTTCTCCCTCACCGTGCTGAACCCTCTCAAAATGGTGTACAGGGGCGGAGGCTATAGCCGCATGTAAAAAACGAAAGTAAAATACGAGATTTCGAATCGTTACAAATAACCGCTATGTATTTCGAAAAGTACAAATCCATTCGAAGCACATTAGGCATAATAGGCAGCGTCGTCGTGAGAGAGACACAGAAAATTACGAATCAACGAACCCAAAAAAAGTTACGAAAGTAGGAGTTGTGTCCAGAATCAACGAAAAACAACGTACTCTACCGAAAGTACGAATTATAAAGCAACAAAAAATTCAACGAAAAATGTCGCTTGCAAAAATACGAATGAGTCCGAACACGAAAAATCCCGTCTAGCAAAATTACGAATGATTACGAATCAACAGGACCGGAAAGAAACGAACCGAAACGGAACGAATTTTTCCGTTGTGCACAAGCCTAATATATATATATAAAAATACTGACAAAGTCCACGCCTCATCAGTGCCCATCAGTGCTGCATATTGGTGCCACTGTCACATGACATTAAAATTGGTAATCGGTATCGGAGACTTGTACTCGGTCTTAAAAAAGTGGTATCAGTGCAACCCTACTTTCTATAATTATTTTTTATTTACTCAGCATGTGCCTTTGAACTTGCTAGAAAGTGCTTCTTGTGCTGCTTCTCCCTCCTCCAGTCTGATCCCCGCTGTACATGGACTGCAAGAGACTGATACAAATTCACTTTTTGCATTAACCACTTGCCGCTCCGCCACAGTATAATTACTGTGGTGGGGCGGCAGCTGCAGGCTCAGTCACGTATTTATAAGAGATTGTTCCATAACCAGGTTCGAAATGCACAGCTTGCTCCTCCTGTGACCGCTGGACACAGTGGATTACTGTTAATGGTATTATGTGATTGCTATGATTGGTAATAACGTTCACATGATAACAATGTAAACAACCTGTCATGAATAGCTTTGTATTCATGAATTCATGAACAGCTTGGTTACTGTTGTGATCTATCATTGGCCCACAACAATCACATGGTACCTGGCTACTTGTCCATGTGATTAGCTGTAGCCAATCAAAGATCACAACCATAAGCAAGATGTTCATGAATGGGAAACCCACTCACGACAGCTAAAAAACCATTGCTTTTATAGTGATCATCACTGTTGAAGCAATAACAGTGTAAAAAAAAAAAAAATCCCAGACCACCCCAATTATTTTTTTTACATATTGTCACCAGTCAGTATGCCTGATCAGTGCCACACCAGTCATATGATGACGCTGTACTGCACTGGCCACAGTATGAAAAGAGAAAAAAAACTCGCCATGTCTCTTACTTGGACTGTCTACTTTCCAAAACAGGGTCATTTGGGAGGTATTTGTACGGTCCTGGCATTTTAAGGGCCTCAAGAAATTAGATAGGCCCTCAGTACATCAGGATTGATCAATTTTCAAAAACTGAATATATACAGTACCATAGTTTGTATAGTATAACTTTCACACAGACCAATTATTATTATTATTACACTTATTGAGATTTTTTTTCCTTTTTAATAAATTTTTTTATTGGGTTTTATAGAATATAACAAATAAGATTGTTGCATTCAATATACAACATTTGTAATACAATCACCTTGTACAGGCAAACATTTAACAAACAATTGTTTAGAACTTGATGACCTAGGCCAGCCTACCCCTAATGGGTACATACTGTAGGACTGGGAGGTCACCTAGATTTTCCTTGGTACAACCTATACAACTGGAGTAAATACTTGTAAATAAGGGGGAAGGAAGGGGAGGGAAAAAAAATAGGCTGCCATAAGTAGTTTTCTACACCAAATGTTCTATATTATAGAACGTAATAATTCAAACTGTAGGGAAGATATTATAGTATGCAATCTTTTAGGTATTTGGAGGCTCTAAGATGAGATAGCCACATTTTCCATTTTCTGCCAAAGGAGATTATAGAGTGATTCTTATAGGCTAACATTAGTTCTAATTGGGCTTGAGTGTTCAACCTAGTAATAACCATAGATAGATTAGAGGCTTCTGTGGATTTCCATAAAGAAGCTACTGTAAGTCTTGAGGCTATCAATATATGTAATACGATAGTTCTGTACATTGTAGGGTATTTATCAAGGTCTATACCTAATAATGCGGAGGCAGGAGTAAGCTTGGAGAGGTTTCCTGTTATGTCTGTGTAGCGGGGTGTACAATTTAGGGGAGTGTCTGAGTGGTAGTTGGGCTCAGACACACTATTTTTAGGGTTAATGGACCATTTGTGTACCATGGGAGTTGGTAGAGGTGTGTAGTTCCCTGGGACCTACAGGTGGCGCTGTCGCCCTGGGTCCGGGTTAAAGCGCAATACAGGGTTGTGCCTTTTCTTGTCTTCTTTCGGCAGCAGTACGGCGGGGTGGGGAACCTGCTGTGCCTGTTGGGAGAGGGTATAAAAAGGGGCGGCCATCTTCCATAGGGGTTCGTCCACACCCAGGCACCTTCGGCCTGGGTCGGTCTTTCGGGTCCGTCCACGCCCAGGCACCTTCGTCCTGGGTGTGTGGGTGGTTATCTCCGGGTGCCCTAGGCCCGGAGGCCTCGTTCCTGTTCCATCCCAGACACCTTCAGTCTGGGGTGAGGTACTATTTTGAAGGCCCGGGCCCCAGCAACCTTCGGCTGGGGTCCGCTAGGGATCGAGAGCTCCCAGGGTGCCACCTTGCGAGGGGACCCGTATCTGAGATAAGGAGGCCAGGGAGGTAACCCTTTCCGAAGACCCAGCGTAGAGTCGTGGTGACGGTGAGGGCCTCTGGTAACTCTCCGGAGGGATGGTTTTCTCCTTGACATGGGCCAATATTTTGAGAAGGAAGTTCACCAGGTCAGTGGCAGTGACCCTACTCGCTCCAAGTCAGTGGCAGTGACTTCTTAGGGCAAGGCCCTATTCACCAGGTCAGTGGCAGTGACCTGTTCTCCAAGTCAGTGGCGATGACTTTCTATTCACCAGGTCTGTGGCAGAGACCAACCTCACGGTCTGTGGCAGAGATCGTGCGCCAAAGCTGTTTGTGAAATCTAAATAGTAAAAGAACATGATTCAAGTTTGTGCCTGGACCTCCTCCCACCTAAGCTTTCCTGTGTCTTGTCCCAACCTGTCTGCTTTTCAAAGAGGCATAGTTATTATCCGTGTTAAAATAAAGATAGAAGTTGGACTTTCAGTTGGTGTGGACAGTTATATTCCTGGGGAAACATAAGGACTTGCATCTATCTAAGGTAGAGGTGAGAATCGTCCTCGGGAGGATTCAACTCCAGCCACAGGCAGGCCCGAAAAGTAACACCGCTCAACCTCCTTACTCAGGAGGGTACGGGCTTGTGGTGCTGTGTGCCTCTCCCCTCCCTGCGAGGAGCCGAAAACACATACAAAAGGGCAGGTAGGGGGAGAGGTGAAGGGCGCTACACGTGGGGGCTCGAGTCCGGGATGTGTCTGCGGTTGGAAAATGTGAAAACCCCCCCAGAGTTTGAACTTTATTCCCCAGTGAAGTTCCGTGGAGGTCGGCCATATTGAGATATTGAGAACTGCGCCACGAGGAAAACCCTGACTGCGTAGTTCGTAAGCGTGACAGAGAGAAAGCCCGCAAATAATGCAGGAGATGGGAGGAGTCCGGCCATGTGTGGAGGTGCACGTGGGGACTTTGGCACGAAAAGGACAGTGCGCGATGGAGCAGCGAATGGATAACATGGCGTCTCATGCCTCATGGGTTCTGGCTACTACTACCATGAAGATGACTTCCTTTGCTGCTCCCTTGACAGATACGGGGATTTGGCTCAAGCCCCGGGGACGATTTGCCCTCTACGTTTGTAAAGATGTGGAGGCCCTCGGAGTGATTTTTCCCGGCTGCTCGGGACTGGTGGTTCATCTGAAGCCATTCGGGCGATGCGAGCATTGTAAGGAGTTCTTGTTCGAGGTGGAGCAACCTACAGAAAAGCCTCGGGCTTTCCACCTCAATTGCCTTACAGGCGCCAACACTCTGGAAGGAGGAATCAGAGCTTACACAGCCACCCCTGCGCACACTGCCGAGACTTCGGAGGAAGTCACAGAGGACATTGTGTCAGTGAATGAGGAACCGGAGGATGCTGCTTCGGTCACCACAGAGTCCTTTCTCCCACCGCCCAAGAGGAAGATCGGGTTTGTGAAAGATTCCCGCGGCCGTGGTGGAGCTACGCCCCAGCACTTACTCGAAACGGATGCATTCGAAGGGAAAAGTCCCGGACGTCCTGGTTCAGCAGCAAGCTGAGGTAAGCTGGGGGAAGAGACTCTGTGCAAGATCCCGAGTGTTGGGGATTCACATGTCTGAGAAACAACTGGAGGCGGTGACTTGTCCTCCATTAGGAGTTACCTGCCCGTGGAGGAAAGTGACACCTCCGATCTGGAGTCCATCTCTGATGTGGGAGATGACGCCGCCATAGATGAACTTTTTGAACGGAAGGGCTGGGATAAGAAGCCCCTGTCCTTGTCCCATAGTCCTAGGGACTCACCCATGTCCATTGGGGAAACTACACCCCGGGTGGTGGCCTCAGAGCCTGAGGAGGGATCTGTCCCCATGTCTGCCCTTCCACAGTCGGAGACATCTGCATCAGCTACCAAGACGAGACGGGTGTCGCTGCGGACCCCTGTGTCTGGTCCAGAGGTAGTTAAAGTACCTCGGCATCCGGATGCCATCGTCTTGCCTGGCACGGGAGACCGTGCTACCATGCCGCCTTTGTCCCGGCTGCAGAGACTTTTCAATCAGTTGCCAGCGAGTATGGGTGGGAGTACCCGTACCTGCCTAAAGAACTTTTATTTAAAGTGGAGGCCTGTAGACTCCGGTGGTACGAGGACTTTATATGGACACATATTAAAGTACCCCAGGCCCGGAAATATCTTTCATGTTCACCTGCAGCTACCCAGAGGTTCAAGGACTGTAAGACTGCCTGGATGTTGGGTCGGCACATTTATGCAGACAAGGTACTCATTTGCAGGAAAGACAAAGATGATGTTGAGTACCATATAGACACATTCGATAGGCATTGGAAGCCGTTGGTGTTGCAAGACCCACACTACTACCTGTGAGAGACAAGACTCTGATGTTGCTTTGTTTTTCTTGAGTACACTCTCTGGAGCCCCAGGAACTTTTGCCCTAGTTGAAAGAGTACTCTACTCTTTGGAGAAGCGGGAGCTGTTGTTCTTTTCCTCCCCTCTCTGCCCCTACCACAAAGATTCAAGGACTTTGGGAGTAGATAGTTCAGGGCCACAGTACAGAAGAAAAGGGAGTTTTACCCCGCAGAAAAGAAGAAAAGTTTATTTTGGGATGAGTGTTCTGACATTGGCACTACCACTAGGTGGCGGTGTTACGTAACTATTGCCTTACTGATGATGTGATGCAGTTTTACTTTGAAGGAAGGGATTTTCCTCTAGGGGAGAATCTCTTCATTCTAACAAAATGTTGTTTGCTGTGTTTGTTTTTTTCCCCTGCAGGCGGACGCCAAGCAAGATTACCGAGAATGGGGTGGATCTCAGTTATTGCAGGCGGGAGGGAAATGTAAATTTTTCATGAAAAAAACGTTTTATGTGACGTTTAATGTTTTAATGTGCACATGTGTGATTTCTCTTTTTCTCTCTATGTTTTCACCTCCTTTCCCCATGTTAGGTTCCGGCACAAACTGACAGTTTTTTTAAATTGCCCTTGTTTTTTTTAGATAGTCTCTGGATTGGGCTTATGCTGACTCAAGTCTGAGAGGCATAGGGTTACTCCAGACACTGGGGACCAGTGTCTATTTAGTGGGGGGAATGTGTAGCGGGGTGTACAATTTAGGGGAGTGTCTGAGTGGTAGTTGGGCTCAGACACACTATTGTTAGGGTTAATGGACCATTTGTGTACCATGGGAGTTGTTGTTGGTGTGTAGTTCCCTGGGACCTACAGGTGGCGCTGTCGCCCTGGGTCCGGGTTGAACCGCAATACAGGGTTGTGCCTTTTCTTGTCCCCTTTCGGTAGCAGTACAGCATAGTGGGGAACCTGCTGTGCCTGTCAGGAGAGGGAATAAAAAGGGGCGGCCATCTTCCATGGGGGTTCGTCCACGCCCAGGCACCTTCGGCCTGGGTCGGTGGTTTGGGTTCGTCCACGCCCAGGCACCTTCGGCCTGGGAGTGTGTGGCTATCTCCGGGTGCCCTAGGCCCGGAGGCCTGGTTTCTGTTCCATCCCAGACACCTTCAGTCTGGGGTGAGGTACTATTTTGAAGGCCCAGGGTCCAGCAACCTTCGGCTGGGGTCCGCTAGCGATCGAGAGCTCCCAGGGTGCCGCCTTGCGAGGGGACCCGTATCTGAGATGAGGAGGCCAGGGAGGTAACCCTAAGACCCAGCGCAGAGTCGTGGTGACAGTGAGGGCCTCTGGTAACTCTCTGGAGGGATGGTTTTCTTCTTGACACGGGCCAATATTTTGAGAAGGAAGTTCACCAGGTCAGTGGCAGTGACCCTACTCGCTCCAAGTCAGTGGCAGTGACTTCATAGGGCAAGGCCCTATTCACCAGGTCAGTGGCAGTGACCCGTTCTCCAAGTCAGTGGCAGTGACTTTCTATTCACCAGGTCTGTGGCAGAGACCAATCTCACGGTCTGTGGCAGAGATCGTGCGCCAAAGCTGTTTGTGAAATCGAAACAGTAAAATAACATGATTCAAGTTTGTGCCTGGACCTCCTCCCACCTAAGCTGTCCTGTGTCTTGTCCCAACCTGTCTGCTTTTTAAAGAGGCATATTTATTATCCGTGTGAAATAAATATAGAAGTTGGACTTTCAGTTGGTGTGGACAGTTATATTCCTAGGGAAACATAAGGACTTGCATCTATCTAAGGTAGAGGTGAGTATCATCCTCGGGAGGATTCAAGTCCAGCCGCAGGCAGGCCCAAAAAGTAACACCGCTCAACCTCCTTACTCAGGAGGGTATGGGCTTGTGGTGCTGTGTGCCTCTCCCCTCCCTGCGAGGAGCCTAAAACACATACAAAAGGGCAGGTAGGGGGAGAGGTGAAGGGCGCTACAATAAAGGATGAGATAGAGTTCCAAAAACTCTTTAGAGTCTTGCAATTCCAAAGAGTATGTAAGAGATTTCCCAATTGCTTGTTACATTTCCAACAAATGTCGGATGTGGATGGGTACATTTTGGATAATCTGTATGGGGTTAAATACCATCTGTTAGTTATTTTTTGTGCATTATCCCAGTGTTCAATACAAGAAGATGATTTATTTATTGTTTGGAATGATTTTATCCACTGGTTTGGGGAGAATTTTTGATCCAGGTCTCTCTCCCATTTCAGCATATGTGCGTTTTTGGTAAATGGTTGGGAAGTTGCATATTATAAAAAAAGGAGATACCTTTCCTATTATCATCCTTCTGAAGGGAGATGTATTCCCATAAAGTAGATGGCACTTCAATCAAACTATTATGCCGCGTATACACGATCATTTTTCCCGTCGCGAAAAATGTAATTTTTTCCTTTGGACGAGAAAAACGATCGTCTGTGGGCTTTTTGTCATTTTTCTCGACGGGAAAAACGGCATTAATCACGACGAGAAAAATTAGAACATGCTCTAATTTTTCTCGTCGTGATTCCCGTCGTTTTTTTTCCGTGGCAGTTTTCCCATAGGGAAACACTGCCGGGGAGCCCACACACGGTCGTTTTTTTCGACCAAAAAAAAAATGTCATTTAAAACGGCCGTGTGTGGGGGGGAACAAGCTGTTCCTCGTTTTCACCGTCAAAAAAATCGATCGTGTGTACGCGGCATAAGGATTAAAATTCTTTAGCCGACTACACTTTCCAAGCTTACTCATGCTGATATTTTTGACGTTTGTGGGTAGATTCTCGTATAGGGAATATCCCTTCTTAATCCGATTTTTTTTTTTTTAACCAAAGACATGTAGCAGAATACATTTTTGGCTTAAATTTATGAAGATATTTGATTTTATTGGATATGTTTTATAACAGAAAGTAGAAAATATATTTTTTTTCCAATTGTTTTTTTTTTCCCATTTATATAATAAAAAAATTAAAAACCCAGCAGTGATCAAATACCACCTAAAGAAAACTATTTGTGTGAAAAAAAATTATATAAATTTCATTTGCATATAGTGTTGCATGACTGTTCAATTGCCAGTTAACCACTTCCTTCCCGCCCATAGTCAAATGACGTCTGCAGGAGGGATCATATGACGTCCTCGGCTTCCTGGCCGTCTAGGGGGTGTGAGCACGTGCCCACCCGCCGCGTCACTTGGCAGCCGATGCACATGCCCAGCGGCCGTGATGTCCGCCTGGCACCCACGATTGCCTGTAACAGAGCAGGGACGTGGATCTGTGTGTGTAAACACACAGATCCACGTCCTGTCAGGGGAGAGGAGACCGATCGTGTGTTCCCCGTACAGAGGAACACCGATCGGTCTCCTCCCTTTATGAGTCCCCTCCCCCTACAGCTACAATCACTTCCTAGGTAACTCATTTAACCCCTTGATCACCCACAGTGTTAACTCCTTCCCTGCCAGTGACATTTATACGATAATCAGTGCATTTTTATAGCACTGATCGCTGTATAAATGTGAATGGTGCCAAAATAGTGTCAAAAGTGTCCGATATGTCCGTCGCAATGTCACAGTCACAATAAAAATCGCAGATCGCCGCCATACTAGTAAAAAAACAAGAAATAATAAAAATGCCATAAATCTATCCCCTATTTTGTAGACGCTATAACTTTTGCGCAATCCAATCAATATACGCTTATTGCGATTTGTTTTACCAAAAATTTGTAGAAGAATACATATCGGCCTAAACTGAGGAAAAAATGTGTTTTTGTGTTTTTTTAACTTGGGATATTATAGCAAAAAGTAAAAAATATTGTGCTTTTTTTAAACTTGTCACTCTTCTTTTGTTTATAGCGCAGTAAATAAAAACCACAGAGGTGATCAAATACCACCAAAAGAAAGCTCTATTTGTGTGGATTTTTTTTTTATATTTGGGTACAGTGTTGCTTGACTGCAGGAAAATTGGCCTGGGCAGGAAGGGGGTGAAATTGCCCTGTATTGAAGCGGTTAAAGTAGCGCAGTGCTGAATACCAAAAAATTACCTGGTCATAAAGTGGGTGTAGCACATGGACCCTTTTCTCCTGCCTACCTTCTCCTTGCAGGGATAAAGGCACACCGTGCCACATGCTGGTTTAAGAGGTTGAGCGGTGTTCTTACAATTTTGGGTCCTGCAGCGAGTTACCTCCCTCCATTGATTCTCGTCCCTAGAGTATAGGGAAAAGTCTATGTTCTTCCTCCCAAAGAAAGCCAATGTCCAAACAGTGTTTAAACTCCAAACAGACAAGTTTATTTTATCTTGCTTGAACAGATTTGGGAATTGGTTGAAGATAGAGACAAAGTAGGTAAAGGGACAGGTTCAGGCACGCGACACCCAAGTACCCTATTCTTCACTCAAGCCTGAGTATGAATTGCTCACCCGGATAGATCCCTCCCACAGTTCTAGCAGCCCGAGTAAAACACGAACAGTTCCTTTAAGTTAGTCCCCTTCACGGACAAGTCTAAGTAATTCTCTGCCACAGAATTCTTTACTTATTGAGTTAGAACTTTGAAACTCCCATAGATTAATAGAGACCATAGGTGTCAATGGGACACGCCACAGGAGCTATACTGCAACTCACTAATCCTTCCCTCTGATAGGTAACCAGGCCTCTCCTTCACCATGAATCTCCTCTCCCTCAGAGCGGGCCACCCTCACACGGGTTCCCTGGGACTCCAGTGTGTTGGTTGTAGACCCAGTTGAAGGTACTGGGCCTACCTGGAACATTGTAGCCTCGAGCTAAAGGTGCCCGAGACTACTCGACCAGTTCATGCACCCCCTGGCCAGCAAGGCCATAGAGCGCGACTTCGCCACCATGGGTCCTTGGAATCCCCCTGGCACACCACCCCCATGGGGCACACTCCCTCTCTCCTCTGCCCTTTATGTACCCTCTTCCGGCATGCACAGCAGGCAGAACCTGCCCACCACACGGTAGCCGAGAGAGGACACCAAATCATACCACAATGCCACCTGCGGTTCAACCCGAGACCTGGGCAACAGCGCCACCTCAGGCCCAGGGGAACTATACACCAGGCAAAAACATGGCAGAGCAGAGTCCATATTAAACAGCATTGTAGAATCTGAGCCATACTATTGCCCAGACTGCCCCTAAATTTACAGCATAGCGACCCCATTTTTGGGGGTCCCGCTACAGGGGTAAAACCCAGCTTCAAGAAAAATCCATTAGAGGGGCAGTGACACCAGCATTATGGCATCTTTGACCTCTAACAGATACTTTATACGAATATATGGAGGATGTGTTTTATAAGAGGTAGTCAGTAATCTCAGCTTGCAGCAAAGCCCTTTTTCTATAGTAGAATGGAGATGGGTGGATCATGCTGGGATCATGCCTAGCAATGAAGACCTGAGGGAGATGGAACCCTTCATACTCTATCCTAAACTGAAACTAAGTAGATAAATCTGATAAATAGAGACAAGCTGGTGATTTGGCTTAGAATGGACTAATTGGCATGTGGCAGGATTTTGTGAATATCACCTAACCCACCACTAATCTGCCAGTAAATAAATGATCTTTTTTAAATTTATTGTTATTACAATAAATCCTGCTAGATGAATGGAACAGGTTACCAATTAGAATAAAGGGTGAAAATAGATTAGTAATTATAATCAACAACTCCACCTGTTTTCTTCTCTGCAATGCTTGCAGTCCCCGTGTCCACATCCTTACTGTAGTTAAAGCTAAACTGTAGAATGAAAATAGAAAATAGAATTTTTTTTTGATCCATATCATTATTGTTCTTATCTGGCTCTGCATCATGTTAGCCCACGATGGGGTTGAGGAGTCAACTTGGCGTGTGCTGACAGGATGAAGAGTTAGGTAAACTGAAAAATTGTTATAAATACTTACCGTCATTTTCTCTTCCTTGTGCTGCCTCTACCCATTTTGTGCTGATGTGTCACAGAAGCAGTTAAAAAAAAAAACAAGGTAATTCCGCTCTGTATTCATTAACCACTTCAATACCGGGCACTTTCCCTCCTTCCTGCCCAGGACAATTTACAGCTTTTAGCCACACTTTGAATAACAATTGCGCGGTCATGCAACACTGTACCCAAACTAAATTTTTATCATTTTCTTCCCACAATTAGTGCTTTCTTTTGGTGGCATTTGATCACCACTGGGGTTTTTATTTTTTTCTAAACAGACTAAATTTTTTGAAAAAACAACAACTGATGGGCACTGATAGGGGGCACTGATGGGCACTAATAGGTGGCACTGATAGGCGGCACTGATGGGCACTGATAGGTGGCACTGGGTAGGCAGCACTGATGAGGAGCTACTGAGAGGCGTTACTGAGTGGCATCTGAAGGGAACTGACAGGTGTAGCACCCTCTACTATAGGTAGGTGATAGAGGTAAGTTTTTTTTGTGATAGCTGCCAGGCAGGTAAATTTAGGAAGGCCTATGCTACATGCTAGGCCTGCTTGTTTTGATCTGGGGGCAGGGAGTGGTTAGTGTAGCAGTGGGTGTGGCCACATGTCCTTTAGTTCTTGGGCACCTCCCCTGCTTCCAGGGAGAATGTTCTGGAAGAGGGGTAGGACTGGGGACTTGAGTGACAGGGAGTTCATGTGAGGATCCCTGACCAATCCCCAACTGGAATTGGCAGGGCGCAGGCCTCCTACATAAACTCAGGTCCAACCCACTGGAGGGGAGTTGTCGGTTGAGTGAAGAAGTGAAGAATGGAGTGTTAGACTGCAGCAGGAGGCCCATCCCCATCTGGGGGGGGGGGTGCAGGTAGAGTTGCCACCTCATCCCTTTAAGCCCGAACACATATGAATTACACAGATTCTAAGGCTAATTTAATGCAGATGAGGCACCAAGTGAGTTTAATTACCACCTTAATCAGCCACAGAACCTGTGTAATTAATGTGTGTTCGGGTTTAAAGGGATGAGGTGGCAACCCTAGGTGCAGGCCTCAGCGGAGGAGCTTGGGAGCTGGGAGGGAGCCTCTCCTTACACGGTCATGGAGGAGGTGTCCTGGAACAGAGGAGCTGGAGAAGCAGTCAGTACGCATGTCCGGGTAAAGTCTTCATCAAGGACTCAGAAGTTCAGTGAGTGAGGCACAGTGGATATCTGGAGGAGGCATACCAGGGGAGCTGGGTGCAAGGCCACAGGAGAGTCTGTGGGGTTTTGTGTCAAATCGCTGTTGCCTGAGGGCACAGGGTTTGCAAGAAGGACTGGCTGGGATCAGTAGTCCACCAACCATTTTGGGCTGCTAATTAACCGGGCCATCAAGAAAGGTACTGCAGGCCCCTAGCCTATCAGAATTCTGCAAAGTTCAGCAACCACCAGGGATTATTCCGAGTGATCCCTGGTGCAGTGTGAAGATGATGGGGCGGAAAGACTAACGATGTGGCAGTGAAATTTGTGCAGGAGGGGAAGAGTCCTGGGAGTAACAGTCTGCAGGAGTTGTGCAGAGGAGGAGTAAAGTTGAGACTGCCAAGGTTAGAGTCCATAATTTTTCTAAGCGCAACTGATTCAAAATTCTTCAATAAATATGGCAAGTGTGATCCGTTCTATGGGCATCCCATATACTTTCCCCCAACCAAGTTATATCCGCCAAACAAACAAAAAAACTAAAGCAAATAACTGTTCATTGTATACTAGAGAGTGATGTTTGAAGGTCTGGCAGCAGGGTGAACATGGTTGATAATAGTAACTAGTAGCAACCATCTGCTACACAGGCATTACTGATGGGGCACTGATTGGCACATTTATGGGTACTGATTGGCACTTTAATGGGCACTGACAGGCATTTTTATGGGGCACAGGCTGGCAGCTGATGGGCAGTGATTGGCAGCTGATGGGCACCTCTGATAGGGGCTGCACTGATAACCAATGTGTTGATTATCAGCGCAGACCCCCTCCTCTGACAGGGAGAAAAGTTGTTTACCGGCACTTCCTGGTTCACGCGATGATCAGCTGTAATTGGTCACGACTGATCCGTCAGAGGCTCCTTACCACGATCGGAGATGCGGTGTGTCAGACTGACACACAGCACCTCTGATCGCCGCGCACCTCGATTGCACCGGCTTGTTATCCTGATCATGTCATATGACGTCCGGTCAGGATAACAGAAACACTTTGCCGATGTCATATTGCTATATGGCGGGGAGCAAGTGGTTAATACACAATTGAATGTAATAAATGTACCTTAATTTGACTTAATATCAGCTTCTTGCAGTCCCTATACAGCAGAGCAGACCTCAGATTAGGAGACCGAAAAGCAGCTCAAGAAGCCAATCAGTTCATGTGCTGACAAGAAACATGCTGATAAAAGATAAATTTAAAGTGACAACGAGATGAGCTAATAGGTCTGCTTGCTCTTCTTTCACTGCCAATCACAGGCTGTGGGAGAAAAAAAAAAAACACACCTCCTACCTATCAGACATGACTGTGCTAGATGGCTGAGCTGTGCAAATCTCACGACTAGGTGGACAGAAGTACAAATGCATATGCTTTTCACATGTGTATTTAGCTATTTGCCTGGAGTTGAACTTTAGTTTTCAATAAAGTTGACAAATGCTGTTTTTTAATAATGTATCTGCTATGTGAATGATAAAAGGTTTGAGGCCCAGGGGAGCTCTTTGCTAGTTAGTTGGCAACAAACCAACCCACATGTGAGACAGATACATTGTTCATAACTTTCCCATTTTCCACACTACCTCCTGAGGCACCAACGGTGCAATAAAGTTTTACACCCACCAGCAACAGGTTAATGTTTTGAGAGAGGGCAGACATTTTTTCTGGGGCTTCCTTCTTGAAGTACCACCTGGTGCCATGGATTGGAATTGCCGTGGTATGAGACTTATGAACTTGTGGTTCCCCCAGTTATGAGCGTACCAGCCCATACACCTGATTTGTACATGTAGCGGGGTATTCCTCTTTAATACCGAGAGACTACATTTCCCAAGACATCTTTCAGCACCCAAGGTGCATTGCCCCGAAGCAAGGACTGCTGGGGCGGACTTTATAAAGGGGAGGCAGAGTTTGTTCGGTCTCTTTGGACCCTCCCGCCGATCAAGCAAGAACTCTGGGCGAGACTGCTGCAAGCCCAGGCCTGAAGCCTGGGCACTTTCTTCCAAAGAGCCCTCCGCCAGCCTAGCGGAACCCTAGAGACATCTTCTCATCCTTGCTGTACTACACCAGGAGGGCCGAAGACTCGGATTTCGGTGGATCCATGTGCCTAGACGAATTGGCAGGGGAAAAGGACTGGGACTGGTCCGGGTGGTGAGAGAGCACTTGCTCATAGACAAATACTGTATCTTTACGACTCGTTCGGATTACAAAGTTTGTTCATCAAGTGCACCGCCGAAAGATTGCTAATGAAGATTGTTTTACAGAACTTCCATTTAATTCAGTCAGGCCTGACTGCGTAGGTAGACATTGCTGGGCGTTAGTCTGCCCACGAGGGGAAGTAGTTGAAAAAGGGCATCACTAGAGTTTCATAGCAATACCTCATTATTCTATCACTCTGTTCATCTTTAATACTGTTTATTGCAGGGATCTGCAACTTGTTATACTGTTGTTTATTACTTGCCCATTAGTCTTAGTAAAATATCTGGGTCAAGTACATTGGTGTCAGTTTCAATTACTTTAATAGAAGTTTAAAGTATATCACTGTGTGTGTTTGCCATAGGACTGCGTCATCAAGAGTTGCGGTCACGCGGTCCTATCTCCCCATTACTAGCTGTGCCACGGGAGGATAGAGCCGATTGCCAGGGGTTGACAGCGGTGCATTACAAGGCCCAAATTAATACCAGCAGCCCTCTTAACTGGGGGTATCGCTATACGTGGGGGCTCGGTTCTGGGATTCTTTGTATATTGCACGCTGCAATCAAGCCGGTCAGAAGTACCAGCATGGACCTTCAGGCAGTGACACAATGGTGCGCAGAGGAGGCTGTGGATCCAGTCTGGGCGGTAGCTATTGAACTCCCGGGAGGGATCCAGCAAAAAGAAGGGGTAAAGCAGCTAATAATGTCAATATCCCCAAGATGGAAAGCATAGGCGGTGGATGTAAAGTCAGATACCTCGGGGGCATATGCACTAGTAGAATGGACAAGAGGAATCCCAGAAGAGTTCAAAGGGCAGAGTGTAAAGGGCATAGATGACAGAACGTATCGCTTAGTGCATACTGGGGCTGTGAAGAGAGAGTCTCCACGAACCTCCCCACCGTTATCTCCGTCACTCTTCTCCAAAATGGGAGGCAGTAGCAACACGAGAGCTCCAGTATCACCCCTGACCGCCATAGGGCCAGAACTGCTGACTGCTTTGGGAGACTTTGTTGCCAGAAAACCAGCACAGTACATGTGGAAGCCGGGTACCGGAAACTCCGGGTGTTTTCAGGAACACAACCTGTGCCACCCGGGGAGGAAGACCTCGACACCTGGATTGAGCAGGCAATGCAGGCAGTAGAAGGTTGGGAAGTTCCAGAAGCGCAGAAGAAGCAGCGCATCAGCGAAAGTCTAAAGGGCGCTGCTGCTGAAGCTGTAAAGAACCTCAGGCTTAGCAATGCTACCTGCACCGCATACGATTATCTGGCTATGCTGCAGGAGGAGTTTGGCCAGCTAGAGAAGGCGACTGAACTGATGTATCAGTTTGAACATACCCTCCAACAGCCAGGAGAGAAGCTATCCGAATATGTGCGGAGGTTAAACCGGATGCTGTGCCAAATTGCTCTAAAGAAGGGAATACTGCCGCAGGTTATAGATGCAACCCGAATGAAATAGATCCTGAGGGGCGCCCTGCGCTCAGATCCACTTTGGCTTCACTTGAAGACCTCTGAAGAAGTAATTACTCTGAGTTACCCAGACCATGTACGGATTATAAGAGATGAAGAAGCCCTCTTAAAGGACCAACAAGGGACTGAGAAGACTACTATCACCCCAATGGTGGGAGTCAGATCAGCTATGGCCACTGAACGGGACCCAGAGGTGGAGACCCTAAAGACTCAAATGACTCAGGTGCTGGACCTTTTGACCTCACTCCTGTCCAAAAACTCAGGAACAAAGGAACCCGAGGAGAATAGGAATGAGTCACGCCACAGTAATTCAACACCAACCTCACCACTGAAGAGAGAGGAGATTGTGTGTTCCAATTGTGGAGGAGTTGGCCACCCTGGAAGAATGTGCCCCAGTCCAAGGAAGTACAGAAACAGAAATTACCAGCCGGCGGAAAACTTCAGAGGGCCCCGGTGAAGGAGTCAGCCGGGCGCCCGCTATTCACAGAAAGCTCCACTAAGATCCAGAAAGAGAAAAGAATACAGAGAAAGGGGAACAAAGCCCCTCAAAAAAACACTCAACAACCCCTGTCAGGAGTTAAAGTCTAACAACCTGCAGGGAATCAATGCATACCAGGCCCAAAAGGGGTTAAGATCCAGAGACAAGTAGAAAAAGAAGAATCCTAAGGAAAAACCCCAGAGTCCAAAGAAGAAGCCACCTCGGGAGAGTTTTCCGGACAGGCTGGTGGGACCCTCTCCACTAGTCACTGTCCAAGTGGAAGGAGTTTACACCAGAGCTCTCCTGGACACGGGAGCCCAAGTGACACTTTTGTACAGAGACTTTTATAAAAAAAAACACTTGAGCTACGTGCCTCTACAGAAACTCGACGACCTCGAGATATGGGGAATTGGCACACAGAGTTTCCCTTATGATGGCTACGTTTCAATCAGGCTGGCATTTGACCCCTCTGTAACAGGAAAAACAGAAGTTTTCGACACTCTTGCAGTGGTCTGTCCTCGCCCACAAGAAGCCAGTAGAAGTTCCCTAATTATAGGAACCAACACTGACCTGGTCAGGAGACTATTGGACCCCATAGTGCAAGAACAAGAGCAAGGGGCTTCAGTCGCCAGGATCAGCCCCATGCTACAACAGGTCTACCAGAATTTGGTCCTGGAGAAAAAGGCCCCAGAAGAAGGGGTAGGGAAAGTATGGAGACTGTCAAGAGAAGCGAGAACATTACAGCCTGGTGACGTAACCTGCCTTAGGGCCATTGTAAAACTCTCATGGGAGCAACCTGGCCCCTTTGTGGTCCTGGACACAGACCCCCTGGATACTCAACCAGGGTTGGAAGTGATTCCCGAAGTGGTCCCTTTGAGAGTGTTGAAGAAGTCCAAGGGCCAGATCATAGTGAGCGTCAGGAATGTCTCCAGTTCTCTTATGAAGATTCCAGCCCGTGTATTGCTGGGCAGAGTAAACCCAGCTACTCCATGTCAGAATTGAAACAAGCTGAAGGAGAGACCCTGGAGGGGTTGTGCCTGGAAGACACCACCTTACCACCGAAGTGGAAAGAGAAAGCCAAGGCCCAACTGATCAGATGGAGAAACATCTTCTCAAAAGACGAGTTTGATGTAGGGTGTGCAAGGAGTGCTACCCATAGGATTTGTCTGCAGGAAGACAAACCCTTTCGGGAAAGGGTCCGGCGAGTTCCTCTAGCTGATCTGGAAGACCTGCGTGAGCAGTTGGCCGAACTGAAGAGAACTAGAGTGATTAAAGAATCCAGAAGCCCGTATGCCTCCCCTATTGTGGTAGTCCGGAAGAAAAATGGTTCATTGAGACTGTGCATAAACTATAGGACTCTCAATAGGAGGACCATACCGGATCAGTACACCACTCCCAGGATTGGGGATGCCCTGCAGAGCCTGTCAGGAGCCAAGTGGTTCAGCGTCATGGACCTGAAGAGTGGGTACTATCAAATCCCTATGCATCCTGAAGATCGAGAGAAAACAGCTTTCATCACCCCGATAGGGTTCTACGAGTTCAACAGGATGCCCCAAGGCCTGTCGGGGGCCCCTGCCACCTTTCAGAGGCTAATGGAGAAGACGGTGGGGGACATGCACCTTATTGAAGTCCTGGTGTACTTAGACAACATCATTGTCTTTGGAAGAACTCTTGAGGGGCTCAAGCTTTCACCAGAAAAGTGTCAGTTCTACCAGTCCTCAGTACACTATCTAGGACATATAGGGGCTGATTTACTAATAACAGTGCGCTGAGCTGGTTCTAACCTTAATTGGTGCGCCGGATAACTCCTTCACTGGGCGCAGGAAGCAGGGGCGCACTGTTATAGTAAATAGAAATGTCAGCGGCACTCTATTGAAAATGAATGGTTCCCTATGGGAGCCCATTGATTTGAATAGAGGTCGCCCGACTTGCGGGCGACTCGTGTGCCGGCTGACACAGGGACAGCGTGACTTTGCGAGGCGATCTGGACACGACCTGAGCGTGCAGCAGCCGCTCAAGTCGTGTCCTAGAGGCGACTAGCGGCTGAGAATGTGTCCAGCGCGATGTGATCGCGCTGGTCCTCAGCAGCCTCGCAGTCCCATGTTTGGTATGAATCATGAAGGGGAACTCCAGGCCAAATTTTAATGAAAAAACCGGCATGGGTTCCCCTTTAGGAGCATACCAGGCCCTTAGGTCTGGTCTGGATTCTAAGGTGAACCCACCTAGGCCGAAAAAACGGCGTGGGGGTCCCCCCAAAATCCAAACCAGACCCTTAGGTCTGGTCTGGATTTTAAGGTGAACCCCTCAAGCCGAAAAACGGCGTGAGGGTCCCCCCAAAATCCAAACCAGACCCTTATCCGAGCACGCAACCTGGCAGGCCGCAGGGGAAAAGGGGGGGACGAGAGCGCCCCCCCTCCCTCCTGAACCGTACCAGGCCGCATGCCCTCAACATGGGGGGTTTGGTGCTTCGGGGCAGGGGGGCGACCTGCGGCCCCCCCACCCCAAAGCACCCTGCCCGCATGTTGATGGGGACAAGGGCCTCTTCCCGACAACCCTGGTCGTTGGTTGTCGGGGTCTGCGGGCGGGGGGCTTATCGGAATCCGGGAGCCCCCTTTAATAAAGGGGCCCCCGGATCCCGGCCCCCCACCCTATGTGAATGAGTATGGGGTACATCGTACCCCTACCCATTCACCTGGTGGAAAAAAATTGCAATAAAAAAACCACACAGCTTTTTAAAGTATTTTATTGCACAGCTCCGGGGGTCTTCTTCCGACTTCGGGGGTCTCCGGTGTCGTTGCCGCCGCTCTCCGGTTTTCTTCTGCCGGGCCACCGCTAACTTCTTTAGCTCTTTTGCTAGCGGAGGCCCGGTCTTCTCTGTCGCCTTCTCCCCTCTTCTCCTCTCCGGTTCTTCCTTTCTTCTGCCAGGCCTCCGCTAACTTCTTTTAGCTCTTTTGCTAGCGGAGGCCCGGTCTTCTCTGTCGCCTTCTTCTTCTCCCGGTAAGGGGTTCTTCTCCCGCTTCTTTCTTCTGCCGGCCCCTCCACTAACTTCTTTAGCTCTTTTGCTAGTGGAGGGGCCGGTCTTCTCCGTCGTCTTCTTCTTCTCCCGCTATCTGGTTCTTCTCCTGGTTCTTCTCCCGCTTCTTTCTTCTGCCAGCCCCTCCACTAACTTCTTTAGCTCTTTTGCTAGTGGAGGGGCCGGTCTTCTCCGTCGTCGCCATCAGCGTTTTCTTCTCTCTTCTCCTCCTCGATGTTGACTCGTCGCTTCCTCACGCAGTAATGCTAAATCTTCGGTCCGCAGAGATTATAATAGGCTTCTCATGACGTCACAGTCACATGTTCCGGGGCACATGGCCCCGGAGCATGTGAGTGTGACGTCATGGGAACATGTGACTGTGACGTCATGAGAAGCCTATATTAATCTCTGCGGACCGAAAATTTAACATTACTGCGAGAGGAAGCGACGAGTCAACATCGAGGAGGAGAAGAGAGAAGAAGACGCCGACGGCGACGATGGAGAAGACCGGCCCCTCCACTAGCAAAAGAGCTAAAGAAGTTAGTGGAGGGGCCGGCAGAATAAAGAAGCAGGAGAAGAACCGGGAGATGAACCGGATAGCGGGAGAAGAAGAAGACGACGGAGAAGACCGGGCCTCCGCCAGCAAAAGAGCTAAAAGAAGTTAGCGGAGGCCCGGCAGAAGAAAGGAAGAACCGGAGAGAAGAAGAGGGGATAAGACGACGGAGAAGACCGGGCCTCCGCTAGCAAACGAGCTAAAGAAGTTAGCGGTGGCCCGGCAGAAGAAAACCGGAGAGCGCGGCGACGACACCGGAGACCCCCGAAGTCGGAAGAAGACCCCCGAGCTGTGCAATAAAATACTTTAAAAAGCTGTGTGGTTTTTTTATTGCAATTTTTTTCCACCAGGTGAATGGGTAGGGGTACGTTGTACCCCATACTCATTCACATAGGGTGGGGGGGCTGGGATCCGGGGGCTACTTTATTAAAGGGGGCTCCCAGATTCCGATAAGCCCCCCGCCCGCAGACTCCGACAACCAACGGCCAGGGTTGTCGGGAAGAGGCCCTTGTCCTCATCAACATGGGGGCAGGGTGCTCTGGGGTGGGGGGGCCGTAGGTCGCCCCCCTGTCCCAGAGCACAAACCCCCCATGTTGAGGGCATGCGGCCTGGTACGGTTCAGGAGGGAGGGGGGCCGCTCTCTCGTCCCCCCCCTCTTCCCCTGCGGCCTGCCAGATTGTGTGCTCAGGTAAGGGTCTGGTTTGGATTTTGGGGGGATCCCCACGCCGTTTTTTCGGCATAGGTGTTCCTCTTCAAATCCAGACCAGACCCAAGGGCCTGGTATGCTCCTGGAGGGGGAACCCATGCCGGTTTTTTATTTAAAATTTGGCCTGGAGTTCCCCCTCAAGATTCATACCAAACACAGTGCCTGCTATTGGCGGGGATCCAAGTCGGATCCCCGTTCATTGAAAGTCGGACATATGTCGGCTTCATGTCGCAGGGCAAAGTCGGATCCAAAGTAGGACAGATGTCGTGTCGCACTAGTGTGAACCCAGCCTAAATACAACTACACTGCTGCTCTCAGCTGCTCATATCACTCTGGTCTCACTAAATAGCTAAAATCGTAAATAATACTGTTTTTGGAGCTTAGGGCGGCTCCTTATCATATACATGCAAATCTGGTAAAACACGGCATGCAAACGCCACAAAGCGCGCCTTTCTAAACGCCACTTTCAACCTTAGTTCAGAACACTTTGCACCAGCGTCCCGTCTACATGGGGCCTAAAAACGCCTATGCCATTTACAGCTCCAAAACGCCATGGTGGCCATGAGGCCATAGGCTAACATGGAGAGATGTTTTTAAGCTGCAAAAAACGCTCAAACAAGCGGTTGGAAAAACGTCCGTGTGCATGTAGCCTTATATTAACCACTTGCGCACTGCCCGGACCAAGTTTCACATTTCAGCGCTGATGCACTTTTAATCACAATTGTGCGCTCATACAACACTGTAACCCAATGAAAATGTTTTATTTGTTGGCACACAAATAGAGCTTGCTTTTGGTGCTATTTGATCACCTTTGTGTTTTAGTTTTATTTTTTTTCGATAAATACAAAAGACCGAGTTTAAAAAATAAATAAATAGATATTTTACCCACTTCAGCACTGGGCCTATTCTGGCACTTCTCTTCTTCATGTAAAAATCATAAATTTATGGCTATAAAATTACTTCAAAACACCAAACATTATATATTTTTTTGGAGCAGACACCCTAGGGAATAAGATGGCGGTCATTGTAAATTTTTATCTCGCTCGGTATTTGCGCAATAAATTTTCAAACACCTTTTGTTTGCTAAAAATATTACAAAACAGTAAAGTTACGGCCAATTTTTTGGTATAATGTGAAAGATGTTGTTATGCTGAGTAAATAGATACCTAACACGTCACGCTTTAAAATTGCGCACACACATGGCATGACACCAAAATTCAGTAATTAAAAATCTCCCTAGGCGATGCTTAAATTTTTTTTACACGTTACCATTTTGGCAATACAGAGGAGGTCTAGTGCTAGAATTGTTGCACTCGTTCTAACGCACGCAGCAATAACTCACATGTGTGATTTGAACGGCGTTTACATATGTGGGCGGGACTTACGTGTGTATTCGCTTCTGAGCGCGAGCTACCGGGGACATGGGCGTTTTTTTTTTTTTTTTTTTTATTATTTTTTTTTTACTTTTTTGTATTTCTTACTCTTTTTTTAATTTTTTTTTAATTTTTGGGGATCTCTTTTATTCCTATTACAAGGAATGTAAACATCCCTTGTAATAGGAATGTGTGTGACAGGTCCTCTTTATGGAGAGATGCAGGGTCAATAAGACCTCCCCCTCCCCCCACATCTCTCCTCCAGGCTGGAAAGCATGATATTGTTCCAAAAAAATCACCAATCTCATGCTGACAGCCAAGATCACGGCTTGGTTAACATACTGGAACACGGCATGATGTCATAACGTCGTGCCCGCGCCTCTGACGGTCATAGAGATGACTGATGACCATCTGGTCACCAGTCATCTCCAAATCGTTCTCCGAGCCCCAGATGGCACGGGAGAGCCCGGAGAAGCACCGGATGGCAGCAAGAGAGGGGGGGGGGGACGTCCCCTCCCCCCGCCTATAAGAATGATCAAGCGGCGGAACTGCCACTATGATCATTTTTATTGTGCACAGAATCGCCGGCTGAAAAGAATGATATCTGAATGATGCCTGCAACTGCAGGCATCATTCAGATGTCACCGCACAAAGCCAAGGATGTCATTTGATGGTGGGCAGTAGGAAACTGGTAAATATTTTAAAGAAAAGGTAATTTTTCTTCTTCATTGATGTACACTGATGAGACTGCACTGATGGGCACCGATAAGGTGGCAAGGGTGGGCACTGAGAGGTGGCATTGCACTTTAGCACTGGTGGGCAGTGAGAAGTGGCACTGCTAGGTGGCAATGATAGTTGGCAGTGATGGGCACTGATAGGCACTGGCAACACTGCTAGGTGCCACTGATTGGCACCAGTGGTGGGCATTGATAAGTGGCACTGGCAGGGGCTACCAATTGTCACAGATGATGCAGAATTGCCTCTTCCTCTTCGGGCCCCATGTCCCTTGCACATACGCCGGTGATTGCCTTTTTTTATGCTCACGCTGTCAGCACAAGGAGAAAACAAAAACCATTACCCAGATTTTGTTTACATCACGTGATCAGCTGTCATTTGCTGACAGCTGATCACATGGTAAAGGGCAGGGATCGGCCCCTTACTCGGATCTGTCATCACCTGAGTCTCAGTGACTCTGTGACCACAGCGCGCGCAAAGGGGAGGACGTTTATTGACGGACACCCGGCAATTGAGGACCATGCTGTGGCCGTCGATCAGTTATAGCGCTGATCTCAAGTGATTAAAGAGGGTCTAAATGGGCCATTGACATGCATCACAATTCAACTTAGAAATGAGTCTTTGAAAAGTTAAACTAAATAATTTGGCCACTTTATCCTTCCAAATAATTCACTTCCTGTCACATAGCCACACAGGAAGTGAGGGAAAATCCCTAACAATGTCTTTCCTTGGGGACACAGGTCAGTCTAAATACTTTCCCCATTATGCACATTGCACTCCAGCATATTGCGGGGTACACCTCAATTTATTAGGTAGTTTGGACTGTGGGGTTTATTTACTAAAGGCAAATCTACTTTGCACTACAAGTGCACTTGCTGTATATCTGAGGGGGACATGCAAGCCAAAAAAAAAAAACATCTTTGCTTTTACATGATTGTAACATCCAATCACCAGTACTTTCCCTCAGATTTTCAGCAGCTACACTTTTACTGCAGAGTGGATTTGTCTTTACTAAACCCCAAACTACCCAATGATTTGGGGTGTACACAACAAAGTGCTAGAGTGCAATTTGCTTAATGGGGACACTAGTTAGATTGATCTGTGTGTCCCCAAGAAAAGCCATTGGTAGGGTTTTACCTTCACTTCCTGTTTAGCTGTGTGACAGGAAGTGAAGCCAATGTTAAGAAAAGGAGACAAAGGCCAAACTACAAAAAAAAAAAAAAAAAAAACACACGCAGGGGTTCTAACACTTTGTTTCCCTCAAAATGCCCACAATTAGAATTGTATGGCCTTGAGCTATTTTTAAGTGCAGTGCTCTAAATCAGTGCTTCTTAAGTACCCCCAACAGGCCATGTTTGCAGGTTTTCCTTCATCTTGCACATGTGCTTTAAATCACAGCCAATGGTTTTGATTTTTGGACAGCAATTCTCGATAAGATAAATTCACAAAACATGTCCTGTTGGGGGTACTTTAGGACTGAGGCTGAGAACCACTGCAGTAAAAAAAAGGAAAATCGAATACTTACCGCTCTGTATTTCATTTCCTGGTGACGCTCCATGGCAGCACACAATACAATCCATGCATATGCTAGCATGAAGGCACCAGATTAGACAAATCACACCTGTTTTGTTTTGACATGCCAATCAGCTGTCACATTTGTTGCAAAGAAAACACAAAACAAACATCAAAATTTTCCATCTAATTTTATTGTTTAACAAAACAAAAGGGAAGGCAAAATAAAAAACATGGTCAATTTGAAACAGTTATGCTGCGTACACACGATCATTATTCACGGCGGTTAAAAAACCGCCGTGAATAATGACAGGAAAAACGAGGGAACCGCTTCGGTTCCAAGGGTTCCCTACACACGGTCGTTTTTCCCGTCATTTTTTCTCTTGACGAGAAAAACGACTGTCTGTGGGCTCCGCGGCAGTGTCTCCCTATGGGAAAACTGCCGCGGAAAAAAAATGATGGAAAAAACGATGAGAAAATTTAGAACATGTTCTAATTTTTCTCGTCGTTTTTTATGCCGTTTTTCTCGACGAGAAAAACAACATAAAGCCCACAGACGATCGTTTTTCTCGGCGAAAAAAAATAAATGCAGTTTTTCTCATCGAGAAAAGCGGTCGTGTGTACGCGGCATTACAGACTCACATCTTGAGCAATTTTTGGCCCAAAAAAATGCAGCAGACAATTAAATCAAAGTGAACAAACAACACACATTAACAACATCAGAATTATTTCAGGGGAACATATCTCCCCCACACCAAAAATATACAATCAACAAAAGTTAACCAATCTTGCAAAGACATAAAAAATAAAATACATGTGTTACAAACGCGATAAGGACACCAACATGTACATTTTAACACACACACACACACACCTCTTCTTAAGGCAATCGACCGAATGCTCTGTGAGCTTTGTATAACATATGTTTGTGTGCTAATGAGGCAATTGAAAACACATGCACAGTCCATGAAACACCCAAAATGCAAGTTCTCCCAATGTAGAGACTGAAATTCAAAGTGGGCACACCTGTTAAGATGTCCTTCAATTTCTAACCCATAAAAACACTCTCTGAGTGAGCATGCCCAGAAATATCCAGGCGCTGTTCACACACAAAAAGCACGCCAAAATAAAAAACTGGCTGGGCATGTGCAGAACAACACCAATGCAGCTAGCAAAAAATAACCCCCCCTCCCCCCGTCCAAAATTAAGCACATCATCCAGCATGCTACAAAATTAGAGATGGGACAATCACCCCCCCCCCCACCAACAAATACTATTGCAGTCTATGGGAACTGAATGGTTAATTTTGCTAGTCCCCACTTGCCTGGCTTATCTTCTAGTAGTTATTGGCCTTAAAATGGGGGCCCAGGTCCCACCCTAAGGGACATATATCAATTTCACCAATTTGGAAAACACCAAAAACAAAACAAGGAGAAGTGCCTTTAAATATGCCAAATTGCTTAAGGGCCATTTCACACCACATGCAGTGCATTGCGTTTTTTATGCATCCAAAATGCATGGAAAGTTGGTTATATGGTTCTAAATGGCAGTGTTTGTTCCAGTGCGTTCCAGTTCCACCAAAAAAGTAGAACATGCTGCATTTTACCTGCACTGGACTGTACTGGAACGCATCAAAACGCATCATAAACGCACTGGAACACACAGGAACACACCTAAATGCACCAAAAACGCACTGGAACACACTTGTCCTTATCTATGGTTAATAAAAAAGAGGGGTAAAAACAAAGCACTGGACTGCATCAAAAACTTACCAAAAATGCACCGGAATGCATGAAAAAAGTGCATGCAGAAAAGCACCTGGAACGCATCCGGATTGTGTTTCTATGGTGTGAACTGGCCCTAGTTCACACTATAGAAACGCAGTCTGGGTGTGTTCCAGGTGCTTTTCTGCATGCGCGTTTTTGACACATTCCAGTGCATTTTTGAGGCGTTTTTGATGCAGTCCAGTGTTTTTTTCCCACCTCTTTTCACTTAGGACAAGTGTGTTGCAGTGCGTCTTTGGTGCATTTCGGTGCGTTGCGGTGCATTCCAGTGCATTTTTGGTACTTTCCGTTGCGTTTTTGATGTGTTTTACTGGGGTCCAGTACAGTTTTGTACCTAAAAAATGCAGCATGACCAATTATTTTTTGGCTTTCTGAAATGCACTGGAACGGACTGCAGTGGTGTGAACTATGCCATTGGCATTAATGTGAGCAACTTTCTTTGCGTTTTTCAGGCATCAAAAAAACGCACTGCACTGCATCCGGTGTGAACTGGCCCTAAATATCATCCCCGGGGGTGTCTATAGTATGCCTGTAAAGTAGCACATGTTTTCCATGTTTATAACAGTTGGAGAGCAAAATGACATTTCTAAAGTAAAATAATAGTCATTTAAAAGTCCTTGCGGCTGTAATGAATTGCTGGTTCCTGTCAATACAGATAAAAGTCATTGAAAGTCTTTGCTAACCAAAAAAAAAAGCGTGGGGGTCCCCCCAAATTCCATAACCAGGCCCTTCAGGTCTGGAATGGATATTAAGGGGAACCCCGCTGCAAATTTAAAAAAAAAATGACGTGCGGGTTCCCCCCAAGTATCCAAACCAGGCCCTTCAGATCTGGCATGGATTTTAAGGGGAACTCCACCCCAAATTTAAAAAAAAAATGGCGTGGAGTCCCCCTAAAAATCCACACCAGACCCTTTATCCGAGCACATAACCTGGCCGGCCGCAGGGGAAGAGGGGGGGACGAGAGAGCGACCCCCCCTCCCTCCTGAACTGTACCAGGCCACATGCCCTCAACATGGGGAGGATGTCCCAATGTTGATGGGGACAAGGGCCTCATCCCCACAACCCTTGCCCGGTGGTTGTGGGGGTCTGCGGGCGGGGGGCTTATCGGAATCTGGAAGACCCCTTTAACAAAGGGGACCCCCAGATCCCGCCCCCCCCTGTGTGAAATGGTAATGGGGTACAAATGTACCCCTACCATTTCACAAGGAAAGTGTCAAAAATGTAAAAAATGACAGGGAGCCGGTTTTTGACAATTCCTTTATTAATGTCTTTTCTTTTCTTCCATCTTCTTCCATCTTCTTCTTCCATCTTCTTCTTTTCTCCATTCGGGTTTCTTCCTCCATCTTCCTCTTTATCTTTATCTTCCTCTTCCTCTTTATCTTCCTCTTTATCTTCCTCTTTATCTTCCTCTTTATCTTCATCTTCCTCTTCATCTTCATCTTCATCTTCCTTCTTCCTTCTTCCTTCTTCCTTCGGTCTTCTCGTCCAGCATCTTGCCCTGGCGTCTTCCCTTCTTCTTTCTTCTCCGGCCGCTCCGTTTGAATTGGAGGTTCCCGCTGTGCGACGCTTCAGTTCGCCTCTGGGTCCGCTTACACCCGGTGACCCCGCCCCCCTCTGACGCACATGGATTTCACGGGAACTTTCCCCGTGGTGACAGAGGGGGGCGGAGCCACCGGGTGTAAGCGGACCAAGTGGAGAACTGAAGCGTCGCACAGCGGGAACCTCCAATTCAAACGGAGCGGCCGGAGAAGAAAGAAGAAGGGAAGACGCCGGGGCAAGATGCAGACGAGAAGACCGAAGGAAGAAGGAAGATGAAGATGAAGATGAAGATAAAGATGAAGAGGAAGATGAAGATGGAGGAAGAAACCCGAATGGAGAAAAGAAGAAGATGGAAGAAGAAGAAGGAAGAAGATGAAAAAAAAGAAAAGACATTAATAAAGGAATTGTCAAAAACCGTCTCTTGTCATTTTTTAAATTTTTTACACTTTCCTTGTGAAATGGTAGGGGTACATTTGTGAAAAATAAAGAACAAATGCGCAACCTCTTTGTAACAAAAACAATGCTATAAATTCGCAGCTGACATAGTGCTGCAATTTGGTGTATGTAAAACAACAAAAAAAACTTTTCATAAAAAAACAACAAAGTTCATGAGAAGGATAGCCACTCGGGATGTTATCCTATGTTCCCCACATTGGAGATGGATGTAGGTAAGGATTCAACACTTCCCAACTTGCTCAGGTAGAAAATGGATGTACAAACTACTTACCAGATCAGACGGATCCCCATTACAGGGATCTTTTGAGGCTCAATATCCTTCACGGATCACTCAGATGATAGGAACGCAGCAGCCCATCCAGCAGGAACTCCAAGGAACACGTCTGCAGAGGCAGGAAATACCAAACCACCTTTCCGTTGCTCAGCTTGTCAGGTCCCCCTCCAAACGTATTAGATTGTGAGGTGGAAGTAAAAGGAAAAAAAACGCTTCATGGTGAAGTATTCTTATTAAAAGAAGATACCCTTTATTTGCAATCCTGGGTATTATACATAAAAGCGCCAAATAATTCAAACGAAAAAAAGGATTCTCAGCTGCGGTGCAATCCGATCAGCTGGTGCGTGGTGACGTCAGGATCTTACAGCTCTGCCCGGGCGGATTATTTGGCGCTTTTATGTATAATACCCAGGATTGCAAATAAAGGGTATCTTCTTTTAATAAGAATACTGCACCATGAAGCGTTTTTTTTCCTTTTACTTCCACCTCACAATCTAATACGTTATACGTAATGGGGATCCGTCTGATCTGGTAAGCAGTTTGTACATCCATTTTCTACCTGAGTAAGTTGGGAAGTGTTGAATCCTTACCTACATCCATCTCCAATGTGGGGAACATAGGATAACATCCCGAGTGGCTATCCTTCTCATGAACTTTGTTGTTTTTTTATGAAAAGTTTTTTTTGTTGTTTTACATACACCAAATTGCAGCACTATGTCAGCTGCGAATTTATAGCATTGTTTTTGTTACAAAGAGGTTGCGCATTTGTTCTTTATTTTTCATATTCATAACTGTATATTCCAGTCATCTATTTGCAGCACCTGAACCTAAACAGTAACAATTTTATTTTCATGTACACTTAATCATATACATGATATCCCTCACTTTTTTCACTTACTCCTTTACCTTATATGGTCTGAGAGTATTCACATGATATTAGAGTTAGCGCGGATTACCCCCCTTTTTTAATATTTAGGGGTACATTTGTACGCCATTACCATTTCACACAGGGGGGGCCGGGATCTGGGGGTCCCCTTTGTTAAAGGGGTCTTCCAGATTCCGATAAGCCCCCCGCCCGCAGACCCCCACAACCACCGGGCAAGGGTTGTGGGGATGGGGCCCTTGTCCCCATCAACATGGGGACATCCTCCCCATGTTGAGGGCATGTGGCCTGGTACGGTTCAGGAGGGAGGGGGGCCGCTCTCGTACCCCCCTTTTCCCCTGTGGCCGGCCAGGTTATGTGCTCGGATAAGGGTCTGGTGTGGATTTTTGGGGGAACTCCACGCCATTTTTTTATAAAATTTGGGGTGGAGTTCCCCTTAAAATCCATGCCAGATCTGAAGGGCCTGGTTTGGATATTTGGGGGGAACCCGCACGTCATTTTTTTTTTAAATTTGCAGCGGGGTTCCCCTTAATATCCATTCCAGACCTCAAGGGCCTGGTTATGGAATTTGGGGGAACCCCCACGCTTTTTTTTTTTGGTTAGCAAAGACTTTCAAAGACTTTTCTCTATATTGCCGGGAGCCAACAATTCATTATAGCCGCGGCTGCTTTTAAATGGCTTTTTTTTCCTTTAGAAATGTCATTTTGCAGGCGCAATGGCAAGTTCAGAGCTGCGCCTGTTTAACTTATGCAAATTAGTTTACGTGACTTGACATTTACTAAGATTTTGCCGGCGCAGTGAACTGGCGCATTTAAACCATTGAAATTCCCGCGCTGAGCACAAAAAAACTCCCGCAGCTCGAATCGGAATTGCCGGCACAGCGGGCTGGTTTTGAAAAAGTTACTTTCCCACTCTATTTTGGGCACATTAGTTATTTGGGCGGGTGTCACTACACTTGCTCACATCACCCCACATCACCCCCAATATTTTCTCACTTCCAGCTTCTTTATATTTAAATTTTAACATGCCCTGCGCCAGGTCCATAGTGGCGCACTGAGCGCCTCCTCCCGGGCGCAGAGAACACTATAGTAAATGGGAAATAGGGCTGTGCTACAGGCGCTAATGTTTTGTAAATACCAAAACAGCCATTGCGCACGCAGATGCGCCAATACTCATGGCGCAAACGCTTGGTAAATCAGCCCCATAGTGTCCGAAGAGGGAGTGTCTACCGACCCTGACAAACTTGAAGCAGTTACCTCCTGGCCTCACCCAACCACTGTGACTGAACTCCGATCCTTCCTCGGATTTTGCTCCTACTACCGTCGATTCGTGGAAAGGTTCGCAAAAATAGCAAAACCCCTAAATGAGTTGTTGAAGACAGAGGGAGAGGAAGATGAGACTGGCCCCAGGAAGCCGGGAGAGTCCGTGGAAGGACAGCGGACAGAAAGATGTGAAGACACCTTCAAAATGTTAAAGAAGAGCCTGACCACTGCCCCGGTATTGGCCTATGCTGACCCCAAGAAACCATATGAACTTCATGTGGACGCCAGCCATGATGGCCTGGGAGGTGTGCTGTACCAGGAATATGAAGGACAGCTAAGGCCAGTCGCTTATGTTAGTAGAAGCCTAACACCAGCGGAGAAGAATTACCCCACCCACAAGTTGGAGTTCCTGGCCCTAAAGTGGGCAGTTGTGGATAAGCTCAGAGACTACCTGTATGGGGCTGAATTCACTGTAAAGACTGACAATAATCTGCTTACCTATCTCTTCACCACAGCCAAGTTGGATGCCACTGGCCACCGTTGGTTGGCAACCCTTTCCAGTTTCAACTTCAGTCTGAAGTATAGGCCTGGAGCGGGGAACCGAGATGCTGACGCTTTATCCAGAAGGGCACATGCTCCCACTTGCCGCATTGAAGATTGGGCCCAAGTGACCCTGGATGTCAAGGGGCCCAGCTTCAAGCCAGTGGCGGATTCTGGGCCGAAGAAGTGGGAGTTTCTGTGGTGGGAGTACCCAAATCCTATTGTGATGTGATGTGATCCAGATTGGTGAAGACAACTTGCCAAAGCTATCTAAGAAGGACCTTAGAAGGGATCAGCTGGAAGACCCCTGGGAAAGATTAGCTTTGGAAGTTTTGGAGGATCAGGATCCGAGTAGGCTTCTACACGACCCCTCAAGGGAGGCCCGATCCATCCACAAAGAATGGGACAAGTTACAGCTACATCAAGGGGTGGTCTACCGAAGGGGCCCCTCTGATGACCTGGAAGAGAAGTGGCAGCTGTTCTTGCCGGAAAAGCACAGGAAAACTGTCCTAGCTGCTCTGCATGATAATCCTGGCCACCTAGGGGCTGAACGAACCTTCCAACTAGTGAGAAGTAGGTTTTACTGGCCCTTTATGCGGGCTGAAGTGGAGGAGTATTGTCACTCATGTGCCCGCTGCATACAAAGGAAGACACTGCCACGTAAAGCTGCCCCAATGGGCCATCTAGAAAGCCAAGGGCCCCTGGACTTGGTATGCATTGACTTCCTTTGCCTTGAACCTGACTTGAGTGGTCATGGAAATGTTCTGGTGGTAACCGACCATTTCACTCGCTACGTCCAGGCTTTTCCAACCAAAGACCAGAAGGCTTCCACCGTTGCAAAAATTTTGGTGGAGAAGTACTTTGTCCATTATGGATTGCCTCAATGCCTTCACTCAGATCAAGGGAGAGATTTTGAGAGTCGGTTAATCAAAAAGTTACTGGATTCTTTAGGAATAAAGAAGACTCGCACTACTCCCTATCACCCTCAGGGGGGTGCCCAACCAGAGAGGTTCAATAGGACTTTGCTAAACATGTTGGGAACCCTGTCTAGTGAGGAAAAGCAGCACTGGGGCAAGCACATAGCAGCAATTGTGCATGCCTACAACAGCACCACCAGTGATGTCACAGGGTATTCCCCCTACAGACTCATGTTCGGGAGAGAGGCAAGACTGCCAGTGAATTTGGCCTTCGGTATTTCTTTGGATCATACATCTGCTGCCTCACACAAGGGATATGTGGACAGGCTGAGGAAAAGCTTGAAGTTGGCCTATGAGAAGGCTCAGTTATCATCCGATCAGAGAGGAGCCCGAAACAAGCGGAATTTTGACTTAAAAGTTTGGATTCAAGATCTACAGCCTGAAAACCGAGTCTTGCTGAGAAATTTAGGTGTTCCCGGAAAACATAAGCTAGCAGATAGATGGAGATCAGAGCCCTATGTGATCTGCAAGAAACTACCGGATCTGCCAGTTTACCAAGTAAAGCCAGAAGGGAAAATAGAGCCACTGAAGACCTGGCACCGGAATCATCTGTTACCTTTGTCGGAGGCTGTCAGGCTGCCACCTACTTTGGATTCTCCTGAGTCACCTTCTACCACTCATACCCCTCGACCTAGTACTAGGTCACAAGCAACTTTGTCAAGGGAAGAGAAAGACTCAGATCAAAGTGAAGAGGAGGAAGCAGAACTCAGCTGGTTGTGGTCGTCTCAGGCCCCTGTGCCCTTGTCCATTGACCTTCCCCCTTCTGAAGGTCTTGTGGATAACACCTTAAATGCAGAAGCCACTGAATTTGTCCCATCCGGTCTTCAGTTCCAAGAGTGGGAAGATGTTCAAGACAATTCGCCTGCTGAAGATTCAATGGATGTCCAAGAAACAGAGGAAGTCCCCACTTCAGTACCAGAAGAAGAACCTAGAGTGGCTGAGACTGTGACTCCCAGGGAGCAAAGAATGAAGAGAGTCATTCGCCCTCCCCAGAAATTAACCTATGCCCAGATGGGAGAAAGTTCAGAGGACACAGTCCTAACCGCAAGAAGGACCATACCCACATCTGGTCCCTCCACTGTTCATTTGGTGGAGGGCAACCCCAGCTCACTCCCTGGCACAGTTAGGCAGGCCACCCTTGCAGAAGTGGCCTGTGGGCAGGGTAACTCCCTTCCTTGTTTTTGGTGGGAACTTCCCCTGCCAACATCTCTGACAGCCTTGAGTAATGTAGTGGGTACTTTTTGTTGATGCTGTCTTTGGGGACCAAAGATTCAAAGTGGGGGGAGTGTGTAGCGGGGTATTCCTCTTTAATACCGAGAGACTACATTTCCCAAGACATCTTTCAGCACCCAAGGTGCATTGCCCCGAAGCAAGGACTGCTGGGGCGGACTTTATAAAGGGGAGGCAGAGTTTGTTCGGTCTCTTTGGACCCACCCGCCGATCAAGCAAGAACTCTGGGCGAGACTGCTGCAAGCCCAGGCCTGAAGCCTGGGCACTTTCTTCCAAAGAGCCCTCCGCCAGCCTAGCGGAACCCTAGAGACATCTTCTCATCCTTGCTGTACTACACCAGGAGAACCGAAGACTCGGATGTCGGTGGATCCATGTGCCTAGACGAATCAGCAGGGGAAAAGGACAGGGGCTGGTCTGGGTGGTGAGAGAGCACTTGCTCATAGACAAATACTGTATCTTTACTACTCGTTCGGATTACAAAGTTTGTTCATCAAGTGCACCGCCGAAAGATTGCTAGTGAAGATTGTTTTACAGAACTTCCATTTAATTCAGTCAGGCCTGACTGCGTAGGTAGACATTGCTGGGCGTTAGTCTGCCCACGAGGGGAAGTAGTTGAAAAAGGGCATCACTAGAGTTTCATAGCAATACCTCATTATTCTATCACTCTGTTCATCTTTAATACTGTTTATTGCAGGGATCTGCAACTTGTTATACTGTTGTTTATTACTTGCCCATTAGTCTTAGTAAAATATCTGGGTCAAGTACATTGGTGTCAGTTTCAATTACTTTAATAGAAGTTTAAAGTATATCACTGTGTGTGTTTGCCATAGGACTGTGTCATCAAGTGTTGCGGTCACGCGGTCCTGTCTCCCTATTACTAGCTGTGCCACGGGAGGATAGAGCTGATTGCCAGGGGTTGACAGCGGTGCATTACAAGGCCCAAATTAATACCAGCAGCCCTCTTAACTGGGGGTATCGCTATATACATTTCACTTTTTGCCTTGGAATATGAGTAGGGTTGAGCGAACCCGAACTGTAAAGTTCGGGTCCGTACCGAACATTAGAGTTTTTGGGCACCGGACCTGAACCCGATCAATTGCGTGTATGTTCGGGTTCGGGTCCGGTGTTCGGCGATGTAATGGCGCATTTAGAAAAGCTTCAGGGGGCAGCCAATCACCTTTTGTTTAGCTGGTGTGCCCTTAGAAGCCATCATAGCCATGCCTACTAATGGCATGGCTGTGATTGGCCAGTGCAGCATGTGACCCAGCTCAGTGCAGCATGTGACCCAGCTTCTATATAAGCTAGAGGCACACAGCACAGCACGCCACTCTGCTTTAGACAGGATAGGGAGAGGTTCCTGGCTGCTGTTGCTTATTAGGGAGAGATTGAAATACATGAGTTAGTCCTGATTCTGCAATCTGAGAGAAAAGATAGAGAGACAGTGTAGGGGAAGGTTCCTGATGGTGCTTTCAGGGAGAGAGATTTATATAGGAGTCCAGATTCAGAGATCTAATAACTCAGCTATCTGCATAGGTTTACCTGTTTGTGTTGCAGTGCACAGTCTTTTTACACTGCCATGAGCCCAGTGTCAGAGAAAATCTAACTTTTATCTGCAAGCTCAGTGCACCAGCACTGCATATGTTACGTTGAGAGATACACCGTTTCCATACTGTGGGTGTATTGTGCTCTTTCAAAAAGACCCATTTAGGGCAAAAATAAAATAAAAATTGCAGTCTTTTCTGCATATATGCAAGTGTGAAATTTACAAATTTATATATTTTTCTTGTATTGTGCTACTCCCAAAAATTTTTTTTAGGGCAAAACCTTTTTTTTAATAGCATTTTCTGTATTGCTGTAGGTGTGAGATACACCGTTTTCATACTGTGGGTGTATTGTGCTCTTGCAAAAAGACCCATTTAGGGCAAAAAAAAATAAAATTGCAGTGTTTTCTGCATATATGCAAGTGTGAGATTTTCAAATTTATATATTTTTCTTGTATTGTGCTATTCCCCAAAAAAACTTTTAGGGCAAAAATTTTTTGTAGGTGTGAGATACACCGTTTCCATACTGTGGGTGTATTGTGCTCTTGCAAAAAGACCCATTTAGGGCAAAAAAAAAAAATTGCAGTGTTTACTGCATATATGCAAGTGTGAGATTTACAAATTTATATATTTTTCTTGTATTGTGCTATTCCAAAAAAATTTTTTTAGGGCAAAAACTTTTTTTTTAATAGCATTTTCTGTATTGCTGTAGGTATGAGATACACCGTTTCCATACTGTGGGTGTGTTGTGCTCTTCCAAAAACACCCATTTAGGGCCACAAAAAATATTTTGCAGTGTTTTCTGCATATCTGGAGGTGTGTGAACTAAACAATTTCTATATATTTTTTTCTACTGTGCCATCCTAAAAAAATAATTGTAGGACAAAAAAAATTTTTTAATAGCATTTTCTGCAGTTCTGTAGCTGTGAGATACAGAGTTTACGTACTGTGGGTGTGTTGTGCTCTTTCAAAAACACCCATTTAGGGCCACAAAAAATATTTTGCAGTGTTTTCTGTGTGAAATAAACAATTTATATATTTTTCTTCTACTTTTCTATCCTAAAAAAATAATCGTAGGACAAAAACATTTTTTTTTAATAGCATTTTATGCAGTTCTGCAGCGTTTACGTACTGTCGGTGTGTTGTGCTCTTCCAAAAACACCAATTTAGGGCAAGATCCTAAATTTGGAAAATATGAGGAGAACGTCAAAGGGACGTGGTGGCCCCGGTCGTGGTGCTGCTGGTGGAGCTCCTGTTGCAGGGAGAGGACGTGGTCGATCTGTGCCAGCTACACGCACAAGTGAAACACCTTCCTCAGGTGCGAGTAGGCGACCGAGCCTGCAGCAGTATTTTGTCGCGCCTAATGAGGCTGTACGAATGTTGAGGCCAGGACAAGTACAGGCGATAGTAGATTGGGTTGCTGACAGTGCCTCGGGTTCCTTCACATTGTCTCCCACTCACTCTTCTGATGAAAGATCAAAGTTGGCACCTGAAGCCCATGTCCATCAGTCATTCATCTCACCCCCTTGCAAATCAGCCAAGCAGTCTGAGCCCCAAATCATGCAGCAGTCTCTTCTGCTTTTCGATTACTATGTTAGCAGGGTTTCCCAGGGCCATCCACCTAGCCCTGCCCCAGAAGTGGAAGAGATTGAGTGCACCGATGCCCAACCACTTATGTTTCATGATGAGTACATGGGAGGACCATCGCAGCACGTCTCGGATGATGACGAAACACAGGTGTCAACTGCTGCTGCTTTAGCAATTGTGCAGACAGACAAGGAGGGCAGGGGTGAAGACTGGGTGGAAGATGATGTGGAGGACGATGAGGTCCTCGACCCCACATGGAATCAACATTATGCAGGTGACCAGTGTAGTTCGGAGGAAGAGGCGGTGGTCGCACAGAGCCACCAGCACAGCAGAAGAGGGAGCAGGGTGCAAAAGCGGAGCGTCCGTCCCTTAGACAGTACGTCTGCTACTGCCCAACGCAGCAAGGGACCGAGCACACCAAAGCCAGGTCCAAGGAGTTCCCTAGTGTGGCAGTTATTCACACAATGTGCTGATGACAAGACACGAGTGGTTTGCACGCTGTGCAATCAGAGCCTGAAGCGAGGCATAAACGTTCTCAACCTGAGCACAACCTGCATGACCAGGCATCTAAGTGCAAAGCACGAGCTGCAGTGGAGTAGACACCTCCAAAACAAAGAAAGGTCTCTGGCTCCTCCTGCTTCCTCTTCTGCTGCAGTCTCTGCCTCTTCATCCACCTCTGTAGTGACAGTAGCACCTGCCAACCCGCAAACAGAGCATCTGCCAGCAACACTACCACCTGGTTTACCAACCATCTCTACAATGTCCCATGGAAGTGTTCAGCTCTCTATCTCCCAAGAGGAAGTACCCCCCTAGCCACCCGTGATCCCTGGCCCTGAATGCCAGCATTTCAAAATTCCTCGCCTTTGAAATGCTGTCATTCCGTCTGGTGGAGACGCAGAGTTTTAAAAGCCTGATGGCATTGGCTGTCCCACAGTACGTCGTGCCCAGCCGCCACTACTTTTCCAGGCGAGCCATCCCTTCCCTGCACAACCAAGTGGGGGACAAAATCAGGTGTGCACTGCGCAACGCCATCTGTGGCAAGGTCCACCTAACTATGGATGCGTGGACCAGTAAGCACGGTCAGGGACGTTATATCTCCCTAACAGCACACTGGGTAAATGCAGTGGCGGCTGGGCCTGAGGCAGATAGCAGTTTGGCGCATGTCCTTCCACCACCGAGGATTGCAGGGCGCTTCAGTTTGCCTCCTGTTGCTAACTCCTCCTACTCCGCTTCCTCATCCTCTACCGCCTCCTCATCCAGTCAGCGTAACACCTTCACCACCAACTTCAGCACAGCCAGGGGTAAACGACAGCAGGCAGTTTTAAAATGTTCCTGTTTGGGGGAAAAACCCCACACCGCACAGGAGTTGTGGAGGGACATGGAACAACAGACCGATGAGTGGTTGCTGTCAGTGAGCCTCAAGCCCGGCCTGGTGGTGTGCGATAATGGGCAAAATCTCGTAGCAGCTCTGGGCCTAGCCGGTTTGACGCACATCCCTTGCCTGGCGCATGTGCTGAACTTGGTGGTCCAGAGGTTCCTGAAAAATTACCCCAATATGCCAGAGCTGCTGCAGAAAGTCTGTGCGCACTTTCGGCGTTCTCACCCTGCTGCTGCTCGCCTGTCAGCGCTGCAGCGTAACTTCGGCCTTCCCGCTCACCACCTCATATGTGACGTGCCCACAAGGTGGAACTCCACCTTGCACATGCTGGCCAGACTGTGCGAGCAGCAGCAGGCGATAGTGGAGTTTTAGCTGCAGCAATCACGCGTGAGACCATTTCACCACCAATAACTGGGCCTCCATGCGAGACCTGTGTGCCATGTTGCGCTGTTTCGAGTACTCCACCAACATGGCCAGTGCCAATGACGCCATTCTCAGCGTTACTATCCCAGTTCTATGCCTCCTTGAAAAAACGCTTCGGGCGATGAAGGAAGAGGATGTGGCACAGGAGGAGGAGGAGGAGGCGGGATCATTTCAAAGGCTTTCAGGGCAGTCTTTCACAAGTGGCTACGAGGGTGGGTTCCTGAACCAACAAACGCCAGGTACACAATTGTCTGGCAGCAAGGACACAGTTCTGGAGGATGACGAGGTGGAGGATGAGGAGGAGGAGATGGAGGAGGAGGAACCATGTTCACAGCAGGGTGGCACCCAGACCAGCTCATGGCCATCACTGGTGCGTGGCTTGGGGGATACAGAGGACACAGACGATACACCTCCCACAGAGGACAGCTTTTCTTTGCCTCTGGGCAGCCTGGCACACATGAGCGATTACATGCTGCAGTGTTTTCGCAATGACCGCCGAGTTGCCCACATTTTAACTGGTGCTGATTACTGGGTGACCACCCTGCTGGATCCCTGTTACAAGGACAACGTATCGTCCTTAATTCCCTCACTGGAGCGGGATCGTAAGATGCGTGAGTACAAGCGCACGCTGGTAGACGCGCTGCTGGTGGCATTCCCACCTGACAGCGGGCGTACGGTGGAAGCACAAGGCGAAGGCAGAGGAGGAGGAAGAGGTCGCCAACGCAGCCGGGGCACCGCCAGCACCTCAGAAGGCAGGGTTAGCATGGCCGAAATGTGGAAAAGCTTTGTCAGCATGCCACAACAACCAGCACCTCCAGCTGAGATGGAATGTCTTAGCAGGAGGCAGCATTTTACCAATATGGTTGAGCAGTATGTGTGCACAGGCCTACACGTACTGGATGACGGGTCTGCCCCCTTCAACTTCTGGGTCTCCAAATTGGGCACATGGCCTGAGCTTGCTCTTTACGCCTTGGAGGTGCTGGCCTGCCCTGCAGCCAGTGTATTATCTGAACGTATATTTAGCACGGCAGGGGGCGTTATCACAGACAAGCGCAGCTGCCTGTCCAGAGCCAATGTGGACAAGCTCACGTTCATTAAAATGAACCAGGCATGGATCCCACAGGACTTGTCCGTACCTTGTGCAGAATAGACATGTATACCGGTGTTCTGACAAAAACTGTCCAGCCATCGGATTGTGTCCGGCACGTACTGCACAGGCGCAGCGCTTGCGCAGTACGGAGGACAAGGAGATTCACAAAATCTCAGAAGATGAATGGCGCCTGCGCCGTGAGTGCAGGTTCAAGCCCCACCATCCAAGTGGACATACGGTAGCACATAGTAACAGGGCCCCTCACGGGCTTGCTTAGATCGCCACGCTTCGGGCACGGCCTCGCTTGGCTCGGCTTGAACCTCGGATGGTGTGGCTTGAACCTGGACTCACCACGCAGGCGCCGTTCGTCTTGTGAGATTTTCAAAATCCCCTTGTCCTACGTACTGAGCAAGCGCAGTACAGGGCGGACACTATCCGACGGGGGACAGAATTCGACACATCACCAGCCTTACCCAGCCATTGTTTTATTTTTGAACCAGTGTTGGCTACCTTGTCCTCCTCCACTGCCGCTTCCATCTACACAGCCACATCCACCGCCACCTCAACCCCCTACTCCATATGGACCTCGTCCTCCTAGGTCAAGATTATAATTTTTATTTTATTTTTTTGTAGCGCACAGATCCTTTCCCCCTTACCTGCCTTTATGTTGTTGGCTCCTCGCAGGAGGGAGAAAGGCGCACCTCACTACCAGCCCGTACCCTCCTGTATAAAGAGGTTGAGCGGTGTACTTGACGGGCCGTGTCCACAGCCGTAGTCAAAACTCCTCCAGAGGATGATTCTCACCTCTACTGTAGGGAGAGGCAAGTCCTTGAATTCCCAATAAAGTCAATGTCCACACCAGCTGAAACTACAACTCTGAGTTTATTCTCTCATGGCAAAATAAATTGTATTCGGATAGAAAAGGTTAGAGCAAAGAAACAGGACAGCTTAAGGTGTGGAGGAGGTCCAGGCACAAACGTAGCACATTCACTTCACTGCTTAGGGTTCTCAAACAGTTTTAGGCGCACGGTCTCTGCCACAGACTGTGAGGTTGGTCTATGCCACAGACCGGGTGTACAAGGCCCCTGCCACGGACCTGGAGAACTTTGGTCTCTGCCACAGACCAGGGTGTATAAGGCCCCTGCCACGGGCCGGGTGAATAAGGCCTCCGATACAGTCAGGATGACCTTGAGCTTCTCCTTCTAAGAACTAGCCCATATCAAGGGGAAGACATCTCTCCAGGGAGTCAACAGACCCTTCCTTCACCGTGCCTCCAGCATCGGGCCATCAGAAGGTTCCTCCCTTCCCTGGAACAGGGTCCCCTACACGAGGCGGCACCCAAAGACTCCTCGACCCTTAGTGGACTCCAGACGAAGGCTCTGGACCCCAGGCTTTACTCCCGCCCCTAGGCCTCCATACCCAGGGCAGCAGGAACTCCAGGATAGTACCTCACCCCGGGCTAAAGGTGCCCGAGATGGAACAGGAACACGTGCACCCAGGCCGAAGGCACCTGGGCGCGGACCCCACTGGACATCAGCCCCCAGGCCAGTGGCGGCCCGTCCATAGGGGGCGCGGGGGCGCCGCCCCCCCTCCCCCCCAGGCAGTCAAAAAAAAAATATCTAAAAAAAAAAATATTTTTTTTTTTAACATGTCCATTTAAGGAAAAAAAAAAAAAAAAAAAGTCCTTATGTGCACTGTGTCCGGGCGCCGGGCACAGTGCTGTATGGAAAACGCCACGTCAATGCAATCACAAGATTGCAGACGAGGCGCTTCATTTGCGGCCAAAAACTCGTACAGTGGCGCGTTCGAGCGCGCCACTAGCTTCCGGTGCGATAGACTGGCCACTGCATAGACCATCACCGCCCTGGGACATGGGCAGTGCTTTCTGTTCTGCCGTCACTCAAAGTATAGGAAGTGACGTCGGCACTCAGCAGCTCCGTTGAACGTGCAGCGTGAGAGGATCGGCATGAGGTAAGCGGAAGGTCGCCTGGCTACTATAGCTAAAAGCTTATTCCTTTTTCTGTTTTTTAAACTACATGGCCGGCTTATTACTTATTTTTTTTTAAATTACATGGCCGGCGGGAGCAGCGGCACCCAAACCCCCCCCCTATTACTTTTTTTTTTGAAAACTACATGGCCGGCGGCAGCAGCAGATCCTGATGCTGGGGCTATATACTCTGTCCTGTGATGCTGGGGCTATATACTCTGTCCTGTGATGCTGGGGCTATATACTATGTCCGGTGATGCTGGGGCTGTATACTCCTGACACTATGAGTGGAAGCAAGTGGAATACAGGGGACGGAGTGGGTGGATTATATAAGGGGTGTGGCTTATGAGAAGTGGGAGGGGCCAAACATGGAGGGGCGGGGTCTTGCGCCCCCCCATCCTAAAACTTCACCAGCCGCCACTGCCCCAGGCCAAAGGTGCCTGGGGCTCAGACCCGATCAGGAGGCGTCTGCCCCTTTTATATCCTCTCCCGGCATGCACAGCAGGTTCCCCGCCCCGCTGTACTACTGCCAAGAGGGGACACAAAAGGCACAGCACTGTATCGGCGGTTCAACCCTAGCCTACCATGGCAGCGGCACCTGTAGGCCGCAGGGAACTGCACACCAATACTGTCCCCCGAGGACAAAATGGTCTATGAATCCTACAGAATTAGGGTGTTTGAGCCTATTTACCACTCAAACACTTCCCTTAAAATTTAGCACCCCGCTACATTTTTATTTCAAAGTATTTTATTTTCCCACTAGCTTATCCATTAAATTGAATAATGTTTTCCAGAAAGGGCGTATTCTGGGGCATTCCCACCATATGTGTGGCATCGTGACGTTGAGTTTCTGAGGTCCTTAATGACTTCCTGTACCTCTTCTGCTAAAAAGGGGGCCTCCAGCATATTTTTTTTTTTTATGTTATTTTAAGTTATTTCCCTATCCACATTTGTTTGCAGAGCACTTCCCATGTTCTTAACAACATTTTGCTGCCATTTGCAACACTCTAGCCCTTTCCATTACTTTTTTAGAGCCTTTTTAGTCCTCAGAAGTTCGGGTCCCCATTGACTTCAATGGGGTTCAGGTTCGGGGTAAAGTTCGGGTCAACTTTTTTCCGAAGTTCGGCCGAACCCATCGAACCCGAACATCCAGGTGTGCGCTCAACTCTAAATATGAGTAGTAGCAATGCATGTCACTTTTGTCACTGTTTATTCGAGTCCTCCCATATATTCCCATGAAAATAGCTCTCACTGACTGACTGGGGCACATTTACAGAGACACAGATTGCATAGGAAATATGATCACATATTCCAGACTTGGTTTAGAGCCCACTGAAGGTATCTGTGGTTAATTTACTGGTTAGCATAAGGGCTACCAATTACAGATAGCAAATGAAACCCTGTAAGCCTATGGCTAAGTAGAAGCAAGGCAATCTTTTTACTCTTCAAATGCATCTGTTGCATTTTTTGTTATGGGGAGAGCAAAGTCAGGTAAAACTTCAAAGAGAGTGAATATTACACAAGAGACATAAAAAGAGCAGCAAATCAAAGTAAATGACAGCTTTCTGTAGTTAGTGTGACAGGATGTCAGAGAAAGCTACTCTCCATCCTTGTCTAACTTGCTGAAATGTGACAAGGGTCCTTTCTCTTAACGAAATCTCCTGAACCTGACACACCTGTTTCTGTTGTCTGCCTACGATCTGGCTGCATACCTGTAGGTGAAGTCTGCTGTCTGCGGTTCTTGCTATGTGTCTCTGCATAACTATGGTCTGGCATGTACAAATCATGTGTGATTTAGTGACCTTCATGCTTTTTTGACATTGTTTACTTTGTTTAGGTCTGTAAAGTGAAATTACTATCTGTGTTACACTTACAGAACAAGTTCAAGCATTCTTTTTATTAACCCTAGCTCTCCTCACTGGATACCACAACTCTGAGTAGTATACTTAAGCCTCGTAGACACGGTACGATTGTTGGACAACCGAGCGTCTGATTTTTGTCCAAACGGCGTGTCCCTGGATCTTGTCTTGCATACTAACGTTACACAATTGTCGGCCAACAAACACGAACGTAGTGACATACTACGAGGAATTTCAGTTCTTGAACGCCACCCTTTGGGCCCCTTCTGCTAATTCCGTATTTGGTGAGCATTGATTCCGAGCATGCGTGTTTGTACTTTTGACTTTTGCGTACACACGATAGGAAAATCAGACAACAGACCATTGTCCGCCGAAAATTTACTAGCTTGCCATCCAACATTTGTTGGCCGAAAGCTGGACAACAATTGTCAGAAGGAGTGTACTAATGGTCAGATTTTAGGACAACAGTCTGTCAACAGACAATCCCCTGCCAACAACCAGATCGTGTGTACGAGGTTTTAAGCTGGCAACAAGACTGCTATTTTTTATTTATTTTTTTGTTCCACTGACGGGGGAAAAAAGATGGAGGATTTCCCCCTGCTGGGACATTTCAATGTGACAGATGCACCTGTCAGAATACACTGATCAGGGAGGGTCAAGTGATACAAAAGGTAATAACTGTGGGGAATGAGCTGGTGAAGAAAATTAAAGTACAGTTGTTAGGTGGAGGCAAGATAGGCTTCTTTGAAGAGAAAAGTTTTCAGGGATCGCCTAAAAGTGGATAGAGTCTGAGATAGTCTGAGAGATCGGGGTAGGGAATTCAAAAGGATGGGAGATACTCGGGAGAAGTCCTGGGGGCAAGCATGAGAGGAGGTGATGAGGGAGCTAAAGAGCAGGAGGTCTTGGGAGGAACGAAGAGAACGATTTGGTTGGTATTTTTGAGACTAGGTTAGTGATGTAGTTTGGGGCCAAGTTGTGGATGGCTTTGTAAGTTATTGTTAGTATTTTAAATGTAATTTATTGGGTGAGTGGCAGCCAATGGAGGGATTGGCAGAGAGGGGTAGCAGATGCTGAGCGGTTTGTAAGGTGGATGAGTCTGGCAGCAGCATTCATGATGGACTGAATAGGGGATAGCCTTTTTAAAAGTAAGCCAAGGAGGAAGGAGTAGTCAAGGTGAGAGATAACCAGGGAGTGAATAAAATAATCAACTTCTGTTGAGCAGGGATTGCAATTTGCCACACACTAATCAAAGCTCAGCCACGCTGAACCGGACAGATTTTGATCAGTGTCTTGCCAGCTTTAGAGTAAAAGCTGGAGAAAAGGACAATTATTGGTAGAATTATTCACAGTAACCAGTAAAATATTAATTTTCATTTTCCAAGCTGTCTTTAAAAAAAAGAAAACAGTTGTAATATGACTAATCTTGCCAATATTTCAGTTTTTCTTTTATTTTAGTTTCAGTAGCATCTTCTCCTTTCTTAAAATTCATAAAGCGTGTATATAGCCAATTTTTTTTTCTTTTTACATTTTTGGTAGTGTAGGGAAAAGAAAAAACCTGCCAGTTTATTTTTGTTATCTGAGTCATTGGCCATATTGCCCATCACTTCCTGAAAGTGAGAGTAAATCTCTACGAAGTGAAGGGGATTGCCCTTCTAAACAGCTGTCACAGTAACAGGTGTCCCTGTTGGAAGATTTATCCTCACCTCTTGTTCTAGTAGCAACTGTTTAAATGACAATGGTTACCAGTACAAACAGTACAACAGTAGTCTGCCCAGCAGAAAAAAAAGACAGCAATAAAAACTTGACATAGTGGTTGTAAACCCTTTAACAAAAAAAACAAAAACAAAAAAAAAACTGCAAGACAAAGACATAATGAGCTAGTATGCATAGCATACTAACTCATTATGAATTGCTTACCTTAGATCAAAGCCCCCGCAGTGGTCCTCGTACACAGCTCCGGCCGGCAACATCACTCTCGGAGTTACTTCCAGGTATCGTGGGCTCCGGCGCTGTGATTGGCCGCTGTGATTGGCTGGAGCCGCGATGACGTCACTCCCACTCATGTGCGCGGAAGCCGCCGGTAACCGTTGGTAATTTCATACTAACTGAAGCAACATGCCATTGCCATTGCTTCAGTGCGCATGTGCCGATGACATCGGCACATGCAGTTACAGGGGTTATCTCTTAAACCGTGCAGGTTTAGGAGATATCCAGGGTAGCTACAGGTAAGCCTTATCATAGGCTTACCATTAGTAAAAAGTGGCTGTAAAGGGTTTACAACCACTTTAAAGTCCTCCACTTTTCTATCAAAAAAACAAAAAAAAAGGTTTGACTGTACATACACATAAAGGGCCCATTTAGATCTATCCATTGTGGTATGTTCCAGTAACAGGCATGTTAATGCAATGCACCATCCACACAGTAGTGTGTCGTGGCAACATACATTTTTAGTGACATCCCAAATGCAAAGGCAACACACTTCTGGCTCAGATGCAGTACAGCGCACTACAATGTGGTGCGTTGTGGTTTGCTGCTTTGGAAAAAAAATGTCCAATATTTGATCCACAGCATACTGATGTGAATTTTAGTGAAAAGGAGAAAAGTCTGCTTTAAAATGAACTGTTTGATCTACCACAAGATTTGTAACTTTTCCAGTGAAAATGACACCACTTTCTCATTTAGAGTTCAGGAAAGCGATGGTGTCATCTCCCTGTCTGCAACCTGATGCCAACTCTGCTCACTCAGCGGGGAGGTAGAACCAGATTGGTCTGCCTTTGTACAGGATTATGAATCTAACATTAGATTTTGAGTTGGTCTTAATTACCTCTAGTTTAACTATCTACAAGGAGGTATGTAGCGACCTCACCTCTCACTCCCTCCTTCTCTGTCAATGTCAATGGCTCTCGTCTAGGGGACCAGGGAGGAGAGTGTGATGCACCACCAGCTCGTATCCTCTAGTGTGTAGAGGTGTGAGCTATACCCAATTACTTCTCTGGTCCCCCTCGCCCAAGATTCGGGTGTCCAATACCGGAGGACACCCTAGGAATCCTCCATCCCTTGCGGGACCCAGTCGAAAGTACTGGGCCCCAGGCCTCCAGAGAGTATCTTACCCCAGACTAAAGGTGTCTGGGGTGGAATCGCAGCTCCATCCCCGGGCCGAGGGTGCCCGGAGACCACCAGCACTCACACCCAGGCTGAAGGTGCCTGGGCGTGGACCTCGAGCGGAAGATGTCTGCCCCTTTTATCCCCTCTCCCAGCATGCACAGCAGGTTCCCCGCCCCACTGTACCACTGCTGCGAGAGGACAAAAAGGGTACAGACTTGCCATGGTGGTTCAACCCCGGCCTATGGCGACAGCGCTACCTACAGGCCGCAGGGAACTGGACACCCTTGCATCCTCCACTGGCATAAATTGGTCCATGAACCCTAACAATTGCTGCATCTGAGCCATTTATCACTCAGATGCCTCCCCTAAATGTAACCACCCGCTACACATCCCCCCAGTAATTTGACACTGGGCCCCAGTGTCTGGAGCCAATTTATGCCCTCAAATGTGAGTCCGCATAAATCCGATCCAGAAACAAACCTGTTCAAAAAGACAAAAAATGGCAATTTAAAAATTGTTTCGCTTGTGCCTGAACCAAGGGGAAAGGGAAGGAGGGAAGGGAAAGAACAACAAACAAACACACATGGGTGTAAACATTCGAGGACATAACAGAAAAATTATTTTTCCCCCTCCCACATCACTGTCTAAGACCTGCCCCATTCTCATCAGACTTGAATGACGTTCTCCTGCAGAGGGGAAAAAGAACACATTATCTGACACAGTGTATAATTTGGAGTGAAAAGGCTCCCCCTAGAGGAAACCCCTTCCTTCCAAAAAGTCAGGTGTGGTGTGTGTGTAAAACCGTTGCGCAACACTCCACCTAGTGGCCATGTCACGATCTGGAACACTTCTCTTGATCAGCAATCTCTTCATCTGTGTCTTTGCCCTAACTTAACTAAAACGCCAAAGTCCTCATTATCTTTGCGGTGGAGAACAGGGAGAAAAAAAAACAACTGCTCCCAATTCTCCCAAGGAGTAGCCACCCCTTGCAAGGTAAAGAGTCCCTGAGTTCTGGCAAAGGCACTCCGGAGTGTCCAGCAAAAAAAAAAAAAAAAACAGGAGTCTATTCTCCTATAAGTAGAACCTTGGGTGTGGCAGTATCAGGGGTTTTAAGTGCCTATCAAAAGTTTCCATGTGGTACTCCACATCCTACAACAACTCTCTTGGTAAGTACGGGTACTCCCACCCGTACTCGCTGGCCACCTTCTGGCAAAACAGTCTCTGCAGTCTGGACAAGGGTGGCATTGTGGCACGGTCTCCCTCACCAGGCATAACAATTGACTCCGGGTGCCGAGGTGCCTTGACCACCTCCATACTGGGTATAGGAACCCGCAGCGACGCTCGCTTCGCCCTAGCTTTGGGCGCAGGTGACTCAGGTAGCAGAAGGGCAGGCAGGGGACCAGATTCCTCCTCAGGCGCCGGGGCCTCCACCCGGGGTGCGCTGTCCCCAGTAGACATGGGTGAGTCCCTTTGCATACGGGACGAGGCTAGGGGTATCTTGTCCCAGCCCTTCCGCTCAAAAAGTTCATCTATGATGCCATCATCTCCGGCATCAGAGACCGACTCAAGGTCGGAGGTGTCACACTCCTCCGCAGGCAGGTAATTCCTTGTGGATGTGGAATCATCCCCTCCCTCGGGCTCCCGTGACTGTGGATCCCCGGCACCTCCGACAAAACACCAAGTCCCGTTCCCCGGCTTGCCTCGGCCTGGGATGTCCGGGACTTTTTCAACCGGATCCATCCAGGCCGGGTGAGCGCAGGGATGTTCCTCCATCACGGCCGCTGGAAGCTCTGACGAGACCGACCTTCCTCTTTGGCGGTGGGAATAGGTAACTGTGGTGACCGAAGCAGCATCCTCTGATTTTTCATCCTCCAAACTTTTGAAGTCTCTACAGTGCGCGTGGGAATGGCTGTCCAAGCTTTGACTTCTCCTTCACGAGTGGTGGCGCCTGTTAGGCAGTTGAGGTGGAAGGCCCGAGGCCTTTCTATGGATTGCTCCACCTCGAAAATTAACTCTCCGCAGGCCTCACAGCGCCCGAACGGCTTCAGCTGAACCACCAGTCCCGAACAGCCGGGACCAATCACACCGAGGGCCTCAATGTCCTTGCATACATACAGGGCGAATCGCCCCCGGGGGTTGAGCCTGATTCCCGTATCTGTAACCGAAGCAGCAATTGGGTTCATCCTGGTATTGGTAGGAACTGGAACCCAGGAGACATTGTTGAACACACTGACCGCTTGCTGCTCCATTGCGCACTGAATAACTGCCACCAAGTCCCCACATGCATCCCCGCACATGGCCGCACTCCTCCCCTTTTCCACACCAGTTCGCAAGCTTTCTCCTTGGCACACCCACGAACTGTGCAGGGAGGGTGTGCCTCATGGCGCGTTGGCCAAAAATGGCCGACCTCCTCGGAACTCCTCTGGGCAGCAAAGTTCAAACTCCTGAAGGCCTCGGCCCCGTTACACAAACACAAATCCCGGCCCAGAACCCCCACGTGTAGCGACCTCACCTCTCACTCCCTCCTTCTCTGTCAATGTCAATGGCTCTCGTCTAGGGGACCAGGGAGGAGAGTGTGACGCACCACCAGCTCGTATCCTCTAGTGTGTAGAGGTGTGAGCTATACCCAATTACCTTCGGGTCTGTGCCCCTGTCCAGAGCCAAAGCTCCCCTTGAGGATGATCCTTTAACTCCCAGAAAGCCAAGTTCCACACCATAGAAAGTCCAACACTTATTTATTCTTTTAGAGCAATAAATAGTCCTTTGAGAGCAGACTGGTTAGACAAAGAACAGACAAGGTGGTGAGGAAGGTCCAGGCACAAACATGAACTTGTTACTCTCCTGTTTCGGTATGCGCAAACAGGCTTGGCGCACGGTCGCTGCCACCAACCGTGAGGGTGGTCGCTGCCACCGACCGGGTGAATTGGACTTGAGGTCTCTGCCACCGACCTGGGTTTCAGTTGGGTCGCTGCCACCGACCATGAGAACGTGGACTACCTTCTTGAGATGCGGCCCCTGTCAGGGGAGTCATCCATCTGGACGGTCACCAGAGGCCTCCGCCGTCACCAGCCAATGCTGCTCTGGATCTCTTGGAAGGTCACTTCTCTGGTCCCCCTCGCCCAAGATTCGGGTGTCCAATACCGGAGGACACCCTAGGAATCCTCCATCCCTTGCAGGACCCAGTCGAAGGTACTGGGCCCCAGGCCTCCAGAGAGTACCTCACCCCAGACTAAAGGTGTCTGGGGTGGAATCGCAGCTCCATCCCCGGGCCGAGGGCGCCCAGAGACCACCAGCACTCACACCCAGGCTAAAGGTGCCTGGGCGTGGACCTCGAGCGGAAGATGTCTGCCCCTTTTATCCCCTCTCCCAGCATGCACAGCAGGTTCCCCGCCCCGCTGTACTACTGCTGTGAGAGGACAAAAAGGGTACAGACTTGCAATGGTGGTTCAACCCTGGCCCATGGCGACAACGCCACCTACAGGCCGCAGGGAACTTGACACCCTTGCATCCTCCACTGGCATAAATTGGTCCATGAACCCTAACAATTTCTGCATCTGAGCCATTTATCACTCAGATGCCTCCCCTAAATTTAACCACCCGCTACAGGTAATTATTATTATTTATTTTTTTTTTTTTTATTTGGTGTACCCATAGTGTAAAAATGGTGCTAATAAAGCAGAACTAAACCCTCCTATCCTTTACTGCCAATGAAGCTACCATCTTAGCCTCTGTTTGATCAGCAGCTGCCATGGTGCTGCCCAGGCGATCAGTAATGACATCAACCAATTCGGTTGAGAGCACAAGGAACTGTGACAGTTATCATTCACAGCATGCCTTGAATGTAACTGATTTCGGAAACAGTTAAAGGGGTTGTAAACCCTCATGTTTTTTCACCTTAATGCATCCTAAGGTTGAAAAATTAAGGTGAAAAAACACCTGGCAGTCACCGGCCCTCCAGCCCCCCCGTTTTACTTACCTGAGCCCGTTCATCTCCTCCGCGGGGACGCACTGTCTCGCTCTCCACGGGGTCCCGACTCTTGATTGGCTAGATTGATAGCAGTGCAGCCATTGGCTCTTGCTGCTGTCAATCAAATCCAATAACTCGGGCGCCCGGGGGGCGGGGCCGAGTCCGGCATTCGTGTCTGTGGATGCAAAATGCTGGACTCGGGAGCGCACCCGCAAGCTAACCCCCTCGGGAGAGCGCTTCTCCTAGGGGGTTATCTGATGCAGGGGGAGGCGTGAGAGACGCCGAGGGACCCCAGAACAGGTGGATCGGGGCAACTCTGTGCAAAAACGAGCTGCACAGTAGAGGTAAGTATGACATGTTTGTTATTTAAAAAAAAAAAAAAAAAACGATCCTTTACAATCACTTTAAATCAATGGATTTATTCTACTTTAACCACTTGCCTACTGGGCATTTTCACCCAATTTCTGCCTAGGCCAATTTTCAGCTGTCAGTCCTGTCACACTTTTAGTGACAGTTGCATGGTCATGCAACACTGTACTCAAATTTAATTTTTATAATTTTTTTTGAGACAGATAGAGCTATCTTTTGGTTGTATTTAACCACTTCAGCCCTGGAAGAATTGGCTGCTCAATGACCGGGCCATTTTTTGCGATTCGGCACTATGTCGCTTCAACTGACAATTGCGCGGTCGTGGGACGCTGTACCCAAACAAAATTTACGTCCTTCTTTTCCCACAAATAGAGATTTCTTTTGGTGGTATTTGATCATCTCTGCAATTTTTATTGTTTGCGATATAAACAAAAAAAGAGCGACAATTTTGAAACAAACACAATATTTTGTACTTTTTGCTATAATAAATATCCCCAATGTTTTCTTTTAAAAAAAAGCAATTTTTTTCTCAGTTTAGGCCAATATGTATTCTTCTACATATTTTTGGTAATAAAAGTCACAATGAGAGTATATTGATTGGTTTACGCAAAAGTTATAGCGTCTACAAAATAGGGGATAGATTTATATAATTTTTTTTTACTAGTAATGGCGGTGATCTGTGATTTTTATCGGGACTGCGACATTATGGCGGACACATCGGACACTTTTGACACAATTTTGGGACCATTGGCATTTATACAGTGATCAGTGCTATAACAATGCACTGATTACTGTAAAAATGTCACTGGCAGGGAAGGGGTTAACACTAGGGGGCGATCAAGGGGTTAATTGTGTTCCCTAGTGTGTTTCTAACTGTAGGGGGGTGGGACTGACTTAGAGGAAATTACAGATCGTGGTTCCTAGCTATTAGGAACTCACGATCTGTCTTTCCTCACAGAACAGGGATGTGTGCGTTTACACACACACGTCCCTGTTCTGCCTCTCATGGCGACCGCTGGTCAAGAGCATCGGCACCCCCGCGATGCAGCGGGCGCGCGCCTGCTATCCCGCTTTAAGGGACCGACATACAGCTACGACGGTTCGAGGGATCTTGCCGACCTGCCGCTGTGTTAATCACCACTGTGTTTTTCATTTTTTGCTATACAATGAAAAAAGACCAAAAATATGGGAAAAAAATAAAAGGCTGCACTGATGGGCAGTGATGAGGTGGCACTGATGAGGCTGCACTGATATGTGGCACTGATAGGAGGCACTGATGGGCACTGATAGGAGGCACTGATAGGCATTACTGATGGGCACTGACAGGCATCACTGATGGCCACTGACAGGCAGCACTGATGTGCACTGATTGGCAGCACTGATGGGCACAGATTGACAGCACTTGTGGGCACTGTTGAGGCTACACTGATAATCAGAACACTGATGATCAGTGCCCTGATTATCAGTGTAGATGTCCCCATATGGATTTGCCGGTTATCGTCTCTCCTCTCCTCACACGCTGTCAGCGTTAGGAGAGGACTACCAATAACCGGCAAATACTGTTTACACTGTGATGAGCTGTGATGGGACATATCTAGCCACATGGTAAGAGCTGCTGTGATTGGCTCTTTACCCCAATCTGTGATCAGCTGTGTCTGAAAGAAACAGCGGTCACAGATCTGTGCCGTAACGCGCTGCGTTGGGCACACTGGAAGTGGGATTCATAGATGCCCTCAGGGCAATGTGAGCCAGCGCTGTAGCCATTTCTCGGCTACAGCATGGGCAGGAAGTGGTTAAAGTGAATTTGAACAGTTTAAAAAAAAAAAACTGTTACATTCCTGGCATGCCGGTAATGCTAACTGTCACATTTGCTTGGGTTCTCAACCAAACTGTCGAACCATCAATTGGCTGGAGTCACTGATCACATGTGCAGCACCATGGAAGCTGCAGATCAAACAGTAGCTAAGATGGCAGCCTCCTTAGCTGAAAAGGATAGGAAGGTTTAGTTCTGCTTAAATAAATACCTGAATCTGCCTGACGTGTTTGTATAGCTTCCGAAACTGGTGACAGGGATTTTTAAATCTGGTGCAGGCCATTTTAACCACTTCCAGCCCAATCATGTCGTATGACATCATTGACCTTAAGTGGGGATATCTGAATGATGCCTGCATCTTTTACAGCTGGCGATTCTGTGCACCGCAAGAACAATCAGAGTGGCAGTTCAGCGGCTTGATCATTCTTATAGGCGGCGGGAGGGGACACCCCCCTCCTGACGCCCCCCGGTGCTTCTCCGGGCTCACCTGTACGATTGGCCAACCGGAGAAAGAACAGAAGCGAACGCACACGTAAGTCACGCCTACATATTTAAATTGCGTTCAAATCACACATGTGAGGTATCGCCACGTGCGTTAGAGCGATAGCAACAATTCTAGCCCTAGACCTCCTCTAAACTGGTAACATGTAAAAAAAATTAAAAGTGTCGCCTATGGAGATTTTTAAGTACCAAAGTTTGGCGCCATTCCACAAGTGTGCACAATTTTAAAGCATGACATGTTAGGTATCTATTTACTCGGCGTAACATCATCTCTCAAATTTTACAAAAAAAATTCGCTAACTTTACTGTTTTGTTCTTTTTTAATTCCCCAAAAAAAGCATTTGAAAAATTGTTGCGCAAATACTGTGTGACATAAAAAGTTGCAACAACTGCCATTTTATTGCCTAGGGCAGTGATGGTGAACCTTGGCACCCCAGATGATTTGGAACTACATTTCCCATGATGCTCAACTACACTGCAGAGCGCATGAGCATCATGAAAAATGTAGTTCCAAAACATCTGGGGTGCCAAGGTTCGCCATCACTGGCCTAGGGTGTCTGTTAAAAAAAACATATATAATGTTTTGGGGTTCTGAGTAATTTTCTAGCAAAAAAATGATGATTTTTACATGTAGGAGGAGAAGAGTGCCAGAATAGGCCCGGTATGGAAGTGGTTAAAGGACAATACTGCCAGAATAGTGTCAAAAGTGCTTTATTGAATTTGTATCTTTTCACTTTAGAGCTTTCTGCTAAGTCTATTGGCCCATCATTATGATGGCCAGACTGACTGGCCAATAGGTTAATGTACAGGAGACATAAAATGGTTTCAACACTATCAGCGAGTGCATAGGTTTTGCCTATCAAAACAGCCCAGTATTTGGCTGTAACAGGGAGGTCTAAGAGGCTGTTGCAGGGTTGTGCAGATATCTGTATTTTTTTTAATTTATTTTAGGTACTTATATAGCGCCGTCAATTTACGCAGCACTTTACATATACATTGTACATTCTCATCCGTCCCTTCCCTCAGAAGCTTACACTCTGAAGCCCTGTACACACGATTGGTTTAACTGATGAAAACCGTCCGATGGATGGTTTTCATCAGACCAATCGATCGTGTATGGGACCCATCGGTCTTTTTTCCATCGGTTTTAAAAAATAGAACATGTTTTAAATTTTTCCGATGGATAAAAAACCGATCGAAAACTCAGATCGTCTATGGGGAAGTCCATCGGTTCAAAAACCCACGCATGCTCAGAATCAAGTCGACGCATGCCCAGAAGCATTAAACTTAATTTTTCTCGGCTCATCGGAGTGTTTTACGTCACCGCGTTTGGAACGGTCGGTTTTTTGACTGATGGTGTGTGGCCAAGACTGATGAAAAACAGTTTCATCGGATTTCCGATGGACAAATCCATCAGACGAAAATCCATAGGTTATCCGATCGTGTGTACAGGGCTTAAGGTCCCTAACACACATTCATACATACACATACTAGGGACTATTTAGACAGGATCTAATTAACCTACCAGCATGTCTTTGGAGTATAGGAGGAAACCAGAGTACCCGGAGGAAACCCACGCAGGTACAGGAAGAACATGCAAACTCCAGGAAGGTAGTGTTGTGGTTGGGATTCGAACCAGCAACCCTAATTGCTTGCACTTCATGCCTGCAGCAGTGTGCCAACTGTCTCCCTCAGTGACGGGGTCTCTTTAACATAAAAACACTATTTCCTGGAAAGCCTTAGTAGTTTGATGAATAACGTGTTTGTTGCCTGCAGTTGTTCCTTCATATTATATAAACATTTACTCCTTCTTGTACATGCCCAAAAACACAACCAATATCTAGAGATGTTAGGATTAACAGATGACTTAAGAGCCTATTCACACAGGGGTAACTTTGGATCCGACTTCAAATCGCCCCAGGTCGCCCCTAGTCGCCTCAAGTCGCGCTGGCTGAGGAAATCAATGTAAGTTAATGGAGCCGTCTTAATGCACACTACTGCAGTCGCTGCGACTTCAAAAAAGGTCCCTGTACTACTTCAATCCGACTTCTAGGCGACCTGTACCCATTGATTTCAATGGGAGTTGCCTCAGAAGTCGGATCACTGTCTTAACAGAAGCAACTTTTCAGGAAGATAACATACATTTCTCAGGCAAACCCCTCCCTCCCCTCTCCCTCCCACAGAGCTAATTCTTGTTTTATTGGCCACTGGAATGTCTCCTGTCCTGGAGGCAACTTGAAGTTGCCTTGTAAGTTGCCTGGAGTGGCGCTGTGATTCATATTCAAGTCATGTCTGAGTTGCCTCATAAAATCGGGCTGGAAGTCATGTTGCCCCTGTGTGAATGAAGTCAGTCTAATTTACTGAAATGATCAGACACCCACCAATAAAATAAATGATGTAATATATGACCAATGGGAGATGCTACAGTTAGCAGATTTTGTTCTCTGATTATTCTGAACCCAGTTTTGCATTCAGCATCTAATTTAATGTGTGGTTCATTGAAGTATTACTCACTTCTTGTAAGAACACTTACTTAGCAGCAAAGCAATGTTACGATGGTCTGGCGCATGTCCTGTTCAGAAATCTATTTCATATGCATTTATCTGATGAAAAAACATGAACAAATTTTGTGGTTGAAAGGAATAGTCTAAACAAAGTCTATAATTCTGGGAAGTGTCACTCAATAGCTCACAATGCAAACATGAGCTTTTTCAAATTGTTACACTTTCTCTCTCTTAACCAAAAACATGCATTTATCACATGAAATTGAGTTGACTGTTAAATGAAGGTATTGCCATTTGTTCATGAATGCGATATAGGCAATAAAGCATACATACAAAGTAACTAAAATGGAATTCTGGGCAAAAAAATGACTATAGTAAAAGATATTGATCAAAAAGTGCAAATATTCTAATTCCCTGTAGCTAAGTAAGTAAACTCTTGAACACCTGGTTAAGGCCTATTTTGGCTGCCAGGGGATACAACCTAAATGGTACCAAAGTTGACCCAGCAATAACTTCTAGAGGGACCATTAAGCCAACAACTGTGCCATGTGGTTTCTGAAATGGCGTCCTCACATAGAGTATACCTAGATGGACAGAGGAGACTTCACTGTGTTTGCGTTTATTAAGCTCGCCATGAGTATGCTTAGATCACCAAACCCACACATGAGTTTAAAATGAATTCAAGGTATGGTAATTTTTCATAGTTGCATTGATCCTGCTTGGACCAATATATGTATGTATGCTCCATACCTGGCCGATCGCTAGAGAAGCTTGAAATCCCTGTTGTAAGCATTGCTACTAGAGTGATCTCCTCTTGCTTCCAGGTCCTGTGCCGAGCAGCTGTACTGCTGCTTACTGAACACAGGAGGTCACCTGCTGTGCATGGGTGCCATTCAGAGAAGACTTTACATTTTCTCAATGAATTTAAAGTGTTCTCTGATGGGACAAGGTAGAGATTGTGACATCACTGCCCCTCTCCACCTTTTGCAATCAATTGAAATTAATTGCATTCATAAAAAAAATGCAATGTCATTCCTGAATGGTGCCTGTGTCAAAGGGCACAGGACCTGGAAGCTAGCTGAGATCATGCAGTAGCAGTGCTTACTACAGTCATTTCTAGCTTACAGAGGGATCCTACAGGTTTGGCACACACATACTTAAATCATCCAGAGCTGAACCAATGTAACGAAAAAAAAAAAAAATTACCATACCTACACTTCAGCTGTAATATTTACCAGCAGAATTAGTAAACACTTCACGCAGGGGGCCAATGCTAATGGGAAATGCAGACTATGGGGCTGATTTACGAAACGTTTGCGCCATGAGTATTGGCGCATCGGCGTGCGCAATGGCAGTTTTGGTATTTACGAAACATTTGCGCCGGTAACGCAGCGCTATTCCCCATTTAATATAGTGCTCGAGGCGCTCAGTGCGCCAATATGGACCTGGCGCACGGCATCTTCAAATCAAAATATAAAGAAGCTGGAAGTGCCAATATAATGGGGTGATGTGCGGTGATGTGAGGAAGTTTAGTGACACCTGCCCAAGTAACAAATATGCCCAAAATAGAATGAGAAAGTAACTTTTTCTGAACCAGCCTGCTGCGCCTGCAATTACGTTTAGAACTGCGAGAGGTTTTTTGTGCACTGCACGGCAATTTCACTCGTTCAAATGTGCCGGTTCACTGCGCCGGCAAAATCTTAGTAAATGTCAAGTCACGTAAATGCATTTGCATAAGTTGAACAGGCGCTCATCTAAACTTGCCATTATATAACAGTCCCTGCACAAAATGACATTTCTAAAAGGAAAAAAAAGTCATTTAAAAGCACTCGCGGCTATAATTGAATTGTCGGCTCCCGTCAATACAGAGAAAAGTAATTGAAAGTCTTTGGAAAAAAAAAATGCGTGGGGGTCCCCCCAAATTTAGGCCCTTCAGGTCTGGTATGGATATTAAGAGGAACTCTGCGCCAAATTTAAAAAAAAATTGGCGTGGGGGTTCCCCCAGGATCCATACCAGACCCTTATCCGAGCACGCAGCCCAGCAGGTCAGGTCAGGAAAGGGGGGCGAGACCCCCCCTAGACCATACCAAGCCACATGCCCTCAACATGTGGGGGTGGGTACCATGTTGATGGGGACAAGGGCCTCTTCCCGACAACCCTGGCCGTTGGTTGTCGGGGTCTGCGGGCGGGGGGCTTATCGGAATCTGCTAGCCCCCTTTAATAAGGGGCCCCCCAGATCCTGGCCACCCACCCTATGTGAATGAGTATGGGGTACATCGTACCCCTACCCATTCACCTGGTGGAAAAAAAATGTCAGTAAAAAAACACAACACAGGTTTTTAAAGTAATTTATTAGGCAGCTCCGGGGGTCTTCTTCTGACTTCGGGGGTCTTCTTCCGACTTCAGGGGTCTCTTCTTCTGCTCTCCGGTGTCATCTCTGCGCTCTCTGGTTCTTCTCCCGCTCTCTGGTGCCTTCTCCACGATCTCCGGTTCTTTCTGCCTTCTGCCGGGTGCCCTGCTATCTTCTTACAGCTCTTTTGTTAGCGGGGACCCGGTCTTCATCGTCGTCTTCTTCCCTCTTCTCTCCGCCCGATGTTGCCTCATCGCTGTCTGCCGCTAAAATGCAGTGTGCGCGGAGCGCAACGACTTATATAGGCATGGGGTGTGGTCACCGAGTGATGCCACCCGGTGACCCCGCCCCCGTATGACGTCACAGTCCCATCATTCCCCGGGACTGTGACGTCATACGGGGGCGGGGTCACCCCCATGCTTATATAAGTCGTTGCGCTCCGCGCACACGACATTACAGCGGGAGATAGCGACGAGTCAACATCTCCAGGAGAGAAGAGGGAAGAAGGCGATGAAGAAGACCGGGCCTCCGCTAGCAAAAGAGCAGGAAGAAGATAGCGGGGCATTCGGCAGAAGGCAGAAAGAACGGGAGAGCGCAGAGACGACACCGGAGAGCAGAAGAAGAGACCCCCAAAGTCGGAAGAGACCCCCGAAGTTGGAAGAAGACCCCCGAAGTCAGAAGAAGACCCCCGAAGCTGCCTAATAAATTACTTTAAAAACCTGTGAAGTGTTTTTTTATTGACATTTTTTTCCACCAGGTGAATGGGTAAGGGTACGATGTACCCCTTACTCATTCACATAGGGTGGGGGGCCGGGATCTGGGGGCCCCCTTATTAAAGGGGGCTCCCAGATTCCGATAAGCCCCCCGCTCGCAGACCCCGACAACCAACGGCCAGGGTTGTCGGTAAGAGGCCCTTGTCCCCATCAACATGGGGGCAGGGTGCTTTGGGGTGGGGGGGCCGCAGGGCGCCCCCCTGCCCCAAAGCACCCACCCCCCCATGTTGAGGGCATGCGGCCTGGTACGGTTCAGGAGGGAGGCGCTCGCTCGCCCCCTTCCCTGACCTGCCAGACTGCGTGCTTGGATAAGGGTCTGGTATGGATTTTGGGGGACCCCCACACCGTTTTTTTCGGCATAGGGGGTTTCCCTTAAAATCCATACCAGACCTAAGGGCCTGGTATGCTCCTGGAGGGGAACCCATGCCGGTTTTGTATTTAAAATTTGGCGTGGACTTCCCCTTCATGATTCATACCAAACACAGGGGACAGCAAACGCGAGGCTTGCAGTACCCTGTCGCCGAGAACCAGCACGATGGGATCGCGCTGGAAACATTCTCGCGGAAAGGTACTGCCAAAGAAGTCTGTACTGGAGACGACTTCAAGTTGCCTCCAGGACACGACTTGAGCGTGTGCTTCAGGCTCAAATCGTGTCCAAGTTGCCTCGCAAAGTCGCGCTGCCCCTGGGTGAACCGGCACACGAGTTGCCCCGCAAGTCGGATCGTCTTGATCCAACTTCTGGTGCAACCTCTATTCAAATCAATGGGCTCCTATAGGGAACCATTCATTTTGAATAGAGACGCAAGCGCCGCTGATATTTTTATTTACTATCACAGTGCGCAGCCGGTTCACGCGCCCAATTAATGATTTATCCGGCGCACCAATTAAGGTATGAACCGGCGCAGCGCACTGTTGTTAGTAAATCACCCCCTATGTGTATTTCGCAACAATAAGGACAGATCTCTCCTAATACAGCCCCTTCTGATGTTGACATTTTTCGAAGTGTAGGATTGCAGCAAAAACTTTAGGTTAGGGAAAATGTCATAAATATACCCTAGTGCTTACGTTTACTCTTGATATTTATCAAGTCCCAAATCTCCCCCTCCATGTTTTACTCTTGATATTATTTAGCCCATTTTACTAAATAGCTCCACTACTTGTGGATATCTTTACTGTGTTCTAGAGGTTTGAATACTGGATAAAATGTTAGGTCAGGTGATCTATGCACTTAAAGTATTCATAAATATTAGATAATTATCAGTAAATATGTCTGAATTGGGTACAGAATACTGAAACATGGGCAGGCAGCCCAGCTGACCAATTCCGAGGCAAATAATTTATGGGCTTGGCTGTTTTTCTTTTTGAGCTAATCTTTCATGTGCCCTCAATAGTTGGATTCTGCCCAGTACAACTGGATGGTGTTTGAGCAAGAAAAAAGTTATTTCTGACCTTTTCTGACTCTTCAGTACAATTATCTCTAATTCGTTTTGCTGTTCTTATTATGATCTTGGCCTTTCTATTGGAGTCTGCTTTTTGTTTGGCTTCTGCCCTGCCCAGTATTCTACCAAAATCTTGCCTACCTTGGCCATTTATTTGTTTTTGCACTCCTCTCCTGCCTGTTAATTGTATACTTTTATATTGTTGCCTGCATCCACCCGATGTTAGTGACCTTTACATATAGTGTAGATTGGGATTTGTTTCTCCTGGCAGAGGTTTCTGGTAAAAACTGGATATTCCTTATGCGGCGTACACACGTACGTTTTTAATGCCATTTTTTTAACCAACGTTTTTTTTCATGTTTCCTCTCAAGCCTGTCTTGCATCCACACGATCATTAAAAAAAACGCTCGAGCAAAGCGCAGTGACGTACAACACGTACAACGGCAGTATAAAGGGGAAGTTGCGTTCTAATGACGCCACCCTTTGGGACGCTTTTGCTAATTTCATGTTACCGCGTGTTAGTAAAAGTTTGGTGAGAGACAATTCACGCTTTTCAGTCTTCGTGCTTTGAAGATCGTTTTCTGGAGTTCAGTTTGTGCCTGTGGGTTCGTATCTGTCTTGCAGTGCTTGTAGTCAGTTCGTATCTGTTTATTCAGTGCGTTCTTGTCTGCTCGTTCCTGTTTTTCAGCTTGTTCTTCATAGGCCTTGCTGTTCTTCCGTGCGTTCTTCTAGTTCGTTCTGAGCAGCCGACCGTTATCTAGCCATGTTGCGGCTACGTACGTGTCGTAGAGTTCGTGCTGTAGTTGGTGCAGGGGTTCATGCTGTATCCCGACTCCAGGCCATGAACAGGGTGAGGAGAAGTTAATGGACCGAGAATTGGTTGCTCCAGAGGCACAATTTCTGTCACATGCCTTTGTTGCGGGAGATCAGGGAGAATAATCCTGAGGACTACAGGAATTTTCTCAGGATGTCTGACCCCGTATTTCAGCATCTGTTGGCTTTGGTGTCCCCCTACATTACCAGGCAGGACACCGTTATGCGTGAAGCCATCAGTGCTGAGCAGAGGCTCATCGCCACGTTGCGATACCTGGCGACTGGGAGAAGCCTGCAGGACCTAAAGTTCTCCACAGGCATATCCCCCCAGGCTCTGGGTATCATTATACCAGAGACTTGTTCTGCCATCCTTCAAGTTTTGCAGGAGGACTATATTAAGGTAAGTGTTCTTATTTAAAACATCACATTGTATGTATTTCTTGCTTAATATTTTTTGGGGGTTTTATTATCAGTCCCTATTTCCCATGATTCTTAGCTGCAAGGAATGTCCCCTTTCTCCACATGCCTTTTTATTTTTAGGATGTTTTTTTTAGGCCTACATTTATATTTTCCTTACCTAACCTCTCCAGCATGCTATCCTGGGGCCATATCCACCTTGCCTAGTCATTTCCATTTATTTTTTTCTATGCTCCATTGTAGTGCTTTACCCTAAACGCACCCTAAAGATTGCCTAGGAATGTTACATTTAGTTAAACTTCATACAGAGTGCTACAGCCTTCATTTGTGATCTCCCCAACTCATCTTCAACCCCCCCCAGTTTTTTTTTGGGGTTTGTTTTTGTTTTTTTGTTGCTTACTGATAATGTTTTAATTTGTCTGTTTATCCTAATGTTGGCCATGAATGGTTTTCTAAACTCTGCTTGCAATGTTTCTGTCTCAAAGTATTAATTTATTTTTAATTTAACTCCACAGTTCCCTTCTACGCCACATAAATGGCAGAATGTGGCATCTGAGTTTGCCCAACGATGGAACTTTCCGAACTGTGGAGGGGCCATCGATGGCAAGCATGTTCAGGTCGTACCACCACCCCATTCGGGATCCTTTTATTATAATTATAAGGGGTTCCACAGCATCGTCATGATGGCAGTGGTGTCGGCCACCTACAAATTCCTGTATGTGGACGTTGGCAAAAATGGCAGGATGTCAGATGGAGGAGTCTTTGCACAGACCGAGTTTGGGGAACGGCTCCTATTGGATCAGCTGGCCTTGCCACCACCGGAGCAGAATGTGGAGGGACTCCCATTTGTTTTTGTGGCGGATGAGGCGTTTGGCCTGGGTCCCCATTTGATGAGGCCATTCCCTCAACGCACCCTCACCCCTGAGAGGAGGGTGTTTAACTATCGGCTGGCCAGAGCAAGAAGGGTGGTGGAAAATGCCTTTGGCATCATGGCCAGCCGGTTCCTCACCTCCATCCACCTTGCCCCCTATAAATGGAACCATGTAGTAATGACTTGTTGCATGCTCCATAATTTTTTGAGGGTGCATTCTTCTAATTACCTGACTTTGAGTGGGCCTGAGGCCTCATTAGTTGATACTGAGAATTTAGTGGCGCTGGAAGCTGGCCGTCCAGGCTTGGCCCCCCAAACCGGACGTGATGTCAGACAAAAATATGTTGAATATTTTGTGGGTAGGGGGGCCATTGATATGCCTGAGGATGCATAAAATTATTCTTTGGTTAAATAAAGCTTTTTTTGAGAAAATATTGGTATTGTGTTTTAGATTTGTATTCTTTTATGTTTCTTGTAGGTTTACCTAGTGCACTTGTAGTGCCATGTGTATTTAGCATTCTTAAATAGCCTTCATTGTCAGTGTAAACACAAAACATTGATTAGTTCACTTTGCACAACATTTACATAATGAAGCCACAAATTATTGTTGATAAAATACCTTTTTTAATTTTTTTTTAGGAAACTTCCTTGTAAATGTAGATGTATCAAAATTATTTTGGGGGGTAAAACTCATGAACAGCCATGCATAAAAAACAATCAAAAAAACTTGAATGTAAATGTAAACATGTACTATTCATTAAAGCTGAAAAGCAACAAAAACCTGCAAAAACACAGCAAGGTCAACGTTTTTTTGAGTTAAAAAATTAAACACGCCCAAGCACAGCCATGATATTTTGTAGCCTTTCCTCCACCCGCTTGGTATTTTGCCTGATCTCTATCAAGTCTCCCTTTATTTTTTCAAGGTCAAGACAGCAGACCATTAGGTATTGGATCAGGATCTGGGCACTGTGATGTGTAAACTTTTCGGGGTCTTCGGCCAGAACAGCACCTAAATTAAAAAAAAAACATGTACTATAGAATATGTAGGCCTACATCTATTAAACTGCATCTGTCTGGTTTGACACTGACCTGTTGTGGTGCCACTTTCCACTTCCTCTACTTCACGTTCCTCTACATCATGTGGTTCTGGGGGTCTTGTTGAAGGTGTTGGATTTATAGGCTCATCTGACGTAGCTTTTTAAAGCCCTATGGAGATTGCAAAAAAAGGTTTAGTTTAATTGCTAAATATTAATTATATACTAAAAAATACCCTGAAAGGGAATTTATAAAGCTTATTTGGAAGTGTGGTCCAATTTTAAATATACCCCCAGTGACAACCTGAACACATGATTGGATACATTGCCAAAACAAGAACATCTACTTTATTTAATAAAGTTTGACACATTGAAACACCCCAAAGTATATACACTGGATCACCTGTGTGTGACACCCTCAAAATCTTTTGGTTTTGGGCCACACTTCTACTACTGCGTTCAGATGTTTAATCAGCTGCTGAGCATTTTCTTCTTTTAACATTACAATGCATACCCTTTTAATTATTCAAAAATAAAAGTTATATAAAAAAAATAATTCAACCTGTTTCCAAAATTAGCTCCCCAATAAATACTTTGACATTTTGGTGTTCACACTGGATGATCCAAAAACATCGTATTAAGAAGTGTACGGAGAAAGAGCTTTACTACGTCCGTTTACTGTGCGGACGAACATGAAAGTTGTTATCTTTCACTGTACTATATCAAAGTCAAAAATACACTACTTAATACAAGTAATAATCTTTAGCAGGGAGAATGTATGAAAATTACTTACTTTTTCCTAAAACTTTCTTTATTCTTTTGTATTGGTCGGGCTCCCGCAACTTCAGATCAGACCATCGTTTTCGGAGCTGTTCCTTCATTCTGCACACCCCGAATTTTTGGTGAAGAGTTTTGACCACTTTGCCCATAGTTTTTGACTTGACAAGATTAGGCCTTTTATACGGCCCATGCTTGGCATCATAATTCTCCCTCCTCAAAATGGCGACCATCTCCACCATTTCCTCGAATGACATGTTGGATGCCTTATATCTCCGGCCTCTGGATTTGGGTTCCTCAGGAATTTCCTCCTCTGTAGAGGTAATCTTAGCCACCTGTGTCTCCGCCATGTTGTTTAGCACTACGACGAGCGAAAAGGGGCGGGGAAAGTACAATATCAAATGTCAGTGGCGGGGAAAGTGTGCGTAGTTTCACGCATGCGCAGTGTATATAAAACGAATATCCATCTGGCGAAAATACGTTCATTTGCCGGGAGAGGGAGTTAGCAACGAACGTGTTCACCAAGGTACATAACATTTTAAGGATCTGGGTTTCTTCAGAGGATGAGATTTGGGGCTTATATCTGTCCAAAATGATTATTTGATGAATGTTGACTGAAACAAATGTATTTTCTTGGTTCTTGATTTTACAGAGAAAATGAAGAATTTCAAAAATCCTGAATTTATGGGGGAGTTCATCGATAGATGGAAGGAACTCCCTATCCTGTGGCAGACCAAAAGTGGGTCCAATAAAAATAAAGCGGCCAGGACAGCAGCACTGAAGAGCCTTCTTGCATTTGTCCAAACCCAGATACCCACAACAACTATCCAAGATGTTAAAACCAAACTTGCTACCATCAGGGGGACATACAGGACCCAGAAGAATATGGTCCTGAAGTCCCAGAGGTCAGGTGCTGCAGCAGATGATGTTTATAAACCCAGTCTGTGGTACTACAGCAAGTTATCTTTTCTGGATGACCAGCTGGAAGTGAGGGAATCTCTGTCCACCCTTCCCCCAGAGGTCAATCCAGCCCTCCTTGTAGCCAACCCTCCAGCCTTCCTTGCAGCCAGCCCTCCAGCCTTCCTTGCAACCCTGCTCTGGCTTCCTCTGAGGATCAAGCAGAGGTCCTTGAGGAGGCAGATTTGGATATATGGAGCCAGGTATAGTATTGATATCTACATTTATATGTTACAAAAGTGATGATTTAAAATTGATGTTAGTATTGTTATGTATTGAATGTCTGAAAAAATAAGGATTTACAGAGCAATAGACAGTACTGGTCAAATTTGATGGGGACAAGCCAAAAATATCAGGAGTCGGAATCTATGGAAATTAAAACCCTTTTGCCATTCAATCTAAAAATGTCTGGAGGTGAACAATGTGTGTGATTGATGGTGGCAAAAACTAAAGAATGTCCCTTTTTTTTTTTCAGCCAGAGCAGAGCCAGGAAGAGTGTGATGTTGGGGACCAGGAGGAGGCAGGGCCCAGTGGCACACAGGAGGAGGCTGGGCCCAGCACAAGAGCCCAGATGCCTCCCCTGAAACTAATCCAACAAGGGCCAAGGAGAGCTAGGCAGGTGGAGGAGGAAACCAGAGCCTTCCTAAGAGAGGCTACTGCGGCCCTCAGAGAGGCACCCTCTGCTGAGGAGGGCTATGCCGCAGTCCTGGCCCATAAATTAAGCCAGATGGACTTAACCTCCCTAGCGGTAATCCCGAGCGTGACTCGGGGTTGTTTTTTTATGCTAGGATCGGTAACCCCGAGTCACGCTCGGGGTAGACATTGCAGAGCTCGCAGCGGAGTTTCCCTACCTTCTCCTGGCGATCCAGCGATGATGTCCTCTGCTGTGATCGCCAGCGAGATCTCCGGCGAGTGTCGGCACTTTCGTCCCCATCTGACTTCCTAGTTCCGTTCCCTGCGAGCCGCAGCGTCGCAAGGGAGCGGAACTGGGCGCCAAATTCAAAAAGTGAAACACATAGTATACATACAGTATACTGTAATCTTACAGATTACAGTACTGTATGTAATAATTACACACCCCCTTGGTCCCTAGTGGTCTGCCCAGTGTCCTGCATGCACTTTTATATAATAAAAATCGTTCTTTCTGCCTGGAAAATGGAGATTGTCCATAGCAACCAAAAAGTGTCCCTTTATGTCAAAAGTGGTTTTAGACCAACTAGAAAGCAGCGATAATAAATTAGAATCACTCGCAGAATTGAGCGATAGCGATTTGTGGGGAAATTCGTCATCAAACACTAAATCTAATGACAGCGACAATTCTGCAACTGAGCAAATTTCAGTGTTTTTGATTTGATTACATTATTGAATAATTTTTATTATAATTAGATTACTATTTTTTATAATTATTTATAGTTATTTATTATATTATAATTTATAATTTTGTGTTTCATATTTATCATACCCGGGATGTCTACTAGACTCTGGTTTGCTTAGGTTTAAGTAAGTAATTACTAAGAATCGCAGGCCTATAATACATAACACCAAATTTTCATGCAAAATAATTGTACCGCTTTTGGTACATAATTCCAGAAAGAATCATACCGCCAGGGAGGTTAAGGCAACGCCTATACAGCGAGAACCTAATGCTTAAGATCATCAACAGGGGGTTGCTAGGTGAACTGACCCAGTTCACAGACATAACTGAGGTTGTCCCTCCTCCTCCACCTCCTCCTCCTCCTCCTCCTACTACTCCTCCTGCCACAACCTCTCCTCCTGATCCCCAGCTTCCGAGGAAGCAAGCAACAAAGGCTGCAGAGAAGGCTGGAGAGAAGGCTACAAGGAAGAGGAAAAAATAATGACTGCTGTAGTACCACAGACTGGGGACATATCTGACTTATCTGCTGCTGTTCCTGACCTCTGGGAGTTCAAGCCAAGATTGGGCTTCTTTTTTTTTATGAATTCAAGAGTTTGGTTTTCACATCTTGGATTGTTGTTGTGGGGTCCAAAGGATGCACAAATGCAAGCAGGCTCTCCAGTGCTGCCTTCCCCTTTAATTTGTAATGTACCTAAATAAAGGATTCTTTTGTTTTGCTTAAAATACTTGACTATGTGATTTCTATTTTAAAAGAGAGTTTGCTAGGGAGTAGGCAGGGACATTTCTAATAATATTATTGTTATTAACAAGGGACACAAACCTCCTTGAGGCAAAATTAGACAAATTTAGAAGGTTGGTGTGGTAACTTTACACACAAATAATTATAAAAAAAAAAATACAATACGAAATCTAAAATAAAAAAATAAGCCTAAATATATCAAAGAAGCCCCCAAAAAAATAAGAAATCTAACTTAAATAAAATGAAAAAAAACCCCACAAACACCAAAAAAATTTTTTTTGTGATCTTTCCATTTACTTATGAATTTATGAGGGAGATCTGGCTTAACAAGAATATTTTACAATCATTAGATCAATTAGGAATTACTTAAGAAACAAGTTTGGCATAACTCTGAATATCATTAGCAAAAGAAGGTAATTATTTAAGCATTATCAAAAGAAGAACGGAATGCACAGCATTAAAACGATGCTATTATTTCCACCGTGACGAATGTGCCATCTCCATTTCAAACACTAGCTTTACCAAAACGTGCGCTCCCGTCTCATACTTGATTCTGAGCATGCGCGTTTTTTTTTCACCTCGTAAAAAAACGACATGAAAAACTACGTGAAAAAATAGAGCACGTTCGAAATTTTTAATGGCCGTTTTTCACGCCGTTAAAAATGCTCTGGAGCATACACACGATCGGTTTTAATGGCCATTTTTAAAAATGGCATTTTTAACGGCATGAAAAACGATTGTGTGTATGCGGCATTAGACCTCAAGTGAGTCAACACCATCAATCGGGAGCTAGAGGGTAACTTGATAAGGTATTCTACAGCAAGGTAAAGGACAACAGGTGTGTGATTTCTCCATATTACTTTTCATTCTTAGCAATTCTGGGTGCCAGGTTTGGCGATATGGTGTCCATTGTGGATATTTGTTTTGTGCCCTTTTGTTAAAAAACAGGCCTGATTTACAGTGTTAGTTTCACCTCACTCTCAGTGATACCGATTTATTATCCAGTTAACAGGCAGTTGAATTTGGAAGCTCAAATAGAGGGATAGCAGAGTGATCCAACAGGTTATACATTGTGGTAGAAGTGCCTAGATTGCCTACTGGTTAAAAGGAATTACAAATCCTTTGGTAGATAAAACAGCTTAGGTATGTGTATTTCAACTGTTTATTTAGCTATTTGTTTTCTATATCAATTTAAGGGTGTTTTATAGGCTTGTGCACAACGGAAAAATTTGGTTAGTTTCGGTTCGTTTCTTTTCGGTCCTGTTGATTCGTAATCATTCGTAATTTTGCTAGACGGGATTTTTCGTGTTCGGACTAATTCGTATTTTCGCAAGCGACATTTTTCGTTGAATTTTTAGTTGATTTATAATTCGTACTTTCGGTAGAGTACATTGTTTTTCGTTGATTCTGGACACAACTCCTACTTTCGTAACTTTTTTTGGGTTCGTTGATTCATAATTTTCTGTGTCTCTCTAACGACGACACTGCCTATTATGCCTAATGTGCTTCGAATGGATTTGTACTTTTCTAAATACATAGCGGTTATTTGTAACGATTCGAAATCTCGTATTTTACTTTCGTTTTTTACATGCGGCTATAGCCTCCGCCCCTGTACACCATTTTGAGAGGGTTCAGCACGGTGAGGGAGAAGCAGAGAGCAGAGCAGAGTGTTATTGTGCTTCGAATGGATTCAAAATCTCGTATTTTACTTTAGTTTTTTACATGCGGCTATAGCCTCCGCCCCTGTACACCATTTTGAGAGGGAGTTCAGCACGGTGTGGGAGAAGCAGAGAGCAGAGCAGAGTGAGTGTTATTGTGCCTCGTATGGATTCGTACATTCGTAACTTTTTCATAACGAATTATGCCGAAGACATTCGGGCATTCGCTATTTGCGGTATAATTTATTTCGGATTCGGTCTTATTCGTAATTGCTTTGTTCGGAAATTCGAATGCTTCCGAATGTCCGAAAGTTGCTAAATTCGGACGAATTTCGATTCGTTACGAAACGAATTGCACAAGCCTAGTGTTTTATTCTTCACAAAATGTGCACCTCTGTGTACATATCCTTGCACACCTATTCCTCACTGGATGGGTTGTTGGTATAATTGTAAACATATATAATATAAAAAGAAAAGAGCACTGTTTCTGAAGATTATTGCACCCATTTAGCTATATATCCCCTGGCAAGCATGCTCCATGTCCATCTATCCTCTTTCCCCTACTGTTGCACTCCTCTTTAAGCTGGCCATGCACAGAGAAAATTTCGTCCAGTTGAACTGGCTGAAATTTGCTCAGTGGGTGGCCCTGCCGGCCCCAGCTCTTACTGATTATTCAGTCAACTTTTGTCTAAGCAGCCTGTTGGGGAATTGTTACCCAATTAATAAAATAACTCAATACCGTATTTTCCGGCGTATAAGACGACCTTTTACACCTAAATTTCACAGCCAAAAAACGGGAGTCGTCTTATATGCCGGGTGAAGCGGCCGCCAGATGGATGTCAGCCCGCTGGATGCTCGGTAATACAGTATGCACTGCTCAGCCAATCCCGGCGGGCGATGCACTCTGTTGATGGATACAGAGCCTGCTAAGCCTGCTCGGATTGGAGTAACAACCTCTGCCAATCCGAGCAGGATACATTACACCGAGTCAGAGAGGCGCAGGCTGATGATGTCACAGCCTCTGCCAATCCGAGCAGGCTTTGTATTCACTAATAGAATACATCGCTTGCCGTGATTGGATCAGCGCAGTATGGCTCCAACTTCGATTGAGAAGAAGGAAATTTAGGCAATATGAAGCCTCAGAAGGGGGGTCGTCCTATACAGTGAATATAGGCAAAAATTTAGGAAATACAGTACATTAGGGGGTCGTCTTATACAACCGGTCGTCTTATACACTGGAAAATACTGTAGGTTAATTTGCCTGCACTGTTTACATTTTTCAATCTTCACAGGCTGAATGAAAGAAATCTAGAAATGTATTTCCAGCTCTACCAGCAGTCCATTGTGAAAAGGAACCTCTTGTTTTCTTTCAGCAGTCCCTGAGGCTCCCAGCTTAAAATCAGCTTCACACCTCCATGGCTCATACAATGCATCACTCTCTGCTCTCTTCCATGGTGTGGCACTCCTCCCACACACTCTTATCAACATTACATTCGCCCACTGTTATTTCTGCTTCTCTCTCCCTTTGTTGTCGTCCTGTTCCCCTTCTGAAGTACACAGACTCTGGAATGGTTGCATGCCCATTAAGAGAAGGTTGTGGGCAATACCCACTAATAGCATACAGAAAATGTTGTGCACTCACACACACAACATACACATGCAGTCAGAGCAGACGCATGCACAGTGAGAGTAGAAATAAATGCAGTCAGAGCACACACATACACAACTAGCACCGACCAATGCACAGTGAGAGAAAAAACAGAGCAGATATAGTCACAAATTAGCTATTTCAGTGATTCCCATATGCAAAAAAGAAAGTATTCTATTATAAGATGTTTGCTCTTTTGATTGCATATTTTTTAGGCAGTAAAGGTGAAATTTACCAATCATTCAATGTAGTGAATCAATTGCTGTAGTTTAAAATACATGCAGCAGGAAGATACACCTGCAGTAAGTGATCACCAAAGGTCACACTTACTACTTTTAAAGTGATACTAAAGTCAAAATTTTTTTCGTTTAAAAATAACAAACATGGTATACTTACCTGCTCTGTGCAGTGGTTTTGCACAGAGCTGCCCAGATCCTCCTCTTCTTGGGTTCCTCACTAGTGCTCCTGACCCCTCCCTCCTGCCGAGCCGCTGCTCTATGTGTCTGTAACAAGCCCGTTACAGTGTCCATTCAGACATGGAGCAACGGCTCGGCCCTGCCCTTCGCTCTCCTTATTGGCTCACTGACTTGCTGTCTTAGCCAATGAGGAGGGAGAGTCCTGGACAGCCGAGACTCTCATACAACATTGCTGGATCAAGATGGGGCTCAGGTAAGTATTAGGGGGGCTGCTACACACAGAAGGTTTTTTATCTTCATGCATAGCCATGCATGAAGATAAAAAACCTTCTGACTTTAGAACCACTTTAATGATAACCATTGGTGTCTTATAGTAAAACAATTTGCACCAAGGCAGTTTCGGTTAAGATAATCCTCTATGAAAACCCTTGCGTATTGTATATAATAAGTCTATGAGAAAATTGTGACATTTAGTTTTTGGAGGCTGTTAATACAGGTCACACAATGCATTAACAATATGTAGAAGATAAGGGCTTTATGTTTTAGACAAGTACATAGATTTATGTCACAAAAAAAGATAAAAAGAAGAGGGCGCACCAGCCTTGTGCATTATCCCAAGATAATTTATTAATAAAAACTATTTAAAAAAAACACTCACAAACATGTGGAAAATGATTGCTTGTAAAAGCCAACTGTTTGTAGCAATCAGTCCTGGAACTGCCAGTCTCCATATAGCAAGAGGGAAGACATCAGGACCACTGCTGGCTGACGCGTTTCAAAGGAGTACCTTCTTCCTCAGAGCCTCCTTATAGTAAAACAATTTGCACAGAGGAAGTATCTGTTAAGATAATCCTCTATGAAAACTCTTGTGCATTGTATATAATAAGTTTGTGAGAAAATTGTGACATTTAGTTTTTGGTTAGTTAGTACAGGTCACACAATGCATTAACAACATGTAGAAGATAATGGCTTCATGTTTTAGACACATACATTTTTTTTAAAATAACAAGCATGTCATACTTACCTGCTCTGTGCAATAGTTTTGCACAGAGGAGTTCCGATCCTTTTCTTCTCGGATCTCCCGCTGCTGCTCCTCCCTCTTGACCAATGCCCCCAATAGCAAGCCGCTTGCTATGGGGGCACTGGCACATGCTCACTCTCGAGCCCTGCTCTATGCATCTAATAGACACCACTCTCTCCTAAATGGTTTACTGGCTGTGATTGACAGCAGGGTGAGCCAATGGCTCCTGCGGATGTCTCAGCCAATGCGGAGAGAGAGATCCTGGGACAGTCAAGTTTCTCCTGTGCACATCACTGGATCGAGAGGTGGCTCTGGTGAGTATTGTGGGGGAATTTGCTATGGATCTGTGACCCCTTGAAGACTGCATATGCTGCCTATCCTATTCCCCCTCAATCATGATGATGCTAGCTTTCAACAATATTTGTGGTTGCATAGAATGCATGAAGGTAAAAAACCTGAGCCTTTACAGTCACTTTAATACTGTAGCTTCTCTACTCATAGGCCCCATGGCCGTAACACAGCCGTAAAAATGTTACTGATCAACAGGGCAAGAAACAGAAGTTCCTGTGTAATGATCAGTAAATAGATCTGTTTTCTTTGTGCGTTACAATTGTCCTGCAATTTTTTTCAGTGGTATCCGTGTATACTCGTGTCCTCTGTCACTGACTTTTGGATTTTGTGGTACAGATCTGAACAGATCATGTTTATGCACCTGTGTGAATGTCGCTATTGAAAACAATGCAGCTGGGTTCAGATCCATAAATAAAAAAATGCTTGTAAATGCGTTTTTTACAGCCGTGTAAATGTAGCCTTAGAACTGTTATAAAAGTTATAAAACACTATGCAAGCCACATAAAACGCTGTTCTTTTTAAGGAATAGGAACACTTTGCTAGCTTACTGTATATGAAAACGTTGAATCCAGATTTTTCAAAAACAACCTAAAATTGGCTTTGTATATTAAGGAATGGGTTTCCATATGAATATATAGATTGTGTCAGTTTGAATTTTATTGAACAACTTTGGTAATAGCTGCACTTTTAAAATATGCCATGTAGTGAGACCACCATTTTTGGGTATGTACAGGTGCTGTTTTTTAGTGCAGTATACTGTACAACGCAATCAACATGCAGTGATGTCTATTCAATGGAATCATCTGAATACCATCATCTGTTGCTATGGGGGGGACCACATGGCATATTCATTTTGGCCCAGAACACCAGCTACAGCATGGACTATTTCTGAGGCAATCACCATATAGGAGCACATGAATGGTCTTAAGATGATTTTGGGACAGGATGCAGAAAACACAGCAACAACCAACAAACCAGCAAAATGGTAACCACATGGAAAAAAAAATCCTATATTATGTACCCATCATTTTCTAGTTTCTTTTCAAGTAGAATGCATTGTTCAATTACCTAGCTGATCTGGGATTTGATAACATATGCATGATTAGTTATAATATAGTTTATCTGTCTAACTACAGTATATAGAAACAGCAACATATGTATTATTTTAATTACCCTAATTGTAACTCCAGCTTAAATTTAGTTACTGTACACTTTGGACCATTTTGTAATTTATAAATACAAGGTTATATTGTATCAAGTTAATTTATACTGGTTCAGTGAGTTTATGTCTTTGCTCAAACTACAATATTTACTCAAGATAAACTTTAGACTTTCTTATTTGCGACACTTCTTGACATAATCCTATAGTTTAAAATTCCTAATGACAGCTGGACTTTGGCTGTCTAGCAATATACTTATGAAATCATAGTAAAGTCTATGCTGGCAAAGAAGTAGGCTGTTTAGACAATAAAAATAATTCAGTCAATATTCTTATGTAACACTAATGCCGCGTACACACGATCGGAATTTCTGACAACAAATGTTCGATGTGAGCTTTTGGTCGGATATTCCGACCGTGTGTAGGCTCCATCGGACATTTGCTGTCGGAATTTCCGACAACAAATGTTTGAGAGCTGGTTCTCAATTTTTCCGACAGCAAAAGTTATTGTCAGGAATTCCGATCGTGTATATCCTATTCCGACGCACAAAAATCATTGAACCTAATTTTTCTCGGCTCGTTGTAGTGTTGTACGTCACCGCGTTCTTGGCGATCAGAATTTCCGACAACATTTCTGTGCCCGTGTGTATGCAAGACAAGTTTGAGCGAACATCCATCAGTAAAAAATCCACGGTTTTGTTGTCGGAAATTCCGATCGTGTGTACGTGGCACAACAGCTTTGCAATTTCTGCCAATGCTGGTGCTCAGTAGGGTTGAGGAAACAAATTCATGCAAAATGAGATCTGTTTTTTTTTTTTCTTCGCCCAAAAGCAATTTTTAGAATTCTATGGCTATACGATTATTTTAGGTGACTGGTGGGCTCCCCCATTATTCTTAGTACATAGTTTGTCTTGAAAATGGAGTTTACCATCCACATGAATAGGCACTCTCAGTAAAGTACAGATGCAGACTAAAGATGAGCCAAACACCCCCCGGTTCGGTTCGCACCAGAACTTGCGCGAACATGCGAACACCGTTAAAGTCTATGTGACACGAACATGAAAAATCAAAAGTGCTCATTTTAAAGGCTTATATGCAAGTTATTGCCATAAAAAAGAGACCTGGGTCCTGCCCCAGGGGACATGTATCAAAGCAAAAAAAGGTTTATAAAACAACCGTTTTTTCAGGAGCAGGGATTTTAAGAATGCTTAAAGTGAAACAATAAAAAATGAAATATTCTTTAAAATATTGTGCCTGGGGGAAGGGTCCACTTAGTCTGTCTGTAAAGTAGCGCATTTTCCCCATGTTTAGAACAGTACCGCAGCAAAATTACATTTCTAAGGGCTCTTTCACACAGACGGACCGTCCAGGTCCGCCTTTCAGTTTTTTAGGCGGACCTGAACGGATGCTCCATTGTACCGCTATGGAGCCACGGATGTCAGCGGTGACATGTCCGCTGACATCCGACACGCTCTGATCCGCCAAAGTGTGACGGAGGAAAACCCTACTTTTCCATCCGTCTGCAGATCGGATCGGATGACAACGGACTCTACGGTCCGTCGTCATCCGATCCCCCATAGGGGAGAGCGGCGCTCTGACAGGTCGGTCCCTGCACAGTGAACGGAGACAGACCTGTCATCCGCCGGCTCAGCGGGGATCAACGGAGCGATCCCCGCTGAGCAAGCGGAGGTTCACGGGGTGGATCATTACTTATCCGTCCCGTGTGAAAGGGGCATAAAGGAAAATCTTTAAAATTGCTCACGGCTGTAATGTATCGCCAGATCCCGTCAATATACATAAAAAATCATTGGAAAAAACAGCACGGGCACCCCCCCCCTGTCCATACCAGGCCCTTCGTGTCTGGTATGATATTAAGGATAACTTGTATGTTCCCCCAACCCATGATGTTTGTTTCTTGATTTAGACATATATTGTACACTGCACTATATACCCTGCACTGTATTATATATACTACACTGACTGCACTTTATACTCTGAACTGCAGTATATATACTATATGGACTGCATTATATACTCTGAACTGCAGTATATATACTATACGGACTGCACTATATACTCTGCTGCAAAATTGGGCCTTAGGTGTTGGTGGTGACAGAACATTGCCCGTTCTGTGCCATTTGCCAGTCCTCCACTCACACGGCAAACTGGTGTTACAACGCAGAGGCCAGATGCTCCTTCACCTTCTCTAGTGCCGGCCAGGGCATGCCAGCACCGCGCAGCAGCCCCAGGTGGACAAGTTGGGACGGCCTGTCCTGTCACTGTGGAGAGCGCAGATCTGCAATAACTTTCATTTTGGTACCTGCAACTTCAGCCAATGTCATTAGCATAGGCTCGGGTGCATGGCTGTCCAAGGCAGACATTTTGGATGCTTTCAAACTGCTACCCATCGAACCGTATCTGTGGCAGTGGCATGGCATCAAATGGAAAGGCTCGTACTACTTCACCACTGTACTGACCTTCTGCTCAAAGAGCAGTCCGTGGCTCTTCGACACTTTCGCTCAATCCCTTACCTGGATCCTGGCTCACCAAGGGCAGTGCCAGAAAGTCATCCACTACCTTGATGACTTCCTGATTGAACGGCCCGGCGATCCCCCATCAGACTTGGACAAGTTAAGAGTGGTATTTGGCAATCTTAACGTGCCCATAGCAGAGCATAAAGTGGAAGGCCCGGTGCAGTCCATCACCTTCTTAGGCATCACTCTTGACACCCGCTCCATGCAGGCCAGCCTACTTCCCGACAAACTGTCCCAGATCAGGTCCGTCATTTACACCTTCTCCCTTTCACGAGGGTGTACCAAGAGACAGCTACAATCCCTGTTAGGGATGCTGAATTTTGCCATGGGGATTGTCCCTCAAGGGCGATCCTTTATTTCACGCCTCCTGGCCTTCCTCTCACGTGACCCCAATCAAGTCCTCAGGCTGGACCAAGCATTAATCGCTGATCTGGCAATGTGGGATGAGTTCCTCAAAAACTGGAACATCGTATCTATGATCGTTCCAGTATCATCAGCTTCGTCACCTCAGACGCTGCAGCCTCCACATGCATTGCTGCAATATTTGGCCCTCATTGGTTCACAGGTCCATGGCCACAAGAGATTCTCCTGACCCCTGGGTTTAGCAAGTCGTCTTCCTTATTTGAACTCTACCCTACTGGTGCCCAGTAGCGGTCCTCGACCAGTTGTTGACACACCTGCCTAGCCAGTCTGGCTCTAGCCCATTGTTGCCTTTTCCTGCTAGCCCCCTGAGTGCTAGCCAGTTCACTAGACACTTTATTATCCTCCTGGCTAACCTAGGCCTCAACCCCAGATGGTTTTGTGGGCACTCCTTTCGGATCGGAGCGGAATCAGCCGCATCTCAGCACTGGGTGCCAGAATATGTTATCAGGAGACTGGGTAGGTTGAAATCCGCTTACTTTGCCCGATACATTCCAAACCCTCGGGTGGAAATGTTGCAAGCCTGCAATCTCACAGGATCCATAAAATACTACTTCCCTATCCTGGTATTTTTGCCCCCTTTTTGGCATACCGACCAGCTGACCAGGGCACACCTCAGGTCTGTGTTATGTTGTGGGTCTTGTGGCATCTTTATGTGGTTCCATATCTGTCTCTGTTGAAGGACTCTGACCATAAATATGAAGGCCAGTATGGTGGCCTGAATTTATGGGAGGAGTCTGGGGGTATATAAGCAGCCCACTCACCTGCATTCCTTGTCGGTTCCGCTGCGAGACACCCTCTCACCCATTCCCCTTTTTAGGGCACCTTCTCGCGCATCCCTCATTAACAATCATTACTTATCGTGGGTATGCTCCCTTTTTTGGCATACTGACAAGCTGACCAGGGAACACCTCAGCTCTGTGTTATGTTTTGAGTCTTGTGGCGTCTTTATGTGGTTCCATATCTGTAACTGCAAAACAAAAGAACACATTTTTCTGGACAGCCGCACTCCAAATAAAAATTGCCTTTATTGTAAAAAATCCAACACCACACTACAGGTCACGGCACACTGGTCAAGCTGACGTGTTTCACACTGTACTAGTGTTTAATCATGATGAAGAAGAATTTGTTCTTTTGTTTTGCCTCATACGTGCATTGCCTGCACCCGTGGTTCTGGGAGAAGTGATTACCTTGAAGACATCCACACCTGAGCGGCTTCACTTTCGTTGTTTCAATATCTGTCTCGGTTGAAGGACTCCAACCATAAATATATATATATATATATATATATATATATATATATATATATATATTAGGGCTGTGGAAATTAACTATTAATTCCTCGATTAATCGATTAATGTTTTTGATCGAACAAAATTCTTTTGATCGGTACTCACCTCTCCGCCGGCTTCCGGGTCTTCAGGGAGTTCCGTCGGAGATCCGGTGACATCACGGACACCGGCGGGTCTTGCCGTGTCCATCTGAAGGGCTTCTTGGCTGTGCCTTCATATCTACATGCTGGCGGGACCTTACTATCTGCCACACGCAAGGGCTGTTACACTTCCCTCTATCACTTCCCTCTATCAACCTGGGATTCTACAGCCATCCACTGGGAGTTGTGATTGTTCCCTTCACGGGACATCTACATGCCGACGGACTGATGTTAACCCCTCCTCATCTGGATTCAGCAGTGGTATCATTGTACACATTTTTATACCAGTATCATACTTAGCTACATGTTTTTATGACTGCTTTTGCTACCGTTAGGTATTCCTTTTTTTTTTTTTTAGATTTTATCTCCAGTGCAATATTTACTTTGTTACCAACTTGAAGACTATAAAAGTTTTAATGCTATTCCCATCGAGCGCTGCCTTTGTGTGTTTTTTGTATCCTGCTATCCATTTTTCCAGTGGTTGGTAGCTGCACTGGGAACCGGCCTGCAAGGAGATCAGCTAAAAGTTGTTGGATCTGTATGTGCGTTATAATTAAAGGAACACTAAAGGTTCCCGTTTTTTTTTTTTTTTAAAATAACAAACATGTTATACTTACCTCCACTGTGCAGCTCGTTTTGCACACAGTGGCCCCAATCCTGGTCTTCTGGGGGTCCCTCGGCGGCTGTCTCGGCTCCTCCCCGCAAGGAGCTCGCATGGTGTGGAGTTACTGCGGGCACGCTCCCGTGATACAGCGGCGTCCATAGCCGCCGACTGTATCACTCGGCCCCGCCCCCGGCGCGCCGCGTCATTGGATGTGATTGACAGCAGCGCCAGCCAATGGCTGCGCTGCTTTCAATCCATCCACAGTAGCCAATCAACGGCCAGCCACAGGAACTCGGAGGATGACAGGAGCAAACGCGGGACTTTCGAGGGGCCAGGTAAGTAAAACGGGGGCTCGGGGGGGGGGGCAGTATTGTCGAATGTTTTTTCACCTTAATGCATAGGATGCATTAAGGTGAAAAAACATGTACATTTACAACCCCGTTAATCAAAATTTGTAGATTAATCGATTTAAAAAAAAAAAACGATTAATCGAACACAAAATTTTTAATCAGTAACAGCCCTAATATATATATATATATATATATATATATATATATATATATATATATATATATATGAATTATAATAATAATATGCCATCATTATATCTGTATATATGAAAAAAAAATGTGCCATCATGCATTTGTCCACTTTACCAGCTACGTGTCACATGCTTCATTTAGTCCCAAACCCTTTCCTCTTAAATTTCCGATTCTGTCATGCCTAGTCTTTAAGTATCAGGTCATAATTTGCATATGTTTTATTTGAATGATGCACATCAATATGGGGTTGTGAGAAGTGTTAGCAGTTGTTGTTTTAGATCATTACATTGGATATAGTTGCTCACAAGATCTTAAGTATCTTATAATTTGCAGATATTATTTTGGAGCCAAGGTGTGTTAACTATTAGCAAATTAAAAGTAGATTCACCTTTAAATCGGGTTCTTCTCTGCTTCTAGAATAGACTTCTTAACAGTTTGACTGGTTGTTATGGACTGTGCTGCCTAAAAATCAGCCATTGGGCACAGCTTGACACCTTGCCTCCAGAATGATGTAACAGGAGGAAGGTAAAGCCCTAGAGCTGAGGACAAATGTCAAGATGGCCATACACCTGGGGTACAGCTCCTATACTTTTCTTTGGCAATCTTCCATGTCCTTTGTATCTGCAAGGACAGGAAACATATTTTTAGCTATCCACGCAGACCTATTATCAGGGCTTTTTTCCTCAGAGAATAGGTGCAGGTACTCCCCCCTTTCGAGTCACCTTGTCTTCGCTCCTACCCACCTTTGAGCACATCTCTTGGCACCACCCCCTAGCCACCTCCCAGTCCACCCCTTTTAGAAAATACAGAACAAAGTATCTTTTTTTTTTTAGTGCCAAGTAATTTGTATGGAATGTGTTAATTATAACAAGAAAAGCAGTAAAATAGATATCTCCAGCAATTACAGACTCCAACACCAACAATAGATCCCCCAGCAACAGTAGATGCCCCCACTAAAACAATAGACCCACTTCAGCAACAATAGACACCCTCCAGCAAAAATATATCTCCCAGCAGCCAACATCAGCAGACCCTTCAGCAGCCAGCAAGACATCTCCCTCAACAATAGATCCCCCACCAGCAAAAACAGACCCTCACAAATATAGACCCTATTTTTTACCTTAATGCATTCTTGCATTAGGGTAAAACATGTTCAGGTATCAGTATGCCCCCCCCCCCTTTTACTTACCTGAGCCCACATTTGTTATTTTTAAAAAAAGCATTTACAATCACTTTAAGCCAAAAAGAAAACACAACTCTCTAATCACAGACATGAAAATACACTTACGAAACATATTTCCAAGAGTAATGAAGATCTGCAATTAAAAGGATCACAATTGACATTTCTGAATGCGATCTGGATATGTTTGCATCTTTATGAAGCACACACTGGTACATGCACATTTTAAATCAGAACTTCACTCTCTCAATCAACGTTGACTATCTTTAATTCTCATGCTGCTAGCATTAGTAAATACATAGGTGTAGCGGGGTCCCTACTTAGGGAGTCGCTATGCTTCAATTTAGGGGTGACCTGAGCGGTAGTTGGCTTGGGTCTTCTAATTATTTGGACTCTGTCTTGCTGCTGTGTCACCTGGCGTGCAGTTCCCCTTTAGGCATATAGGTGATACTGTCACTTATACCCGGGGTTGAACCACAGATGATGAAGTGGCTATTGGATGTCCTCTCTCGGCTGCCGTGCTGTGGGCGGTTCCGGCCTGCTGTGCATGCCAGGAGAGGATATATAAAGGGCAGACGCCATTGTTTAGTGTGGTAGTGCCCGGGGACCTGTACCCGGAGGAGTGTACCCCTCTAAGGGGGGGGGGGTGCCCAACTTTGACTGAGGAGTCTCGGGCACCTTCGGCCCGAGACTGCGGAGTTCCAGGTAGGCCCAGTACCTTCAACTGGGTCTACAACCAGAAAGGAAACCCAGGGAGCCCAGGTGAGGGCAACCGCTCTGACATAGAGGAAACCGGTGGAGGATGGGTCCTATCAAGGAGGCGAGTGATCCAAGATTGCTGTCTCGGGAGAGGCCTGGTGTCCTGTCAGACGGGAAGGATTCCTTTCTTTGCAGACTGCCTTTGCGGAGTGTCGTTATTAAAGGAGGGATATCCTCGACTTTGTCCTCGAAGGGGACTAAGTCACTGTTCGAGCTTCATGCTGGCTGCTAGTGCTATTGAGTGACTATCCGGGTGAGCTGTATCCACTCGGGATCAAGTGGCGACGAAGCCAAGAGTGTGCCTGAATCAGTTCTATTCTGCTAACCCCTTTCCTCTCTTCAACTTTCTGGTTACTCAAGCAAATAAGAGAAAATAAACTCTTGTTGGAGTTGAAGTGTTGTGTGGACATTGACCTTCTTTGGGAAAGGTAAAGACTTGCCTCTATAACCTAGAGGGAAGAACCAGTGAAGGGAAGCAACTCGCTGCGGGACTCAAATACATAACATCATCCGACCTCTAATCCAGAGGACGCGGGCATGTGGCATGGTGTGTCTGATCCATTAAAGGAAGGTAAGGGGGAAAAGGATCTGTGTGCTACATAGGAAAGAACATCATATTTATTTGCTTTAAACTTTTTTTTTTTTTTTACATTTATTTATTTACTTCCCTGTTTCTAGGCCTAGGCACATGATGTTATGCATCCCAGGAGTCTTCAGGAGGGGAGGAGGGGTTTCTCAACTAAGCGCACCCCCCTGCCTGCATACTAGAGCTAAGGGCAGATGGATTCCTTGAAGTAAATGCTACATTAATCGCCTGCACTTACTAAAGATAGCCATGGCCAAAAATGCTAAGAGGTGCTTTTCACAGTGGTTTTCCAGCAAAATTAAGCAAGGAGACATGGATGGATGGGTGAGTTTGCTTTGAATATTACATATGAATAAAATAGAGGTTTAGGTTTGTGGTGCTCAGATGTAGTGTAGTTCCTCTTTAAATAGTGCCCATATTGAGATGGTGAGTGTTACAAAGCAGGGGCTCAACCAACAGAATGTGGGTGTGCACCTAATGCATTAATAAACTTCTGACAGCTCACAACATTGTATAAAATAAATTTAGAGGCAATTTCCTTAGGTACTGTTATTTTCTACTAGGTAAGACCCTTATTTGGTTTAAAAGCTTGAAGTCTATGACATGGATTCAATAAGCTGCTGGAAATGATCCTTGCTTATTTGACGGTACCATATCGTTCCTTCTGATTTATAGGGCGCACATTCCTGCTGTGAACATTCCCCCCTCCAATAATGTATGCTGACCCTACCATCAGTAGAATGACAGGAACGGAGGTTTTTCTTGCTAAGATTAAGTTGTTTTATAAATTTCCAGCCATCTAGTTTTATTGATTTTATAGTCACTGTGGCTTCATTATCCTGTGGTCTTCTGTTGCTGTAATTAATAGACATGTGCACACTGAAATATTTCGTTTCGGAATTTAGTTTTCGTCCGAAAAATAAATTTATTTAGTTACTCCCGAAATTCGTTTTTATTTATTTAGTTTTTCGTTAGAAATTGCATTCGTCCGAAAATCTGAATTAATTAAGGTCGAATCTGTCATTGAAGGCTTATGGTGTCTGTCGAATGTTCAAAGAAGATTCGACGGAGCAGTGAAACTGTACGACGCTGCAATCATACATTTCCGGTCGAATGTTCCGCCCACAAGCTATAGAAGAATTCTAATGTTGTATGACTAGTAATAATTATATTTATTCATTACTATTACTAGTCAACCAACATTAGAATTCTTCTATAGCCTATGGGCGGATGCATTTGACCGGAAATGTACGATTGCAGCGTCGTACAGTTTTGCTGCACCGTCGAATCTTCTAACTTTCGATGCTTTGTCGAATCTTCGTCATTCTAGCTATTTTACTGCTCCTCCTCTTTGGTTACAATCCGCCAATAACATTCATCATCAACTTTATTTTTATTTTACTTCCCCCACCCAATTCCAGCAGTGATCTTTTCTCTCTATGTCGAATCTTTTCTCTCTATAATAACAAATCTTTTCTCTCCTATGTCAAATCTTTTCTCTCCTATGTCAAATCTTTTCTCTCTATAATGTCAAATCTTTTCTCTCCTATGTCGAATCTTTTCTCTCCTATGTCGAATCTTTTCTCTCCTATGTCGAATCTTTCTCTCCTATGTCGAATCTTTTCTCTCTATAATGTGGAATCTTTTCTCTCCTATGTAGAATAATCTTGGACTAATAGAGTTAAGGTTAGGCACATTCGACCACAGGTTCGATAGACACAGATTGTTATTGTCAGCGTCACGTCGAATCTCCTATCTATATCGAACTGTTGTAGCAACGAAAACGAAAATAAAGCATTTGTTTATGTCGGATCTTTCGGTTTTCGGATTCTGTGCTTTCGTTTTCGTTTGTTAAAACGATAACGAAAATAGCTGAAATTCGGACGAAAATGCATTCGGACGAAAACGAATGCACATGTCTAGTAATTAACCAAATTAAGGTCATAAACCTGGGCAATTTAAACTGAGAAAATTATGACAAATGCATTAACAGTGATTATCTTCAGTGAAAGTTACATGTCAATGTGATCAACATATCAAGGTATATAAGCAGCTGATGTAGTATACAAATCTTGACATTTCCTATAAAGTCTAACTTGACCTAGCTCCTTTTGTCCACCTAGGTCATACCTGGTAACTTGCAGGAAATGATGCATAAATACCAAAGTTTTGTTAACGTCGTTGGATCATTGCCAGACCAGTCAAGATCACTGGGTAGGCCAGCTTGTCGGAGAATGTCTAAATATGCGTAAATATTGCCAGTCACTTGAATCACATGCACTGTCTGGTTGTGGTGAGCTTCCATAAGTGATTGGGCCTTGCTACCATCTTCACCCAACACCTGGCACGGGTCAGCTTCTTCCACCTGTTGCCTGGGTGCAATGATTCTGCTGCAGGGGCATCCTATGGGGCTAGGAGCCTGGGAACCAGCCATGAGCAGAGCATTGCAAGTACTTCCACTCCTGCCTCTTTATACTTAGTGGACAGGCAGATAATGAGCTGGCCATATGAACTGCACTAGGACAAGAATGATGACTCGAAGACAATGTACTCTGAGCTACTAGTGGAGGACAGGAAGAAACTGGGAATCTTCCACAACTAGCTTTCTTTCGAAAATCTTATCTAACAATTTTCGTTCATATTTCGCACCATTAGTGGGCTGCAGTAACAGCCGATTTTCGTGCGGCCATCGAATTTTAATAATCCAACATGTTGGATATTTTTTGAAAAAACAAACGATTTTATAATCAATGATGGGAAAATCGTGCGAGAAATGTAATCAAAAAAGAAATGCGCATGTGCAAGAAAAGAAAATTCCCGGAAAGAAAAGAAGATTCCCGGAAAGAAATGAAGATTCCCAGACACAAAAATTTTTTTCTGTAGGAACATGAGGTGAAATTGAAGGTTTGGTCGGTCGAATTTCTAAATCAATGGTGGCACCATCGGATCAATAAACGCACAAATTTTCTGATTTTCAAAAGAAAGTTCTTTCAAAATTCGACCCGTGTATGGCAGCGGGAGGGAGGAGGGGGATGGGGTGGGAGGGAAATTATATGCGGGAGGGGGACTCAGCAAGATGACAACAATAAATTACATGATGTATAATGTACGGGGATTAAACACACCCTCAAAGCAACATAAGATCCTTAAAGAGCTTAAACACTACTCTGCTGATGTGGTGTCCCTGCAGGAGACCCATCTTACTCACGATACAAATGTGAAATTGTACTCCGCAGATTTTTCCACTTGGTACTATGCTGACTCTACAATAAGGAGAGCGAGGGGAGTGGCAATCGGATTTGCTAAAACTACGAGGTTCAGACTGGGGGACATGTTGACCGACCCGGAAGGTAGATATATATTCCTGAAGGGTAAATTATGTGAAATTACATGCACATTAGTTAATATATATGCTCCCAACAAGAATCCCATTAAATTTTTACATGAGGTACTAGCGAAATTAACGGATTTTAAGATAGGATACGTTATAATAATGGGCGACATGAAATTCTGTATGGACCCAGGGGTGGACAATACTTCCTGTGCACAGGAGACGAATAATGCTCAGTTAAAAAAAATTAAACAGAAAATGCATGCATGCCAATTAATGGACATATGGAGGGTCTTGCACTCTAAAGTATTTGACTACACATTTTTTTCTCCTGTGCACGGGACATATTCCAGAATAGACTATATTTTGGTGGACCACAGGGCCCTGGAAAATAATATGGAGTCAAATATAGAAATTTCCACGTTATCCGACCACTCCCCCGTGAGAATGAAAATTATGGTACCCGGTCTCCAAAGACAACCTTTTACATGGCAACTAAATGAAGAACTTCTTCATGACAAAGAAGTAGCAGAAATAGTAAGGAAAGAAATTTAGCAGTACTTTTTAATAAACGATACCCAAGATATTTCGGGGACCACTCTATGGGAGGCTCATAAAGCCTATATCAGGGGCATATTAATAGCCATCGGGGCAGGCAAGAAAAAAGAGAGGAAGTATAAAATCCAAACGCTAATAGATGACATACACAGAATAGAACAGGATGATAAAAAATTGCAGGGAGGACAACAGGAATTATATCAATCTTTGGTAATTAAGAGAGACGAATTAAAGGAGTTAATGGAGCAAGAGACAAAAATAACTATTAATAGAATAGCAAAAGAAAGATACCGGTGGGGGAATAAAGTAAGTAAACATCTAGCTAGAATTCTACAGAAAAAAAATCTAGAAACTTTATAGAAAAAATTCAAAAGAAGAATGGGGAAATGGTATACACGACTAGAGAGATAGCAGAAAGTTTTAAAACCTATTATGAGGCGCTATATTCAGTAAATCAGAAGGAAGAACAGGTAAAAGACAAACTAGAACAAATAAATCAATTTGTTAAAAATGCCAGATTACCTATAATACCTGAAAACGAAAGTCAAATATAAGATAAACTAATAACGGAGGACGAAATTAACAACGCGTTAAAAGAATCAGCCCCGGGTAAATGCCCTGGCCCAGACGGATTCACAACTTTTTATTTAAAAAAGTACAAATAAATTTTGACCCCGAGGATGGTCCGGTATATGAATGGTTTGGGGGTAGAGTATGACATGAGTAGGGAGGCCCTCCTGGCATCAATAACAGTAATTCCGAAGGAGGGAAAGGACGGCACGCTATGCTCAAGCTACAGACCCATATCTCTTCTCAATGCAGATACTAAATTATATGTCAAGATCCTCGCAGGACGGATGAAAGGCATGATGACAACATTGGTCCATCCGGACCAGGTAGGATTCATCCCAGGAAGAGAGGGGAGGGACAACGGGGTGAGAACGTTGCTCCTCCTCCAGCAAATGAAAAAAGAGGGGTCCCCCGGTCTATTCCTGTCGATTGATGCTCAAAAAAGCATTAGACAGGGTAGACTGGGGAATCATGATAAAAACGCTGGAAGCGATGGGCGTCGGTCCAAGAATGATTCAGTGGATTAAAGTACTGTACCACCATCCTAATGCAAATATAAAAGTTAATGGCGTGCCGTCCTTCCCTTTCGAGATGAAAAATGGGACAAGACAGGGGTGCCCCCTCTCCCCCCTTCTATTTTTACTGTCTTTAGAACCCCTCCTTGCAACGATTCGAAATAATCCCGGTATAAGAGATATTAGGGCAGGTGAGGAGGAACATAAGCTGGCAGCGTTTGCCGACGACGTATAGCTCTACATCACAAATCCGAGGATTACAATGCCTAACTTACTAAAAGTATTAAAACAATATGGCGACCTGGCAAACTTTAGAATAAATCTGACTAAGTCCGAGATTCTGAATATTAATTTAAGTAATCAGGAAACAGCTGATTTACAGAATGAATTCCCATTCCCTTGGAATAAAGAATTAAAGTATTTAGGAATTAAATTAGCGAATACGATGAGTACTATATATAAAATCAATTACATACCCCTACTCGACGAAATTAAAAATGAAATCAAGAGAGTAATGTATAGACCCCTATCATGGATAGGGAGGATTAGTACTGTAAAGATGGTATTGTTACCAAAGATTATATATAAATTCCAAATGGTACCTATGGCACTGTCACAATCCTATTTTTGCACACTAACAAGTATTATAAGGAGATTTATTTGGTTAAATAAGAAACCAAGAATATCATTAGCGGTACTCAAACAAAGGAAAAAACAAGGTGGGTTAGCAGTACCAGACATTAAAGAATATTATAAGGCTGTGGTGATATCCAGAGTAGTGGAATGGACTAGGAGACAAAGTGAAAAAAGATGGGTTAAACTAGAGAACACAATGAGCGAGGCACATTTAAGAAATATAGTTTGGAATCCCCCACAATTTAGACAATTAGGCGATAACACACATGCACTGACATTAAATGCACTAAAAATTTGGGATGCAACTCACAAAAAAGTAAGGGCAGATTTAATTCACCTCTAATCTTGTTGAAAGAAAATGATTACTTTCTACCTGGTAAAAGAGTAATGGGAGGAAACTGGATAATAAACGAGAATTCACATTTAAGAGACGTAATTAGCAGGGGAAAAATTTTATAATTTCATGAGTTGAAACACAAACTGGAATTTAGATTGATAAATGAATGGCGCTACCTCCATTTGAGGCACTTCGTCGAGCAATTACCCCAGCCAATATGATCTGAGACGGATTTAACGCCGCTAGAGCGGCTATGTATCGCAGAAAATACAAGAGGTAATATATCTCGAATTTACAAAATACTGTTGGCTGTGGGACAGCTGGAGATCCCGCCATTCATAATTAAATGGGAAAGGGAACTGGGGTCACATATAGATAAAGTCACTATTAGTAAAATCCTAACTTTAACCCACAGCTCGACAGTAGACACCAGAACGGTCTAAATGAATTATAAATTTTTAACAAGGTGGTACGCGACCCCCGAAAGAGTCAGTAGGTACCAACTGGGAAAATCTGTGGAGTTCTGGCGTGGATGTAAGGTATTGGGAACGATGGCCCACCTATGGTGGGACTGCCCAAAAATTAAAAGATATTGGAGAGGGATCCTGCAGCTAATAAAATAAATTACTAGAAAAGAAATACCAGAGGACCCGTGGATAGTTTTGCTACGCGGGATTGAAGGACCAGTTAAACAATATAAAGACTCTGTAATTCCACATATGTTGAATGCCACAAAAAGACTTATGCCGCGTACACACGATCGTTTTTAATGACCATTAAAAATGATCGCGTGTGGGCTTTCCAGCATTTTTCACGACGAGAAAAACGGCGAGAATCACGACGAGAAAAATTGGAACATGCTCTAATTTTTCACGTCGTTTTTTACATCGTCGTTTTTCTCGTCATGAAAAACGGCCGTGTGTGGGCTTTAACGACGTGAAAAAAATGGGCATGCTCAGAATCAAGTATGAGACGGGAACGCTTGTTCTGGTAAAACTAGCATTCGTAATGGAGATAGCACATTCGTCGCGCTGTAACGGACTGAAAAGCACGAGGCTGAAAAGTGCGAATCGTCTCTCAACAAACTTTACTAACATGAAGGGTGGCGCCATCCGAATGGAACTTCCCCTTTATAGTGCCGTCATACGTGTTGTACGTCACCGCACTTTACTCGAACATTTTTTTCCACGATTGTGTGTAGGCAAGGCAGGCTTGAGAGGAAACACGAAAAATCACGTCGAGAAAAATGCAGTTTTTTTCAATGACATTAAAAACGATCGTGTGTACGCGGCATAATCCCTAAAAAGTGTCAAGAAGTGGAAGCCCCCTCAATTCTAGAGTGGCTAATCACAGTGGAGGAAACATATAAGGAGGGGAGGTGGGATATGGTTAAACGAGAAGTCAACAGGATACAAGGTCTGTAAGAGAGTGTATTGTATCTTACTTATGTAATGTTATACTTTTTGTATCCGTGTACTTTTTGATAAAATAAAATAAAGTAAAAAAACAAAAAAACAAAAACAAAATCCATCTGATATTTGGAAAATGGAGTAAGATCATGTGCTGAAATGTTTCACCTGTCACCAAAAACAAAGCAGAGTATTCAAATGCATTATCTTTTAACCAACATAACCACTAATTAAATGGTCAGCAGTTGTTTCCCTCTTGACATTTCCCATGTGATGAGATTTATTGTAGTAAATATTGCTAGGGGATATGGAATCATCCTAAAATATATTTTTCACAACATTTCATTAAATATTTTTTTCAGGTTTCTTAACATGCTGAACTCATTCTCCTAAAATACCTTATTATCACATATATCTATGATGACTCAATTTAAGCTCCCAGCTAACTGTTGAAGCAGCTACTCTTTAAACCTGTGTGTGTAATGTATGTAACATTTAAAACCTCTTTTGTGTTATAAATGAACCACAGATAATATGTTATCTCTTGGTTTTATGATGAGCATGACCTTCAGTGGTGAATCATTTCTTAACATAAAGTAGCCTTCTGAACACAAATGAGAACATGGGTGTCTGGTAGCAAAAAATGTTTGATGTTTCATTTTTGAACTGTAGCTATATCAGACAAGTACTCCATGAGTTGGCCATAGAGGGAATGTTTTTTGTGTCCAATCCAATAATAAGGTAATATTAAACAAATAAAGTGCAGATTAGCGTAAAAATGATAAGCATGTCTCAAATTCAAATGATGGTTTTAAAAAAAAATTAAGATTCTTCTATAATTTGTTTGTCATTTTGATCATATGTGCTATAGAGTACATGGTGCCAATTAAGGGATTTTCAGTGCCTCCGTCATGGGTGTCACTAAGCAACTGTACGCCTTCCATATTGGAGAATATACATTAAGGGGAAGATAAAGAGCGTGCAGGGTCAGAGGTCTTAACAGTCATTGGTTAGCAGTTGAAGAGACCAAGTGAGACTTTGTATATGTAGCAGGGTGCCACTTTGCAGTGTGTTATAAGACTATTGTTATCTGGAGAACAACCCCAGCTCCCTCCAGAGTCTCTTGAAGATATTGCAGCATCTGTTGTTTAACTATATGAAATAGTGCATTGTAGAACTTATAGTACAGGGAGAAAGGGACTCCATTGCCATGGGTATCAAATAGACTATGGTACCCACAGTGCAGCTGTACTCCCAAAGTGCATTGCACCATCGCACAGCCTTCTGGGGGAGGTTACTTAAGGGAAGGGAGGAGTTACGCTCGCTCTCTCTGGACATCGCCATCTTTCAAGGAGGAGGCCTGTGTTGAGGCCTGTGTTGAGGCCTGCTGCCGGAGCGTCTGGGCCAGAAACCTGGGCCTACAGTTGTGAGGAGATCACTCAGCCTAAAGCGGGATCCTTTCCTAAGTGTCCAGCGTTCGCTCCACAGAGACCGGAGTCGTCCATCAACCGACATCCAGTGCGGCTGTGTGGGGGGACCGTAGCCTTCTGAGTTGCGGGGAGACTGTGGACCAGAACGCCGACAGCGGAACATACTAGAGGGACAAGGCCTGGTTTGGTGAGAGGGCACCTGCCCAGACTTCATTAACTGTTGCATAGGCCTGAGACTTCTACAGGTCTGCCGTTATTAAACTAGTGTGCCACACGCAAGGACATAACGCATCTTGCAGTGTCGCATGTTTGAAGATTGGTGTTTGTACTATCAGTGAGTTTCCTACATCTTCACAGACATTGAGGATATTCAGTTTTCTGCTGTTATACAACCTTGTGGATTACAAATGTTTATGTGCACCAACAATTGCTAGCGAAGACTTCTACTACTGGACTTAGTCAGGCCTGGCTAGAGCAGATAGTACCGGAACACTTGTATAATATTGCCCATTAGGGGGAGCTTGTGAGCATAGGCTTTATATAGATTGAAGGTGTGCATTGTAACTGTGTTTTATTATTTCAAACAAAATTTTCTGCTTTGCCATTGACTCTTACAGGGCCCTGTGAGAGTCAACTGTAATCTGTATAACTTGTTCCTTTTTTTTCTTACCAAGTAAACTTAATCCTTGGTTGAGCAGAATACTGTGTGGAGTTGTCTGTTGCCCTGTTGGACAGGTGGTCATTACCACGTAAATTCTTTATTTACAAGGTTTAAGATTGAGTTACCCAATTACCAGTGGGTTCCACAATCTCTTGTAGTCCAGTTGTGCCAAGGGAGGGTTCGAGCCAACTTCTGGGGTTGATAGGCAGAGCGTAGACCCAAAACTATAACCAGCAGCTCCTACGGGGGTAGTGCTACATATAGAAAGAAGATTCTCCATTTTATTATGGTGCAGCAGTAACACCTATGCTAGTTGTCTAAGATATTATCTTCACTTCCCCTGTCTGCAGGGAAAACATTAATGCTTGCCTTGTTCCATAGAGGAAGGGTGTGACTGTGTAAGAATTATTGGCAGCTGCAGAGTGAAAGAAAGAAAGTGCACATGTGATCTTAATAGATTATTACATTTATAACCAATTTGTAATCAAAAGATATTTTGTTTAGTATCATTTTCACACTGCACATGCTGTGGTTTTCACACCAGGCTGTCAGGGTAAGAAAAGGAATGAATACGATGAGAGTACAGTGGTGAGAGTGAGGAGGCAGCGAGAATGAGAGATTTGGGTAAGAAGCCAATGGAAATATAATTGCCTCATGTGAAAAACTGAAAATTCTTCCCATGACTCCCCTGAGAGAACAAAGTTCCTTGATGTGACTAAAAGCTAGATGATAGTGTCCTGGGAGTGCCCAGTCCCTGGGTAATAAGCATGTACAACTTTGGTGCATAAATTAGCATGTGACCTTGGAATTAGGACCTGTAAAGCATTTTTTCCCTTCATTGCTGGTATATGATAAAGAAGATTTTACATAAATGTCCACCACTTTGTACAATCATTCACACTGATACAATCCTCCCAAATGACCATATGCCAAGAGTGATTTTCTTTTATGTGAAAAAAGGGGCTTTATATCTTCTAATGTCTATCAGTCTTCATAGTGTTAAGGCCAGACTTATGGAATGTTGTTATTATGCCATCTATACTGAAGACACAGATGGAGTACTGGAAAATGCCCCATGGTAGCTGACTGTTTATTCCCCCATTGGGGAAACAACATTCTTTTGGAACCTTTTAATGACAGTTAAACAAATCAAATAAATAAATGTATCCAAAATAATTTGAAGATCCCATTACTAGAAATAAGGGAATCCAAAGTGCATATAAGGAAACTAGTTTATCTGCTGAGGTCTGCTGCTTTTCATCTTTGTATATTTGTAAAGCACAATGCCACCGGTCTAGCTAAAATCTTGTTGCCAGTAGTCTGGCCTTGTGGGAACACCATTTACTGAACATGCTAATATGTAAGTCATGTATTTTTTTTTTCATCCCACCCAAAGGAGGCTTTTGGCTCACTAACAGACAAAGGGAAGTTACACAATACAGAATCATGTGTCCAGATATGTCATGTTACCAGATATATACTATATGCCTTCCCAGCAGCAAGTATGGATTTTGCAGACTTAATAGTGCAGTTGCAGTAGATAACACAAAATGGTGCTTAATGTTTATAAAACCTAACAATTAACCTCTCTTATTTGCTCCCTTATGGTCTGATAAATATCATTTTGAAAGTATTTTGTTATATCTGTAGATGTAAGGGATACTGAGTGCAGGCATCCAGCAGCAGGGATAACAAGACCAGTCTTAGTCCTACATTTTCTAACATGAAAATATAGGACTGACAATGGGAACAAGAGAAACAGAAATTGGGGAACAGGGTACAAGGTTCAGGGTACAGGATAAGGCAGGGATCAGAATCATCAGAAAGAAGGTATATGGCTAACAGGCAAAACACTAAAATCAAGGGAGGGGTTTTATACCTAATTACTGGGATCTGCTGGCTGCTGGGAGACACCCGCTGGTGGCCACCAGAACTGCGCCCTTCAGCTCTGGGAACCACAGCACTACCAGCAGGTGATCCAGGTCCTGACAATTTCTCGCCTTAAAGCGGAGCTCCCCTGAAAAAAAAATATTAAAAGCCAGCAGCTACAAATACTGCAGCTGCTGACTTTTAATATTAGGACACTTACCTGTCCTGGAGTCCAGCGTCGTCGGCAGCAGAAGACCAGCAAACGCTCGTCACTCTGCTGCCCCCACCGCCGTCCTCAGTGAGGGAACCAGGCAGTGAAGCCGCAAGGCTTCACTGCCCGGTTCCCTACGGCGCATGCGCGAGTTGCGCCATTCTCACTGGTCCCTGATGTGTTCTGGGAGCCGAGTGTTTCCCAGAACACAACGGGTATTCTGCGGGAAGTGACGTACTACCCACAGAATACCCGCAGAGAGGACTCCCGGAAGTGGGTGCAAATACCTGTCTTAGACAGGTATCTGCACCCCCCTCCCCCTGAAAGGTGCCAAATGTGACACTGGAGGGGGAGGGTTCCCATGAGCGGAAGTTCCACTTTAGGGTGGAGCTCCGCTTTAAGGAACAACCTTTAAACGCTCCACGTGGCCTTGAACATTATAGTTTATTTCTCCTGCACTTGCTAAGTCCAAAAAGGAGAAGATCTCCTATCAGCAGTGTCTGAAGACATTCCCGATTTCCTTAAACCACAGTACTTTAAACCGCAGGATACCCCACTGCCAGGGTCTGACAACTGGCTAGGTGCCCTGCCGCCAGGACCTGGAAACTGGCTGTGTGCCCTGCCACCTGGGTCTGAAAGCTGTCTGGGTGCCGCGCAGGTCAGATCATTTAGAAACTGCAACATTTGCAGCTCCACAAAGCACACATCCCAACGATGGGATCCCATGGATCATCTGAAGACTTGTTACTAGAGTTCTTAACTCATATAGGTTCCCTGATGCCAGGGCGTCCCTTCACCCCTGGACATTACAAATCTAAGTTTCTAATCTGGTTGCATATTACCAACCAGGCAGCCACCCAGGTCTTTCCAAGACACCGGTCACCCAAACCGGATCCCCTTATGCAACTGGAGCTGCAGAGATTATGCCTAGGTCAGGACTCAGGAGAAAGCTCAAGCAGAACTCTGCCCTTCCCCATAAGACCTCTATTACTGGAATTGTTTTAACAAGTACAGTTATCAAATTAGGAGTGGATGCTTAGACAGCCAGGCTTTGGTACAACACAAGCAAATGGCTGCAAAAGAAACTAAGGCAATACGGCTATAGGAATATTGAATCAGAGCCAACAGCTGGTGAGAGTTCAACCCTAGTAACAGGGGCCGGCTGGGTAGCCAACACCGGACCAGCAGCAGAGTGGGAACAAGACTGAGAATCAGCAGAGGCTGGCTGGGCTGGAGTAGGAGGCATCAGATCAGGCCAGGTTGGAGTAGCAGGCATTTAATCAAGCTGGGCTGAAGACAGTAGCAGACATCAGATCAGGCTGGGCTGGAGTAGCAGGCATTGAATTAAGCTGGGCTGGAGCAGCAGTCATCAGATCAGGCTTGGCTGGAGTAGCAGGCATCAGACCAGACTTGGCTGGAGCAGCAGAAATTGGATCATGCTGCACTGAAATAGCAGACATCAGATCAGACTGGACTGGAGTTAGCAGAGGAACATTTCTGAGGGTTTGCCAAGGACAATGGAGCGGTAGAGGGAGCCTTCAGTGGGTCAAATGCAGGGGAAGTACAGCTATTGAGAGCAGAGTACTGATATACATGAAGTAAGGAGTCCTTAATGGTAGGTGTGGTTGCTAAGAGTAATAAAGGAAGAAATTCTTGGTGTCTAAAGGCAGGACTAAATTGGTGTGAATCAACTGAGACTGGGAATAGTATCTCTGACAAGGCTTGGAGCAAAGGCTGAACAAAGTTTAGTTTGCATTTTCTGTGTCTGACTATAGGGTGCACAGCAGTGATACAATGTAACAAAGCTCTTTGTGAATAAACTGAGTAGTGCTCAAGAAAGCAAGCTTTGTCATCCTCCAGCGTCCACACTAGAGACTCAACCTAAGACATACTAAAAGGAGAAAGGAAATCATCATGTTCTTGAGGAATACGAGTAAGAACTAGCTCAGAACAAATTTCAATCAAAGGCTGCACTTCACTAAATAGAAACCTTCCCTGATCGACTAATCATGATTATAGCGACAGTTTTTCACTAGGGCAATCCTGTTAAATCTGGTGGTAAAGATCTTTATTCAGTAATTTCACATGACACATAGCCTCCCCTAGAAGCATCTTAACATAAAAGTGCAGCAAATACTAAGCCCCCATTAACATCGTTGTGACTTGTCATGCAATTTGATGGGTCTAAATCGCATGACAAGTTGCACCCTATTGTTGGCAATGAAACCATTCAAATCAGTGCAATGCCAACATTGCGGTACCGCACTGATTTGAAAAAGTAATTCCTGCACTATTTTTAGCGATTTCAGGTGCGACTTGCATAGACATCTGCAGATGTCAGCCACTAGATGGACTTGTGTCTTTTTTCAACCTGAATAACTATGTAACTGACATGCGGCTTTGAAATCGTGCTATTTCAAGTGAAGTCACACGATTTTAAAGCCACATTCAGTGTGAACCAGGGCTAAGAGCAGATACCTCTTAGTTCCCAAGCGTAACTTATTTGGTCGTTAGTGGGCTTCAGTTTTATGTCAGGGATACCAAGTGCAAGCATCACGCAACAGCGGCAGGGAAGACCAGATCAGTGTATCTGTACTTAGGGAACTGGAATCAGACTTAGTAAGGTTAAAGTAAGACTTATTAATGGTAAAAAAAAAAAAAAACATCCAACAACAGCAGACAGTAAACAAAACAAATGTGAAAATATATGTGAACAGTATATGTAAACCAATTGACAGAAAACCTAACTAGCACAATAACTATACTAAAATATATCTATACAAGTAAAAGGGAAGCACGGATAAACAGGGCATAACCAGGACTGAAACTGGCAACAAGACAAGAAAAGATGGGGGAACAGGATACAAGGTATAGGGTACAGGATAAGGCAGGGATCGGGATCAGGATCACCAGCAAGCAGGTACAGTATATGGCTAACAGGCAAAATACTATAGAACTGATTTAAATCAAGTGTGGGGTTATATATCTTCCAAGTAGCCAGCATCAGTTGGAGCCTAATTACTGGGATCTGTTGGCTGTTAGGAGACACCCGCTGGTGGCCACCAAAACTGTGCCCTTCAGCTTTGGGAACCACAGTGTCACCAGCAGGTGATCCAGATCTTGACAGTGAACTACAAAAAATACCCTAAAGTGTATAACTGTCTTTTTGAAAGTGCACAACCCTTTCCCTTTGTTTTGGAGAAGAGACGAGGGTCAGATATTTTGTAGCTCTAAAAAATACAACTGAGCAGAGGTGACACCATTCTTTGCCATTTCAGTTCAGTAAAGGCAGCATGCTGTCAGCCCACAACAGGAAAATAAGAACTCAATGCAGTTTGATCAGGATCAACGTTTTTTACTGTTCTTGCAGGGTCCAGATGTACTGCTTATGTTTTTTTTGTTTTTTGTGCACTGACACACCTTCAAATAAATTAACAATTGCAAGAATTTCTGTGTAGATTAAACTTTTCCTTAATCACCATCACTGTGCTTGTAGTTGCTATTTTGGTCATCACTCTATTCTAAGAAATCAGACCACTAATGCTGCAATGTGGTTCTTTTAGGGTCAGTTCACACCATAGAAACGCAATCTGGATGCGTTCCAGGTGCTTTTTTGCATGCGCGTTTTTGATGCATTCCAGTGCGTTTTTGGTAAGTTTTTAATGCAGTCCAGTGCTTTTTTTCACCCCTCTTTTTTATTAATATTAGATAAGGACAAGTGTGTTCCAGTGCGGTTTTTGTGCATTTAGGTGCGTTCCAGTGTATTTTTGGTGCATTTAGGTGCGTTCTAGTGCATTTTTGATGCGTTTTACAGCGTTCCAGTACAGTCCAGTGCAGGTAAAATGCAGCATGTTCTACTTTTTTGTCTGGAACTGAAACGCACTGGAACTGCAAGCACTGGTGTGAACTATGGCATTGAAAACCACATAACCTACTTTCCATGCATTTTTGATGCAGAAAAAAAACGCACTGGACTGCATGTGGTGTGAACTGGCCCTGAGCCTATAGTCACAGCAGTCTATTTTACCAGCTACTATCACTGTAAGGGCAGGCAGCAGAGGCACCAACTAGTTGTCACAGAAGGCTAAATTGTAAGCAGGTGGATGTAAGATGTGTATGTGTTATTAAAATGTTCTATAGTTTGACAACTCTGCAAACCGCCCTACACATTCTTGTGCTTTCTTGAAACACTTTCATAAATCTCTCCAAAATCTTGCCTTGGTGAGTGGCTGGAGATCCCTACATGCCTCAGAGAGGAATTACAGCTACTACTCTAGGGTTCATGACACATACACTAGAATAGATCAATTGTTAGTGGACCGTAGCACTTTGGACCTCTTGACTACGCCACAATAGAGCAGATCACCATCTCCAACCACGCTCCAGTTACGGTTTCTCTTTCATTACCGCACGCTGTGGCCAGGAGCTGATCATGGAGGCTTAATGAAAACCTTCTAGATGATGTGGCCGTAGTAGTGGGGGCTAGATTCTGTCAGAGATTTTATCACATTACTTTGCAGAGTAGAAGAATGGAGAGGTTAGCGATTGAGTTCTTTGGGAGGGCCACAAGGCAGTTGTGCGGTGCACTTTTATCGTTTGGGGAACTAAGAGAAAGAAGGAGAGGCAGGCTGACTTCCAGAGGGTCCTTTTAGCTTTGCAACAAACATAAACAGCGGGCTGACCTGGAAGCTAAGCGACTTCTGGTGGAACTGTGTGCGCTTTTTGCAAAAACTCTTAGACCGACGTATCTGCAGACAACTGGGATATGCTGCAAATAAGTATTATCAACATGGCAATAAGTGTGGCAGGATGCTCGCAAGGGCACTCCGCAAGCATCGCGCATTCACCCATGTTCACAAATTGCAGTCCCCTTCAGGAACGACGGTACAACACACTTCTAAAATTGCCTTGTACGACCTGGATTCTGCCTCCTCCCCTGAAGACATAGCGCTAAAGAAGTCTCACATTGAGGCACTATCTTGCCGGTTCTGGTTTCCCCACCCTTTCTCCTGAACAGCAGACTGACCTGGAACAACCCATATTTCCGGTAGAACTATTGGCCACAGTCAAATCCCTACCTAATGGGTAATGCCCGGGCCCTGACGGCTTTACAAAGTTATGCTATTTGAGGTTCAGTCCCATATGTGTGCATACTTTAACTCTCTTGCTTCTCAGGGCCACATTCCTCGGGGGGCCTTACTGGCACACATTACGGTTTTGACAAAAGAGGGGAATGATCATACTATCCCGCAAAACTAGCGTCCGATTTCCCTATTAAATACTGATTTGAAAATATTTGCCAAAATCCTTGCCAGTCGGATAAAGCACCTCCTACCCTCGATAGTTCACCCCGACCAAACCGATTTCATTGTGGGACGCAAGGTTAGAGATAACTCCATTAGGGCATGCCAGTTCGTTCATTGGGCTCATTTACATAATCACTTGCCTCCCTATTTGATTTTATCTACCGACGCTGAGAAGGCTTTTGATCAGGTTGATTGGGACTTGGTCCCCATATGCTACGATGGATTTTTTCGCTCTACTCTTCCCCTACCACTCAGGGGACTTTAGAGCCGCTGCTTTGGAGGGTTCGAGCTAATCCCAATATCGGAGGAATTTCCATAGGCTCTATGGTACGCAGATGACATACTCTTTAATGTTACTGACCCCCTTAGATGTATGTAAAACTAGAAGCTAAGGAAGTGGACTATTACTGTGTTTTCAGCACTGATACCACTGCATATGACAAGCTGCAGTGAATTTTGGATAGAAAGTCTCACCGTTGGGGAGCAAGATTTTTTGGCCAGATGATACCCATGGGCAGAACGCACATCTACCACAGTGTGACATCCCCAAGGGTAATTTGGGTGTGTGTTCTTTGTGCCCAGTGTAATGACTGGTGACAAGTCATTACAAATCCATCCAGTGATTCTCTAGTATCTTTCCATACAATGAAGACATCATCTATGTAGCGCATTCAACATAGAATATGATCAGTGTATTTGGCCAGGAGTTCATTGGAGAACAAGTTCCTCTCCCACCCCCCCAGATACAGGTTGGCGTAGGCTGGTGCACAGTAAGTGCCCATGGCCACCCCCTGCATCTGGAAGTAGTGGGAGTCCTTGAAACGAAACCAATTAAGGATAAACCATAACAACTTCAAAATGAATTTGTTATACTTCCAGCGATGATGATTCTCCTCATATAGGAAGGTACGAATCATTCCCAACTCCCTGCTCATGCGGGATGCTGGAGTACAATGCCTCCACATCTAATGTCACGAGCAGGGAGTTGGGAGGAATGACCATTCCTTCAATCTGCCTAAGGAGATCCAGCGTATCTTTGGTATATGAGGGTAAAGCTGTGACATGTGGCATTAGTACAGAGTCCACAAGTCTACTCGCGTTCTCAGCAAGACAACCGATACCCAAAATTATCGGTCTCCCAGGGGGCGACAAGGGGTTCTTATGCACTTTGGGTAGCACATAGTACGTTGCCACCCTGACCTAGTTACTTACCCCCTTGTCTTGTTGCCGAACCTTATGGCGGTATTATCAGACTATGGGCAGGTATCTAATTTTCAGATTAATTACTCTTGCTACTGCTTTGAGGGGTGCTTTCTCCTTCACCTGAGCGACCATCTCACTGAGATATTTAGGTATCCAACTCACTGACCACCTAGACTCATTGTATACTCAAAATTATGCCCCCCTCCTTAGAACAATATGCAGGGACCTGCAGTCTTGGGACAGAACTACTTTCACGTGAATCGGCCGCACGAACATTATTAAGATTACAGTTTTGCCCCGCATACTTTTTCTTCTGCAGATGGTGCCAGTCACCCTGCCTAAACGCTTATTTGTCGAGCTCCGAAGCCTTTTTATCTCATTTGTATGGAGTGGTAGGAGACCATGACTTTCCATAGCTTTATTGCAACGGCGCAAACACACTTGTCCAGGCGCACCAACAATTTTGGTTTTGAATCATTTATTTCCTTTTTTCCTTTTCTAGCAGCCAGGAAACCATGTGTGAATGCCGAATATAGTGAATTAAATTACACAGTGAAGGAAGTTACGCGCTCAGGCCAATGACGTAGGCGGGGTCCGACATACCGAGGGGGCGGACCTGATGGGGAACTTCTCTCACTTTGTAATACATGTATAGACCCGCCCCTTCTCATGTTCCGCATCAGGTCCTCAGCCTTACACCGAGTCATTGGCTGAGCGGACCTGATGGGGAACTTTAGAAGGGGCGGGTCTATACATGTAATAGACTGCGGAGGAAGTTCCCCATAAGGTCCGCTCAGGCTCAGCCAATGACGGACAGCGCTGGACATCGAATCGCCGCGGGACACTGGATTTCTCCGCTGGAATGTTTTTTTATTTTTTATTTTTTTTAATAAAGGACTTTTTCAAGGTGTTTGTGTGTGTTTTTTTTAATTTTTTTTACACTTTCTTCGTTAAATGGTAGGGGTACAATGTACCTCTTACCAATTCACATAGGGGGGCCGGGATCTGGGGGTCCCCTTTGTTAAAGGGGTCTTCCAGATTCCGATAAGCCCCCCGCCCGCAGACCCCCACAACCACCAGGCAAGGGTTGTGGGGATGAGGCCCTTGTCCCCATCAACATGGGGACATCCTCCCCATGTTGAGGGCATGTGGCCTGGTACAGTTCAGGAGGGAGGGGGGGCGCTCTCTCGTCCCCACTTTTCCCCTGTGGCCGGCCAGGTTGCGTGCTCGGATAAGGGTCTGGTATGGATTTTTGGGGGGACTCCACGCCATTTTTTTTTAAATTTGGGGTGGAGTTCCCCTTAAAATCCATGCCAGATCTGAAGGGCCTGGTATGGATATTTGGGGGAACTCCACGCATTTTTTTTTTAAATTTGCGGCGGGGTTCCCCTTAATATCCATTCCAGACCTAAAGGACCTTGTAATTGAATTCTGGGGGACCCCCATGCTTTTTTTTTTTTTTTTTTTTATCAATGACTTTTCTATGTATTGCCGGGAGCCGACAATTCATTAATAGCCGCGAGTGAGTTTTAAATGACTTTTTTTCCTTCAAAAATGACATTTTTTGCAGGGACAGTTCTAAGCACGGGAAACATGCGCCACTTTACATGCATATCATACACACCCCCCAGGTACGAAATTTAAAGGAATATTTCACTTTTATTTTTTCATTTTAAGCATTATTAAAATCACTGCTCCCGAAAAAACGTCCGTTTTAAAAACTTCTTTTTGCATTGATACATGTCCCCTGGGGCAGGACCCGGGTCCCCAAACACTTTTTAGGACAATAACTTGCATATAAGCCTTTATAATTAGCACTTTAGATTTCGAACGTTCGAGTCCATTGTATTTAATAGGGTTCTAAAGTTCACACGAACATTTTGTCTGTTCGCAGGTTCTGGTGCGAACCGAACAGGGGGGTGTTCGGCTCATCCCTGATGCTGGACAGACATCACTGTCATGTTTCACATATGCTTTCTCAAGGTTTCCATATACTGTATTACTCTTCATTACATTGAAAACACCTAGCTTTAAAGTGTTTGTTACCCTAAAAAAAACAGATCCTGTTCCCTTAATGCTTGTGCTGTGTAATTTGGCCCCTTCTATCACCTGATCCTGCCTTGCTATGCCCTCCCCCTTAGTCATCCGCAGCCATGCTCTGTCCTCCTCCGTTCTCCTCACCCTTCCCCCTTCCTGAGTGTCAGTTCTGTGTCAGTGCTCGCACCCTCCCCTCCTGCTGCTATCATAACTAAAATAAAATCATCCCATCCCCTCTGTAACATAACATTATGTGTCCCTGTGCCCTTGTTATATAAAAAAGCTGCCGATCTGTACCTATATCAGAGCGTCTCCCGGAGCTCACGTGACTTATTGGCTCTCTCTCTTTCCCGGCTGACGTCAGCGGGAGTGCTCGGCCCCTCCCGATATAGCTGTCAGCCGGGCAGAGGAGAGAGCAGAGGAGTCACGTGAGCCCCGGGTGAAGCTCTGATATAGGTACAGATTGGCAGCTTTTTTATATAACAAGGGCACAGGGACACATAATGTTATGTTACAGAGGGGATGGGAGGTTTTTATATTGTTGGTTTAACAACCACTTTAATCAATTGCAATTAAATTATGGAATAAAAATAAATTTTGTTTTTGTGTTGGCAGGCACACAATTGGCTATTTTTAAAGCCATTTGTTCACAGTGCAATGCAAATTAGAATTATCAAACGGCATGCTACATGAATATAGAACTTCCCTACGTATATTCACAGTTACTTTTAGAAACAAAATTTCTTGAAATATTTATTTTTACACTTTGTTGGCCACTGATGTGCGCTTTTTTTGAGTGCATGAAAATAATTTTTGTTTCTATCGCCCTGATTTGGAACAAAGTCCCTCTGTCCCTCGTTCCTCCTCATTTGTCCCCAATTTTGGTCTAATCTACATAAATGTATATAAAATGCAATATTTATCTTTCAAAATGTGTTTCACAGTGCTAAACCTTTCATCCAATTTCAAAATTGCTGCATTTGTAAATTTCAAAAGCAAATATAAAGGACTAGTAGTGGTAAAAAAACGCACTATTCATTTTTTTTGTATAACTCTCCTTTAAGGGGCGTGTCATGGGGGGGTGTCCTTTACCGACATACTTTTTCTTATAGGTGTCCCTCATTTCCATCTCAAAACGTTGGGAGCAGTGGCGGCTGGTGCTCAACATTTTTGGGGTGGCGCAAACAAACTGAAAAAAAAAAATCATTTGCCGCCACTGTGCCCATTAAACGCAGCCACTGTGCCCAAACGCCACCAGTTTGCCCCCTCAAATACAGCCAGTTTGTTTCCATATACAGCCAGTGTGCCCCCATATATATACAGCCAGTGTGCCCCCATATACAGCCAGTGTGCCCCCATATATATATATATATATATATAGCCAGTGTGCCCCCATATACAGCCAGTTTGTCCCCATATATATAGCCAGTGTGCCCCCATATACAGCCAGTGTGCCCCCATATACAGCCAGTGTGCCCCCATATATATATATATAGCCAGTGTGCCCCCATATACAACCAGTGTGTCCCCATATATATAGCCAGTGTGCCCCCATATACAGCCAGTTTGTCCCCATATACAGCCAGTTCCCCCCAAATACAGCCAGTTCCCCCCAAATGCAGCCAGTTTGTCCCCCATATACAGCCAGTTCCCCCAAATGCAGCCAGTTTGTCCCCCATATACAGCCAGTTCCCCCCAAAGGCAGCCAGTTTGTCCCCCATATACAGCCAGTTCCCCCAAAGGCAGCCAGTTTGTCCCCCATATACAGCCAGTTCCCCCCAAATGCAGCCAGCGTGTCCCCCATATACAGCCAGTTCCCCCCATATTCAGCCAGTTTGTCCCCCATATACAGCCAGTTCCCCCCATATTCAGCCAGTTTGTCCCCCATATTCAGCCAGTTCCCCCCATATTCAGCCAGTTTGTCCCCCATATTCAGCCAGTTCCCCCCAAATGCAGCCAGTTTGTCCCCCATATTCAGCCAGTTTGTGCCCCATATTCAGCCAGTTTGTCCCCCATATTTAGCCAGTTTGTCCCCCATATTCAGCCAGTTCCCCCCATATTCAGCCAGTTTGTCCCCCATATACAGCCAGTTCCCCCCATATTCAGCCAGTTTGTCCCCCATATACAGCCAGTTCCCCCCATATTCAGCCAGTTTGTCCCCCATATTCAGCCAGTTCCCCCCATATTCAGCCAGTTTGTCCCCCATATTCAGCCAGTTCCCCTCAAATGCAGCCAGTTTGTCCCCCATATTCAGCCAGTTTGTGCCCCATATTCAGCCAGTTTGTGTCCCATATTCAGCCAGTTTGTCCCCCATATTCAGCCAGTTCCCCCCATATTCAGCCAGTTTGTCCCCCATATTCAGCCAGTTCCCCCCATATTCAGCCAGTTTGTCCCCCATATTCAGCCAGTTCCCCCCATATTCAGCCAGTTCCCCCCATATTCAGCCAGTTTGTCCCCCATATTCTGCCAGTTCCCCCCATATTCAGCCAGTTTGTCCCCCATATTCTGCCAGTTTGTCCCCCATATTCAGCCAGTTTGTCCCCCATATTCTGCCAGTTCCCCCATATACAGCCAGTTCCCCCCATATTCAGCCAGTTTGTCCCCCATATTCAGCCAGTTCCCCCCATATTCAGCCAGTTTGTCCCCCAAATGCAGCCAGTTCCCCCCAAATGCAGCCAGTTTGTCCCCCATATTCAGCCAGTTTGTGCCCCATATTCAGCCAGTTTGTCCCCCAAATGCAGCCTGTCCCCCCCCAGCCCTGCACTTACCTTCCTCGGTCCTTCTTCCATCCTCGATGTGTTCTCCCGGCCTCGATGTCGCTTCAGCCAATCAGGTTACTGGTAACCAGATCCGGTGAACCTGATTGGCTGAAACCTCCACGCAGTCTTCTTCCAGGAACGCACCCCCGTGCGTACCTGGGAGGATATTTTGGAAGCCGAATACAGCGTGAGAGCTGTATTCGGAAAGCCTATCAGAGCCGCTGGCTCTGATAGACACTTCCAAGTTACACCCACCGCCGGCCGCCGCTCTAATTCATATGGCCGGCGCTCACCAGGAGGCCGGCCATATGTATAGTGGGCAGCGCGGCAGCGGTGACAATACACAGATTCATGCAATGCATGAATCTGTGTATTGTCTTTCAGTGGCGGTGCGGGAGCGAAAGAGGCGGCGCTCCGGCGCCCTCTATGGGACGCACCGCCACTGGTTGGGAGGTATGTATTAGCACTGTGATGAACAGTATTGCACAATAAAAACTCCAACCCCCCCCCTCCCACACACACACACACACACACACAAAAAGGCATAGAAAGGTAGCTCTTTTAGGAGGAGTAAATACTATGATCAGCTAAAATCTGCATGGAGATAAAGTTTACTCATGATTTAAAGAGATATTAAAGGTTGGATTTTCTAAAACTAAAATAATAAACATGTTATACTTATCTCCTCTGTGATGAATTTGCACAGAGCAATGGATTTGCACAGAGCAGCCCCGATCCTCCTCTTCTTGGGTCCCCCGCTGACACTCCTGACCCCTATTTTGAAGAAATTGCTTAACGTGCATTTTCACAGGATGACACTGTGGATGCACAGGTATAAATGTGCCAACGTCCCGATATGGCAGGAAGAATATGAATAGACTAAAGAATGGACTTTAGGCGGCACATGGATAAATATTGTAAAAAGCTAAGGGTATTTATTTTAGAAAAAGTAATAAGAAAATACATATAAACATTCAAAAAATGACAGTCTATTCGTATTTGGATACAAGGCTCAGGCTAATGTTCTACAATGCTTCAGAATTATATTTGTACAACATATATGCACTCCATCCTCAATGAAAATACATAACCAGCAACCACAGGCTAGTGAAACAGTGAACGTGTGAAGCAGGTGGTATTAGCCATGGGTCCAATGTATTGGGTGTAATCTTGAATTGCTCTACCAGTTTCGCAAATTAACGCTTCTTCAGGAGCATAATAGTAGGTCGAATGTGCTGCCAATGCAGCACACACCTTGGTAAAGTTAGATTGGCGATTTGTTTGTGGCAAATGACCAATAATGATAAAAAATCACAATAAACGACAGCTGGGTAAACTGCTAGGTAGAGACTACTGATAAGCAGCAACAGGTAATGTCCTCCAGGACTTTGGAAACTGTAGATACCAGAGCTTAAGGGAGAGGGGCTATATATGCACCATAGTAGACCCTGGTGCACATTCAGGGCAGAGGGTATCTGACCCCGAAAAGCCTATAGTAGGCAGGCAGGCTGTCAGCCTGCGCCTTAAAAAGAGGAAAGCTTCCAAAAGTCCAAAGGAATCCTAGCAGTCAGCCGTCCTGACCCCTACTCTTTCTGAGTGAACCCATAGCAAGTTACTTGTTTTTTTTTCAATACTCAGGGAGGCCGTGGCAAGTAAGTTACTTTCTCTTGGGGCACACGTGCGTGCTTGCTCCCAAGCCCTGCTCTGTGTGTCCATAAGACAGCCCTGCCCCCCCTCACTGGCTCTGATTGAAAGCATCGGGGGTCAATGGCTCCTGCTGCTGTATCTGATCCTATAATAAGAGAGTTAAGAGAGCCTTGGCTCTCATGCAAATTGCTGGATCGAGATCAGGCTCATGTATGTATTTAGGGGGCTGCAGGGGAAGCAGTAAGGTAAAAAAAAAAACTTCTGCATTTACAACAACTTAAAGTTATACTATATTTCACACCACAATGATGTTATTATGGCAGAATGGTGGTAAAGTTGAATGTTATAAAGCTTTTCCTTACCATGTGCAATAAAAAGAAAAAAGTGCGCAATCACCAAAAAAAAAAAAAAAAAGATTTGCAACAAGAATGATCCTCTTGCAAATACCACAAGTGCAAAAAACAAGAGAATAAATCAATAATATCACTATGTAAATTACCACACAAAAAATATATATATAACTCAATCCAAATTATTGTGAAGTGCAATCACTCATAATCCAAATAACTAAAAATAATAAATGTTTGTGAAGTGCAAGCACTAATATAGTCCAGATAACTGAATAATGGAAAAACAGTGCAGTGCAACCAAAATAAACGTGTCCCAAATGGATAGAAATTTTGTTCAAAAATAGATGATCTCTGGAGTTCAACTCAAATATAGGACAATCGATGGAAATATTCAGAAGCCTTGATTACTGTGCAGCCAACTATGAAGCCTTCTTTTTAATTTTTTCCTGCCGAGCCATCGTTCCTAAGGAACGCATCTGGAAAGTTGGAGTGATTTCTCACCTGTGTTCTTCCTTGCCTGACACGGGGTAATGAACAGCTGAGACGGGCTATCTTCCCCAGGATTCGGATGTGAAGATCCCTTCCTCCATCTAGGAACAAGTGATCGTTGTTGGAGCCGGCAGGCTGATGCACACGCTTCTGTGATCTCTATAACTTGAGATCCCAACTATCCGGTAAGCGGCAGTAATATCATTTATCTTGGCTGCACAGTAATCAAGGCTTCTGAATATTTCCATCGATTGTCCTATATTTGAGTTGAACTCCAGAGATCATCTATTTTTGAACAAAATTTCTATCCATTTGGGACACGTTTATTTTGGTTGCACTGCACTGTTTTTCCATTATTCAGTTATCTGGACTGTATTAGTGCTTGCACTTCACAAACATTTATTATTTTTAGTTATTTGGATTATGAGTGATTGCACTTCACAATAATTTGGATTGAGTTATATATACATTTTTTGTGTGGTAATTTGTTTTTTGCACTTGTGGTATTTGCAAGAGGATCATTCTTGTTGCAAACCTTTTTTTTTTTTTTTTTTTGGTGATTGCGCACTTTTTTCTTTTTATTGCACATAAGTTGATTGGTCTTAAGTATTTAGGCCTTTTTTTGAAGTTGCTGCATGTTGTTAAAACAAAACACCAGAGTGTTATAAGGTCAAGCGCAGAATTAGTTTTATTATTTTTTATTTTTTGCATTTCCTTACCATGTGCCTCTCTCATAAATGGCTACCAAACGGTAAGTTGTGTTAAGCCCAGCCCTACTTCCCTTCCTAATTTTTTCCACATTTCCCAGGAATTGTTAAATGCTAACTGTCTAAAAGCCACTATGCAAATGCCATACTATATAAATCTTTGACTTATTAGCCATTCTTACTAATTTCTAGCTGCAAATCTACAGACTAGGAAAGATTGCAGCTAGAATTTTGTAACTGTACCACACTGACCAACTGCTACATGCAAACAAACTGTTGCTTTTGTTCGTATTAGTATTATTTGTACATGATTAGGCCGGGCATCTCCCTGACAGCTGATTTCTCTGCTCAGAACTATATTATGAACAAGCTCTAAGATAAACTAACAAAAAGAGAGAGCAAGTGACCTGGTGATGTTCTCTCATTGTGCAATCTCAGCAGCTTGAGGGCGAGACAGAGACCAATTGATATTTATTTTCCATAATAGAAAAGAGTTAGGTAATTTTCCTGACTGTGCCATTTTGCCGGGATTTATATATCACTAGACTGGCTGAGCATAATTACAAGTATTTTGTGGATAAAACAGTTCCTAGATGTATTTCCACTTTGTATTAGGTGTTTGGTCAGGTTTAGCCTTAAAGGGGTTGTAAAGTCAGAAGTCAGATTTTATCTTAATGCATTCTATGTGTAGCGGGGCTTTCCTTTAAGGCCTCAGAGACTACTGTACCCATAACCCCACTGGGCACCCGTGGTGCATTGCCCCGCTCAAAGACTGCTGGGGTGGACTTTATAAGAGGAAGGCCGGGCCGGGTTCAGTCTCTTTGGACCCCGTCCGCCCAGCAAGAGGAACTCCTTTCCGTGCCTGCGGTGATACAAGGCCTGAAGCCTGGGCCTTTCTCCAAAGAGCCTTCCGCTCTCACCGAGGAACCTGAGGGGCGTCTCTCCATACTCTTGCTGCATCGTTACCCGGAGGACCGAAGACTTGGATGTCGTGAGACCTGTGTACCAAGACACAGCAGCGGGAGATACGGACACGGACTGGTCCGGTTGGGTGAGAGAGCACCTGCTCAGAGAACTATATAGGATCTCTAGGCCCAATAACTGTTATCCGGAGTTATCAATAGTGTTGCGCTGCACACCGGACAGACAGTGCATCGGAGCAGCTTTAGATATTGCCTTAATTCACCAAGTTAGCAAAACCCCTTTTACCCTGTGGATTACAGTTTTTTTTTTCAGAAAGTGCACCACCGTTTTTGCTAGCGAAGATTTTCTCCTACAGAACTTCTACACAGTACAGTCAGGCCTGACTTAGCGTAGACATTGCTGGGCGCCATTTTTGCCCACGAGGGAGAATAGCTGCAGCGGGGACCGTTAGATTTATGCACCATACTGTATATTTGTCTGTTTATTGAGATACTCTTCTATTGCAGGGCTCTGCACATGATATGCACACTGTTGATTATAAGCTTACCCAACAATTTGAGTAAAAGTGAAAAGGTTAAGTATACTGGTGTTGTGCCATTTACTTTGCAGAAGAGACGGGTAAAGATAGCTATACTCTATTGCTGTGTGTGTTCTATTATAGGATTGTGTCTCCGTGAGTTGCAGGCTACACAATCCTATCATCCCCTACTAGCTGTGCCAAGGGAGGTTAGAGGCAATTGCCGGGGGTTGACAGGGTGCATCACAGGGGCCCAAAAATTATACCAGCAGCCCTCTTAACTGGGGGTACCGCTAGATATGCATTAAAAAACCTTCTGTGTGCAGCAGCCCCCCTCAGCCCCCCTAATACTTACCTGAGACCAATCTTCCTCCAGCGATGTCCACAAGTTCCTCGGCTGCCCGGGACTCTCCTCCTCATTGACTGAGACACAGCAGTGGCGCCATAGGCTCCCGCTGCTGTCAATCAAAGTCAGTTAGCCAATGAGGAGAGAGAGGGGATGGGGCAGAAACGGGGCTCTGTGTCTGAATGGACACAGGGAGCTGTGACTCGGCTCGGGTGCCCCCATAGCAAGCTGCTTGCTGTGGGGGCACTCAACAGGAGGGAGGGGCCAGGAGAGCAGAAGAGGGACCCGAGAAGAGGAGAAATCCACTGCACAGAGCAGGTAAGTATAACATGTTTGTTATTTTTAGAGAAAAAAAACGAGACTTTACAATCACTTTAATTTTTATTTTTTAACTCTTCAGAGCAGATACATTCATCATTATTTATTTACACCAAATACAAAGAGGTCTTTGAAGCCTAACTTAATTACCCTATTTGGATTTATCAGCAACCAAGGATTTGTTATGCCATTTTTGGTATTACTTTCCCAAGAGAAATGCTTACCTTCTTGGCTTTTAAATGAAGGCAATATACATTAAGAACGAATGTAGTAAATTCACAGCATTAATAATATCGACATCCTGTATGATGAGAAGTTAATGTGAAAATCTTCAGCTTAGATTGACAGTGGCCAGTGTGGTTTTCTTATGAAGCAGTACTAATTGTGAATAAAACATTTTTTTGTATCCTTTGTGACTATGCAATACAGTTTTTTTTTTAACCTTAAGCACATTAAGCATTGGAAAGTCAACTAGGTAAATGTATGTGTAGCGCTACCCCCAGTTAAGAGAGCCGCTGATATTGATTTGGGCCCTGCAGTGCACCGCCGTCAACCCCCGGCAATCGGCTCTAACCTCCCGTGGCACAGCTGGTGATAGAGAGATAGGACCGCGTGACCGCAACTGTTGGTGACGCAGTCCTATAACAAACATACACAGAATATACTTTAAAACTCCTATTAAAGTAAGCAGAACTGACACCAAATGTACTTTACCCAGATATTTTACTGAGGCTAATGGGCAAGTAATAAACAACAGTATAACAAGTTGCAGATCCCTGCAATAAACAGTAATAAAGATAAACAGAGTAATCAGAATAATAAAGTATTGCTATGCAACTCTAGCGCTGCCCTTTTACAGCTACTTCCCCTCATGGGTAGACTAACACCCAGCAATGTCTACCTATGCAGTCAGGCCTGACTGATCTAAATGGAAGTTCAGTGAAACAATATTCGCTAGCAATCTCTCGGTGGTGCACTTGAAGAACAACTTTGTAATCCCAACGAATAGTAAAGATAAAGTATCTGTCTTTAAACAGCTCTCACCACCTGGACAAGTCCAAGTCCCTTTCCTCCATCGATTCGTCTAGGAACAGGAATCCACCGACATCCAAGTCTTCAATCCTTCTGGTGTACTGCAGCAAGGAGGATTAGATGTCTCTAAGGCTCTGCTAGGCTGGCAGAGGGCTCTTTGGAAAGGAGCACACGGCCCAGGCTTCAGGCCTTGTGCACACAGCAGTTCAGCACAGACATCCTCTTGCTAGGAGAGGGGGGTCCAAAGAGGCCGACCAAAACTCTGCCTCCCCTTTATAAAGTCTGCCCCAGCAGTCTCTGTTCTGGAGCAATGCACCCTGGGTGCTGCAAGATGTACTGGGAGATGTAGTCTCTCTCTCCTCTGCTTTCACTTCCATAATGTCTCTTTACTTCCTCCCGACTCACCTCTCACCTGGAACTTCTTGTCTCTCTGCATTAAAGGGGAACACCCCGCTACACACTCCCCCCACTTGAACTCTTTGGTCCCCAAAGATAAACTTCAACAAATACTGTTTACCATTTTGGACAATGTCGAGCATGATGTTGGCATAGGGAATTCCCACCAAAACTTTGGGATGGAACTCTCTTGCCCACAGGTCACACTACCATGAGTGGCCTGCCTAACTGTGCCAGAGAGTGAGCTGGGGTTGCCCTCCACCAAATGGACGGTGGAAGGATCAGGTTGTTCAACACTTCTCCTAGCCGTTACAACAGAGTCCTCTGAGCTCATCCCCATTTGGGGGTAAGTTAGTTTCTTGGGAGGCCTGATGACTCTGCGAGCCCTCTGCTCTCTTGGTGCTTCTGACTCTGGCACCACAGGCTCTTCTTCAGGAGTAAGTTCAGGTAACATTGCTGGTTCTGGAACCTCTGATTCAGAAGTCGACTGACGTATGGAATCTCTAGAGTCCTCCTCTGCGCAAGTGTCAGGAACATCTTCCCAGTAATCAGCTGAGGGACTGAAGGGTATGAATTCAGTAGCCTCCGGATTCAGCGTTGCATCTGGGGTATCCCCTCCATTTGGGAGATCTATGGCGGACGTTCCCAGAGTCGAGGGAGGCCACAGCCAGTCCAGTTCTCCACCTTCTTCTGTACTCAATTGGGAGGCCTCCCCATCTTTGGCTCGAGAGGTCTGGGACCGAGTGTTCGGCCTAGGAATATCCAGGATAGAGGCCGGTTCAGGGGAGTCTCTCACGGGAGGTATTCTGACTGCCTCAGCAAGTGGGAGCAGGTGGTTCCGATGCCACGTCTTCAGTGGACCCACCTTTCCTTCTGGCTTTAGTTTGTAGACAGGCAAACCGGGCAACTTCCTACAGACAACATAGGGCTCAGATCTCCACCTGTCGGCAAGCTTGTGTTTTCCAGGGACCCCCAGATTGCGTAGCAGTACTCGGTCCCCGGGCTGCAGATCTTGCACTCGAACCTTCAGATCAAAATTTCTCTTGTTGCGGGCCCCCCTTTGATCCGAAGCCGCCTGGGCTTGTTCATAGGCCACCTGCAAGCTACGTCTAAGTCTGTCCACGTATCCCTTGTGGGATGTAGCTGAGGTATTGTCTATAGAAGTGCCAAAGGCCAGGTCCACAGGTAGCCTTGCTTCTCTCCCAAACATAAGTCGATAAGGGGAGTAGCCAGTGGCGTCACTTGTGGTACAGTTATAGGCATGTACTAGGGCTGATATGTGCTGACTCCAGTGTTGCTTCTTCTCTGTTTCTAAGGTTCCCAACATGTTGAGCAGGGTCCGGTTAAATCTCTCCGGCTGAGCATCTCCTTGTGGGTGGTAAGGCGTGGTTCTGGTCTTCTTTATTCCTAATGAATCCAAAAGTCTTCGGATCAACCGACTCTCAAAGTCCCTTCCTTGATCTGAGTGGAGTCTCTGTGGTAGTCCGTAATGGACAAAATACTTCTCCATAAGTATCTTGGCCACGGTGGATGCCTTCTGGTCTTTGGTTGGGAAAGCTTGAGCATAGCGGGGGAAATGGTCGGTTATTACCAGAACATTCCCCAATCCACTCAGGTCGGGTTCAAGGCAGAGAAAGTCAATGCATACCAGATCCATTGGGCCTTGACTCTGTAAGTGGCCCATTGGGGCAGCTTGATGGGGTAGGGTCTTTCTCTGAATGCATCGTGCACAGGAATGGCAATACTCCTCTACTTCTGCCCTCATGCAGGGCCAATAGAACCGATTTCTGACAAGCTGGAAGGTCCTTTCTGCCCCTGGGGTGACCATGATGGTCATGCAGGGCAATTAGTACAGTCTCTCGGTGCTTCTCTGGAAGAAATAACTGCCACTTATCTTCTGAGTCATCAGAGGGGCCTCTTCGGTAGACCACTCCCTGATGTACCTGTAGCCTGTCCAATTCCTTCCTCAACAGGCGAGCCTCCTTTGAGGGGTGATGTAGGAATTTGTTGGGATCCTGATTCTCCAGGGCTTCGAGGACCAATCTCCCCATGGGGTCTTCCAATTGGTCACACCTCAACTCCTTCTTGGACAGTCTCGGTAGGTTGTCTTCCTCCAGTTGAGTTACCCCACAATAGTGTTTGGGGACTCCTACCATGGTAACCCCTATTTCTTCTGCTCTGGAGCCTCCTCTGGCTTGGAATTCAGCCCCTTGACAAAGGGCCCGCACCCCGTCCGGTGCCACTTGGGTCCAATCTTCCCAGTCATTTGTCGTGGCATGAGACCTCCGGGACAGGGCATCTGCATCCCTATTTCCGGCTCCTGGTCTGTACTTCAGACTGAAGTTGAATCCAGACAATGCGGCCAACCACCTGTGTCCGGTGGCATCTAGTTTCGCGGTGGTGAAGAGGTAGGTCAGGGGGTTGTTGTCTGTCTTCACAGTAAACTCTGCCCCATACAAGTAGTCTTTTAGCTTGTCTACTACCGCCCATTTGAGGGCCAGGAATTCCAGCTTATGAGTGGGGTAATTCTTTTCTGAGGGGGTCAGGCTCCTGCTCACATAGGCCACTGGTCGCAGTTGTCCTTCATGTTCTTGGTAGAGTACACCACCTAGACCCTCATGGCTGGCATCCACATGTAATTCATAAGGTCTGGTAGGGTCGGCGTAGGCCAGGACTGGGGCAGTGGTTAAGCTCCTCTTCAGAGCATGAAAGGCCTCTTCACACCTTGGGTTCCACTGATCTTGAACTGACTCACCAGGCCTCCTGGGCCCTGAGTCATCCTCTTCCCCTTCTGCCTTTAGCAATTCATTCAACGGGCGGGCAATCCGAGCAAACCCCTCCACAAACCTCCTATAATAGGAGCAGAACCCCAGGAAGGATCTGAGCTCTGTTACTGTGGTGGGTCGTGGCCAGGAAGTGACTGCTTCCAACTTCTCAGGATCTGTGGCCACCCCTTCTTCAGACACTATGTGCCCCAGATAGTTCACAGAAGACTGGTAGAACCGACACTTCTCGGGGGAAAGCTTAAGTCCCTCTTCGCTGAGTCTTCTCAATACTTTCTCCAACCTGGCTTCATGTTCTTCCAAGGTTCTTCCAAAGACAATGACATCGTCCAAGTACACAAGGACTTCTATAAGATTCATGTCTCCAACAGTCTTCTCCATAAGGCGTTGAAAGGTAGCAGGAGCTCCAGACAGACCCTGAGGCATCCTATTGAATTCGAAGAATCCCACCGGGGTTATGAATGCTGTATTCTCCCTGTCTTCTTGGTGCATAGGGATTTGATAGTACCCACTCTTGAGGTCCATCACACTGAACCATTTGGCTCCAGACAAACTTTGTAGGGCATCTTCTATCCTTGGCGTGGTGTATTGGTCAGGGATGGTTCTCCTGTTGAGAGTCCTGTAATCGATACAAAGCCTCAACGACCCATTCTTCTTTCTGACCACCACGATTGGGGAGGCATAGGGACTTCTAGACTCCCGGATCACACCAGTCTTCTTTAGTTCTACAAGTTGTTCCCTCAGATCCTCCAGATCTGCCAGGGGGACCCGCCTGACCCTCTCTCGGAAGGGCTTATCTTCTTGGAGGCGGATCCGATGGGTGGCACTTCTTGCACACCCCACATCGAATTCATCTTCGGAAAAGATCTTTTCCCACCTGTTCAACTGGGCCTTGGCTCTTTCTTTCCAAGCCCTGGGTAGGTTCTGGTTTTCCACGGACAGTTTCTCCCAAACATCTCCTCCGTCACCCGTCCCCTTGACTTCGGACCAAGTGACCGGGGCAGCAGGGCTCACCTGACCAAGCAACACTCTGGCAGGGATCTCCATGGGTCCTCCCGTAGTGTTCCTAACACTCACCGGAACTCTGCCATGGGCCTTCTTCAGGGCCTTGAACGGAATCACTTCTGGTATCACTTCCAGGCCTGAGGACTCTTCCCTTGGGTCTGATTCCAGCATGACAAAGGGGCCAGGTTGTTCCCACGAAAGCTTCACAGTGGCCCTAAGACAGGTTACTTCTCCGGGCTGTAGCACTACTCCTTCTCTGCCAAGTCTCCACACCTTCCCTATCCCCTCTCCCGGGGTCTTCTGCTCTAAGACCAGTCGTTGGTAGGCCGTCTTTAGCATGGGATGGATTTTGGTGGCTGAATGGTTTCTCTCTTTCACTAGAGGGGTCAGGAGTCTCCTGACTAGATCCGTGTTTGTCCCAATGATCAGGGAAATCTTGCTGGCTCCAGGCGGCCGGGGACACACAACTGCCAGGGTGTCAAACACTTCAGCCTTCCCAGCCACGGATGGGTCGAAAGTCATCTTTATGGGCAGGTACCCATCATAAGGGAAACTCTGGGTTCCAAGTCCCCATATCTCCAGCTCTTCTATCTTCTGGATAGGCAGATGACTCAAGTGCCTATCATAGAAGTCCCGGTATAGTAAAGTCACCTGTGCTCCGGTGTCCAAAAGAGCTTTAGTATAGACTCCTTCCACTTGAATGGGCACAGTAGGAGACGGGCCCACCAGTTCCTTTGGGTATGGCCGGACTGGGGTCACCTCTTTTTTTTGGCTTTCGACCCTTGCCCTGCTCCTTTTGGACTTTAATTTTTCCTGAGCCTGGCATGCATTGACTTTCTCCCTCTCAATTGGGGCACAAACCCGCTGAGGGATGTTATTGTTCCTTTTAGGTGGATGTTCCTTCTTTGGGGTGCTGTACTTCCACTGAGGGGTCTTGCCCCCTCCCTCTGGGGTACATCTTGGTGGGGGTGTACTATACCTCCTCCTAGGAGTTTTGTCTCCTCCATTCTTGGCCTTTTCTTTTAGTTTGGAGCGCACTGAAGATGATGGGCACCCGGTTGACTCCTTCACCGGGGCCCTTTGGAGTTTCCCGCCGGCTTGCAATTATCTGTTCTCTTCTTCTTTGGGCTGGAGCATACGTTAGCAAAGTGGCCACTCTCTCCGCAGTTATAGCAAATCACCTCTTCTCGGTCCTGTAGGGAGGCCGGTGCTGAGGTGTTCGGGAACAACTCCTTTCTTGGGCTTGGTTTCTCTCGTCTTCTCTGATCTTTCTCCATCAAAGAGGTCAGCATCTCCAACACTTGGGCCATTTGCGATTTCAGAGTGTCAACCTCCGCATCTCTTTCTGGGCTCTTGACCGAATGGACCAACACTGGTACAGGTGTGACATTCGCCTTGGCCACCTGCTGATCTTCCTGCAGCGCCTCTTCGTCCCTAATAATTTTTATTAGATCAGAGTAGGTTAGTGACATTCCTCCTCCTGAGGTTTTCAGGTGCAGCCAGACCGGGTCTGAGCGCCGCGCTCCCCTCATGATCTGCTTCATGCGTGCTTCATCTGCATCTTTGGGCAGCATTCCCTTCTTCAGTACAATCTTGCATAACTGCCTGTTCAGCCTTCTAACATATTCTGACAGTTTCTCATTCGGCTGCTGGAGAGTGTGTTCAATTTGATAAATCATCTCTGATACCTTCTCCAGCTGACCAAACTCTTCCTGCAGCATGGCCAGGCAATCTTGAGCTGTACAGTTTTCATTTCCAAACCGGAAGCTCTTCACCGCTTCTGCCGCGGCACCTTTCAGACTTTCTAAGACTCGCTGTCTCTTCTGTGCCTCAGGCACCTCCCATGCTTCTACTGCCTGCAATGCCTGTTCCACCCAAGTGTCAAAATCTTCCTCCCCCGCAGGGACGGGGAGCTTCCCTGAGAAGGTGCTAAGCTTCCGGTAACCGGCCTCCACATGCACCGTACTGCTTTTCTGGCACTTAAAGGAGTTGTAAAGGTACATTTTTTATTTTCTAAATAGGTTCCTTTAAGCTAGTGCATTGTTGCTTCACTTACCTTTTCCTTTGATTTACCTTCTAAAGGTTTGTTTTCTTTGTCAGAATTTCTCACTTCCTGTTTCTCCTCACTGAACTCCACACCATCATCCGAGTGGTGTGGAGTCATCCAGAACAGCTTACTGAACAGCTTACTGAGGATAAACAGGAAGTGAGAAATTCAGACAAAGAAAACAAAGAAAAAAAATATTTAGAAGGGAAATCTAAGGAAAAGGTAAGTGAAGCAACAATGCACTAGCTTAAAGGAACCTATTTAGAAAATAAAAAATGTACCTTTACAACTCCTTTAATTACAAGGTCTCCTAGAGCATTCAACAATTCAGGCCCTATAGCGGCCAGCGGTGATCCCGGGCTTAATAGTTCCTTAAGCTTTTCTGCTTTAGGGGATAGTGGTGGAGATAATTGTGGGAGTGATGGCTTTGGTGTCTGAAACCATTCTTCCTTCACTGGCAGCGTATGTATCAAGTGATAGATCTGATTATCTATGGCTTGTATACTCTGACTTTTAAAATGCTCTGGGATTTCGTTTTTCCATTCTACCAGTGCGTATGTAAACGAGATCACTGGATCTGGCCTAAAATCCATCACCCATGCTTTGTGGCTCGGAGACAGTAACAATACGAGCTGTTTTATCTCCTCTTCCTTCCATCTTTCCCCCGGGAGTACAATGACTACCGCCGCGGTTGGATCGGCGCCAATCGCTGCGCACCACTGTGACATTGCCAGCGGGTCCATGCTGGTACTTCTGACCGGCTTGATTGCAGCGTGCAACGTACAAGGATCCCGGACTCGAGCCCCCACGTGTAGCGCTACCCCCAGTTAAGAGAGCCGCTGATATTGATTTGGGCCCTGCAGTGCACCGCCGTCAACCCCCGGCAATCGGCTCTAACCTCCCGTGGCACAGCTGGTGATAGAGAGATAGGACCGCGTGACCGCAACTGTTGGTGACGCAGTCCTATAACAAACATACACAGAATATACTTTAAAACTCCTATTAAAGTAAGCGGAACTGACACCAAATGTACTTTACCCAGATATTTTACTGAGGCTAATGGGCAAGTAATAAACAACAGTATAACAAGTTGCAGATCCCTGCAATAAACAGTAATAAAGATAAACAGAGTAATCAGAATAATAAAGTATTGCTATGCAACTCTAGCGCTGCCCTTTTACAGCTACTTCCCCTCATGGGTAGACTAACACCCAGAAATGTCTACCTATGCAGTCAGGCCTGACTGATCTAAATGGAAGTTCAGTGAAACAATATTCGCTAGCAATCTCTCGGTGGTGCACTTGAAGAACAACTTTGTAATCCCAACGAATAGTAAAGATAAAGTATCTGTCTTTAAACAGCTCTCACCACCTGGACAAGTCCAAGTCCCTTTCCTCCATCGATTCGTCTAGGAACAGGAATCCACCGACATCCAAGTCTTCAATCCTTCTGGTGTACTGCAGCAAGGAGGATTAGATGTCTCTAAGGCTCTGCTAGGCTGGCAGAGGGCTCTTTGGAAAGGAGCACACGGCCCAGGCTTCAGGCCTTGTGCACACAGCAGTTCAGCACAGACATCCTCTTGCTAGGAGAGGGGGGTCCAAAGAGGCCGACCAAAACTCCGCCTCCCCTTTATAAAGTCTGCCCCAGCAGTCTCTGTTCTGGAGCAATGCACCCTGGGTGCTGCAAGATGTACTGGGAGATGTAGTCTCTCTCTCCTCTGCTTTCACTTCCATAATGTCTCTTTACTTCCTCCCGACTCACCTCTCACCTGGAACTTCTTGTCTCTCTGCATTAAAGGGGAACACCCCGCTACATATGAAATAAATACTGAAAGATTGTGTTTAACCTATCTACCTGCTAAGGCCCATGCCCACCCACAAATGCATTTTCCTATAGGTAAGAATCAAGTATCTGCATGTAAAGATTTCCTCAAAAGCTGCCCTTTAATTTCCTTTCTGGAAGCCACCTGTAGCAAACTACTCACAGAGTACAAACTTTGGTCATGAGCATTAAGTAACTGTTTTTGCCTGGACCTCAACCGGTGCCTTTTTTTTTCTTTAGGTCAACAGTGACAAACATCTCCATGTCTTGCCTTTATTATGACAGAATCAGCCAAATTGTGTAGAAGCTTCCAAGAATAAAGCCAAAACAGTACTGCCTAATGCCACCACATTCCATGCCTTTTATAAAAGGCATGATACACTTGCCACTAGCCCCACACCAGTGTCATGGTCTGGGTTCAAGCTCAGAGACCAGTTGCTATAGCAGTAGGGGAACTCCCACGACCAGCAGGATTGGTATACAAGCAGGTCACCCTGGCGAATAACATAGGTTCACCTGAGGTGCAGAGTCTAAGTACTAACCGGTGTTACCCACAGCTCTTGATGGATTTAGCTGCGTGTTAGTTCCAGGTCGCGGTCCCCAGGATCGCCCCACTAGGAAGTAAGCAAGCCAGGATCCAGTAGTGGATATAGCAGGCAGGGGCGGATCCAGAGTCTAGTCTCGGGAGGGGCACTGCCAGAAAATATGTTTTTTTGGGGTAAATTTATCGGGGAAATGGCTGGTGTTGGCGCTTCAATCATCACGGCATGGTTGTTATGGTGTCAGGATGATTGAAGCGCATTATTACTATTAGTACATTGTTATAAAAAAATGAAATAGTTCAACTCACCATAATGCAGAATCAGTGGGAGCCCTGAGTGTGTCACTTGCCATGTCACCTTCCACACGTTGCGGATTGTCACTTGCCACGTCATCTGCCACACGTTGCGGATTGTCACTTGCCACATCACCTGCCACAAGTTGCGGATTGTCGCTTGCCACGTCACCTGCCACACGTTGCGGATTGTCACTTGCCACGTCACCTGCCACACGTTGTGGATTGTCACTTGCCGCGTCCGTCACCTGCCACCAGATGTACATTGTCACTTACCACGTCACCTGCCACAAGTTGTGGATTGTCACTTGTCACGTCACCTGCCACCAGATTTAGATTGTCACTTGCCATGTCACCTGCCACCAGATGTAGATTATCACTTGCCACATCAGCTGGTCACCAACGGAGCCGCCCGCCGGCTCTCTCACCCGTGGAGCCACCCGTCGTGTCTCTCACCCGCGGAAGCCGCCCGCCGGCTCTCTCACCCGTGGAGCCGCCCGCTGTGTCTCTCAACCACGGAGCCGCCCGCCGTGTCTCTCACCCACGGAGCCGTCTGCTGGCTCTTTCACCCGCTGAGCCACCTGCCGTGTCTCTCACCCGCAGAGCCGCCCACCTGCTCTCTCATCCGCATTCTCGAGGGGGCAATTTTCCCGTTACCCCCCCTGGATCTGCCCCTGATAGCAGTTGAAGATTAAATAGAAGTGTAGTCAGTAAACAAGCCAAAGGTCAGTAACAAATAGTTGCAGGTTGGGATCAAGCTAAAGCGTAGTCGAGGAACAAGCCAAGGGTCAGTAATGAGTGGTAGCAAAGATATGGATGGCAGCATGAAAGACAGACTGGCTGGAGTGAGCACATTTATCTGGAAAACAGGAAGTGCAGAGACATGGTGTAAATCAGGAAGTTCATGGAAGGAGCAAATTGTTCAAGGCAGGATCATTAAAAGAGACGTATGGGGTATGTCTTTTTTGCAGATTTATACAGTACTTACCTATTTGGACGCAGCATTGGTCCGATGCTGCATCTGTCCCCCGGTGCCTCTGCACTGAGAACCGAGCGATCGAACACCACCATCACTCGGTTCTCACAGCTCCCCAAGCAGAGAGCTGCTGACTGTCAGTCACAGCTTTCTGCTCTGCCCCCTCCTCGCTCACTGGAGCGCTGGGCTGTGGAGGGGGTGGGAGCTCAGGCTCTCCTGACTAGCTGAGCCGGGTGTCAGTCCAAGGATCTGGCAGGTCTGGTAGTCGTGATGACGCAGAGCCTGGACCGACTTCTGTGACGTCAGCACAGAGCGGACTTCAGCCCGCTCTCTGCTAAAAATAGGTCACAGGAGTGCAAAACTGAAGCCCTGTACACACGATCGGATAACCTATGGATTTTCGTCCAATGGATTTGTCCATCGGAAATCCGATGAAATTGTTTTTCATCAGTCTTGGCCACACACCATCAGTCTAAAAACCGACGGCAAGAAAACGACGGCACGTTCAAAACGTACGACGCGCTATAAAAGGGCCGAACAAATCTAATGGCGCCACCCCTTGGGCTGCTTTTGCTGATTTCGTGTTACCGCGTGTTAGTAAAAGTTTGGTGAGAGCCGATTCGCGCTTTTCAGTCTCCGTGCTTTTCAGATCGTTTCCTGTTGTTCAGTTTGTGCTTGTGGGTTTGTATTTGTGATTCAGTGCGTGCAGTCAGGTCGTTACTGCCTTGCAGTGCCGACTTGGCTGTTCGTTTACTGTTTTTCAGATCGTTCTTTTCAGGCCTTGCTGTTCCACGGTGCGTTCTGTTTGAGTGCGTTCTGACCAGCCGACCGGTTTAAAACCATGTTTGAAGTGCGTTCTCGTTCTCGAGCTCGTGCTGGCTTTGGGCTTGGTGTTGCAGTTAACACTGTAACCCGAGTTCAGTCTGTGAACAGGGTGAGGAGGAGTTCATGGACTAAGGCCTCGTACACACGGCCGAGATTCTCGTTGAAAAAAACATGTCGTTTTTTTCGACGAGATTCTTGGACAAGAAACTTGTCCCAGCCGAGTGTACACACGCTCGTTTCAAAGAACCCGCGGTTCTTTGAATGGAGCGTACGCGGTGACGTCATCGACTACGACGAGCATGCGCTCGTCACATTCGATGCCGTCGCCGCCATCTTGGTATACCCTACGTATGCCTAGGAAGCTACCGCGCATGCGTCAAATTCATTTCGAACATGCGCGGGCTTCCGGGAGGACAGGTAAGTGTACACACACTCACTTTTCTCGTCGAGAAACATGCCGAGGAGAATCTCGACGAGAAAATAGAGAGCAGGTTCTCTATTTTCTCGTCGAGGTTTCTTGTCGGTTTTCTCGACGAGAAACCCGATAGCCGCGTACACACGACCGATTTACTCGGCAAGACCTCTCTGCCAGCAAGTTTCTTGCTGGTTCTTGCCGAGAAAATCGGTCGTGTGTACGAGGCCTAAGAATTGGTTGCTCCAGCGGGACCAATTCTCTCATATGCCTCTGCTGCGGGAAATCCATGAGAATAACCCTGATGATTTCAGGAATTATCTCAGGATGACGGACCCCGTATTTCACCGTCTGTTGTATTTGCTGTCCCCCTATATCACGAGGCAGGACACTGTGATGCGCCAGGCCATCACTGCCGAGCAGAGGCTTATTGCCACGTTGAGATACCTGGCGACTGGGAGAAGCTTGCAGGACCTCAAGTTCTCAACAGGCATCTCCCCCCAGGCTCTCGGGATCATTATCCCTGAGACGTGTTCGGCCATCATTCAGGTCCTGCAGAAGGACTATATGAAGGTAATTATGCTCCTTTAACCTCACATTATCTTTTTTTATTCTCTTTTTTTTTTTTGTTCCTCCTAACACAAATATGCCTGTTTGTAATATCCTGGTAATGTCCCCATTTTCCCCATGCCTTTTTTTACCTGTAAATCCCTTTTTGGGCCCTACATGCCTATTTCCCTTCACTAACCTCTCCAGCATGCTATCGTGGGCGCAAACCCAGCTAGCCTTCTATTTTCCTTTTCATTTTTGGGGGGTCATTGCCCTCGTAGTTTGACAACCCTCCCTCCCCCCCCTAAAGATGTTTAAAAATTAGTAGTTCTCAATCAAGCTCAGCAGAGTGGTAGAGCCTTTTTTGGGATCCCCCACAATCACCTTAGGCCCCCCCCCTTAGATTATTTTAGAATGTCCACTCAGCGGGGGTGAGGCATCTGCTAAGTGGGCCTTTGTTTATTGGTCTGAAAAACTCCCTTAAATAATAATGTTACTCCACAATGTTTTTGTGTGTAATCTGCTTGCACTGTAACCATAAACCGTACTAATGTCTTCTTTTTGTTTGACTCCACAGTTCCCTAGCACACCACAGGAATGGCTGACTGTGGCCTCCCAATTTGCCCAGCGGTGGGATTTCCCCAACTGTGGAGGGGCAATTGATGGGAAGCACGTCCACATAGTGCCGCCACCCCGTTCGGGGTCATACTATTTTAACTATAAAGGTTTTAATAGCATAGTGTTAATGACGGTGGTGTCGGCACGGTACGAGTTCCTGTATGTGGACGTGGGGAAGAACGGCCGGATGTCTGATGGCGGATCATTCGCGGAGACGGAGTTTGCTCACCGTCTGCAGGCTGGGGGACTTGCACTGCCTCCAGATGCAGAGAACGTTGAAGGGCTCCCGTTCGTTTTCATTGCGGATGAGGCTTTTGGACTAGGACCACACCTGATGCGGCCGTTTCCCCAACGCACCCTCACCCCGGAGAGGAGGGTTTTTAATTACCGGCTGGCCAGAGCCCGGAGAGTTGTGGAGAATGCCTTCGGGATAATGGCCAGCCGGTTCCGCCTGTTCCAGACAGTGATACATTTGGCGGATTATAAACTGAACCACACCGTCTACTGCTGCTGCATATTGCACAATTTTCTACGCAAATTTGCAACCAATTATGTATCATCGTTTGGGCCTGAGGCCGGTCCATCTGAACTGATTAATCTGACCGGCCTCAGCACTGCCCGTACTGGCTTGGCCCCCCAAAGTGCCCGTGAAGTACGCCAGAAATACGTAGAGTACTTCACGGGTAGGGGGGCCATCCCAATGCCAGACCACATCTGACCAAGTATTTAACCTTTTAAAAATAAAAAAAAACATGGAATTTCTACAAACTTGTGTTGTCATTCTTGTATTTTGGGTTTATGTGTCTCCCAGGTTCTAGTAGTGCCAAGTGTAATTGTCCTTAGTAAATAGCCTCAAAACTCAGAGCGAAAAACACGGTTTTTGCATCTTCAGAACTGCTCTTGAGCATAGAAAGAACAAGGCACACCTTTTTTAGACTTCCCAAATGTTTTTATTGTTTGCACTGCATTTTTTTTTGGTTTTTAGAAATACTAGCCTTTTTTTTTTATGTACGGCTTTGTTTGCAGAAACATGCATGGGTCGTAAGCCATTATTTTTACTCTGAAAAAGTAATACAATAACACTGTGAAAAATACCAACTGGAGATGGGTTGATGGTACCCCTGATCCATCCCAAATGTTAACAAACACACTTTCTTTTGGGGCTCAAATGGGTATCTTCAACAAGATCCCATGGCTAGGGTAAACATGTGCTATCTGCCATCATGGGGGATCAATGGTCGTGCTTTGGGGATGTAAACCCTTCCTCTCACCTACTTGAGGAGGGAGGAAGAGGTTGCACCCCAAAAACAGGGACATAGATATCCTGTGACGGCAGATAGCACATGTTGAGTCTTCAGTGTGTGCATCTCCACATTTGGGATGTTGGAAATCCCTGAGATAATTTCAGACGCATAACAAAAAACACAAAAGGGGGGGGTTCACACTATTCTCCCCAAAATATCTATCATGTTTTTATATTTTTGCTCAATCAAAATCATTCTCTTTCTCATAATGTCCATTTCGCTACTGCATTCCATGATTTCCTGAATGATTATTTTTGCGCTGGCACTCGAGAATGGCGGATTTGGACTTCCTGACACACCCCCACGTTCAGTCCCTAAAACAAAAAAAAAGGTTTTACACTAGGCAGTCCTACATCTGTATTTACCTTGAAGTTGTGGTGACAGACACTGACCTGTTGTGCTGATAAGCTCCACCTCTCCTTCCTCCACCTCCCCTTCCTCCACCTCCGCTTCCTCCACCTCTGCTTCCTGAACCTGCTGATCTTGGTTTGCTTTGGGAGCTTTGGGGAGTTTCTGTGGTGTTGGGTTACTCGTCTCCTGAGCATGGTGTCCTCCCAGTCTCCTCTCCCCTATGGGAATTTACAACAAAATGTATACTTTAGCACACAGACTTTTTTAAGGCCTGAAAAGGGATCCTCTATGTTTTTAAGTGGGGTACAATTGATATTTGGCCCTGAGTTCCAACATGAACATATGTGATCTTGCAAACTCAACAAAGAAACATGTTATTTTTGAGGACATTCACAAATACACTTGGATAACCACCAAGGTATCCACTGGACCACCTGTGTGTTACACCGTTAATAAATTTGGTCATGTGGCCCAGAGTATAGTATCTTGATGAAGAACAAAAAAAAGTACACAACTGCTGGAGTGTCATCTCCTTTACCCAGAATACAGTTTATTCTTTCAGTCACATTCAAAATTTACTTCCAACACATCATCTAGCCAACAATGTGTAGATAAACATTGTTGAAGTAAAATGAGGCATGCCCACATGTAGTTTACGTGGATATGTGCCAAACATGTTTGGGGGAAGAGCAGCAAGTTATTGGTCAAAACATTGGGCAAATAAGTGGACTCTCCACTTAACCTAAAAGATGAGATTTCAAAATGTGAAACCAGTCAAGCCAAGCACATGGTGCAAAACATGGAAGAATACATATTACAATGTGAAAGAACACAGTAAAATATACTTACTTTTTTCTATGCTTTTTATAAGCTTCTTATACTGCTCCGGCTCCCTGATCTTGAGGTCTGACCACCTTTTACGGAGTTGTTCCTTGGATCTCCTGACCCCATATTTTTTATAGAGAGTCTTCGCCACTTTGTCCATAATTTGTGACTTCCGGAGATTAGGGGTGTCGTATGGGCCATGCTTGCCGTCGTAATCCTTCCTCCGCAGAATGTCCACCATCTCCGCCATCTCAGAAAAAGACATATTAGTCGCCTTGTATCTTTTTTTACAGGATCGGGACGTTTCCGCCTCCGGGCTTTCCTCGTTGGTAATTTCAAGTAAAGAAGCCACCTGTGTCTGCGACATGTCGCCGTCTCACACTGTGCGCCGATCGTTAAGGGGTGGGGAAATGCAGAAAAAGTCCGTCATGGGCGGGCGACGAGGGCGGAGTTACATGCATGCGCAGGGTATAAAAAGGGGAAAGAAGTTATTAGGGATGCGCGGAGTAAGGACGACCGGAAGTGAACCCACGAAGTGAACTAAGGTAAGAAGGGAACTCGGGCCTGCAGTGGCATATTAATGGGTCATGATTGTAAAGGGCAATATTGTGATAAGTTGAGGAGAATCAATTCTGATCCTTTTTTTTTTGTACTTGCTGATCCTAATAGATGCATAAACTAAGAGAGCCGGAGGTGATGCTTGTTTTTATTGAAAAGTATAAGGAACAGCGCAACCTTTGGGAGCTCAAACACCCTGCGTATCACAAAAGTGATGTACGACGGGCAACTATTACCAAATTAGCCGAGGATATGAAGCCATAGATCCCAGATGCAGACTACACTATGATCAATAATAAAATCAACAACCTGCGCAATTCTTATAAAAAAAAATTCAAGGAAGTGCGCCAGTCCAAGAGATCAGGAGCAGCAGCCGACAATGTAGTAAAGCCCAAGCTGTGGTACTACAGACATCTTCAATTTCTGGATGACCAGATCGAGGCCAGGGAATCTATTTCCAGCCTTCCCTCAACCCTTCCTTACACCCTTCCCTCCAGCGTTCCTTCCACCCTTCCCTCCACCCCTGCAGAGGCGGAGGAGGAGCCTCCCGAGCTAGAAGAGCCAGATCTTCACATCTTCAGCCCGGTATAGTATTTTTGATGCTAATTATTGTCCACTTAGTAATATGGAGTTGAACTGTTTTGATTAGCCATAAATGATCCCACCCCCCCCCCTCCAAAATAAACCAGTAATGAGATCAAAATTGTGTGTGATTGATTCCTCAAATAATAGAAATTTACATTTTATTTTATAAACAGGATGAGGCAAGCCAGGAGGAAGAGGGTCAGGAGTGTGACAGGCAGGAGGAGGCAGGGCCCAGTGGGACTCAGCAGGTCCCCAGGCCTAGTGGCAGCACCGTCTCCCAAGTGGCTCCCCTCCACATCAGACCGCCAAAACAACGGCGGATGACACAAGTGGAGGAGGAGTCACTAAAGATGATTCAGGAGGCTGCTGCCATTATGAGGGCCCCCCTCAACCCTACGGAGGGGTTTAGCACCTATCTGGCAGATAAGCTGCTCAGAATGGAGGCGGGACAACGGGCCCTCTGTGAGCATCTCATCTACACGGCCGTACACATGGGGGCGAGGGGACAGCTGACTGAGGCCACCCATATCTCACATCAGCCCAATCCCTCTCCTCCTTCTCCTCCTCCTCCTGCCACATCACCACCCACAGTGGCCCAGCCTGCAAGGGTGCGTAGACAGGGCCGTGGAGAGAACGCTGCAGAGAGGCGTGGAAGGAAGGCTACAAGGAAGAGCAGGAGGTGATTCCCTGGCCTCGAGCTGCTCATCCAGAAATTGAAGGTTGATGGAGTACCACGGCTTGGGATGATGTATGTCTTTGGCTGCTGCTCCTGATTTCATGCTGTTGTTGATTTTATTATTGATCATAGTCAGGTCTGCATTTGGGATCTAATGACTTTATATTCTCTGCTAATTTGGGAATAGTTGCCCTTCGGTTTTTGATTTGTTTTTTTCCGAAATAAAGGGAAATTTGATTTCAGCCAACCTACATGCCTGATGTGTTTTTTTGAGAAGTAGCAATAAGATTTCATAAATACAATGTGTAATTAAGAACAAGGGACACCAACCTCCATGATTTTTCAAAAATTAAATATTATGTTGTTCTCAGAAATTGACACACCAAAAAATGCACAACAAATTTTAAGAGTCAAAAAAATAAAGGTGTAATTTGGGAGGTCGGCCTTGAAGAATTTTAATAATTATTCCTAAGATCACTAGAAAAAAGAAAGACATACATTTGTCAGAACTCAGGAGAAAGTTTTGCTGCCAAAATGACATTTTAAAGACCGTTCGAAAGCAAAAAAACATGCGCTGCATTAAACGAAGCAATAACTTGCAGAATGACGAATGTGCTCTCTCCATTAGGAACGCTAGTTTTACCAGAACGAGCGCTCCCGTCTCCTAATTCAGTCTGAGCATGCGTGGGTTTTTTAACCGATGGACTTGCCCATAGACGATCGGAAATTCCCATCGGTTTTTTATCCATCGGAAAATTTTAAAACAAGTTCTATTTTTTCCATCCGATGGAAAAAAGACCGATGGGTACCATACACAATCGGTTTGTCTGATGAAAACCATCCATCGGACGGTTTTCATCAGTTAAACCGATCGTGTGTACGGGGCTTTACTGTACTCCTGTGATCCACAGGAGAAGTACAGCAAACGAGCCTGGCTGTACTTCCCCTTTCAGTCAATTGTCCAGGAAACTGTCTAGCATTCCAGGTGGCTCAGCAAGAAGAGACATTGCTTGACACAGCAGAGATTCTGGGTTCAAATCCAGGACCTAACGGCCAGTGCCTTTTAAGTTTCTGCATTCAAGCAATGTATATTATTACATGACACTGGTGTAACTAACCTAGCATGTAGCTGTTTCCATGAAGTCCTGCTCTAAAGAAAAGATTCCACTTGGGTCATAACTTTTATCGGAGCCTCAGTGTTCTGCCTGTGTACCACTTCCCTGCCTGGTCCTGTATCCTTAACCCTGCATCCAGTATATTGCATCCAGTATCCTGTCTCCTGTTGCCCAGTCTCTGCTTCCCTTGTTCCTAGTCCCAGTCCTGGTCATGTTTTTGTGAGCTTTCCTCCAATAGTGTATTATCCACTTGACTCCTGGAAGATTTACCCCCCTTCATGACCTTGCCATTTTTTGCTATACGCCACCTGACAATTGCGCAGTCATGCAACGCTTTTCATAATGGAAATTTATGTAATTTTTTTCCACAATCAGAGCTTTCTTTTGATGGTATTCGATCACCACTTTTTTTTATTTATTTTTTGTGCTATAACGACAATTTTGAAAAAAAAAAAATATTCTTTACTTTCAGCTATAAAACATATTCAATAAAGAACAAATAAAAATGTCTTCATAAGTTTAGACCAATATGTATTCTGCTACATTTTCTTGGTAAAAAATCCCAATAATTGTATATTGCTTGGTTTGAGTAAACATTATAGCATGTACAAACTATAGTTTATACACTGGAATTTTTATTTTTTCAATGGCAGCGATCAGTGACTTATAGCAGGACTGCGAAATTGTGGCGGACAATCTGACACTAACTGACACTTTTTCACTTTGTGGGAACCAGTGACACCAATAGAGAGATCAGTACTAAAAATATACACTGTCACTGTACTAATGACACTGACTGGGAAGGGGTTAAACATCTAGGGCAAGCAAAGGGTTAAATGTATGCCTAACCAGTGTTTTTGTGTTTACTATGTGGTGCTTTCAGTAAGGGATATGCTGATTTTTCTTCCCTTTATTTGCAGGGAAACAAAATCCAGCACATCCCTGCTGGCAGGACAGACATAGGCAGAGCTCTGTCCTGTCTTCCTCCACATCGATCAGCGGGTACCGGCTGATTGGCTTGTGCTGTGACTAATCAAAGCACAAGCAGCACACCGACAGCATCCGCCCGCTACCTGGAAGAGCAGGATCAAGTATATATACGTGATTCTGCACAGCCAGCCCGCACTGTCGCAGTAAAGCTACAGTGCACGGTCGGCAACTGGTTAAAGTCTGATTATTGGTTTGGTTATTGGCTTCACTATCGTGTCTATTTTTCACTTTTGCTTTGTTTATGGTCTGTTGGTGTTGGATGGGTGTTGATTGTATTATTAAATTCTACTTAATTGTACTTAGCTTTCTTAACCACTTCAGCCCCGGACCATTTTGGCTGGTTAAAGACCAGGCCCCTTTTTGCGATTCGTCACTGCGTCGCTTTAACTGACAATTGCGCGGTCGTGCAGCGTGGCTCCCAAACAAAATCGACGTCCTTTTTTTCCCACAAATAGAGCTTTCTTTTGGTGGTATTTGATCACCTCTGTGGTTTTTATTTTTTGCGCTATAAACAAAAATAAAGCGACAATTTTGAAAAAAATGCAATATTTTTTACTTTTTGCTATAATAAATATCCCCCAAAAAATATATGTAGCACACGGACCCTGTTCTCCTGCCTAACTTCTCCTTGCAGAGATAAAGGCACACTGTGCCACATGCCCGGATCCTCCTGGTTTAAGAGGTTGAGCGGTGTTCTTACAATTTTGTGTCCTGCAGCGAGTTACCTCCCTCCATTGGTTCTCGTCCCCAGAATATAGGGAAAAGTCTGTGTTCTTCCTCCCAAAAAAAGCCAATGTCCAAACAGTGTTTAACCTCCAAACAGACGAGTTTATTTTATCTTGCTTGAAACAGATTTGGGAATTGGTTGAAAATAGAGACAAAGTAGGTAGAGGGACAGGTTCAGGCACGCGACACCCAACTATCCTCTTCTTCACTCAAGCCTGAGTATGAATTGCTCACCCGGATAGATCCCTCCCACAGTTCTAGCAGCCGGAGTGAAACACGAACAGTTCCTTTAAGTTAGTCCCCTTCACGGACAAGTCTAAGTAATTCTCTGCCACCGAATCCTTTAGTTATTGAGTTAGAACTTTGAAACTCCCATAGATTAATAGAGACCATAGGTGTCAATGGGACACGCCACAGGAGCTATACTGCAACTCACTAATCCTTCCCTCTGATAGGTAACCAGGCCTCTCCTTCACCATGAATTCCTTCACTGATCCATCGGACAGGTCCTCCTCCCGTCTCCTCTCCCTCAGAGCGGGCCACCCTCACACGGGTTCCCTGGGACTCCAGTGTGTTGGTTGTAGACCCAGTTGAAGGTACTGGGCCTACCTGGAACATTGTAGCCTTGAGCTAAAGGTGCCCTAGACTCCTCGACCAGTTCACGCACCCCCCGGCCAGCAAGGCCACAGGGTGCGACTTTGCCACCAGGGGTCCTTGGAATCCCCCTGGCACACCACCCCCATGGGGCACACTCCTCCTCTCTCCTGGCGTCTGCCCCTTATGTACCCTCTCCCGGCAGGCACAGCAGGCAGAACCTGCCCACCACACGGTAGCCGAGAGAGAACACCAAATCACACCACAACGCCACCTGCGGTTCAACCCGGGACCTGGGCAACAGCGCCACCTCAGGCCCAGGTGAACTATACACCAGGCAACAACATGGCAGAGCAGAGTCCATATTAACCACTTAAGCCCCGGACCATTTCGGGCCATTAGGACCAAGCCTGTTTTTGGGATTCGGCACTGCGCTGCTTTAACTGTAAATTGTGCGGACATGCAATGTTGTACCCAAATGAAATTTGCGTCCTTTTCTTCCCACAAATAGAGCTTTCTTTTAATGGTATTTGATTGCCTCTGCGATTTTTATTTTTTGCGCTATAAACAGAAAAAGACCGAAAATTTTGAAAAAAAATGATATTTTCTACTTTTTGTTATAAGAAAAATCGAATAAACTCAATTTTAGTCATACATTTAGGCCAAAATGTATTCAGCCACATGTCTTTAGTAAAAAAAATGTCAATAAGCGTATATTTATTGGTTTGCGCAAAAGTTATAGCGTTTACAAACTAGGGTACATTTTCTGAAATTTACACAGCTTTAAATTTATGACTGCCTATCTCATTTCTTGAGGTGCTAAAATGGCAGGGCAGTACAAAACCCCCCCAAATGACCCCATTTTGGAAAGTAGACACCCCAAGGAAATTGCTGAGAGGCATGTTGAGCCCATTGAATATTTTTTTTTTGTCCCAAGTGATTGAATAATGACAAAAAAAAAAAAAAAAAATTACAAAAAGTTGTCACTAAATGATATATTGCTCACACATGCCATGGTTATATGTGGAATTGCACCCCAAAATACATTCTGCTGCTTCTCCTGAGTACGGGGATACCACATGTGTGGGACTTTTTAGGAGCCTAGCCGCGTACGGGACCCCGAAAACCAAGCACCGCCTTCAGGATTTCTAAGGGCGCAAATTTTTGATTTCACTCCTCACTACCTATCACAGTTTCGAAGGCCATAAAATGCCAAAATAGCACAAAACCCCCCCAAATGACCCCATTTTGGAAAGTAGACACCCCAAGCTATTTACTGAGAGGCATGTTCAGTCCATGGAATATTTTATATTTTGCCACAAGTTGCGGGAATATGACAAACTTTTTTTTTTTTGCACAAAGTTGTCACTAAATGATATATTGCTCACACATGCCATGGGCATATGTGAAATTACACCCCAAAATACATTCTGCTGCTTCTCCTGAGTACGGGGATACCACATGTGTGGGACTTTTTGGGAGCCTAGCCGCGTACGGGACCCCAAAAACCAAGCACCGCCTTCAAGGTTTCTAAGGGCATAAATTTTTGATTTCACTCCTCACTACCTATCACAGTTTTGAAGGCCATAAAATGCCAAGATGGCACAAAACCCCCCCAAATGACCCCATTTTGGAAAGTAGACACCCCAAGCTATTTGCTGAGAGGCATGTTGACCCCATTGAATATTTTTTTTTTGTCCCAAATGATTGAATAATGACAAAAAGAAAAAAAAATGTACAAAAAGTTGTCACTAAATGATATATTGCTCACACATGCCATGGTTATATGTGGAATTGCACCCCAAAATACATTCTGCTGCTTTTCCTGAGTACGGGGATACCACATGTGTGGGACTTTTTGGGAGCCTAGCCGCGTACGGGACCCCAAAAACCAAGCACCGCCTTCAAGGTTTCTAAGGGCATAAATTTTTGATTTCACTCCTCACTACCTATCACAGTTTTGAAGGCCATAAAATGCCAAGATGGCACAAAACCCCCCCAAATGACCCCATTTTGGAAAGTAGACACCCCAAGCTATTTGCTGAGAGGCATGTTGACCCCATTGAATATTTTTTTTTTTGTCCCAAATGATTGAATAATGACAAAAAGAAAAAAAAAATGTACAAAAAGTTGTCACTAAATGATATATTGCTCACACATGCCATGGGCATGTGTGGAATTGCACCCCAAAATACATTCTGCTGCTTCTCCTGAGTACGGGGATACCACATGTGTGGGACTTTTTGGGAGCCTAGCCGCGTACAGGGCCCCAAAAACCAAGCACCGCCTTCAGGATTTCTAAGGGCGTAAATTTTTGATTTCACTCCTCACTACCTATCACAGTTTCGAAGGCCATAAAATGCCAAAATAGCACAAAACCCCCCAAATTACCCCATTTTGGAAAGTAGACACCCCAAGCTATTTACTGAGAGGCATGTTGAGTCCATGGAATATTTTATATTTTGCCACAGGTTGCGGGAATATGACAAACTGTTTTTTTTTTGCACAAAGTTGTCACTAAATGATATATTGCTCACACATGCCATGGGCATATGTGAAATTACACCCCAAAATACATTCTGCTGCTTCTCCTGAGTACGGGGATACCACATGTGTGGGACTTTTTGGGAGCCTAGCCGCGTACGGGACCCCAAAAACCAAGCACCGCCTTCAAGGTTTCTAAGGGCATAAATTTTTGATTTCGCTCCTCACTACCTATCACAGTTTTGAAGGCCATAAAATGCCAAGATGGCACAAAACCCCCCCAAATGACCCCATTTTGGAAAGTAGACACCCCAAGCTATTTGCTGAGAGGCATGGTGAGCCCATTGAATATTTTTTTTTTTGTCCCAAATGATTGAATAATGACAAAAAGAAAAAAAAAATGTACAAAAAGTTGTCACTAAATGATATATTGCTCACACATGCCATGGTTATATGTGAAATTACACCCCAAAATACATTCTGCTGCTTCTCCTGAGTACGGGGATACCACATGTGTGGGACTTTTTGGGAGCCTAGCCGCGTACGGGACCCCAAAAACCAAGCACCGCCTTCAAGGTTTCTAAGGGCATACATTTTTGATTTCACTCCTCACTACCTATCACAGTTTTGAAGGCCATAAAATGTCAAAATAGCCCAAAACCCCCACAAATGACCCCATTTTGGAAAGTAGACACCCCAAGCTATTTGCTGAGAGGCATGGTGAGTATTTTACAGCTCTCATTTGTTTTTGAAAATTAAGAAAGACATTTTTTTTTCTTTTTTTTTTTCTTTTTTTACATTTTCAAAACTTTGTGACAAAAAGCGAGATCTGCAAAATACTCAACATACCTCTCAGCAAATAGCTTGGGGTGTCTACTTTCCAAAATGGGGTCATTTGGGGGGGTTTTGTGCCATCTGGGCATTCCATGGCCTCCGAAACTGTGATAGGCAGTGAGGAGTGAAATCAAAAATTTACACCCATAGAAATCCTGAAGGCGGTGCTTGGTTTTTGGGGTCCCGTACGCGACTAGGCTCCCAAAAAGTCCCACACATGTGGTATCCCCGTACTCAGGAGAAGCAACAGAATGTATTTTGGGGTGTAATTCCACATATGCCCATGGCATGTTTGAGCAATATATAATTTAGTGACAACTTTTTGTACATTTTTTTTTTTTTGGTCATTATTCAATCACTTGGGACAAAAAAAAAAAATATTCAATGGGCTCAACATGCCTCTCAGCAAATAGCTTGAGGTGTCTACTTTACAAAATGGGGTCATTTGGGGGGGTTTTGAACTGTCCTGGCATTTTATGCACAACATTAGGAAGCTTATGTCACACATCATCCACTCTTCTAACCACTTGAAGACAAAGCCCTTTCTGACACTTTTTGTTTACATGAAAAAATATTTTTTTTTGCAAGAAAATTATGTTGAACCCCCAAACATTACATATTTTTTTAAAGCAAAGGCCCTACAGATTAAAATAGTGGGTGTTGCATTTTTTTTTTCCACACAGTATTTGCGCAGCGTTTTTTCAAACGCATTTTTTGGGGGAAAAACACACTTTTTTTATTTTTAATGCACTAAAAAACACTATATTGCCCAAATGTTTGATGAAATAAAAAAGATGATCATAGGCCGAGTACATGGATACCAAACACGACATGCTTTAAAATTGCGCACAAACGCGCAGCGGCGACAAACTACATTCATTTTTAAAAGCATTTAAAAGCCTTTACAGGTTACCACGTTAGATTTACAGAGGAGGTCTACTGCTAAAATGACTGCCCTCGATCTGACCTTCGCGGTGATACCTCACATGCATGATGCAATTGCTGTTTACATATGACGCTAGACCGACGCTTGCGTTCGCCTTTGCGCAATAGCAGGGGGGGACAGCGGTGCTTTTTTTTATTTTATTTTTTTTTTATTATTTATTTGGCTTTTTTATTTTATTTTTAAACTATGCCTTCCATATTTTATTTTTTTACCATTTTTATCGTTATCTCAGGGAATGTAAATATCCCCTATGATAGCAATAGGTAGTGACAGGTACTCTTTTTTTGAAAAAAATTGGGGGGTTAGACCCTAGATCTTTCCTCTGCCCTCAAAGCATCTGACCACACCAAGATCGGTGTGATAAAATGCTTTCCCAATTTCCCAATGGCGCTTTTTATATCCGGGGGGGGACATTCCCTCCCACTGCTTGTAAAAGCAGTCTAGAGGCTAATTATCTGCTAGAATTGCTTTTACATGAAAGCCGGCTGCTGGCTGAAAAGAATGATACCAAGATGATACCTAAACCCGCAGGCATCATTCTGGTATAAACATTCAAAGTCCAGCAACATACCAGTACGTTGCTGGTCCTTGTTGGACATGTATTGTAATCTTTTTTTTCATACAGCCTATTGGCTGAACGAAAAAAAGAGATTGATTGGTGGGTATGCCCACCATTAGAATACCTCCCTTCATCCACCCACTTCTAATGATGGGCATATATGCCGAAGCATGGGGGCATCCTCCCGTAAAAAAGTTATGCCGCGTACACACGGTCAAGCCTTCGTCGGAATTTCGACCGTATGTACGCGGCATAAAAGGTTATGCCGCGTACACACGGTCGGACTTTTCCACGGATAAGCCTCCGTTGGAATTTCGACCGTATATACGCGGCATTAGGAGCAAAATCGCTCCTCCGCCCCTGCTGCCCCCATGCTTCGGCATATATGCTCTTTTTTTTAACTGTGGTGGTGAAATCACCTCCTACAGCGTTGGAGTCACGGCTTTATGTATCGTGGGAGCAAACGCTGTTGCTGTCAAGATAAATAGATCCGCGCTGCAACTGAATGGCGTACCTGCTAAGCAAATGGTGGTTAACATTAAAACAAAGTAACATTACAGTACAACAGTAAGACCTTACCATGCCATACCTGCAAAGCAAATACCAAAACAAAACCTAGTAAAAAATAAAAAAATGTTTTAACGCAACCTGTGCCTAAAATATATATATGCCGAAGCATGGGGGCATCCTCCCGCAAAAAAGTTATGCCGCGTACACACGGTCGGAATTTCGACCGTATGTACGCGGCATTAGGAGCAAAATCGCTCCTCCGCCCCTGCTGCCCCCATGCTTCGGCATATATGCTCTTTTTTTTAACTGTGGTGGTGAAATCACCTCCTACAGCACTGGAGTCACGGCTTTATGTATCGTGGGAGCAAACGCTGTTGCTGTCAAGATAAATAATTCCGCGCTGCAGTTGAATGGCGCACCTGAAAACAAAAAATTACATACCTGAAAAGCAAGCATGATAAAACATTGCAGAATAGAATACAGTAAAAAAGAGCAAAACAATAGAGAGAAAATAGAGAGAGAGAGAACAATAAAACGACAACTATTTTTGGTTTTTTTATTTTATATTTTTTTTGTGTTTTGTTTTTTACGTTTTTTTTTCTTTTTTACACTTTTTTTTTGTAACTTTACAACTGTAATGGTTCGGGTCTCTCAAAATGTAATGGCATCTTGGGAGACCCTGTGTAAGTGTGTCCTTGTCTGTGAAATGCTGTACCCTACGCTAAAACTTCACTTTTGAGTGGTAGCGTTCAAAACATTCACCTTGGCAAAGACCAGGCTTGTCAGGACAGAGTGGACAAAAACTACGGGTGTCACGCCTAAATCCGCGCTTGCTACAGACACGACATCTTTTTTGGGGGTGGCTTTGGGTAGGGGTACTCGGGAGGACATACGAATAATGCCTCTCATGCAGCCGGCTTACTGCATTTGGTTGGGGATGGTGAGGTGCAGAACCGCCTGGATACAGGAGTTCTGTGACTATCTCATTCTGGAATTTTAGAAGAGATAACGTCCCGCCTGAAGCTCTGTATAGCACATGAGCGTTCAGCAAAGCCAATTGGAATAATGATAGAGACACTTTTTTGTACCAGTGTCTCGCCTTACGGTCAATTAGATACGGCGCCATCAACTGGTCGTTGAGGTCCACCCCTCCCATATTTTGGTTATATTCGTGGACACAGAGGGGTTTCTCCACAACACCAGTCGCCGTACGAATTTGGACTGTCGTGTCTGCATGAAGGGAGGTAAGAAGGAAAACATTCTTATTGTCCCTCCACTTCATAGCGAGCAAGTTATTACACTTCAAGCAGGCTCTCTCCCCCAGCCTAAGACGGGCATCTACAAGCCGCTGGGGAAAGCCCCGGCGATTAGGTCGCACGGTGCCACATGCTCCAATCTTATGATCAAACAAGTGACTAAACAGTGGCACGCTCGTGTAATAATTGTCCACATACAAGTGGTACCCCTTTCCGAATAAGGGTGACACCAAGTTCCACACTATCTTGCCAGCGCTCCCTATGTAATCCGGGCAGTTGACCGACTCAATCTGACTGTCTTTTCCCTCATAAACCGTAAAGTTCACTACATAGCCTGTTGCCCTGTCACAGAACTTGTAGAGCTTGACCCCGTATCTGGCACGCTTGCTGGGAAGGTACTGCTTGAAAGACAAGCGGCCAGAAAATTTAATCAGGGACTCATCAACGCAGACAACTTGATCGGGAGTAAACAAGGCTGCAAAACGTTCGTTGAAGTGGTTTATGAGGGGCCGAATTTTATAGAGCCGGTCGTATTCAGGGTCCCCACGTGGACGACAAAGTTCATTGTCGTTGAAGTGCATGAACCGCAAAATCTGCTCGTATCGTGCCCTGGACATGGAGGCAGAGAACACGGGCATGTGGTCAATTGGGTGCGTGGACCAATAAGCACGCAATGACGGAAATTTATGTGTGCCCATGTTGAGGGAAAGGCCCAGAGAGGTCTTAAATTCGGAAACCGTAATTGGTTTCCAATTTCTGGCAATTTTAGGCAACTGGGGGTTAGCGGCGATAAATTGACCAGCATATAAATTACTCTGGTCCACAATAGATCTATAGAGATCTTCCGTGAAAAACAGCGAATAAAAATCAATTGGAATAAAATCAGCTGTTTCCACCTGAATACCGGGTTGGGCAGTGAATGGGGGAAGTACGGGTTCTGCAGAAGTGGTGGGGACCCAATCAGGATAGGCGAATTCTGCAGGAAGGGCAGTATGGGCACGACGGGCCTGCCTTTGTCTTCTTGGTGGCAGCGGGACACTACTTGTGCTTGCCACCTCGCCAGCTTGAACTGCACTTATGGGACTCGCCACGTCACCAAGTGTTACTGCAGTGCTGGATGTACGTCCAGGCTGTACTAGGCCGCTGGTGCTTGCCAGTTCACCAGAAGGAATAGCGGCGCTAGTACTACTCTGCTCCATGATACGAGAGACCTGCGGTTCTTGCTCCTCAACAACCTCAGAAGATCGGGATCGGGTACGCCTGACCTTAGCAGGGACCTCAACTTCGTCGTCAGAGCTATCTGACGTGGGGCCGCTGACGTCACTGTCTTCTACGGGAAGATATTCTGAGCCTGAATCTGACAGATACGTGACCTCCTCTTCACTATCTGTCATGCTCAGAATCTCGTAGGCCTCTTTACTAGTGTACCTTCGTCTTGCCATTTTGGGCTCTAAATTTAGGGGTACACTAGTAAGATTCACAGGAAAAAAAGCACCTGACTGTCGTCAGCAAATATATCAAACGCTACAAAAAAACTGTTAGCGATCGCAGGGATCAGGCCTGTCTCTGCGAACGCTGCAGTTATGTGTGTTGTGTTTGGTAAGTGACAGTGATCGATCGATACTGCACTTGGGTGGGCTGGGCTGGGCTGGGCTGGGCGGAGGGGCTAAACGCAGGCGCTAGCAGGTATCTGGGCTGATCCCGCTAACACTGCGTTTTTGGGAACCCTAAACCGCTGGGGATGCTAGTATAGATCTGATCAGATACTATACCACTAAGGGGGGTGTATGCTTTGCGCGTGGGTGTTAGCGTTACTGGCACTAACCTAACACTGCCTGGGGCGACGCAGACCCTCTCTGGTGCTAAAACCTAATTGATCTCACCCGCCGGGCGATCAGGGGGGTTAAACCTTTATTGGGTTATATACGGCGGGTGCCCTGATGCTATAAAAAGCAAACTAATCAACCAGCGTCACCCGTAACCTTTATATGGTGATCACTGGTGAAAGGGTTAACTAGGGGCAATCAGGGGGTTAAAACCTTTATTAGGTTAAATATGGGGGTACCTGACACTATATAAAAACCTGACGGGTAACCTAAATAACGAAATAACTTACTGGCTAACCAGTGACACCAGTGACGCTTATACGGCGATCACTGGTGAAAGGGTTAACTCTAGGGGCAATCAGGGGGTTAAAATAATATATGGGGGTACCTGACACCAATAAAAACCTGCGGCGAACCTAAAAAAAAAATAACTGCCTATCTAAAACACCAGCGACACGAATACAGCGATCGGAAAAACAATCGCTTAGTGACGCTGAAGTTAGGGGGTGAAAGGGTTACCTGGGGGGTGATCAAGGGGTTAAACCTTTATTAGGGGGGGTTAGGGGGCTACCCTGGACCTAAAGGGGCCTAATCCTAACTGCCCTGCAACTTTTTACAATCACAGATGACACTAAATGCAGTGATCAGTAAAATAAATGATCACTGCAATCAGTGACACTGTGATTGGGGGCTTTGGGGTGACCTGGGGGGTGATCTGGGGGTGACTGGGGGTGATTTGTGTGCCTATGTGTACCTACGTGTCAGTGGACTGTTAGAGCACTAACCTCTGTCTTCACTCCTCGGCGCCGGGAACGAAAAGACCGCGGCGAGGGAGATGACATCACTTCCTCCAGCCTGTGTTTACATCACATGGCGGAGGAAGCAATTTCATTGGCCGGGAGCGATCGCGAGGGGGGGGCGGAATCGAGCGGCCGCCCCCTCATGCCTGATCGCTCCCGAACACTTAACGGCCACTCACTGCAGTGAAGGGGGGTCCGGATGGACCCCCCAACTGCACAAACGCGATCACGTAGATCTACGTGATTCTGCCTGTCCGTGCCATTCTGCCGACGTAAATCGGCGGTGGGCGGTCGTTAAGTGGTTAAACAGCATTGTAGAATCTGAGCCATACTATTGCCCAGACTGCCCCTAAATTTTACAGCATAGCGACCCCATTTTTGGGGGTCCCGCTAAATATATAAAAAAACATATTTTTTCCTCAGTTTAGGCCGATACGTATTCTTCTACATATTTTTGGTAAAAAAAATCGCAATCGCCGTTTATTGATTGGTTTGAGCAAAAGTTATAGCGTTTACAAAATAGGGGATAGTTTTATGGCATTTTTATTAATTCATTATGGCGGACACATCAAACACTTTTGACACATTTTTGGGACCATTGTCATTTTTACAGCGATCAGTGCTATAAAAATGCACTGGTTACTCTAAAAATTACACTGGCAGTGAAGGGGTTAACCACTAGGGGCGCTGAAGGGGTTAAGTGTGCCTAAGGGAGTGATTACTACTGTTAGGGGGCGTGGCTACGAGTGACACGTCACTGATCTCCGCTCTGATTACACAGAGCGGAAATCAGTGACAGTGTCAGTAGGCGAGCGGGGAGATGTTGTGTTTACACTAACATCTCCCCGCTCCATCCCTCCGTGAGACAATCGCGGGGATCCCTGTGGCGATCGAGTCCGTGGGACCCGCGGTCCGACTCGCGGGTATGGCGGCAGGCTCACGAGTGCGCCGGCGCGCGTGGGACCACACGGGAGGCAGTTAAAGGTGACGTACAGGTACGTGATTGTGCCTGTAGGTGCCATTCTGCCGACGTCTATATGCCGTGGCCGGTCCTTAAGTGGTTAAAGTCTCATCTGGTCCACCTTGCTGCCTCTGGATCTCTGCATTCAGTATCCCTCACATAACACTAAGGCCACTAATGACCAGATCGGCTGCACCTGGGAGATGGGAAGCATCTGATATTAGCATTTGCTATCCTTTAACCACTTGCCCACTGAGCACTTATACCCCCTTCCTAACCAAAACAATATTCAGCACTCTTACAATTTAAATGACAATTACTCAGTCATGCAGCACTGTACCCATATGAAATTTGTGTCCTTTTTTTTTACACAAATAGAGCTTTCTTTTGGTGGTATTTTGTTAAAAAATGCTTTTTTCTTAATTTCTGTTATAAAATTTAGCAAATTAGTCATTTGTCTTCATAAATTTTCACCAAAATTTATACTGCTACATTTCTTTGGTAAAAATAACCCAAATCAGTGTATATTATTTGGTCTTTGTGAAAGTTATAGAGTCTACAAGGTATGCTGCCAATCATTTAAAATTGATCATACCTGATGAACTGACGATTTCATTTCTTGAGACACCAACAAGCCAGGAAAGTACAAATACTCTTAAGTAGACATTCCAAAGTATTTAGTAAGAGGCATTAGGAATTTTTTGAAGTTGTAATTTTTTCCCACAATTCTTTGCAAAATTAGGATTTTTTTTAACAAAGATGTCATATTAACAGGTTATTTCTCTCACATTGCATATGCATGCTTACAACTACTGACACCCCAAAACACATTATGCTACTCCTCCCAAGTATGGTGATACCACATGTGTGAGACTTTTTCACAGCCTAGCCACATACAGAGGCCCAACATGCAGGGAGTACCGTCAGGCGTTCTAGGAGCATAATTTATATATCTAACTTCTTGACTACCTATTACATTTTGAATTACCCTATTTTGAAAAGAAAACACCACAATGTATATTCTATGAGGCATAATGAGTCTTTTGAATATGTAATTTTTTCCACAAGTTTTTGGAAAAGGTGTAAAAAAAAATGAAAATGCATTTTTTTAACACAAAGTTTTCCATTTATAAGATATTTTTAACACATAGTATGTACATGTACATATTTTTGTACACATTTTTTACACCTTTTTTACAGCACTGACAGATGCTGATGAGAATCCACTGACAGGGTGGCACTAATCTACACTATTGGGCACTGATGAGCACTAACAGGGCACTGTAGTGGCACTGATGAGCACTGTAGTGGCATTGATGATCACTTTAGTGGCACTGATGAGCACTCACTGATGGCACTGATGAGTACTGATAAGCACTCACTGATGGCACTGATGTGCACTGACGGCACTTATAAGCACTCACTGATGTGCACTGATGTGCACTGATAAGCACTCACTGATGTGCATTGTAGGGCACTGTTGAACACTGTAGTGGCACTGTCGTGGCACTGATGAGCACTGTCGTGGCACTGATGAGCAGTGTAGTGGCACTGATGAGCACTGTAGTGGCATCATAGGGCACTGATGAGCACTGTAGTGGCACCATAGGGCACTGATGAGCATTGTAGTGGCACTGTAGTGGCACAGATGAGCAGTGTAGTGGCACTGATGAGCACTGTAGGGGCACCATAGGGCACTGATGAGCACTGTAGTGGCGCTGTAGGGCACTGATGAGCACTGTAGTGGTACAGTAGGGCACTGATGAGCACTGTAGTGGCAATGATGAGCACTGTAGTGGCACCGTAGGACACTGATGAGCACTGTGGTGGCACTGATGGGCACTGTGGTGGCACTGTAGGGGCACTGATGAGCACTGTTGGCACTAAAGGGGCACTGATGTGGCACTGAAGAGCACTGTTGGCACTGTAGGGCACCAATGTGGCACTGATGAGCACTATTGGCACTTATGAGCACTGTTGGTACTGATGTGGCACTGATGAGCACTGTTGGGGCACTAATGTGGCATTGATGAGTACTTTTAGCACTATAGGGGCACTGATGGGGCACTGATGGCTCTCAGCATCCTGCCAGCTTGCGCTGCTGTGTTGTTTCTCTCTCCTCACACCGATACAACATGTGAGGAGAGGAGAGAGAAACACTGCAGCAGCGCAAGCTCAACCAGGCATGATCCCGGTTTGTTGACAAGTGATTGCTCCGTCATTTGATGGAGCGATCATGTGGTAAAAAGCAACTGTGATTGGCCCTTTACCCCGATCTGTGATGCGCTGGGTCCCGCGGATCCAGCCATCATGGACACTTCCGGATGCGTGCCCCAGGAGGTGCCGAGTAGCGCAAGCATGGAAGGCCATCATTCGGCTATAGCGCGGTCAAAAAGTGGTTAATGCAAGAGGCAATCAGATGTTGTGATCTATTGTGTGTTATTGACAACAGAGGATAAAGTTTTTTTCTACCATATTTTGGAAGGTCTCACTAGCAAAAAGCTGCTGGAGTACATTCAAGTGGCGCACAATTTAGTTGTTCGGGGTAGGTTTCCCTTTAGAGAAGTACAGTCTTTGATCCAGGTTTGCCTCATTGCCTGCTATATCTCATGGCTATGATGATTTCACTGCCTCAGGTTGAGTCTTTGGTGTGGTTGCTGGAAGATGACAAACATTTCTTCATTGAACATTACTCAATTTATTCAAAAAAGACTCTGTTAGATTTTACTACTGCTGTGCACTCTCCAGTCAGGGAAGGAAAATATAAACTAAACTTTGTTTAGCCTCTGATTCAAGCCTGGTCATAGATACTATCCCTGGTTGCAGCCAGTTCACACCAATTCAATTTTGCCTCTAGACACCACAAATCTCTTCCTTTGTTACCCTTAGTCAGGCCCATGGTTAAGGGGGTACAGCCGGCTTTCCTGTACCAGACCATCAGTTCAACAGCAGGGTCCAGGCACCTGTCGTGCAGAAGGACCAGCTGTACTGCCTTTTCACTGTAACAGAGCCTCCTGTGGTTCGCCCTGCAGCGTAGCTGGCTTCTCCTCCTCTCCCACCAGCTGTGTTACAGAGGAAGCTACAGGAGGATTCCAGTATCTGCAACCCCCCACCCTCACCTCTCTGATCACTTCCCCTCCTTCCCCTGCTGTGGGGGGCCCCGTGTGCCCTTTCCCCTCACAGTCCTGCTGGCTTCCCCTCCTTTCCCTCCTGCTGGATCCAGCTTTTGTGGGGCACACAGGAAATCATTCAGGATGGAGAATGGGAGAGGGATGGCAAATGCACTATATTGTCAAAAGTATTAGGACACCTGCCTTTACATGCACATTAACCGAATGGCATCCCAGTCTCAGTCCGTAGGGTTCAATATTGAGTTAGCCCACCCTTTGCAGTTATGACAGCTTCAACTCTTCTGGAAAGCCTGTCCACAAGGTTTAGGAATGTTTGACCATTTTTCCAGAAGTGCATTTGTGAGGTCAGGCACTGATTTTGGATAAGAATTCCTGGCTTGCAGTCTCTGCTCCAATTCATCCCAAAGATGTTCTATCGGGTTGAGGTCAGGACTCTTCATTTGGTAGAGGGGGGGATTATGGTGTGGGGTTGTTTTTCAGGGGTTGGGCTTGGTCCCTTATTTCCAGTGAAGGAACTCTTAAGGCATCAGCATACCAAGACATTTTGGACAATTCATGCTCTCAACTTTGTGGGAACAGTTTGGGATGGCCCTTTCCTGTTCCAACATGACTGCCCACCAGTGCACCAGTGCACAAAGCAAGGTCCATAAAGACATGGATAAGTGAGTTTGGGGTGGAGGAACTTGAATGGCCTGCACAGAGTCCTCATTTAACAGGGGGTATAATTCCTGCACTGGCTGAGAAGCAAAGCATAGTGGTGGCTGCACTCCCAGTCACTCCCTCTGCAGCTAAATGGGGTAGCGGTTGGGGGGTGGTAAAAGTGCAGGTAAACTGTGGGATTTTACCACTCCAACATTATTCCAACAGGTACTCTGGCCGTATGAATGAGTGGTTTGTTCATGCAGCTGAAGCTGCCTGTTACTCTACAGGGATGCAATGACTGTACGAACACAGCCACAGATTCTAATTTGACAGGTGACGGTGAGTGGCTCTGAATTCACACTGTCTGTATTTGGGGCCATATAACTGCATCCACACTCCTGTCAAATTATAACCTGCAGCTGTGTTTGTACAGCTGCCGTGTACCCATAGTGTAACATATCTTGAAATCTTGAGATCTTGAAAATATTTTCAATTTACATACCGGTATCTCATATTTGATGATTTATTTTGTTTTATGTATATTTACTGATGTTTTCTCCATTTATTTAGTGAAAAATACTGATAGGCTCCTGAAGAAGCATCATATCACAAAACATGTCAAGCTTGTACCCCCAAAAATGGTATTCTGCCCCCACTCTGTTAAGGGAACCCCCAGAGGTCTTTATTGGACGTTTGATAATAGACATTATATTTATGCTATTTTGGAGATCTTTCTTCAGCCTTGAGACATCGAGCTGATGGAAGTTCTGGTGGGTTGTTTCGACCCTATTTTGTTGTTTTTTTGTCATTTGATGAGTACTGTTGCTACTGGTTGGTTTGTGGCGATGCATGGACTGGAGTTTTGGTTTGGATATGCGATGGGGGGAGGTGGTCTGGTGCACCTCTGGGGGGTGCTGTCCATGCGTTCCATTTGAGACTGCCTGGTTGTTGCGGCTGTACTCTCTTGTTGAATGCACTTCCAGTTAAGTGGCAATCTTGGATAGTGGAACCCTGTGTCGCGTCTTGTATTGTGCATGGACATCTTGGACAGCGCACTTGCCCCTTCCCCCTGGACGTTCGTTCGTGTTGGGGCCGCCCTTTTTGGGAGTCTATTGGGTGGACGTCTGTGTGTGGGACAGTCAGTTTCCATTGGGTGATTTTTGGTGCCTTTTTTGAATCTATGAGGATGGGCTGTAATAGGCTATTCTTTGGTTTGATTGGTCAATGGTGAGAGGACCCGCCCAGCACCCTGCTGACCGCCCTTTCCTTTGGATGTATATATAGGGGTAGGTTGGTTTTTGGGACTTTCAGGCTGGACTGCGGGTTCCTCAAGAGACCCGGATACTTGTCGTTTCTGTCCCCTCCACATATGGGAGGTATTTCCATGCATTTTGCAGAGATGTGAGACATCTTTACCCTTTATTTGTGTCATTGGTGGGCGATATATATCTCAATATTGGTAAGCATTGTTGGCTGGATGTCTGTTTCTCTGGTCTAGTCCACAATGGGTGGGTGGTGATTTATCCCAGGTACTGCTATGGATATTTATTTGTTAGTAGAATGCTCCAGTCCAGCCTGCCTCCATGGCAGTTTCCCCAGTTCAGCCAATGTCAATCGTTCCTGCCAAGTCTATGCAAGCCGTTCTTGTCCCGCCTGCCACTGCATCAACTATGGGTCAGTCTGCTTCTGATTTAGCCTCAGCTCTAACTACTGCTCTTTCATATTTGGGACTCTCAGTACTTCTGTCTTACTCTAACAAAATAATATCTGCTGAAGCTTATCAAAAAAGTTACATAGTTGCAAAGTTGGTAAGGTTGAATAAAGACACCAGTCCATCCAGTTCAATCTGTGTGTGTGTTCTATCCATCCTTGGAACAGACTGGCTCATTCAGCCAAGTGGGGTCCTCGACCACTGATTAAAGCCACTATGCACCAAGCCTGTTCTAGCCTCCCAGCCTGATTCTGCTGATACTTCTCCTGCTGTCTAGTCCAACTCTATTGATCTTTTACCTGCTACCTAGTTTGACTCCATTGGTGCTTCAACTGCTGCCAAGCCAGAATAAAAGTCAACTGCTGCCAAGCCAGCTGCCACTGATCCCTTACCTGCTGAACAGCCTGATGTTGTTGATACGTAACCTGCTATCCAGCCAGATGCCACTGATCCTCTTCCTGTTGTCCATTCTGACTCTACCCAGTGACCAGTCTGGAGTCTGGAGTCCAGTCTGGAGTCATTAATATACCCCCTGCTCCTCAGCCTAATGTTGCTGCTATATTGTCTTCTGTCCAGTCTGACTCCATGGATATGTCTAGATTACAAAAAAAATCCCAATAGGGGAAATATAAAGGGGACTTTACTGGTACCACAGGAAGGCACATAGAGTTAAAATACAATAAACTTTACATAATGTTAAAAATAACATATAGTTTAATTGCTTCTTCCAAACATCAAAAAATTATTTGCAAAGCTGTATACATGTATCTTCATAGAAAGTGCATACATATAGGTCAGGACCTACATATATGCACTTGTTAGGAAGATATATGTATACAGCTTCACAGGAAATTCCTTGATGTTTGGAAGAAGCAATTGTACTATGGGGTGACATATGACCCCGCATTTTAATGTCTTGTTCTTATAACATTATTTAAACAAAGTTTATTGTATTTTAACTCTATGTGCTTTCCTGTAGCACCAGAAAATACCATTTCATATTTTGTATTATAATATAGTGATATTTGGAATGTGGTACTTTTTTTGGCAGCATATCTTCCTTTCCATTGACATGTCACCTGCTATCCAGCCTGATGCCACAGATCCTCTGCCTACTGTCCAGTTTAGTCCATTGATCCTCTGCCTGCTATTCAACCTAACTGCGCTGATCCTCTCTTTTGCTGCCCAGACTGCCTCTGCTGATCCGGTGTCTCCTGCCCAGCATGCCTTTGCTGATTTGGTATCTGCTGCCCAGCCTGCCTCTGTTGATCTTGTGCTTGCTGCCCAGCTTGCCTCTGATGATCTGTAGTCATCTTTCCAGCCAGATTCTGCTAATCCTTTGTCTATTGCCCAGCCTGCCTCTGATGATCCTGTGTCCACTGCCCAGACGGACTCTGTTGATCCTGTGTCTGCTGCCCAGCCTGCTTCTAATGATCTGGTGCCTGTTGCCTAGCCTGTGTTTACTGATCTGATGCCTGATGCCCAGCCTGCTTTTACTGATCTGGTGTCTGATGCCCAGCCTGCCTTAATTATCTTGTACCTGCTGTCTAGCCTGCCTGTGTTGATCCTGTGCTTGATGCCCAGCTTGCCTCTAATGATATATAGTCATAATTTGTCTAAAGTCCAGCCTGCTTCTACTGATCCTGTGTCTTCTGCCCAGCCTGATTCTGCTAAACCTGTGTCTGCTACCCAGCCTGCCTCTGATGATCCTGTCTCCACTGCCCAGACTGCCTCTGCTGATCCTATGTCTGCTGCCCAGCCTTCCTCTAATGATCCGGTGCCTGCCGCCTTTACTAATCTGTTTCCAGCTGCCCAGCCTGCTTTTACTGATCTGATGCCTGATGCCCAGTCTGCCTTTACTTATCTTGTACTTGCTGTCTAGCCTGCCTCTGTTGATTCTGTGCCATCTGCCCAGCCTACCTCTGATGGTTTGGTGCCTGCTACTCAGCCTGTCTTCACTGATCTGGTGCCTGCTGCCCAGGTTGCCTCTGATGATCCTGTGCCTGCCGCTGAGATGGGTCTGAGATTTCTACAGCTGCCTTGCCTGTGTCCCTCTTGCAGTGTATTGCCCCTGTTGCGCCAACGTCTGGTGATCTGGACATTTTCTCTTTAACCAGTAGCTACATTTACCATAACAGCCCTAGTAGTGGTGATCTTCCAGGGAGTGGCAGCGTACCATTTGTACTGAGATGTCATAGCTGAACCCTTGGGTGCACTAGGGAACCCACGTTGGATAACCAGTGCTTTGGAAAGGCCTAGGTGGTAGTTTGTGTGCAGAACGGGTTTTGGGAACCAGACAAAGCTATTTAGTTACAATGAGACACTCTAGTGTTGGGAGTCCAGTGCTGTTAAATGACCCCAGTGCCAAATCTTTGGCTGATCCATGGTATCCCAGCATAGTCTTCAGGAACTTGAGGTGTCAAGGTGACCAAGTTTACAGGACACCCAGACAGTTTCCAGATCTAGGCAGCAGGGCACCCAGCCAGTTGCCAGAAAATGGCGATGAGGTATTTTGCAGGTTAATGGACTATGAGCTAAAGAAGTCTGAAATGTTTGCCGATACTAATGATGGGAGACCTTCTCATTTCTGGATTTATCCAGTACAAGGGTCTTTCACATGAAATTTGAGGTTTAAGGCTTGGTAGAGCATCTGAAAGCTGCTCCTTAATGGGGGGAACTGTCAGGACATGGATCACCTGCTGGTGGCACTATCATTCCACCAGCAGCTGAAGAGTTGCGGAGGCCACCAACGGGTGGGTATATACTCCCTCACTTAGCTTTTATTGGAGCCTCAGTTGTCTCATACCTGGTGTAGATTGAGCTGGAGGGGGGCCTTCTCTTGCCCAATACTCCTGGTAGTTATGACAGGAAGTGTGAGGATGCAGAGTAGCATGAGGGCTGGTGTAACGAGCAGTGCTAGCTGGTGTTTGCAGGAAGCAGATGACCATAGATCAACAGGCAGGAACCAGGAGCTTGAACACTGTGACACTTGATTGGCAGACATGAGTATAGCCAGTACAAAGTCAAAAATTTCAGCAACAGCCAGGCAGCAAGGTACAGGATCATCAGGCAAATGCTGATTCTTGATACAAGTCAGGATCGGTACACAGCCAGGCAGTGAAGTACAGGAGCGCAAGACAGGAGCAGAGTCAGAGTACAAGCCTAGGTTGCAGCAGGCAGGCAGAAGTCCAGAGACAGGTCAGGGGCAAGCTGGGTAGTACATGTATGGACAAATATTGCAGCGCTAAGAATATTATTAGAGTTGCTGCTGGAGGTGGCAACAAACAACATAAATGACTTATAAAATAATCTGAAACTCAATATGTGCTAATGAATAAACAAATATATAGATAAAATCCATAAAAAATCAACTCCAATGGGCAGCCATAACAGTGAGACTGTCCTTCATAGGAGTCATGAGAGTGTAGCCCTTATGGACTGCACACAACTGGAGTTAAAAAGGAAGGACAATAACAATGAAAAAGTCCAAACAATATGTGCCAAAATTGAATGGGTCTGTTCATTAAATGCCATAACAAGGCAACATGGCGTACCTATAGTGGCGGTGAGTTAAGGTGGGGACACCCCCACCTATTGGCTTGTTTGATTACATAGCGTTTTCCTGCACAGATGGTACCATCTGTCCTCTCACTATGATTGGTTCACATTTCTGGCGGGATTATTTGAATTTCCTGAATGTTAAGCCTTATGTGTTTTATAAGCAGAACTACATATTGTCATTTTATTTTAATTTTAATTTTTATTTTCATTAATTTTCAATGTGATGATTCCTATTTTAGGCTATTATATTGTTGTTTATTGATGATAGTCTGATGTGTTGTGGAATAGTTTGTTACTTCCTGTTTTGACTCCGCCCCTTCAGGGTGGGTCAGATTCATTTCAGACTTTATATATCTTGGCAATGTGGGGGGTGCAACATTATGCCCCTGTTAAAGACTTTTGTAGTCGAAACGCGTAGGGCTTGCTTATGTTGCACCCCACATTGCTTTTATTACCCCTTTTTTTGTGATCACTTTTATATTTGTCTAATTTCTGTAAGACAAATTTTATTCAATAAATCCCCACTTGGTTTTATTGACCTGCACCATTTGGCGTTTTTTTTTCCTTCTTTTTTTTTTATCCTTTCATCTTCCTTGGACCCGTTTGGAGCTTGTATGATTGGAAGAATTCCATCGTGTGACTCGTGTATTGAACCATCTTGCCCGAGACGGAATGAGGTATTCAGTTCCATCGATCCCGGTCACGGAGACCACTAAGCCTTACTGACCCACTGTCGTATGACAGGTGGGTCCACCATCTGCGGTAAGAGTACCCAACTACATCATTTGTACCTTGTGTTGTGAGCCCCACCATCTACATTGGGGTTCCTCTGCCAGTCAATGTTGTGGTAGTGACATCCATGAAAAGACACCCATTCAATTTTGGCACATATTGTTTGGACTTTTTCATTGTTATTGTCATTCCTTTTTCACTCCAGTTGTGTGCAGTCCATAAGGGCTACACTCTCATGACTCCTATGAAGGACAGTCTCACTGTTATGGCTGCCCATTGGAGTTGATTTTTTATGGATTTTATCTATATATTTGTTTATTCATTAGCACATATTGAATTTCAGATTATTTTATAAGTCATTTATGTTGTTTGTTGCCACCTCCAGCAGCAACTCTAATAATATTCTTAGCGCTGCACTATTTGTCCATATTTGCTTTATCACTTTGTTTGTATGAGCTGGCAGCTAGGGTTGTTTTAGGTTCTAGCGCAGTTTTTCCACTTTTACTTTTTCACGTTTTGACACATTATTCACTGCTGCTTGCCACTCCATTTGTGTTTTTATGGATGTTTTCAAATATAGGACCTCCAGGTCCTTTAATACACATGGAGTATTCACTATCAACAACACTGACTCAGAAGTTAGTGGACTCTTTGCTAGGCTCAAGAACGTAATGATCTCTGAGTTACAAATTCAATGGGACATTGCGTTTCTTGAGCAATATATCAAAGAGAAAATGGTCCCCAGAGGCCTCAGGTGGGACATCTCTCCACAACAGGGAGTGTTGGATCTGGTCCTTTGGTCAACCTATTTCAATGAGGCTGGTTTGAAACTTATTGGTTTCCTAGTTGAGAGGAAGCAGGCCAGACTTTCCATTTTGGATAAAGAAATCAGGGACATTAGAGATAAACTTTCTCCCTCCAATGGAACTTCTGAATATGCATCTCTCTCCACTAGTTTAAAAACTCTCCTTGAAAAGGAGGAGAAAGACCAAAGGAGTAAGAAACAAAAGAAATATAATCGAGACACAGGTGATTATAAGGGTAATTTGGTCTTTAGTTGGCAGAAAAAACTGGCCAATAATGCCAATACCTCAGAGAACAATTCCAATATGGACCTATCGGAACCTGTAGATGCTATCCCAGATAAGAGACTAGTTTATGAACCCCCTCTGGTACCTCCCCCACGAGGACCCCAAAATAACAAGGGTGGAAACCATACACCTAGGAATACTAAAAATTCCTCAGTCCCTGCCCATAATGAGCCTGGCCGAGGCAGACATCCCTCCATGTCTCGAGGAAGAGGACATCCTCAACGTGGTAGAGGCCATGGATATGGTGACAGAGGTCATATGTATCCTGTAGATCAATCAGGGAGAGCCTACCTATCTTGGAGAGATGACAGATCAGGTCCTAATGGGAGTTACATGCAGGGTACACCTGTACGTACCCAGAATCGTTATGCCCCGTTACAAGGTTAAGGTTCTTATGATTCATATTATGACTCACATTCACACTCTGGTTGGGACGATCAATCACATTCTAGACCACCTTATAATTACAATTATAACTATCCTGGTCCGCCCCAATACCAGGGTTTTCACAAACCCACCTTCCATACCCCCAAAAGCCCAAGAAGAAACGAGGCTCCAGAGGCGGTGGCGCATCCATCGCAAAAAGGCAAAGGGTCCAATAGGTGCAGGTATTTTTAATTTAAGTTCGGTTGCTCTTACTCCCCAAGAGCAATTCGTTTTAGACAAAGGTCTGAAATTTGTTCCTCCACGTAAATTGAACAAATTTTCCACTTTTATAGACATCCAGAAGTACATAAGGAAATTAAATATCCAGAGGCATTTTTTAGCTCTGCCATCAGTTGATGCCCAGAACAACGGTGTGAGTTCTATAGTGCCCTTGGGACCTATTCCTTCCACTCAGTCTGGTGGTCCTTCCATCAGTACACATGCAGGGCTATCTAATCCTTCCTTGTTTAATCCCCCAGTTAATTCTGCTCCATCCATTAATGTTTTCCGTACTCTTGTGTTAAAAGATTTAGATGGACTGTCTGCTAAGAGAGCCCATCAGGTTCCAGCCATTGCAGCAGGTTTAAAATCCCTATGCCTCAACAAAAACCTCATTATTCGCCCCGCGGATAAAGGCGGGGGGATAGTGGTGTTGGACAAGTTAAATTATGTCAAAGAGATGAATAGACTTTTGGAGGACAGAGCCACTTACAGTCCCTTACCAGGTGATCCCACTTTGAAATATAAAAAAGCCCTGGTTGATATTAATAATGAAGGTTTCTCATTGAACATCCTCAATAAGAAAGAACAGGAATTCTTGGTGCCGTTGGCACCTCGAATTCCTGTTATTTATTACCTTCCAAAAGTACACAAGAACCCAGTCGATCCCCCTGGACGTCCCATCGTAAGTGGGATCGACTCGGTTACGTCGCGGATCGGTAAATACATCGATCACTTTCTCCAACCTTTGGTGAAATTGGTGCCTTCCTATTTAAGGGACACCAAGGACACGATTAATTTGTTGGAGAAGGTTCAATATTATGGAGATCTGATCCTAGTTACTGCAGATGTGTCTCCATTATACACTTGCATTCCACATCGTTTGGGTCTTGAGGCAGTGGAGTTGTTTCTTACTAGAAACTCATCACTGTCCTTAATACAGAGGAATTTTATTATGGAACTATTAGACTTCGCCACGCGGCATAACTATTTTTGGTTCCAGGGAACATTCTTCTCACAAATAAAGGGCTTGGTGATGGGGGCCAAATATGCCCCCAGCCTCACCAATCTCTTCATGGCCCAGTGGGAGGAGGATGTCGTCTATGCCCTTAATAGACCTGAACTAGTTCTGTGGGCTAGATATATAGATGACATCCTCCTCCTATGGAGGGGTACCAGAGAATCCCTGGATACTTTCATGGCGGTTCTTAATGATAACGACCGTAAGATTGTGTTGACATATGAGGCTAGTTCCTCGTCTATACATTTCCTTGACTTGGAAATTGTGGCTGTCAACAACCAGTTGGAATTTAAAACCTATTTTAAGTCAACTAATAGAAATGGTTACATCTCTGTTGACAGCTGCCATCACCACCAATGGCTGAAGTCTGTACCCCGGGGACAGTTCCTCCGTTTGAGGAGGAACTGCACCCATGATGGTGATTTCCTGGCCCAATCTAACATCCTCAAGCAAAGATTTTTGGATAGGGGATATTCATCTGTTGGGTTGGATATGGACATTTCCTCCATATTAGAAATAGAGAGGTCCTCCCTTCTTGCTGATAAACAGAAAAAGTTCAAATGGTCTTTCTTCACTTCCTATTCTACTCAACACAATGAAATCAAAAAGATTTTGAATAGGCACTGGAAAGTGTTACAAAGTGACAGAATCCTTGGACCCTCCCTCCCTGAATGGGCCGGTGTGATTTTCAGGGGTGCTCGCTCGATTCAGGGGGGAAATAGCCCCTAATACGATTGACCCTCCTAAAAATATCTCTTTTTTCCCCAGAGGCCAATGGCTACTACCCTTGCAGAAAATGCAATGTTTGCATGGTAAATGTATTGGGTAGACGCAGAACAGAAACATTCACTTCTACTGTTACTGGATGCAGTTACACTATGAAACATTTCACCACCTGCGTCACACGTTTTATCGTGTACCTCATTACATGTCCATGCAAACTCCAATACATAGGACGCACGATTAGAAATTTTTCTATTCGTGTTAATGAATATCTAGCCAAAATACGAAAGGGCTGTGATAAGTATACTGTGTCACGACACTACTTGGAACACCATGCTAAGGACCCTAGGGGCACCCAGTTTCAGGTGATAGACAGGTTAGTCCCCCATTGAAGGGGCAATTCTTGTCTACGGGGTGTCTCCAGATTGGAGACCTACTGGATACACAAGCTCAGGTGTTACTCACCCCACGGTATGAACGTTGAGTGGGACATCAATTGTTTCATTAACCGGGCGTGAGTACCCTGGGCTCGTGTAGCCTTCGGTCCTGTATAGGTCAAGTGATGGTCCATGTTAAACCCCCTTTTTTTGGCAGTCCACCGCTCACGCGCACCTTTTCAGGTGGCATGCACGTTGTTTTTACTTTACATGGATCACGGTTGGCTTCTTTACATTTTCATGCCCGACTGGCTCTGGTCAGTGTTTTTCTGGAGCACTCCTTTTTGGGGTGCGTGGTGACCGGATGATGTGATTTGTTATTTCTAATCATTCCAACCACCATATTTTGTTTCATTATTTCAATCTTGTAATGAAACAGAAGGCATAGTTGTTTTACATTCAATAGGATTTTTTAATGATAATTGTCATTAGTTTTGGCTAGATAGTCATTTGTGTTGAGGTCTGCTAATTGGCGTTCTTTTTGGGCCATATATCATATGTAGATGTCCATTAGCAGATTTCCATTTATCATTATTCCTTTTTTCCACTAGATGGCGATTTTACCATAGGCCTCTATTGGCATTGCAGTGCCGCTGTATCTCTCTGCCTGAGAGATGCCGCCACGCTCCCTCACATTGCACGTCTTCCTGCCGTAGTTAGCTATGGCGAGGAGGGGACGCCGTGACGCGATTGCGTCATGACGTCGTCCCCGTGAGCACGCATGAGACGTTCGCGGGGACGGCGCGCTGTGGCGCCATGCTATAGTGGTGGCCCCAATAGGATTTGCAGCAACATTAGAGAGAGGTTGCTGCATGTGGGGACTGCAGTCTGTTCATTAAATGCCATAACAAGGCAACATGGCGTCCCTATAGTGGCGGTGAGTTAAGGTGGGGACACCCCCACCTATTGGCTTGTTTGATTACATAGCATTTTCCTGCACAGATGGTGCCATCTGTCCTCTCACTATGATTGGTTCACATTTCTGGCGGGATTATTTGAATTTCCTGAATTTTATGCCTTATGTGTTTTATAAGCAGAACTACATATTGTCATTTTATTTTTATTTTTATTTTCATTAATTTTCAATGCGACGATTCCTATTTTAGGTTATTATATTGTTGTTTATTGATGATAGTCTGATGTGTTGTGGAATAGTTTGTTACTTCCTGTTTTGACTCCACCCCTTCAGGGCAGGTCAGATTCATTTCAGACTTTATATATGTTGGCAATGTGGGGGGTGCAACATTATGCCCCTGTTGAAGACTTTTGTAGTCGAAACGCGTAGGGCTTGCTTATGTTGCACCCCACATTGCTTTTATTACCCCTTTTTTGTGATCACTTTTATATTTGTCTAATTTCTGTAAGACAAATTTTATTCAATAAATCCCCACTTGGTTTTATTGACCTGCATCATTTGGAGTTTTTTTTTCCTTTTTTTTTATCCTTTCATCTTCCTTGGACCGGTTTGGAGCTTGTATGATTGGAAGAATTCCATCCTGTGACTCGTGTATTGAACCATCTTGCCCGAGATGGCCTGAGGTATTCACGGCATCTAGTTCCATCTATCCCGGTCACGGAGACCACTAAACCTTACTGACCCACTGTCGTATGACAGGTGGGTCCACCATCTGCGGTAAGAGTACCCAACTACATCATTTGTACCTTGTGTTGTGAGCCCCACCATCTACATTGGGGTTCCTCTGCCAGTCAATGTTGTGGTAGTGACATCCATAAGAAGACACCCATTCAATTTTGGCACATATTGTTTGGACTTTTTCATTGTTATTGTCATTCCTTTTTCACTCCAGTTGTGTGCAGTCCATAAGGGCTACACTCTCATGACTCCTATGAAGGACAGTCTCACTGTTATGGCTGGCCATTGGAGTTGATTTTTTATGGATTTTATCTATATATTTGTTTATTCATTAGCACATATTGAATTTCAGATTATTTTATAAGTCATTTATGTTGTTTGTTGCCACCTCCAGCAGCAACTCTAATAATATTCTTAGCACTGCACTATTTGTCCATATTTGCTTTATCACTTTGTTTGTTTGAGTGCGGGCAGCTAGGGTTATTTTAGGTTCTAGCGCAGTTTTTCCACTTTTACTTTTTCACGGGTAGTACATGTAGGCAAGATTAGCAAGTTAAGGTGCAGGTACAGTGGCAAAGCTAGACATTCTTTCACCCGGAGACTCAGTTCAGCACAGCCCCCACCCGAAGAGGACGGTATCAGTAATTTTTTATTTGTATTATTATTATTTTTTTTTTAATAATAGTCTCACAGATTTGTATGAACCCCAGCACAATTATTTAAAAAAAAAAAAAAAAACTCTTCCATTACAAAAGGTTTTTCTTACACCGAAAATAGTCAAAGAGCTAACATTTAATCTGAGCCTACCTTGAAGAAGACCTTCATTAAAACAGTACTGTTTAACTACAAGCAACTGTTGGTACAATGAACACTTTGGTGAAACATATGTAATGTACAATATAGTGTACAGGAGTCTGTTAAACTGGCCAGATTAGATTAGATTTCCACAATCCCCCCCCCTGCTCAGTCCACACCCCCCCTCCAGCTCAGTCCACACAGCCTCCTCCCCAGCCTGCACAGCCCCCCCCAGTTCAGTCTGCAAAGCCCCCATCTTACTCTGCACAGCATCCCCATCTTAGTCTGCACAGCCTCCCAGCTCAGTCTGCACAGCCTTCTCATTGTGCTCTGCACAACCCCCCCGCCCCCCAGCTCAGTCTGCACAGCCCCCCATCTTACTCTGCACAGCCCCCCCAGCTCAATCCGCACATCCCCCATCTTAGTCTGCACAGCTCTATCTTGCTCTGCACAGCCCCCATCTTAATCTGCACCGCTCCCCTAGCTCAGTCTGCACAGCCTGCATTTCTGACATAGTCCAGCTTAAAAAGGCCTTTTGGCTCTAGTGCCAATACTCAGCTTGTTTGTGCATGTGTGCATGCGCATATGCACATTCTGGTTTGGTCAGAAGCAAATTCATTTGCATGTGCGTGCCAATGCTTGTCTTGCAGTGAACTTTACTCAGAATTATGAGCATGCACATGAGCATGCAATAGCCTTCTGATTCCAATACTTTTGGAACTCTTAAATCAGTTTTCTGTCTGTGAGCCGCTTCCCTGTCTGATCCTCTATCCTTTACCTTGCATCCAGTGTCATGTAACCTGCATCCAGTATCTTGCATCCTGTATCGCGTACCCTAGATCCTGTTACCCCATCTCTGCTTCCCTTGTTCCCAGTCCCAGTCCTGGTCATGCCCTGTTTTTGTGAGCTTCCCTCCAATTGTACATTTAGTTTATTGTAGTTGTTGGTTTGGTAATTTGCTTCACTATTATGTTCATCACTTTTGCTTTGTTCATGGTTTGTTGTTGTTGGATGGGTGTTGTTTATATTAATAAAAGTTACTTAATCATACTTGGTCTGGTTCCTGCTTCCTTAGACCCCTTTAACACAGGCTGTCCGATCAGGTCCGCCTGTCAGTTTTTAAGGCTGACCTGATCAAACCTTCCATTCACCCCTATGGAGGGATGGATGTCAGTGGTGACATGTCTGCTGACACCCGCTGCTATCCGTTCCGATCCTGTCTGCCAAATTGTGGTCCTATTTTCCATCCGCCTGACGGATCTGACAGAATGGGAACGGTTGAAAACGGACAGGCGGTTCATTTTCATCCGATCTCCCCATAGAGGAAAGCGGGACTCTGACAGGTCAGTCTCTGCACAGTGAGCAGGGACGGACCTGTCATCTGCCTGCTTAGCGGGGATCAGCATAGCGAATCCCCGCTGGGCAAGCGGAGTCCGTCAAACAGATCCGCCCCGTGTGAAAGGGGCCTTAAAGTGTAGCCCTGTTATCTGGTCATCACTACTGCTGCATACCTGCATTTGATATCCCTTGCACTTAACTTTATTCCTGTAATTGTGGTCCTACGTGTGTGGAGACTACCATTTGCAAATTAAATGATGTAATCATGGAAGCATGATATTATTACACACAACAAACAAAATCTATTGATCTATCTATCTATCTATCTATCTATCTATCTATCTATCTATCTATCTATCCATTAGTCAGTCTACCAAAATCAACCCCCGCCACAAAGCAAAAATGGGTCAGTTACAGTAATTTTCTGACATAGCTTACCAAAAAGTACCCATGCACATTTTCCTGTGTATTTTAACAAAGCGTGAACCATATCACCAACTTTCACAGTATTCACTCACTAATCTAAAGCCTCTTTCCTGCTATTTGTAGTGGAAAATAATGAAGGCTGAAGGTTTAGTTCCTCGAATGGGTGGGAGGTGGGAGACACACAAACATGTTGATACCTAGGCATACAGTAACTTGTGAGAGTTTCAAAGTTCCACCTGTGGTTTCTTTGAGTACTCACATTCATATGTACTGGGATAAACATTATTAAATCTCAGCCTCATTGCCTTGGTTTCTCTGCATCACATGACACCGATATTCATTTTTGTAATTTGTAATTTCTTGTGATGTACAGTACATGTATGTGTTTCTGGCTTCGTGGAAAACCTCTTAAAATAATATGTGGGTAGTTCTGGTATTATATGTAACATAACGTAATTCCTCCTCCTTCAACTACTGGTATGATTCCACAGGGTTACATCGAATTGCTGAGTACATGATTTGAAGAAACACGAGCATGTAAACAAACCTACGTGAATTAGTAGCAACAAATGTGTGATTAGCGTCACAGTTACTGGAGGTGACACATATGTAGACATTTAGGAATACACGCTGACTATACTCCAGGAGACTTGATTTGTACAATAGGGTCATTTAGAATAATGCATAATGATAAAAAAATATTTGTGCACTATTGTGACATTGCTCATGTGATAGGGTCGTTCGTGATATAAGGTAAGGCAACATTCTTGCATTGTAAGATACCCTGTGAAGAAAAAAAAACTGATATACACATGAACTCAAGGATTGTTTATTCACTGTTATATATTGTGACAGTGTGGACCTGCCACTGTGAAAATGATTGTAGAAAGTACACAGTATGCAGAATGCAGGACTCTGGTTTGTCGAATATGAGTGGAGGAAACAGTTTTTACAGCTTTCTGCGGATTTTGGTATTCCTGGATTGTGCTCCATAGTTTGGAGATTTCAAATTGCTTTGGGAGTTAAGAGATCTTCAATTCAGTGTACTGGTCTTGCAGTAGACCGGAAAGTTGTAACTGTAGGTGCGCATAGTCCTTATAATGAAGGATCTGACAATACTGCAGAGGAGACAGGTCTGCTCCATCCAGGAGACTGGTGTGCTCCACCTAAAAGCCAGGAGATCTCAGGCTAGGAGATAGAAGAGCTTCAGATGGGTGCCAGAGGATTCCCCGTTGAGAGGCTAGGGTGTGCGCCCATGCATCAGAGTGCTGTGACTAAAGGCTGAGTGCCAAGAGAACCCAGGGAGCTAGCAAAGCTAGGTGACACTGTCTGAGGGACCAATCAAAAGTCAAAGATCAAGGTTTGGGGCAGAAGCATATGTGCTGCTGATTAAAAAGCCAGGGGGCATAGTATTGTTTTGACTGTGTCTGTTTTTTTTTAAACGCATATGGAATGCTGGTTTTCCACACCGCATTCTGGTATGAATGGGCCTTTACTAAATGTCTTTCAGAAAGTAAAATGTTGTGTATGTTCAGAAATTTGGGGGTGGAGGAGGGAAGGATTTCTTACATATTACCGCTGCTGATGTTTGTCCTGCAGCTTTTTTTCATCCTCACTGCATGCATTTACAGTCACAACAGGTTGCATATGTATTTTTCCTGGGGCATAGTTCCTCATTTTTACTGGCTGTAATTGATTATATTTACAATATACACTTGCTGTGTGTATTTTTTTTTCACAGGACATACAGTATCTCACTAAAGTGAGTTCACCCCTTACATTTTGTAAATATTTTATTATATCTTTTCATGTGACAACACTGAAGAAATGACACTTTGCTACAATGTAAAGTAGTGAGTGTACAGCTTGTATAACAGTGTAAATTTGCTGTCCCCTCAAAATAACTCAACACACAGCCATTAATGTCTAAATCGCTGGCAACAAAAGTGAGTACACACCTAAGTGAAATAGTCCAAATTGGGCCCAAAGTGTCAATATTTTGTGTGGCCACCATTATTTTCCAGCATTGCCTTAACCCTCTTGGGCACGGAGTTCACCAGAGCTTCACAGGTTGCCACCAGAGTCCTCTTCCATTCCTCCATGACGACATCGTGGAGCTGGTGGATGTTAGAGACCTTGCACTCCTTCACCTTCCATTTGAGGATGCCCCACAGATGCTCAATAGGGTTTAGGTCTGGAGAGATGCTTGGTCAGCCCATCACCTTTACCCTCAACTTCTTTAGCAAGGCTGTGGTCATCTTGGAGGTGTGTTTGGGGTCATTATAATGTTGGAATGCTGCCCTGCGGCCCAGTCTCCCAAGGGAGGGGATCATGCTCTGCTTCAGTATGTCACAGTACATGTTGGCATTCATGGTTCCCTCAATGAACTGCAGCTCCCCAGTGCCGGCAGCACTCATGCAGTCCCAGACCATGACATTCCCACCACCACGCTTGACTGTAGGCAAGACACACTTGTCTTTGTACTCCTTATCTGGTTGCCGCCACACACGCTTGACACCATCTGAACCAAATACGTTTATCTTGTTCTCATCAGACCACAGGACATGGTTCCAATAATGCATGTCCTTAGTCTGCTTGTCTTCAGCAAACTGTTTGTGGGCTTTCTTGTGCATCATCTTTAGAAGAGGCTTTCTTCTGGGGTGACAGCCATGATGTAGTGTGCAGTGTTTGGTCTGAGCACTGACAGACTGACCCCCCCACCCCTTCAACCTCTGCAGCAATGCTGGCAGCATTCATACGTCTGTTTCCCAAAGACAACCTCTGGATATGACGCTGAGCACGTGCACTCAACTTCTTTGGTTGACCATGGCAAGGCCTGTTCTGAATGGAATCTGTCCTGTTAAACCACTGTATGGTCTTGGCCACCGTGCTGCAGCTCAGTTTCAGGGTCTTGGCTAGGGATGAGCCGAACACCCCCCGGTTCGGTTCACACCAGAACCTTCGAACAGACCGAAAGTTCGCGCGAACGTTAGAACCCTATTAAATACAATGGACGCGAACGTTTGAAATCTAAAGTGCTAATTATAATGACTAATATGCATGTTATTGTCCTAAAAAGGGTTTGGGGACCCGAGTTCTGCCCTAGGGGACATGTATCAATGCAAAAAGAAGTTTTAAAAACGGATGTTTTTTCTGGAGCAGTCATTTTAATGATGCATAAAGTGAAAAAAAAAAAGTGAAATATTCCTTTAAATATCGTACCTGGGGGGTGTCTAAAGTATGCCTGTGAAGTGGCATGTGTTTCCCGTGTTTAGAACTGTCCCTGCACAAAATGACATTTGTAAAGGAAAAAAAGCCATTTAAAACTGCTTGCGGCTTTAATGTCATGTCTGGTCCCGGTAATATGGATGAAAATCTTTGAGAAAAATGGCATGGCTACCCCACCAGTCCCCCCCCCTACCCCAGCCCATTACCAGCCCCTTTGGGTCTTGTATGCATATTAAGGGGAACCCCGCACACAAAATAAAAAAGGCCCTATATACTCTGAACAGCAGTATACAGGCGGTGCAAACAAGACAGGGACTGTAGGTTTGTTCTTAAGTAGAATCTGTTTGTAATTTTGAACACGTACATTGTTTAAGTGTAGCTCCAGCCAAAAAATCTATTTTTAAGCTTTTTGGAAAACATAGGGAAGGGTTATCACCCCTGTAACATTTGTTTTGCTGTCTGTGCCCCTTGTTCAGAACATTTCACCTCACTTTCCGTCCGAATGACAAATGTTTTTGAAAAGTGGGGTTTTTATTGAAACAAGGATTGGTGATAAAGCATCAGTAGAGAGGAGACACCTTTTTCCCATATTAACTCTTACAGGAGAGAATTTCCCTTCCTAGGGGGTAGATTTCCTCTCACTTCCTGTTGTCTCCTTCCGTTTGCAAGTAGGAGTCGTTTGTAAGTTGGATGTTTGAAAGTAGGGGCCTGCCGTATATACTCTGCTGAAATTTGCCCCTTACATGTTGGTGTTGCCACAACACTGTGAGCCCTCACAGTTATTCTTGGTGGGCGCTGGAACGCCCTGCTGTGAACTATTATATCAGGAATTGTATTTACATGCCATTGTTGAACAGTGGTAGGAAAAATTGGGCCTTTGGTGGTGGTGCTGGTGCCACAACACTGTAAGCCCTCACAGTTACTCTTGGTGGGCACATGAATGGGCCCTGCTGTGAATTATTAGATCAAGAATTTTAATTGCATGGCCCTGTTGAACAGAGGCTGAAAAATTGGGCCTTTGGTGGTGGTAGTGGTGGTGGTGTTGTCACAACACTGTAAGCCCTCACAGTTACTCTTGGTGGGCGCATAAATGGGCCCTGCTGTGAATTATTAGATCAAGAATTGTAATTACATGCCCCTGTTAAACAGGGGCAGAAAAATTGGGCCTTAGGCACTGGTGCCACAACACTGCAACCCCTCACAGATACTGAACTTGGAGCACAGCAATGAGCCCTGTTGCAAAGTATTGTATCAAAAATTGTAATTACACGCCCCTGTTAAACAGGGGCAGAAAAATTGGGCCTTAGGCACTGGTGCTGGTGCCACAACACTGCAACACTGCAACCTCTCCCAGATACTCTAGTTGGAGTGCAGGAATGAACCCTGCTGCAAAGCATTGCATCAAAAATTGTAATTACATGCCCCTGTTAAACAGGGGCTGAAAAATTGGGCCTTAGCCACTGGTGGCGGCACCCAGAAACAAAAAAGTTCTTCCAAGCTATCATCAAGAATCGGATCATTGAGGAGGAGGAGGATAGTCAGTCAACATAACAGGATAGTCAATCAGCATCAGCATCAGTCTTGAAGGGATGTGACATTTGAAAATAAATTATTCTGTTATATCAGCTTCAGGTGCTTGGTAGCTGGTGGTGATCCAAGACTGGTTCATCTTTATGAAGGTCAGTCGATCAACCGAGTCGGTGGACAGGCGCACCCTGTGATCCGTGACAAAGCCTCCAGCAGCACTGAATGTGTGTTCCAAAAGAACGCTGGATGCAGGACAGGCCAGTAGCTCAATTGCATACTGTGCAAGCATTGGCCAGTGATCCATCCTCAACACCCAGTAAGCCAGAGGATTTTCGGTCGGAAAGGTGTCCAAGTCTGACCTTGCCCCTAGGTATTCCTGCACCATGTATATCAGACGCTGGCGATGGTTGCTGGAACCGATCATACCTTGGGGCTGCGGACTAAAAAAATGTCTGAATGCATCGGTCAGACGGCCACCTTCTCCACCGCTCCTTCTGCTACTGACCGAAGCCTCAGCAACTCGTTGTCCAGGACCAGGAGTTTGTAACCTCCCAGTCTCTGGGAACGTGTTGCACAGACCTTTCTGCAAGGCCTCCCAGAGATGTCTCATCCTCTGCTCCCTCTGCGACGGCAAGATAAGGTCCGCAATCTTACCCTTGTGGATCAAGGAGAGTGGCCATCCAGTAATGGTCCCTCTCCTTGATCCGAAGAATACGAGGATCCTTCCGCAGACTTTGCAGGATCAGGGAGGCCATGCAGCGTAGGTTAGCTGAGGCATTTGTTCCGAGTCCTCTGGGTCACTAAGGACGACATGATCCGCAGTCACCTCCTCCCAGCCACGTACAAGTGCACGGGTTTGTTGGGACTGTAAATCATCCCTAAAAGACTGCTGCTGCTGATGCTGAGTGCCATGCTTCACCTCCATGCTGACACAATCCTCCTCCTCCTCCTCCTCCTCCTTGTCCTCTTCCTGTGTGATGGGTGGGACAGAAGGAACACTGTCTGGGTAAAGAGGGCCTTGAGAAGCAAGGAAGTCCTCATCTTCCTTCCTCTGTTCTGCCTCAAGTGCACTGTCCATTATTCCACGCAGCGTATGCTCCAACAGGTGGACAAGAGGTACAGTGTCACTGATGCATGCACTGTCACTGCTCACCATCCTCGTGGCCTCCTCAAATGGTGCCAGGACAGTGCATTCATCCCTGATCATGCCCCCATGCCCCACTGGCGTGGTGAAAAAAACCCGAGCTCCCCTGACCCTGTCCTGGTGCCGTAGTCGCACAGGTACTAATTGATGGCCCTCTGCTGCGTGTGCAGCTGCTGCAGCATGGCCAACGTTGAATTCCACCTGGTGGGCATGTCACATATAAGGCGGTTCTTGGGCAGGTTCAACTCCTTTTGCAGCTCAGCCAGCCGAGCACTGGCATTATATGATCTGCGGAAATGCACACAGACTTTCCTGGCCTGCCTAAGGACATCCTGTAAGCCCAGGTACCTGCCCAAGAACCGCTGCACCACCAGGTTCAGGACGTGAGCCACACAGGGCACATGGGTCAGTTGTCCCTGTCGGAGGGCAGAGAGGAGGTTGGTGCCATTGTCGCCAACCACCATTCCTGGCTTAAGCTAGCGTGGCGTCAACCACCTCTCGGCCTGCCCCTGCAGAGCAGACAGAACCTCTGCCCCAGTGTGGCTCCTGTCCCCAAACACACCAGCGCAAGCACGGCATGGCATCTTTTTGCCTGCGTACTTGCGTAGCCCCTTGAACGCCTACGGAGCACCGCTGGTTCCGAGGACAAAGCACAGGAAGAGGCCATGGAGGAATAAGAAGAGGAGGGGGTGGAGGAGAGAGGTGTGTCACAACAACCAGTAGTAGCATTTTGGAGGTGTGGCGGCAGAACAACCTCCAACACTACTGCACCTTGTCCTGCATCCTTCCCAGCTGCCAAAAGAGTGACCCAATGGGCCGTGAAAGAAAGGTAACGTCCCTGTCCATGCCTGCTGGACCATGAGTCAGCGGTAATATGCACCTTACCGCTGACCGCCCTGTCCAGCGAGGCATGGACATTGCCTTCCACATGCCGGTAGAGAGCCGGAATCGCCTTCCGTGAGAAAAAGTGGCGTTTGGGAACCCGCCACTGAGGGGCCGAGTCTACCAACTGAAAAGGCAGCAGTTGAATTGCTAGCAATTTAGCCAAGCTAGCATTCAACCGCTGGGCATGTGGATGGCTGGGAGTGAACTTCTTTCGACGGTCCAGCAGCTGGGGCAAGGAAATTTGCCTGCTAGAATCGGACGTCTGTGTACTGCTAGCAAAGTGCCCGCAAGTACTTGGCTGTGACACACCTAATTCTACACCTTCATTCCTCTCAGTGTAGGTTTCAGAGAGAATTGAAGGTATAGTGGGGTTGGAGATCCCAGCTGATGAGGAGCAAGGAGAGGTCCGCTTTGTTCTTTGGTGTGGGTCTTTAAGATACGCTTGCCAACGAGCTGCATGGCAGGTCAACATATGTCTGGTCAAGCATGTGGTGCCCAAGCGGCTGATGTTTTGGCGACGCGAGATACATTTCAGACATATGTTGCAAACAGCAGCTGTGCGATCTGATGCACTTGACTCAAAAAAGGCCCACACCAAAGAACTTTTGGAATAACGGGCAGAGGCAGCGCCCTGCACAGGCGGAGCTCTGCGGTGTGATTCAGTCGGTGTGCTGCCCTTACGCTGGCCCCCCGAGGGCATCCTGCCTCGTTGGAGATGTGCCTCCTCCTCATCCTCATCCTCCTCCTCTCTCCTATCAGGCACCCACGTGCAGTCAGTGACCTCATCATCCCCTCCCTCCTCATCACTGGAGCCAAACTGGCAGTATGCTGCAGCTGCTGAAACATGACTGCCAGATTGCTGTCCTTCTTGAGCATCCCCTCTCTCTGCTCTCACGCTACTGCCTTCCTCTAGCTGGGTATCATCATCAGACCCTTCGAAACGCTGGGCATCCTCCTGGAGCATGTACCCAACACTGTGCTCAGTCAGTTCGGGGGACTCCTCAGGAGGACACGGTGGGTCTAGGGAAGGAGTGACTGATGATGACATTGATACGAGGGAAGAGGCCGCTTTGGCAGCTGCTTTGCCAGTACCCTGAGCCTGGGTGAGAGAGGATGAGGAGGGCTTGGTCATCCACTCTACCAAGTCTTCGGCATGATGCGGCTCAACACATCCAGCTGCCGAAAAATAAAGACAAGCGTGTCCCATGGCCACGTGCTGATGACGATGCACCACGTCCACGACCAGCACTGTTGTCTCTAGACACAGAGCCTGCTTGCCCTCTTTTATTGGATCCTGACTGTCTGCCTCTCCTTGTTTGCCTTCCAGACATTCTAATGGCCTGCAGGGAGATGGGAAAACCAGCAATAAGGGGTAGCTTCAGGTGTATTCTGTGCAGGAGGCACACTACGCCCGCTGTAAGTGCTGCAGATGCCTGCCTGTGTTACACAACAGGAAAACACAGCAATAAGGGCTAGCTTCAGGTGTATATTTTGCAGGAAGCACACTACGCCCGCTGTAAGTGCTGCAGATGCCTGTTAATGTAACACAAAAGAAAAAAACCATGAGCAATAAGGGCTAGCTTCAGGTGTATAATGTGCAGGAGGCACACTACACCCGCTGTAAGTGCTGCAGATGCCTGTTAGTGTAACACAAAAGAAAAAAAACATGAGCAATAAGGGCTAGCTTCAGGTGTATACTGTGCAGGAGGCACACTATGCCCGCTGTAAGTGCTACAGATGCCTGTCTGTGTTACACAACAGGAAAACACAGCAATAAGGGGTAGCTTCAGGTGTATATTTTGCAGGAAGCACACTACGCCCGCTGTAAGTGCTGCAGATGCCTGTTAGTGTAACACAAAAGAAAAAAACCATGAGCAATAAGGGCTAGCTTCAGGTGTATAATGTGCAGGAGGCACACTACGCCCACTGTAAGTGCTGCAGATGCCTGTTAGTGTAACACAAAAGAAAAAAACCATGAGCAATAAGGGCTAGCTTCAGGTGTATAATGTGCAGGAGGCACACTACGCCCGCTGTAAGTGCTGCAGATGCCTGCCTGTGTTACACAACAGGAAAACACAGCAATAAGGGCTAGCTTCAGGTGTATATTTTGCAGGAAGCACACTACGCCCGCTGTAAGTGCTGCAGATGCCTGCCTGTGTTACACAACAGGAAAACACAGCAATAAGGGCTAGCTTCAGGTTTATATTTTGCAGGAAGCACACTACGCCCGCTGTAAGTGCTGCAGATGCCTGCCTGTGTTACACAACAGGAAAACACAGCAATAAGGGCTAGCTTCAGGTGTATATTTTGCAGGAAGCACACTACGCCCGCTGTAAGTGCTGCAGATGCCTGTTAGTGTAACACAAAAGAAAAAAAACACGAGCAATAAGGGCTAGCTTCGGGTGTATACTGTGCAGGAGGCACACTACGCCCGCTGTAAGTGCTGCAGATGCCTGCCTGTGTTACACAACAGGAAAACACAGCAATAAGGGCTAGCTTCAGGTATATATTTTGCAGGAAGCACACTACGCCCGCTGTAAGTGCTGCAGATGCCTGCCTGTGTTACACAACAGGAAAACACATCAATAAGGGCTAGCTTCAGGTGTATATTTTGCAGGAAGCACACTACGCCCGCTGTAAGTGCTGCAGATGCCTGCCTGTGTTACACAACAGGAAAACACAGCAATAAGGGCTAGCTTCAGGTGTATACTGTGCAGGAGGCTTAGCAAAAATGACACTGACACTGTCCCCTGCCTATCCTTCTCTCTCCCTGCACACAAGGTTTAGCAAAGAATTTCACTGACACTGTCCCTGCCTATCCTTCTCTCTCCCTGCACACAAGGTTTAGCAAAGAATATCACTGACACTGTCCCTGCCTATCCTTCTCTCTCCCTGCACACAAGTTAAATGAACAAATAGCACTGACACTGTCCCTGCCTATCCTTCTCTCTCCCTGAACCGGAACACACTACACAAGGCCGCCGCGCTGGCGGCCTTTTATAGTGTGGGGTGTGTACTAAATCCCCCTGAGCTATAATTGGCCACAGGCATCCTGCCTGTGGCCAATTATGGCTCTCCTCGCTGCCGGCGCTGTGATTGGCCAAGCATGCGGGGTCACAGTGCATGCTTGGCCAATCACAGCACCTGGATTGCACTGCGATGGCGTAGTGCATTGTGGGCCGTTCACGTCACTCGAATTTGGCGCGAACGGCCCAAATCGTTCGATCTTAGATCGAACAGCCGATGTTCAAGACGAACGTATGTTCGACTCGAACACCGAGCACATCCCTAGTCTTGGCAATCTTCTTATAGCCTAGACCATCTTTATGTAGAGCAACAATTCTTTTTTTTCAGATCCTCAGAGAGTTCTTTGCCATGAGGTGCCATTTTGAACTTCCAGTGATCAGTATGATAGAGTGAGAGCGATAACATCAAATTTAACACACCTTCTCCCATTCACACCTAAGACCTTGTAACACTAACTAGTCACATGACACAGAGGAGGGAAAATTGCTAATTGTCCCCAATTTGGACATTTTCACTTATGCCCCATACACACGATCGTTTTTCATGCCGTTAAAAATGCCATTTTAAAAAATAGCCATTAAAAATGATCGTGTGTAGGCTCCAGAGCATTTTTAACGACGTGAAAAACGGCCATTAAAAATTCCGGACATGCTCTCTTTTTTCACGTCGTTTTTCATGTCGTTTTTTTTAACGACGTGAAAAACGATAGTGTGTATGCTTTCACGACGTGAAAAAAAACGCGCATGCTCAGAATCAAGTATGAGACGGGAGCGCTCGTTCTGGTAAAACTAGCGTTCGTAATGGAGATAGCACATTCATTACACAGTAACGGACTGAAAAGCGTGAATCGTCGCTCAACAAACTTTACTAACATGAAGGGTGGCGCCATTCGAACGGAACTTCCCCTTTATAGTGGCGTCGTACGTGTTGAACGTCACTGCGCTTTGCTTGATCGTTTTTTTTAATGATAGTGTGTACGCAAGGCAGGCTTGAGAGGAAACATGAAAAAAAACGAGGAGAAAAACGTCGGTTTAAAAAATGACATTAAAAACGATCGTGTGTATGGGGCATTAGAGGTGTACTCAGCTGTTTAGACATTAATGGCTGTATGTTATTTTGAGGGCACAGCAAATTTACACTGTTATAGAAGTTGTACACTACTTTACATTGTAGCAAAGTGTCATTTCGTCAGTGTTGTCACATGAAAAGATATAATAAAATATTTACAAAAATGTGAGGGGTGTACATTGTTTTTATTGGCTTTTTTTTTGGGAGGGGTATTTAGGTGTTTGCATAAATTTTTGGGATATATCATTTATTATTTATTTCACGCTAAACTGCTGTTTTTGCAGAGAAGCTTCCCTTTAAAAAAAAGTGTGCATTTGTCTTAGGGGTGGTCTTTTAGAGTTTGTATTTGTCTTGGATTTTTATTGCAATGATAGAGCCTTTATTAAAGTGATATTAAAGGCTCGTTTTTTTATTTTTAGTTAAAAATAGCAAACATGTTATACTTACCTGCTCTGTGTAGTGGTTTTGCACAGAGTAGCCCAGATCTTCCTCTTCTCGGGTCCCTCTTTGGCGCTCCTGGCCCCGCCCTCCCCTTGAGTGCCCTCACAGCAAGCAGACACAGAGCTGCTGCTCAGCCCCGCCCCTTTCTCTCCTCATTGGCTGACTGACTTTGATTGACAGTAGCGGGAGCCATTGGCACAGCACTGCTGACTCAGCCAATGAGGAGGGGAGTCCCGGGCAGCTGAGACACTCCTGCAACACCACTGGATCTATATGGGGCTCAGGTAAGTATTTGGGGAGCTGAGGGGGGCTGCTGCACACAGAAGTTTTTTTTAATCTTAATGCATAGAATGCATTAAGATAAAAAATCTTCTGCCTTTAAAGCCACTTTAAAGTGTTTGTTACCCTAAAAAAAAATATATATATTCACCCCGTGGTCAGTTTACGTCCCTCCATAATCCGCAGCTATCCTCTCTGCTCTGCCGTGTCCTTCTCTGTCCTCTCTCCCCCCTCCCCTCTCTGTCTGTCAGCTCTTACAAGTGCCCCCCTTCCTGCTGCTACAATTACTCTCAAATCTCTTAAGTTTTCACACAAACGTCCCTGTTTGCTAATGACAAGTGCCCCTGTGTCCGTGCTTTATAAATAAAATGCCGCTATATACCTGATTTTAGAGCGCCGCTCGGCACTCGTGTGACCGGCCGGTTCTCCCCTCTTCCCCTCCCGGCTGATGTCAGTGGGGGACGCTCAGCCCCTCCCACTCTAGCTGTCAGATCGGGAGAGGGGAGAGCCAGCAGTGCTCTTAAATTTGGTATATAGCAGCATTTTATTTTTAAAGCACAGACACTGGGGCACTTGTCATTAGTAAACATGGGCGTTTGTATAAAGTTAACAGAGTGGCTTAACAAGCACTTTAAGTCTGGGTGCTTAAAGAGCAGCATTCACTTTTTAACAATGACCATCTGTTTTGTGGTGCTGCCTTTTATTTGCAGCAGGCCACCGAATGAATGTTTAGGCTGGTGTTTATATGCTGAAAGGAACCATTTTTATTTTTGCATAGGAACAAGGTGGTATTGAGGCCTTGGACTTTCTTCTTGCCTAGGAAGTGTATGCAGTTTGTATTGCCATAATTGCCTATGTTTGCTTGACCAGGGCAGGGATGGCTTTATAAAGAAAAGTTTTTAAAAATAACGTTGCAATTTCTAAACCTTTATAGCACTATAGCAATAGGGGGATAATTACTTTGGTGCACACATTTTACTGCACAAGTATGCAGTGATATACTACAAACATAGGGGAATTTGCCTGTGTCAGCAATAAGTGTATACTACCAAAGCCACAAAAAAGGCCCCAGAATAAAAAATAAATAAAATATACCTTCCTAGAAGATCGGCATGGGTGGCAACCTACAGCCATAGGATTGTACACCTGTGGGGAGGTTGCGGCAGTAAACACTCAGAGTCCAGTTGCAAAAAACAGAACTTGTATTAAATTTAAAGTTCAGGAATTCACAACAAGCCCGGTGGGAAGGCACCCGACCAGGAACACTCGCAGAATACAACAGCAATGTGTAGGAGAGTAGGTCTCGGTTGTGCTGACAGAGTCTGTCTTGAGGGGCTGAACTCGGCTTGGCTGGTGCATGCCCAAATGCGGAGGTCTCCAGGAAGATTGTTGTGTCCCTATCCTTTCCCTACTCATCTGGAACCTCTTCTTGCCACTAGTCACTGTCCCTGTCAGATGGGTGACCTGTCCCTACACTAACCACACGTGAAATGCGTTCCAAGCCTGGGAGCCAGGGCCTAAAATAGGCTCTGCTTGACTCAAGATGGCTGCCAGAGTCAGATGGGGTGGAAGCATTCCATCGGATAGCTTCCCCAGTGACCCAGGAAACCATAGAAGAACCATGTTTCACTTGATTTCCCCTCCAACTGCAATGCTGCCACCTACAGTGAAATAGAAAATAGACTACAGCTGCCTACACACTTAATGTTTGTTAAAAAACTGTACTATTAAAGCTGGACTCTACCCTTGCACAAAAGCACTTCAAAACCCCACATTCCTTAAACTTTGTCATTCACATATCCACAATTATTCCCAAAATATTCAAAATATAGACTTCATGTATGTGCTTGGTAAAAATTTACCTGCATAAGGACAGCATGCAAGCAGTTGAATAGACAGGAAATAGAAAGAGACAAGGCAGCTCTTAACTCCAGACGGTGACAATTATTGTGTATTATTGCAGAGACAATAGCCACACATATTGTATGGTGGCAGGACATTAAGTAGGAATCTTGGTAAGGCAGTAATGTAAGAGAAAGAGACACAAGGAAGACTTAATCCTGAAATAAACATTAGAATTATTAACTCACAGACAAAGGTCACAAATATTGTACAGTAACTAGACAGTGTGTAAGCAGCTTGATTATGCTTAATAAAGCACCAATGTGAGTGGGAGAGAAGAGACAGGTTTTATCTTGAAACAAAACATTAGGGCATTTGATTTCAGAGACAATAGCCACATATATTGTACAAGGGCTGTGTTTGAAAGAACAACAGCATGGTTGCTAATAAACTGACAATACTGTATGCAATATACCTTACGATCCAGCAGGTGGCACTCTAGTGTTATTTATCGTAATGTAAACAGAGGAAGTGTTATCTTTCTCAGTGTGTGTGTTCTCTTATATTCCCACTTCCTGTTCCATGATAAAGACCTGCTGTAAGATATGTTCTGCTGTTCTCCATAAAAGTAAAGCTGTTTGCTGTATCCAAGAAGCTTCCAGTGCATAATTTCAATACTCTGACAACAGGCTGGACAGTATGTAATATGTAAGGTATTTTGTTAGGCTGTAATGTAAGAGGGAGAGACAAGGCAGGTTTAAACTTAAAATAAGCATTACGGTTTAATATTTCAGAGACAATAGCCATACATATTGTACAGTGGTTGGAAAGTGTGTAAGCAGCTTGGTAAGGCCATAATGTAAGCAGGCACCTTTGCCATGACAGAACACCAGAACATTTTGCAAACTTTGAGGAGCAATACAGGGTTTACTCTGTAGTAAACATTACAAATATTGCAGCTGATGTCAATCTGTTCAGGCATTATCTGTGGCATCCTTTGAAGGCCAGAGCAAAAGAACAGGTCACAGACTTTGAAGAGTAATACAGGATTTTTCCTGGAAGCAAACATTACACATTTTGCAATTGCAAACATTATGTATGCAATCTTTACGGTACCAGAGCTCTAGAATAAGCCTTTGACTTTTAGGCCAATGCAGAATTATTCCCAGAAGCACACAGTACAAATTTTGCAGTTGAGGTTCAACTGCAGAAACATTACATTTAGTACCTTTAAAATGCCTGAGCATTGGAATAGGCCACAAACTCGGAGGTACAACATATGATTTATGTTAGAAGCAAACAATACAAATTTGCAGCTGAGGTCCAGCATCATAGCATTATGTGTCACATGTACAGTGCTGTAATGCTAGGATAGGCCACTGACTAAGGTAGGAATTTCCTTGAAGCAACAGCACAAGATTTCCAGCTGAGGTCCAGCTGCAGAAAAAATTATGCGTGACACCTTAAAAGTGCCAGAGCACTATGATAGGCTGCAAACTTGGAGGCTGAACACAGAATTTATGTTGGAAGCAACAGTACAAATTTAACAGCTGAGGTCCAGTTCTGCAACATTATGTGTGGCACCATTACAATGTCCGATTAGTAGAATAGGCGCAACACAGGATTTATGTTGAAAGCAAACATTACAAATTCTGAAGCTGATGTCCAGTCTTTAAAAACGTAATGTGTGACACCTTTAGGCCCCATGCACACGAGACGCTGTTATTTGCTGTTAAACGCGCGTTCAGAGGCAGTTGGACACTTTTTTCAACTGCTCCTGAACCCATTCAATGTTATCCTATGTGTCCATGCACACAGTCTCGTTTATTGCCGTTTTTAGGCAGTTGCGTTTAACCTCGTTTTTCCAGAAGCAAAAAAATGGGTTCAGACGCAAACGTTTTCCACGTTTCAGACGCAAAACGCGGCTAAACGCCGCTAAACGCGGCAAAACGCGGTACCGCGTTTTGCCGCGATTTCGTTTATTAGCGTTTTTAAAGGTGACCTATTTTTTTGCATTAGAAATCTCAAAAATTATGGCAAATGATGAAAAACCATCAAAAAAATATGAAAAAAAACTGTAATTGCTTGGATTGCACTGTAGACAATCCACAACTTGTGGCAGGTGATGTGGCAAGTGGACAATCCACAACTTGTGGCAGGTGATGTTGCCAGGTGACGTGGCCAGGTGACATGGCAGGTGACGTGGCAGGTGGACAATCCACAAATTGTGGCAGGTGACGTGGCCAGGTGACGTGGCAAGTGGACAATCCACAACTTGTGGCCAGGTGACATGGCAGGTGACGTGGCAGGTGGACAATCCACAAATTGTGGCAGGTGACGTGGCAGGTGACGTGGCAAGTGGACAATCCAAAACTTGTGGCAGGTGACGTGGCCAGGTGACGTGGCAGGTGGGCAATCCACAAATTGTGGCAGGTGACGTGGCAGGTGACGTGGCAGGTGACGTGGCAAGTGGACAATCCAAAACTTGTGGCAGGTGACGTGGCCAGGTGACGTGGCAGGTGGACAATCCACAAATTGTGGCAGGTGATGTGGCCAGGTGATGTGGCAGGTGACGTGGCAAGTGAACATTCCACAACTTGTGGCAGGTGACGTGGCAGGTGACATGGCCAGGTGACGTGGCCAGGTGACGTGGCCAGGTGATGTGGCAAGTGGACAATCCACAACTTGTGGCCAGGTAACCTGGCAGGTGACGTGGCAAGTGGACAATTCACAACTTGTGGCAGGTTACGTGGCAGGTGACGTGGCAAGTGGACAATGCACAACTTGTGGCAGGTGACGTGGCCAGGTGACGTGGCCAGGTGACGTGGCAGGTGACGTGGCAAGTGAACATTCCACAACTTGTGGCAGGTGACGTGGCCAGGTGACGTGGCCAGGTGACGTGGCCAGGTGATGTGGCAAGTGGACAATCCACAACTTGTGGCCAGGTGACGTGGCAGGTGACGTGGCAAGTGGACAATTCACAACTTGTGGCAGGTGACGTGGCCAGGTGACGTATCAGGTGACGTGGCAAGTGGACAATCCACAGCTTGTGGCAGATGATGTGGCAAGTGATACGCTAAATACAAGTACACTGCTGCTCTCTCAGCTGCTGGTCTCCCAAAATGGCTGAAATGGTTAAATAATAATGTTTTTTGAGCTTAGGGAGGGTCTTATGAGGTTTCTTAACTAAACGCCTATAGACGCGAACGCGGTAAAACGTGGTAAAACGCCGCTAAAATCGCGGCAAAACGGGCGTTTTTAAACGCCGGTTTTAGCCTTTAAAAACGTGTGTTCAGCAGAGTTTGCACCGGCGTCTCGTGTGCATGGGGCCTTACATTGCCAGAACACTAGAATAGGCTGCAAACTTTGAGGCACAGTACAGAATTTATCCTGGAAATAAACAATTTTGCAGCTGAGCTCCAGCTGCAGAACTCTTATGTGTGGCATCTTAGTGCTGGAGCAGTTGAATAGGTTGCAAACTTGGAAGTGCAATACAGTATTTATGTTGGAAGCAAACCTGTTAAATTTTGCAGTTGAAATCTAGCTGCGGAAACATCATGTGTAGTATCTTTACAGTGCCAGAGCACTGGAATAGGCTGTAAACTTGAAAAGTAATGCATGGTTTTCCCAAGAGCGGACAGTATAAATGTTGTATCTAAGGTCCAGCTGCAATAGTCCAGAGAGGTGGCAAGAGCTGGTAATGGTGGTTGGCCAGGGGAGATGCTTATCTTATTTGTAACATTCAACATTTTCTGCTGGGTGTAGAAACACTTTTTGTTCAAATTCACAGTTTTTACAGCGCCTTTATCGATGCAAAGACTGCTGAAATTCTTGTACGTGTATACAAAACAGAAAAGTATTTACAAAATGTACTTTCCGACCCTTCCTTCCTTTTCACTTTGTCAGTTACTTTTATTTTCTTCCTCATACACTTCCTCTGTGTCTCACAACTTTCTTTGTGTTTTCTACTTTTCTTTCGTCTTTTTCTGCTGTCTTTATGCAATGTAGGAAATAGTCAGCTACCTTGCACACATTTGTAATTTTTTAATACTCCTTATATATGTATTATATATCTTTTTAATTTCAGATAAATAAATTGACCTATCATAGTCTTTTTCTGGTTACCATGTTTCCAAAAATATTTTTTTTTTTTTTAGCAAATCAGCACAATCTAGTTGTAAATTAGAGTCAGGGCCAGAGCATGGACCTTTGCCTGCTATGGTAAAAAAATTAAAATAAAAATAGGACATGGCAATGTTTTTTTTATTGATCATGAAGTATTTAATACTTGGAGGCCACACTTTGACTTAGGCGGGCCATACACAGTTCGAATCTCGACCGGTTCAGTAGGAACCGGCCAAGATTCAAATTGTTAATGGGCTGGATGAATTTACAAAGTTGATCGATCAATCAACTTGGGTACAACCAGCCGGGTTGTCTCTAGCGGCTGCTATAGCCTGCCTGCCCCCGCCAGGAGAACAGAATTGTGCAAATTAACACATTATGCCTTTGCCTTGCAGGGTTTTTTTTTTTCTTCTTTTTTTTTTTTTGTGTGCGGGTTTACTTCCGCTTTAATATGTGTAAACTATGTGCGCAGTAAATAAAACAAATGTTTATAACCTACCTAATATATACATTTACTGGTGATTTTTATGCTGTGCTCTCTGCTTTTTTTTTGTGAACAAAGATTTATTGGAAAGAAATGAATCACTGTTTTATCAAGCCAACATAAAATGTATACCAGGCAAGTCTTAGCCAAAGGCATGCAAATCGTTGTTTTACTGGTTTTCCTTAACCGGTTCCCGACCGGCTCCTGTACATATACGTCGGCAGAATGTCACGGCTGGGCAAAGTAATGTATATTTACGTCACTTTGAAATTCTTGCCGTGCAGGTGCACGCGCGCCGCCGTCATGCACGCGCCCCTGTCGCAAGCTCTGTGACCATGCCCGCGGGATCCGCGGACTCGATGTCCACCGGTGTCCCACGATTGGGTCACAGAGCTGCAGAACGGGGAGAGGCAAGTGTAAACAAGCATCTCCCCGTTCTGTCTAGTGACACTGTCACTGATCGTCTACTACCTCTCATCGGGAGCAGCGATCAGTGATGTGTGACTCATAGCCACGCCCCCTAACAGTTAGAATCACTCCCTAGGACACACTTAACCCCTTACCCGCCCCCTACTGGTTAACCCCTTCACTGCCAGTCACATTTACACAGTAATCAGTGCATTTTTATAGTACTGATCGCTGTATAAATGTGAATGGTCCAAAAAATGTGTCAAAAGTGTCCGATGTGTCCGCCATAATGTCGCAGTCACGATAAAATTGCTGATTGCCGCCATAACAAGTGAAAAAAAAAATATTAATAAAAATGCCATAAAACTATCCCCTATTTTGAAGATGATATAACTTTTGCGCAAACCAATCAATAAACGCTTATTGTCATTTTTTTTTACCAAAAATATGTAGAAGAATACGTATCGGCCTAAACTGTGGAAAAAATTAGTTTTTTTATAGATTTTTTGGGGGATATTTATTATAGCAAAAAGTAAAAAATATTGCATTCATTTCAAAATTGTCGCTCTATTTTTGCTTATAGTGCAAAAGATAAAAACCGCAGAGGTTATCAAATACCACCAAAAGAAAACTCTATTTGTGAGAAAAAAAGGAGGTCAATTTTGTTTGGGAGCCACGTTGCACGACCGCGCAATTGTCAGTTAAAGCGACGCAGTGCCGAATCACAAAAAGTGCTCTGGTCTTTGGCCAGCCAAACAGTGAACAATTTTAAAGAACAGTCATGCAATAAAGTTATTTTCTTCTTCTCTTTAAAATTGAGTTCATGAATTCCACACGTCTTTTTACATATCTTCTAAAGGCTAATGGGTCTAGATATATATTTACGGAAACTGAACCATTTTCAGAATTAGTATGGCTTGTATATCTTAACCTATACTTGTTACATGAGAATAAAGAATATACGCACATAAGGCGCTTCTGTTTGTTTCATTAGTGCTGAATTTAAGTTTTAAGGTGGGAAGTGAAAGCAAAAAAGCACAAACCACCGAGGCTCCTGCACCAATAGAATAGCATTCTGTGGTTTATGCGAGAAACCTACAAGAAGCCAATTCAAAGTGAAAACTTTAAAATATGCTTTTTGTCTTTAGCCAAGTATAACTAAAGTCTCAGATGTTATTATATCAAAGAATTACAGTAATCTGCATAAGGACCGCCACCTATTTAATCAAGCTTATGTAGGATGTTTTTATCATAAAAGCAGACTATTTTTTACAAAGGGGATATTTTTAGTATGCTAAGTCATGACTTTTTGCTCAATAAATATAAATAGGTGAAGTCCACAGCGGATTCTGCAAAATCTCTGTTGTTTTGAATATTTATTAGTACTTGGACAAAATAGTTTTTTTAACTGTTTGCACTCAAAATGTTTGCTGTTTTGGCTGATGGGCGATACTGATCACTGTACCTCCAAAGTTTAGAGTTTCAGCCACTTGTCTCTTCCCTTCCAAACTCATCCTGCTTTTATTTGTCAGAATTTGGTGTCAGATCCAACTATTCCAATAGCAAGAAAGCAGCTTGTGCATATGAAACAAAAATTGTTAATGGTTTTTCAGACAGGCCCTAACATTATAGCTGCAGTAGGAAAAAAGCATATATCTACCAGGGTAGCAACTTCTCCTGGGTCTATGGATTACAAAAGTCCCAAGCAATTATTTACCTATGGTATGATCACTTTACATTGTCTACTTTTCTTTACCTTTCTCAGATCTGCTGTTTGATCCTGCATGAAACTGGCCATACACCTTGATTCTACAATATTCTTTAAATCTACCAACATTTTTTTAGCTGACAATCAGGCAGCTGGGTGGATCCTGACTAAATTGGCAGGATCTTTCAAGAGCCTGGAGTAACTTTGCCATGTTAGCTGAAAGCAGGATATAGCCTGCTGTTGACTGATTCTGGGTCACAGCAGAGCAAAAGTAAGTGCACTCATGTGAGCTATAAGAGCAGTATAGACAAAAAAGCTTTGGCCATACTTCTCTTTTAAACACATGTGTGTTAACATACATTGTGTTAATGCAGCCCATTTATTATCTACCCCACAATGGACCAAAATTTGGACATGCAACCTTGGCAGCGCATTTCAACCCACATTAGTACATTGCCACATGTAGCGCTATGCTGCAAAGCAAGTGCACTGGGAACATGTTTTGTTTTCCTTTCAGATGTATAGCACTGCATTGCACCAACTGTATACATCTGCCTTATACAGATAGGAACATAAAGAATACTGTGTTTGCATTACCACATAAGCCAGCATATGAGTCCCCAAAGTAGATGCTAACCAAAAGTAATATCTGAACACAAATGGTATCAGTATTCTGAGAATGGAAAAAGAAAGCATTGTCAAGGGTTAGGAAACTGATTTCATTGAGAGGTAATAGATTCTTCCTAAATTTCCTACTTACACATTGCTAAGCAGGCATGCACTTAACATGGAGAAAAAAAACAGTATATCTGATGTTAGATCTACTTTAAAGCATATCTATGGTCAAAAGGTAAAATCATTGTATGAAAGTAAACAGCAGAGGGGAAGCTGCAAAGCATGCAGGGAATCCAGGAAGTTGCAGAAAGAGGTGGCCAGCAGCCAGGCAGCACTCACAACATAAAAGGAGATTTTTCAAGAAAACTTTTAGTATTTTGGATTGTTAAAAATAATTATTGTTTGTATTGATATTGCATTTCTGATGTTATAAAATTAAAGCGTATGCTGCAACCATATACTGTATCTCCTTTGCCTTGTACTCCTTTACAAATGTTAACTAATACAGATCATTACGATAGTTCTGGTGTAACCATCTATTTGCTGAAAAAAAACAATGCTTTTAACAGAACTTTGTTTAAGATGATTAAAAGGGATCTGTATTCAAATCACGAGAGCTCAGCTATGATACAAGAAAAAGTCAAGACAATCTTGAAAAGATTGTCATTCATTTATTATGCATTTGCCTAAAGCCCTGTACATACGATCGGATTTCCTATGGATTCTAATCCAATGGATTTTTCCATTGGAAATCCGATGAAGATGACTTCCATCAGTCTTGCCTACACACCATCAGTCCAAAATCCGACCGTCCAAAACGCTGTGACGTAAAACACTCCGACAAGCCGAGAAAAATTAAGTTCAATGCTTCTGAGCATGCGTCGACTTGATTCTGAGCATGCGTGGGTTTTTTGTCCGATGGAGTTCCACACAGATGATTGGAATTTGCTATCGTTTTTTTTTCCATCGGATACATTTAACTACTTCCTTACTGGGCACATATACCCCCTTCCTGCCCAGGCGAAATTTCAGCTTTCAGCACTGTCACGCTTTGAATGACAATTGCGCGGTCGTGCGACGTGGCTCCCAAACAAAATTGACGTCCTTTTTCTGCACAAATAGAGCTTTCTTTTGGGGGTATTTGATCACCTCGGCGGTTTTTATTTTTTGCGCTATAAACAAAGATAGAGCGACAATTTTGAAAAAAAAGCAATATTTTTTGATTTTTGCTATAATAAATATCCCAATTTTTTAGGATTTTTTTTTTTCCTCAGTTTAGGCTGATACGTATTCTTCAACATATTTTTGGTAAAAAAAATCGCAAGCGGCGTTTATTGAATGGTTTGCGCAAAAGTTATAGCGTTTACAAAATAGGGGGTAGTTTTATGGCATTTTTATAATTTATTTATTTTTTACTAGTAATGGCGGCGATCAGTGATTTTTTACGTGACTGCGACATTATGGCGGACACATCGGACACTTTTGACACTATTTTGGGACCATTCACATTTATACAGCGATCAGTGCTATAAAAATGCACTGATTACTGTATAAATGTGACTGGCAGGGAAGGGGTTAACACTAGGGGGCGAGGAAGGGGTTAAATGTGTGCCCTAATAGTGATTACTACTGTGTGTGGGAGGGGACTGACTGGGGGAGGTGACCGATCTGTGTCCCTATGTACAAGGGACACAGCATCGGTCCCCTCTCCCTGACAGGACTTGGATCTGTGTGTTTACACACACAGATCCATGTTCTTGTCTGTGTACCTGCCGATTGCGGGTGCCTGGCGGGCATCGCGGCCGCCAGGCACGCGCATCGGCATTGCAGTGACGCGCCGGGTACGTGCGCGCGCCGCCGGCGGCGCTCGCGCGCCCCCCAGTGGCCAAATTAGCGGAGGCCGTATAAACACGGCCTCCCGGCATGTAACAACCACCTCGCAGCCGTATATAGTCGTACGGCGGGTGCGAGGTGGTTAAAACATGTTCTATTTTTTCTCACCGATGGAAAAAAGACCGATGCGGCCCATACACGATCGGTTTGTCTGAAAAAAAAGTCCATCGGACTGTTTTCATCGGTAAAACCGATCGTGTGTACAGGGCTTTACAGAGATTACAGAGAATGTCTCCATATATATATAATGCCTCTATAGTATATACATATACAATATCTGCAAAAACAAGTTCGCTTTAACTCCTATATATTTCTGTCCACAGGGGTTTCTTTTAATCAATGCTATTGTTTTGTGTATATATATATATATATATATATATATATATATTTTTGTATTGTATATTGTTATTGCATTTATTTTATTTCCCTCGTTCTATCATGAGAATTTCAATCATACAAACTGATGATCATTTAATATAAGTAAGCTTTGTGTAGTATATATAGTAACAGATTTAATTTGTGGTTAATAAAAGGCTTTCCTCTATGACAGTTTCTTTTATTTTGAAACAGGTACAGAGAAAAGTGAAGTATGGAAAGTAAAGAAAAGGGAAAATCCCACTGAGATTATGGCATACAGAAATACATCACTGATTTCTGTACCGCTCGTCGTGTAATGTACATTCAGTGTTTTTTTTGCTCTGAGACACTTAGATAGAGGTTTTGGGGCAAAATCTAGGTGTGGTCGATTTATTCCCAAATGTGGATTTCAGTAGTCTTTCTTTTCTGGTGTATAATTGTTAGAAGAAAAAAAAAGTTAAGGGTTAAAAGTGATCTATGCATTGCTTGTGTCGTGACTGAAAGTGGGCATTGCCAAATTACAATGGGTGTGCCAGCTTTCACTTCCACCATGGCCTAGATCTTTATCTTGAACCACCTGCCACTCACTCTGTACACACACACAAAGAAAACCAATCCTTCTATTTTAGAAAGAAATGTGTCTATCATTAGCATATGAGAATTTATTGTAGACTGACTGATAGAGTCTCTCATCCCCAACATCAATATATACCCACCCCAAGAATATATACATCTCCCACACCTACCAGCAGAACATACATCTCTCCACATCCTCTCTTAAAAGTAAGAAATTCTTCCCCTTAGTACATAATGATTTCCTTGTCAGCACACATTGATCCCCATCACCAGAAAATAGTGACTTTCCCCCTAGTGTCTGGGTTCTTTAGCCAGTTCTCAGAGCTACAGGGGATCTCTCATTCATGTGCTTTGCAGGGACACATCCCATTGGTTTCCAGTACAGTCACTTGTATGTTCTAGGTCTGGATAGCAGCACCACCCATTTTCTACAGAGGCTTCTTTACTATGGTGGTCCAGATGCAATTAACATTTGGTCATGACCACAGCAGGTGCTATCTGGTGACTGCTTCCAACTGATCCATGTAATTGATCACCACCACACTTATCCCCAACCAGCTGCTCCCATGATTCCCCAAAGTATAGACTAAGCCTGAATGTCCTTGAATCATGATTTAGCTTTACTGCTGTGCCCGCAGCCTTTAAGAAATTGAGCCTACTCTGTCTGCAGTTGATTGCACTCAGTATTACATAGGGGCAAAGTGGCTTTCTTTCATTTAAATTCAATTCAAATAGTGTAGTACTGTCCCAAACTCTCTGGTAGCGTAAGTCCCACACATACTGTATGTACAGTCCACAGGCTATGGAGGAACAATTCACAGTTCATATCGAGTCCCATCCAAGGGTAATAACAGACAGGGGGGTTGCTCTGTGCTAGATTGTTCCAAAATCAAGGTCTCGGTTCCTCCCAGGCCATAGGCCTCACCGTGTGCACCTGTCCAACGAGGTCTGAACTGTCCTCCATCTTGACTTGCACCTCATTTTTAAATTTAAACTCCAACTCCACCCTTCTCCTCTGGGAAGAAAAAAAATACTCTTGGCCGTAACCCCTTCTTACAAGCAACCTAATCCCTATTTGTTGACCAGGTTGTGTAGGAGAGTGCTGCTGTGTCACAACCGCCAATTTTACCCTGACAGGTGATACTGTTCAAGTGAGTAACAGCATCCATAGATCGTCCATTTACTGCCTATTACATCCAGAAACAAACACAGCAATCGTGTGTTTGATGCTTACCTCTGGTGCTAGAAGGAATCTTACAAAGAACTGCCTCATACTCTGTTTTCGGCTCCTGGCACCCATTCTGGGAGAGCCAGTATTTGATTGCACACCAAGTTCTTCTGAGATTTTGGCAGAAATTTGGGGATTCAGAGAGGCTTTACTTTAGTCTCGCTAAGTTAGTTTGGTGTGCCTGCATTGTGCGGAGTATCTATGCAGGAACAGTGCACATGCTGGCTAGGGGAAGATAGACCTAGTGCAGGGAAAGGTTCATGGTGAGTAGGGCAGTGTAGAGATGGTGCAGAAAAAAAAAGGGAGGACCCTGTTCCAGCCTGAATCTATTGCGTGCATTCCTGTGACCTGTAATACCAGCATAGCACCCTTTAGAAAAACTACTTTATATAGGCTAACAGGTCCTGTTTAAAGAGCACTACACAAGCACACTGTCATCTGTAAGTTCTGCATATCTGTACTGCCTTGCCACTGAACTGTAAAGTGCCCTATTTTACATATGGCTACTTGGGATAATCACAGCATTGCTGTACTGTTCTTTCATTATATAAAACCAGAAGATTGCCAGAAGACTTTGTCTTGACTGTAAATTACTGCCATCCAGTTAGCCCTGCCCAGAGACAGGCAATCAATTTGTGCATAATTTGCAGTGGCCTAAGGGCCCTAATGGCTTAGGTCGCAATTTAGAGGAGATGTGGGTACTGGAACCCCTCTTTCTGTCATGTAGACCTATACACTGCCCACTTCTAGGCAGATGAGAAGTGAGAGACATACATCATGATGCCCTAAACGTGCTTCTAGTTTGCAATATCCAAGTGGTTTCAGGTGGTAAACACCTCCTTTATTCCCTGCCTGAGCATTGCTGAGACATACAGGATGCTTCTCTTTTTTTCCTCTTAAACTTTGTGGCCTCTAAGGGAAATGGACATTTGTTGTCAGACCCCAGTTGCATGTTAAGAACCTTGAAAGGATTCAGAGTATTGCAAAGGCTACTCTTCATTAGTGTCCATCTGTCTATTATGAATGAGTGTGGGTACATTCTAGTAGCTGAATAGGGCAGGCCTAAGAATTCTTCTTCTACAGGGACACTTTGATAGCTTTGTCAACCACTATTGGTGACTGCTGAGATTTGAGAGCTGGTTGGGCCATGTCTGGAGGTCTAGCTGCCTATTGTCAAACAATCCAAGATGCTTATGATTTGACTTTCTGTCTTTTCTGGCCAACTATTATTTACAGGAGAACATTGACTGCCCTATATGGACTCATTAGAGCATGACTGGTCAAGTGCTTGTTGCACGCCATAGAGCGCATTAAGTTATTAGTATTGCTCACGCAGCATACAGCAGTCTTTAGAAATTACTTTTGAACCCTGATATCAAACAGGAGTAAGATTTATCCAAATATTTTCTATAGCATGTGCAGCTGTCAAATATCTATATATACAGTACCCTTACATGAGGAAATTTTCAACTCTTTTTTTTTTTTTTTAGATTTTTTGTGTTTTACTTTTTCATAGGGAACTTAGAGAATGATCATTAAGGACATACAGTATATAAGATAAATTAATAGAAAAAAAAGAAATCCCAGGAACAAAATTTTATAAAGTTGTACAACAAAATATATCTATGAGCTTTGTAAATTAATACAATATTGGTCAATGCATGTACACAGTAAGTTAAACATGAGTGCATTATTTAAAAAGCTGGAAAGAAGTATGAAGCTGTAGTGGAAACTCTGTGTGACAAAACGGTTATTAGGAGATCATCAGCAATAATGCATTAGAAGTAGAGCAAATGATCACAAATTCATATGGGTCAACCTACACAGTAACCACATTCTATACTCTTAGCTGAATGCTGACATCATCTATTTATGACTACAAACCATAGATAGAGCTATAAAGCTTTTCAAAGCAGACAATATTATTCATACAGAAATAAAGTATTTTTTTATTTCTTGCATGAATGAATTTGTTGTAGAGATTTAAAATGCATGCAAATTTCAAAATTCACCTTCAGCTTCTGCAATTTGGCAGTTTCCAATGTCACTTTTAATCCTCTAGATTTTTCTTTTTATCTTTTTTTCTTTTTTGTGTGACATTACCCACCAGTGGCGGCTGGTGCTCAAATTTTTTGGGGGGGCGCAAACAAACTGAAAAAAAAAATCATCAATTGCCGCCACTGTGCCCATTAAACGCAGCCACTGTGCCCAAACGCCACTAGTTTGTCCCCAAATGCAGCCAGTTTCTCCCCCATAATGCAGCCAGTTTCTCCCCCATAATGCAGCCAGTTTCTCCCCCATAATGCAGACAGTTTCTCCCCCATAATGCAGACAGTTAATCCCCCATAATGCAGCCAGTTTCTCCCCCATAATGCAGCCAGTTTCTCCCCCATAATGCAGCCAGTTTCTCCCCCATAATACAGCCAGTTTCTCCCCATAATACAGCCAGTTTCTCCCCCATAATACAGCCAGTTTCTCCCCCATAATGCAGCCAGTTTCTCCCCCATAATGCAGCCAGTTTCTCCCCCATATGCAGCCAGTTTCTCCCCCAAATGCAGCCAGTTTGTCCCCCATATGCAGCCAGTTTCTCCCCCAAATGCAGCCAGTTTCTCCCCCATAATGCAGCCAGTTTCTCCCCTATATGCAGCCAGTTTCTCCCCCATAATGCAGCCAGTTTCTCCCCCAATATACAGCCAGTTTCTCCCCCATAATGCAGCCAGTTTCCCCCCCATAATGCAGCCAGTTTGTCCCCCATATGCAGCCAGTTTCTCCCCCAAATGCAGCCAGTTTGTCCCCCATATGCAGCCAGTTTCTCCCCCAAATGCAGCCAGTTTCTCCCCCATAATGCAGCCAGTTTCTCCCCTATATGCAGCCAGTTTCTCCCCCATAATGCAGCCAGTTTCTCCCCCAATATACAGCCAGTTTCTCCCCCATAATGCAGCCAGTTTCTCCCCCATAATGCAGCCAGTTTCTCCCCCATAATGCAGCCAGTTTCTCCCCCATAATGCAGCCACTTTCTCCCCTATATGCAGCCAGTTTCTCCCCTATATGCAGCCAGTTTCTCCCCCATAATGCAGCCAGTTTCTCCCCTATATGCAGCCAGTTTCTCCCCCATAATGCAGCCAGTTTCTCCCCAATATGCAGCCAGTTTCTCCCCCATATGCAGCCAGTTTCTCCCCCATAATGCAGCCAGTTTCTCCCCTATATGCAGCCAGTTTCTCCCCCATAATGCAGCCAGTTTCTCCCCCAATATACAGCCAGTTTCTCCCCCATATGCAGCCAGTTTCTCCCCCATATGCAGCCAGTTTCTCCCCCATATGCAGCCAGTTTCTCCCCCATAATGCAGCCAATTTCTCCCCCATAATGCAGCCAGTTTCTCCCCCATAATGCAGCCAGTTTCTCCCCCATAATGCAGCCAGTTTCTCCCCCATAATACAGCCAGTTTCTCCCCCATAATGCAGCCAGTTTCTGCCCCATAATGCAGCCAGTTTCTCCCCCATAATGCAGCCAGTTTCTCCCCCATAATGCAGCCAGTTTCCCCCCATAATGCAGCCAGTTTCTCCCCCATAATGCAGCCAGTTTGTCCTCCATATGCAGCCAGTTTCTCCCCCAAATGCAGCCAGTTTCTCCCCCATAATGCAGCCAGTTTCTCCCCATAATGCAGCCAGTTTCTCCCACATAATGCAGCCAGTTTCTCCCCCAATATACAGCCAGTTTCTCCCCCATAATGCAGCCAGTTTCTCCCCTATATGCAGCCAGTTTCTCCCCCATAATGCAGCCAGTTTCTCCCCCATAATGCAGCCAGTTTCTCCCCTATATGCAGCTAGTTTCTCCCCCATAATGCAGCCAGTTTCTCCCCTATATGCAGCCAGTTTCTCCCCCATAATGCAGCCAGTTTCTCCCCCAATATACAGCCAGTTTCTCCCCCATAATGCAGCCAGTTTCTCCCTCATATGCAGCCAGTTTCTCCCCCATATGCAGCCAGTTTCTCCCCCATATGCAGCCAGTTTCTCCCCCATATGCAGCCAGTTTCTCCCCCATATGCAGCCAGTTTCTCCCCCATAATGCAGCCAGTTTCTCCCCCATAATGCAGCCAGTTTGTCCTCATAATACAGCCAGTTTGTCCCCCATAATACAGCCAGTTTGTCCCCCAAATACAGGCAGCTTGTCCCCCCCCAGCCCTGCACTTACCTTCCTCGAGTCAGCGCCATCCTTCTTCCATCCTCGATATCTTCTTCCATCCTCGATGTCTTCTCCCGCCCTCGATGTCACTTCAGCCAATCAGGTTACCGGTAACCAGACCCGGTGAACCTGATTGGCCAGGGAACGCACCCCTGTGCGTCCTCTCATTAGGTATTTAGAAGCCGATTACAGCCCTCAGGCTGTAGTCGGGAAGCCTATCAGAGCCTGCTGGCTCTGATAGGCACTTCTAAAGGCCAATCAGACGCTGTGACTCAGATGGCCGGCGCTCAAGGGGCCGGCCATCTGAATAGTGGGCGGCAGCAATACATAGGTTCATGCAATGCATGAACCTATGTAGTGTTGTGGTGAGTGACAGCCGGGCGCAGAAGCGAGCGGTAGCGGCGCTTCTGTGCCCACTATGGTCGCGCCGCCATGTGTAAAAAAAAGACAAAAAAAATAAAAATAAAAAAAATAAAACTCTTAAAGGGCCCTATTTTTTTTTTTTGGTGACCACAGGAGGGGGGGGGGCGGCGCCCGGGCGCCCCCTATGGACGGGCCGCCACTGTTACCCACCCCAAAATATACTAACTTGGTAGCTCAGACCTTTAAGCTGATATTCCCTGTTGCTGGAGTACCCCTGCAAAAAGTTGACATTTCCAATATCAATCTGTATGTGTTTTAGCATGGGGCCTTATGTATAAATAGCCAAAATGCAGTTATTGCAGTTGCTGTCATTTAGCTCCCAGTTGCTATTTCTCCTTGTTCAAACAGAATAAGGAAATCAGCTATTAGTGTTATGTCTGTAGCACACAGGCCCTTTTTCCTGCCTACCTTCACTTGCAGGGGTAACATGCCACATGCCCGTATCCTCCTAGTATAAGAGGTTGAGCGGTGTTCTTACAATTTTGGGTCCTGCAGCGAGTTACCTCCCTCCGTTGGTTCTCGTCCCTAGAATGTAGGGATAAGTCTATTCTTTCCCTCAAAATAAAGGCCAATGTCCAAACAGTATTTAAACTCCAACAGATGAGTTTATTTTTCTTGCTTGGAACAAATTGGGAAAAAGGTTGAAGACAGCAATAGAATTAGGTAGGTAGATAGGTTCAGGCACGTGGCACCCAGTCACCCTATTCTCCACTCAAGCCTGAGTGGGCATTGCTCACCCAGATAGATCCCTCTCACAGTTCTAGCAGCCGGAGTGAAACACAAACAGTCACTTCAGATTTAGTCCCCTTCAAAGACAAGTTCAGGAGATCCTCTGCCACAGAATCCTTTAGTTCCTGAATTTAGAACTTCCTAACGCCTGTAGATTATTAGAGACCATAGGTGCCAATGGGGCACACTACAGGAGCTATCTTGCAACTCGCGAATCCTTCCCTCTGATAGGCAACCAGGCCTCCCCAAGACCGTGACTTCCTTCACCGATCCATCGGAAGGTCCTCCCCCGGTTTCCTCCAAGGTTTTTTACATGATGAAACCCAGTGTATTCATTGCTTATGAAAACTTAGTATAACATGCATTCAGTGGCTCACGAGGGGTGGATGGGGGGTGCGGTCCGCACCCAGGTGACACCCGCCAGAGGTGACATTTAGTTCAAGCCTGAAAAAGATTATACAAAAGAAGAAAAAAAAGAAAAGAAAATATATGACAGGTCATTATACACACTGTATAAGACACAGAAGGGCAATTTAGTGCTACAGTTTGTGAGTAAGATGGCATCCTGAGCGCAATAACTCTAACTACCCCCCCCCCCCCCCCCCTCAGCTCTTATGCAGTTGAGAACAGAGGGAATGTGATCACTTATAAAAAAGGGAAAAAACTTTTTTTTAACGTATTTTTTAAAAAAATATCTATACACAAATGTTTTGCCTTTCATTTCTATTTTAAACAACTGAATGGGTTGTTTTATAGGGTGAGGGTTTACAATCACTCTAAGTTCCTCTGTAAGTTAGGCTCATGCAAAGTGTTACATCTTTGACTGTATTCTGTGTTAAGAAAAGAATATGTATGTAAAAATAGGAGTTTTGGTTTTAAAAAAAACTTGGGGTGTTGAGGTTATATATGTGTCTGTTAAACTCTCGTTTGAGACACTGTAATTAAAGAGACACTATCACCAGAACAGGATTTTTCATTTAGTGGCTCTTATGCCCTGTACACACGATAGGAATTTCCTATGGGCTAAAATCTGATAGAATTTTCTGTCAGAATTCCGTTCAAGCTGTCTTCCATCAGTCTTGCATACACACTGTCAGACTAAATTCCAAACGTCCAAAGCGCGGTGACGTAAAACACTACGATAAACCGAGAAAATTGAAGTTCACTGCTTCCGAGCATGCATCGACTTGATTCTGAGCATGCGTGGGTTTTTTCTCCGACGGAGTTCCACACAGACGATCGGAATTACCCATAGGATTTTTTTCCATCAGAAAAATTTAAAGCATGTTCTATTTCTAAAATCCTACGGAAAAAAGTCTGATGGGCCCACACACGATAGGAATTTCTGATGAAAAAATTCCACCAGACTTTTTTCATCAGAAATTCCTATCTTGTGTGTAGCGGGTATGTGCTATTTAGGGGCAGCATCTGGGTGGTAGTATGACCCATATGCACTAATTGGTACAGTAGGGCTTTGTTTTATTCGTGTGAGGACATCAGTGGTGTTCAGTTCCCTGCGGCTCAGTAGGTGGCGCTGTCGCCTTGGGCCGGGGTTGAACCATCACTGCAGTGCCGTACTCTTTGTGGCCTCTCGCAGCAGCTGTACTGCGGGGCGGGGAACCCGCTGTGCTTGCTGGGAGAGGGTATAAAGGGGGCGGACATCTTCACTACGAGGTCCGAGTCCCAGGCACCTTTAGCCTGAGGGCTGCTGTCCGTGATCGGTGTCCAGGTGCCCTTGGCCTGTACACGTGGAGTTCGTGTTCCATCCCAGACACCTTCAGTCTGGGGTGAGGTACTCAGCCGGAGGCCTGGGGCCCAGTACCTTCCGCTGGGTCCCGCGAGGGAGGGATCGTCCTAAGGTGCCCCGGGTGTCGGGCACCTGAATCCAGGGCGTAAGGGACCAGAGAGGGGATCCTCCCGAAGAGCTGGTACAGCGTATTGCCAGTGCCGGGTGGACCTCTGGAGACCGTCCGGATGGATGTCTTTTCCCAACAAGGGCCAATTCATCTAGGAAGGTGGTTCATGTTCTGTGACCGGTGGCAGCGGTTCATCTAATTTACTCAGGTCGGTGGCAGAGACCTGCTATCAGGCAGGGGCCTCAACAGTTCACCCGGTCGGTGGCAGTGACCAATCTCACGGTCAGTGGCAGAGACTGTGCGCCAAGCCTATTTGCACTAGAAGGAAGAGAGTTCACTGTGCCTGGACCTACTCGTATCCACACCCTGTCTGTTTATTCAAAAGTTCAACTGATGCTGTTCACTTGTCAAGAAGAATAAAGGAGTGTTGGACTTTTTATGGTGTGGGGCTCTATTACTGACAGTCAAACTTCCGCAGGAGAAGCAGAGGCTCCGTCTAGAACACAGGCCCGAAGGTAAAATAAGTGTTGGCTTTCACCTCTGCACATCAGAGGACATAGGCCGTAGTGAACCTCATCCTCCTCCCGCATACCCCTAGACAAGCCAGCCATTTTATTTACAAGGGGACGGGGGGTGAGGCTGCTACACGTGTATACAAGGCATTAGTATAAGAAGCATAACATATACACGTGCTATTTTTCAATTGGTTGCTTTTTCCGTTAATTTTAAAGTGATTGTTAAGTTAGAAGATTTTTTATCCTAATGCATGCTATGCATTAAGATAAAAAACCTTCTGTGTGCAGCAGCCCCCCTCAGATCCCCTAATACTTACCTGAGGTCCATCTGGATCCAGCGATGTTGTAGGATTGTCTCGACTGCCCGGAACCCCCTCCTCATTGGCTGAGCCATTGGCTCAGTCAATCAAAGTCAATTGGCTGTCAATCAAAGTCAGTCAGACAATGAGTAGAGAAAGGGGGCGGGGCCGGGCCATGGCTCCATGTCTGAATGGACACAGGGAGCTGTGGCTCGGCTCGGGTGCCCCATAGCAAGCTGCTTGCTGTGCGGGCACTCAACAGGAAGAAGAGGCCAGGAGCACGGAAGAGGGACCCGGGAAAAGGAGGATCCAGGCTGCTCTGTGCAAAACCGCTGCACAGAGGAGGTAAGCATAACATGTTTGTTATATTTAACTAAAAAAAACAAGACTTTACAATCACTTTAAGCCCTACAAAATGAATAGGAATCCGACACTTCTGGATCTGTTGTATCTTTTTTTTTTTGAATCAAAAAGGTTTTTATTGAACACCAGATAGATCACAACAGTTTCCATTGTACAAAAAATAGCAAAGGTTTCCCTCTGCTGGCGAACTGTAAAACAACATATAAGATCACATAAAAAACAGCACCACAATCTTGCATGTATAAGCATATTAATCCTCGGCCGCTTGGTTTCAAATTTACTGCAAAAGTCGGGACATCACCAGCTCCCTGGGGCTCAGGCCAGGGGTATCAAGCCATTGGGACCAAATTCTCTCAAACCTGCTCGGGCTTCCCCTGTGCTGGTATATGTACTTTTCCATTATAAGAGTATTCCCCATGTGTGCTACCCAAGAGGTGGTGGTAGGCGGTGAGACTGACTTCCAACCCATCAAAATAAGCTTCCTAGCCTGAAACAGGGCCCTAGAGACCGCGACCCTGGTCAACTCCCCAGGGATCGCTTCCTCCAAGATCCCCAGCAGGCAGCACTTAGGGTCCAAAGGGATCGTAGTTTGAAACACTCTGTTTATTGTACCCACCACCTCAGTCCAATACCTGTGAAGCTTAGGGCATCTCCACAGGAGATGAATGAGATCTCCATTGTGCCTCTGACATCTACCACACACAGGGTCCCTGAGCTTACCCATCTTATATAATTTCAGCGGGGTGTAATGTACCCTCAATAATATATATAGCTGTGACACTTTCTGCGCAACGTTTAAAGAACAAGTAGTGACTGACCGCCACGCCTCCTCCCATTGGTCCCCTGACAGTGTACCTATGTCCTTCTCCCACATGGATTCCGCCCTGCTCGGGAATGCCTGTAGGTGACTTGCCAGTAACATCTGGTAGCATTGTGAGATAAATCCTTTTGTTTCAGTGCTAGTGTGCAGCACACGGAACACCGGGGCGGGCGACTGAACCCATTCCACCGCATTCCCGTGTGCCGCAACCGTATGTTGAAGCTGCATGTAGTAATAATGCATATGAGCTGGGAGGTCAAATCTGGCCTGCAGTTCGGGGAAAGTGAGAAGCCTGCCGTTAACGAAAATGTGGGACAGCAGAGCCACACCATGGGCACGCCATCTGGGCCCCTGCTGCAGCTTCACCAACTCCACATAAGACCTATTGCCCCATATTGGGCTGTCCTCTGTGAATCCCTGCACTCCCTGGAGTTGTCGGCCCTTATTCCAGACTTTCTGGATAAGTGCGAGCGTCGGGGTCCGCTTGTTGGATTTGAGGAACATTTGCGCCTCCAGCCCCATCGGGATAGTCTCAGCGCCAGTGGCCGACAGCATCAGTCGTGCCACCGAGCTCCCCGGGTCCTGGGACATAGAGCCGATCAAATGCTGTAACTGGGCCGCTATGTAGTACAGCCAAGGATTGGGAACCGCCAGCCCCCCACTGTCCTTGGCCCGCTGCAAGTGTTCCAGTCTAATCCGAGGGGGCCTAGTATGCCATAGCAACCGTCGGAAGAGAGTGTTCACTATTCGGAAGATTTTCAGGTGTATCACTACAGGCGAGTTATGAAGAAAGTAAAGTAGTTGTGGCATTAAAATCATTTTGATCAGATTGGCTTTACCTGCAAGTGACATTTTTAGGGTGTTCCAAGTATTAATTTTGTCCCTAAACCGGGACAGCAATGGGTGCACATTAAGGGAGCAGTAGTCCCCCAGCCTGGGCGACACCTGTACCCCCAAATATTTAAAGCTAGATACAACTGGGATGGGACAAGAGTCCGGCAGGGCTACCCCACCATCCTCATCCAACAGCAGCAGGGCGGATTTTGACCAATTAATGGTCAATCCCGAGTAGTGGCCGAATTGCTCTATTATTGACATAGCCCCGGGATGGAGTGCGTGGGGTCCTCCAGGAACAGCAGCATGTCGTCCGCGTACAGCATGATTTTTTCTTGCAGCGTGCCGTATTGGAATCCCCGGACGCGGGCACTAGCCCGTATCAGGGCAGCCAATGGCTCTATAGCGATCGCGAAGAGCAGGGGGGACAGGGGACATCCCTGCCTCGTCCCCCTACCCAGAGCAAAGGCCGGTGACATCCTACCCGTGACCCTAATGGTCGCCTGGGGGGACGCGTACAGCAGCCTGACCCACTCTATAAACTTGTCCCCAAAGCCAAACTTGACCAACGTCGCCCAGAGGAACCTCCAACTGACACTATCAAATGCCTTGTTGGCATCAAGGGACAAGAGCGCCCTACGGCCCCCATTGTCTGCCTGCACCTGCATGTTCAAGAACATGCGCCTCAAGTTGGTGGCGGTGGACTTCTGCGGCATGAAGCCAGCCTGGTCTGGGTGGATAATAGACGTGATTATCCCGTTGACCCTGCGCGCCAGGACCTTTGCCAGGATTTTTACATCGCTCTGCAGCAACGATATAGGCCTATAGGAGCCAGGGTCAACCGGATCCTTTCCCGGCTTCAACAGTAAAATAATATTAGCCCTAGCCATGGAACCAGGCAGCTGACCACCCTCTAGTGCGGCGTTAAAGACCTTCAATAGTTCAGGTAACAAGTGCTCCCCAAATTGAGTGTACACTTCTATGGGCAGGCCATCCTCTCCGGGGGCTTTACATGTAGGAAAAGAGCTTGCCGCTAATTGCAGCTCGCCCAGAGTAATTGGTGCATCTAACTGTTCTCTGGCAGATGTGGAGAGAGCAGGCAGATCAATACTAGCCATGTATGTTCCAAGGTCCGCATCCGAGTAGGCATCCCTCGATCCATAAAGGCCTTCATAGAAGGACGCCAGCTCGGATATAATGGTTTCAGGGGTATTAACCACCTTACCCGTAGAGGCGCGTATAGCACCGATGGCCGGGGATTGTGTTTGAGACCTCGCTATCTTGGCCAGCAATCGCCCAGTTTGTTCCCCTTCCTCATAAAATGCAAGTTTGGTAAAGAACCTCTTCCGCTCTGCCTGTGAGGATCGCAGACGGTCCAGAGAGTCCTGGGCCGACATCCAAGCCTCCCTGGCCAAGTCAGTGGGGCTAGTCACATAAGCGAGTTCCAGCTGCCTCACCTGGTCTCCCACCCGCTCCACCAAGGCAGAGGAGTTGTTCCTGACAATTTGTATTTCCTCGATAAATACCCCTCTAAGATAGGTTTTCAAAGTTTCCCATTTTAGCAGTGGGTCTAGGTAGTGCTCATGGGCCCGGAGAAAGACTTCAATCTTGGTTTCAATACGTTCTGGGGATGTAAACAGTTTGAGCCAATAAGCATTCAGTTTCCATGGGGCTCTAGGTAGGGAGCTAGACGGTTGAGTTACCAACCAAAGTACTAGCGGGGAGTGGTCTGATACCCCCCGTGGGAAATACTCCACCTTAGAGGTGCAACTAACCATGTTGGGAGTGCCCAGACACAGGTCTATACGGGAGAGGGAACCATGCGACTTGGAGAAACAGGAGAATTGTTTACACTTGGGGTTCCTAACCCGCCAGATGTCAACCCACCCCACCTCCTCCATCAGGCGTCCAAGAGCCGTACCCCGGTTGCCCTTAGGGGGCATCACCAGGGGGTGTCTGTCCAATTTAGGGTCTAGGTAGCAATTAAAGTCCCCTAGCAACAGTAGTGGGACGTCAGGCTTGTTTGCCAGGTAAGACAGCAGCAACTGCAGCACCTCTCTAGAAAAAGGTGGAGGCACATATACAAACGCCAGAATCATAGTAACGGTAAACAGTTTGCAATAAAGAAATACAAATCTCCCAGATATATCAATAAGCGAATCTAACTCCTGGTATACCAGAGCCTTGTGGATCAATACACTCACTCCGCGTGAATAGGCGGAGTGAGTGGAGTGATAGGCCTGCCCCACCCACGCATATCCCAAGAAACTAGTCGTATCTTTCAATAGATGGGTCTCCTGTAAGCCAATTATGGCCGGGTGAAATTTACGCAATACAGTGGATATCATGGTCCTTTTCAGAGGATCATTTACCCCTCTGACATTCCACGACACTATGGGTGTAGAAGACATGGCGATTGTATACTAAGAGTTCTGTCTGAGTGGGAGGAGTACCCAGAAGAGAGCAACAGTCCTGTATCCCCCCATCCAGCTATCAAAAAACAGCCCTGTGGTTCAAACAGCTTTGACTGTGGTGCATCAGTTAGAACAGTACAGTCCCTTGGGAAAGAAAAAAAAATCCTGCAGAAACTGTGGCAGAGATTCCTGCGCATCGGCGCTGTGGTGTCAGTACAGTAAAAATAGAAGTAGGAAGCATAAGAAAAACAAGAACAGTAAAACTTATCTGCATCTGCCGGTGGCTCCTGGACTGCCAACTGGGCGTCACTGGGGACTCCCCACCGGTGTTGAGTAATAGCAACACTGGCATTTCCAGTGCCAACAGGGCACAAAAACATAAGCCATGTCCACCATAACAGCAAACGGTACATAGGGGGGGTGCAGAGACACACTCCACCCATAAACTCAGGTCAGCGAAAAAAAAAAAATTCAGAAAAGTTAGTGGAAAACTATTCGCTGGTAACTTCAAGTAGGTATTGATCCTCTCATAGTGACATCATTTCAGCAACAGCACTTCTTTACCCGGATTGCTCTTGATATAGATAGGATTGTCCACATCAACCTGCACCATTCTCCGGTCCCCTCCTGCGGAAGTCTTGTTCGTTGCGGTCTAGCCAGTCCGCAGCATCCTGTGCATTCTCAAAAAAGTGGGCCTCATCTCTGGCTGTTACGCGAAGCTTGGCTGGGTATAGCATGGTGAATAAAAATAGTGTGGCGCTCAAAACAATAAAAATGAAAATAGGTAAATGGCTAATTAAAGCAATAGAAACAACAGTGCTCTAATAACACAATTATAAATGTGAGTCCGCTACAAGGGTATTCAGATGAATTGTCCTCTTTGCGAACTGTGTGATATACCGTGAAGGTACAACGTGAAAATGGAATAAAGTCCCAAATAACAAAAATGTATGTGATCATGGATGTCCTTCAATGGATGACCTTCCCACAATGCAGACTGACAAAGGGACTTCAATGCAAAAGATGAATCAAGCAAGGAGAAGACACTAGTTGTTATAGATGGGTACTCTTACCGCTGATGGTGGACCCACCTACCGTACGGCAGTGGGTCTTGCAGGCTTAATGGTCACCAAGACCAAACGGGATATAACTGGATGTCCTGGGTCCTCACTTGAACTCCAACCGGATGATGAAAAGGTAACTCAAACGATGGATGATTCTCACATGGGCCAGGTTCCACAGCAATCCGCGAAAAATATAAAGATGGAAGAAAACCAAAAAGACTCCAGATGGTGCAGGTCAATAAAAACCGATTGCCGGAATTTTATTAAATAAAAAAATTTTGTCCAACAATCATGCAGACAAATAAAAAGTGATCACGAAATAAAAATATATTCAAAGCAATATGGGGTGCAGCGTCAGCAGGCCCTACGCGTTTCGACTCCTACAGTCTTCAACAGGGGCATGACGCTGTACCCCCCATATTGCCAACATTTATAAGAATTTCACATACTCTGACACACCCCGGAAGGGGTGGAGTCAAAACAGGAAATGACACAAGGTCTCACAATCTCAATACATAATTTCATAATATGCAACTGAAACACATAAGCTATATGTATCAATTCAATAAAGCATTGGATAACCTGTATATTAAACATATTGTACGTCAACAAATAAATGTACCTCCATAACCTAAATCTAGGTATGAGGATAGGGATCCAATCATGACACCTGTATGGAACTTACCCTAATGAGGGCACCGCCCATTGTGATCTTCTCATTATCTAGATGGTCTATATAAAATGAGTTCCCAAGTTCACCACGGTATAAACCAAATTCCACAGGATGTCATGATCCCACCTGACCAAAATCGTCACTGGGGACACCCTCATATATAGCACTGGGGACACCACAGCATCCCCCAGAGTACAATCTATACATTGTACTGCTAAATCTAGTGCACTATATACAGTGCCTCCATATTACTCCCTCTGGCGCTAGATCAGAGTCCCACTGGCGCTTCCCCTTGCAGTAACATCAACAGATGTTTGCTGCAAATGTCTATGGGGACACCAGTGAGACGCTACGTGGCCGCGCTATGTCCGCGCGCGCGTCCGGCGCATGCGCACGCCGACGTTGTAGTCATGTGATCGCATAACGCATCACATGATACCGGCCAACGTGAATGTGTAGAGAGAGAGACAAGCTTCACGTCTCGCAGGGGGGTTAAAGTAGTGCAACCGTCCGATGCTCCCTCTAGTGGGGATTAGACAGAATACATATTCAAAATACATGTTGTATAGACGGTAGCAGGTGCTGATATAAATAAGGCCCAAAAGCGCCTAGCTATCCCTCTTATACACATGTAAAATGATGGTTACTATTAGAAAAAATTATTTTCATTTATTTATCCATAATTATTCATCAAGTAATTACCTGATGAAGAATGAATCTAACTCACGTCTTAATTAATAATGATACATTCAACGATTGGGGATAAATCTGATGATGGTAAACCAATAATTGAATGTAACCCCAAATAATAATATTACAAGGAAATTACTAACAACAAAAGGGAAAGGGAAAAAAAGGGAGGGGCAAAGAAACTCACAATCTATACAAGGGCAGAAAAATACGTAAATGTACTGTTCTTTCACCCGAGTCGCCTATACAGGCGCACGCGGGGGATACCTGCCTCAAGTTCACCATTCCCCAAATGTGGATACACGAGCCCAGGTGCCTCACGCCCGATTGATGAAACAGTTGAGATCCCACTCAACGTTCATACCATGGGGTGAGTAACACCTGAGCTCGTGTATCCAATAAGTCTCCAATCTCGAGACACCCCGTAGGGAGGAATCTCCCCTCCAATGGGGAACGAACCTGTCAATCACTTGGAACTGGGTGCCCCTAGGGTCCTTTGCATGATGTTCTAAATAATGTCGTGACACCGTATGTTTGTCACATCCCTTACGTATTTTAGCCAGATGTTCATTGACCCGAATAGAAAAATTACGTATAGTACGCCCCACGTATTGAAGTTTGCACGGGCATGTGATGAGGTACACGATAAATCTGGTGACGCAGGTAGTAAATTGTGACATAGTATAACTGCGTCCCGTGACACTAGAGCTGAATGTGTCTGTTTTACGTCTCCCCAACACATTAACCATGCAAACATTACATTTTCGACAGGGATAATATCCATTGGCTTCCGGAAAGAAAGAGATCCTTTTGGGGGGGTCTATTATATTAGGGGCCACCTCCCCCTGAATGGAGCGTGCACCCCTAAAAATTACGCCAGCCCGCTCAGGCAGGGAAGGGCCCAAAGTTCTATCGCTTTGTAAGACCTTCCAGTGTCTATTTAGGATTTTCTTAATTTCCTTATGTTGGGTGGAATAGGATGTAAAGAAAGACCATCTAAATCTATCCTCTTTAGCTTTCGCCTGTTTTTCAATAAGGAGGGATGGTCTTTCCATTGCCAATACAGAAGCAATGTCTGCATTCAACTGGACTGCTGAGTAGCCCCTATCAATGAATCTAGCCTTCAAAATCTGAGATTGAACCAAAAAGTCCTGCTCTCGGGTGCAGTTCCTCCTCAAGCGGAGGAACTGTCCTCGAGGAACAGACTTCAACCATTGTTCGTGGTGGCAGCTATCGACGGGGATATAGCCATTTCTGTCCGTTGGTTTGAAGTATGTTTTAAATTCCAAACGGTCATTGGCAACTATAATTTCTAAATCTAGGAAATGTATTGACGTGGAGCTGGCCTCGTATGTTAATGTGATACCACGATCATTAACATTAAGAGTCCTCATAAAGGTATCCAGTGATTCTCTCGTGCCCTTCCATAGGAGGAGGATGTCGTCTATATATCTAGCCCACAGAACCAATTCAGGTCTGTTGAGGGCATAGACGACATCCTCCTCCCACTGGGCCATGAAGAGGTTGGCAAGACTGGGGGCATATTTAGCCCCCATTGCCACACCCCTAATTTGGGAGAAGAATGTTCCCTGGAACCAAAAGTAATTATGCCTAGTGGCAAAGTTGAGCAACTCCATGATAAAGTTCCTCTGTAATAAAGGCAGTGGGGAGTCTCTGGAAAGAAACAACTCCACTGCCCCCAAACCCAATTGATGTGGTATGCAGGTGTATAATGAGGCCACATCTGCAGTAACAAGAATCAAATCTCCATGGTGCCGAACTTTCTCAAGTAAATTGATAGTGTCCTTCGTATCTTTTAGATAAGAGGGTATCGATTTCACCAAAGGCTGTAGAAAGAAATCGATGTACTTTCCAATGCGTGAAGTGACCGAGTCAATCCCGCTGACGATAGGTCGCCCTGGGGGATTGACTGGGTCCTTATGTACCTTTGGGAGGTAATAAATCACAGGAATACGTGGTGCAAGAGGCACCAGGTATTCCTGTTCTTTTTTATTAAGAACGTTGAGAGAAAAACCCTCGTTGACAATATCAACGAGGGCCTTCTTGTATTTCAATGTAGGATCCCCAGGTAGAGGATGATATGTTGCTCGGTCTTCCAGGAGCCTATTCATCTCATTAACGTAGTTTATCTTATCTAGTACTACTATTCCACCTCCTTTGTCCGCAGGGCGGACAATGAGATTTTTATTACTGCATAAAGTTTTTAAGCCTGTAGCAATAATAGGATCCTGGTGGACTTTTTTGGTGGGCAATTCGTCAAGATCTTTCAATACCAAAGTACGAAAAACGTTAATGGAAGGAGCTGAGCTCACTGGGGGGTTGAACAAAGAGGGATTAGAAAGCCCTGAACGTACACTAGTAAACTGATTCCCTAATTGTGTAGAGGGAATAGATATTGAAGGCATAATAGACACCTCATCTTTCTTTTGGGCATCAGTTGATGGAAGTGCTAAAAAATGCCTTTGAATGTTTAATTTTCTTATAAACTTTTGAAAATCGATAAAGGTGGAAAATTTGTTCAGTTTGCGCGTGGGAACAAACTTTAGACCTTTATCTAATACAGATTGTTCTTGAGGAGTGAGAACTGTAGAACTTAGGTTAAAAATACCCGCACCTAATTTACCCTTGGTCTTTTTGCGCTGGATGCGCCGCCCCCCCCTTGAGCCTCGTTTATACTTGGGCTTCTGGGGGTGTGGAAAGTGGGCTTGTGAAAACCCTGGTATTGTGGTGGACCAGGGTGATTGTAACTATGACCATATACTGGTCTATGTGGTTCCTCACCCCACCCAGGGTTTGAGTAGGGGTCGTAATACGGGTCATACGGGCCTTCGCCCTGTGGTAGAGTATAACGGTTCTGGGTAGGTATAGGTGTACCCTGTGTATAATTCGTATTAGAACCAGATCCATTATCCCTCCAAGGTAAGGGAATTCTCCCTGATGGATCTCTAGGATACATCTGACCCCTATCACCTTGTCCATAACCTCTACCCCGTTGAGGGTGACCTCTACCTCGGGGTACAGAACTATATCTACCTCGGCCTGGTTCGTGAGGAGCCAAGGCTGGTATTTGTTTATTGTTCTTGGGTGTATGTGTACCACCCTTATTGTTCTGACCTCCTCGTAAAGATGTGGAGGGAGGTTCATAGACAAGAGTCCTATCAATAATTACATCAACTGGCTCAGAAAGATCCATGTTAGAATTATTTTCAGGGTTGTTTGTCTGATTGGCCAGTTTTTTCTGCCAGCCAAAGACTAAGTTTCCCTTATAGTCACCTATATCTCGGTTGTACTTTTTTTGTTTCTTATTCCTCTGATCTTTCTCCTCCTTTTCAAGGATGGTTTTAAGAGCAGAGGAAAGAGATACATATTCAGGAGTACCACTAGAGGGAGAGAGCTTGTCTCTAATTTCCCTGATTTCTTTATCTAATGCGGACATCCTAACCCGCTTTTTCTCAATCAAAAAATTGAGAAGTTGTAGACCAGCATCATTAAAGTAATTAGCCCAGAGAATCATGTCTGACTCTCCCTGTTGAGGGGAGACATCCCACCTGAGACCTCTGGGTACCATCTTCTCCTTGTTATATTGCTCAAGAAACGCAGTGTCCCATTGAAGATGTAATTCTGAGATCATTGCGTTCTTGAGCCTAGCAAAGAGACCACTTATTTCTGAGTCGGCATTATGGATGGTAAAGACTCCCTGTGTGTTAAAGGACCTTGAGGCCCTGTATTCAAAAACATCCATTTGTACACAAAAAGGAGAAAATATATATGGTGAGCAGCAGTAAATAATATGTCAAGCAATATAACTGGGAAAAAAAGGGGGAAAATACTGCGCTAAACCAAAAACAATGTGCATGCAAGCTGCCAACACTCTAACAAACAAAGTGTACAGGAATGGTGAATAAAAATAGTGTGGCGCTCAAAACAATAAAAATGAAAATAGGTAAATGGCTACTTAAAGCAATAGAAACAACAGTGCTCTAATAACACAATTATAAATGTGAGTCCGCTACAAGGGTATTCAGATGAATTGTCCTCTTTGCGAACTGTGTGATATACCGTGAAGGTACAACGTGAAAATGGAATAAAGTCCCAAATAACAAAAATGTATGTGATCATGGATGTCCTTCAATGGATGACCTTCCCACAATGCAGACTGACAAAGGGACTTCAATGCAAAAGATGAATCAAGCAAGGAGAAGACACTAGTTGTTATAGATGGGTACTCTTACCGCTGATGGTGGACCCACCTACCGTACGGCAGTGGGTCTTGCAGGCTTAATGGTCACCAAGACCAAACGGGATATAACTGGATGTCCTGGGTCCTCACTTGAACTCCAACCGGATGATGAAAAGGTAACTCAAACGATGGATGATTCTCACATGGGCCAGGTTCCACAGCAATCCGCGAAAAATATAAAGATGGAAGAAAACCAAAAAAACTCCAGATGGTGCAGGTCAATAAAAACCGATTGCCGGAATTTTATTAAATAAAAAAATTTTGTCCAACAATCATGCAGACAAATAAAAAGTGATCACGAAATAAAAAAAATCAGTTTACTAGTGTACGTTCAGGGCTTTCTAATCCCTCTTTGTTCAACCCCCCTAGTGAGCTCAGCTCCTTCCATTAACGTTTTTCGTACTTTGGTATTGAAAGATCTTGACGAATTGCCCACCAAAAAAGTCCACCAGGATCCTATTATTGCTACAGGCTTAAAAACTTTATGCAGTAATAAAAATCTCATTGTCCGCCCTGCGGACAAAGGAGGTGGAATAGTAGTACTAGATAAGATAAACTACGTTAATGAGATGAATAGGCTCCTGGAAGACCGAGCGACATATCATCCTCTACCTGGGGATCCTACATTGAAATACAAGAAGGCCCTCGTTGATATTGTCAACGAGGGTTTTTCTCTCAACGTTCTTAATAAAAAAGAACAGGAATACCTGGTGCCTCTTGCACCATGTATTCCTGTGATTTATTACCTCCCAAAGGTACATAAGGACCCAGTCAATCCCCCAGGGTGACCTATCGTCAGCGGGATTGACTCGGTCACTTCACGCATTGGAAAGTACATCGATTTCTTTCTACAGCCTTTGGTGAAATCGATACCCTCTTATCTAAAAGATACGAAGGACACTATCAATTTACTTGAGAAAGTTCGGCACCATGGAGATTTGATTCTTGTTACTGCAGATGTGGCCTCATTATACACCTGCATACCACATCAATTGGGTTTGGGGGCAGTGGAGTTGTTTCTTTCCAGAGACTCCCCACTGCCTTTATTACAGAGGAACTTTATCATGGAGTTGCTCAACTTTGCCACTAGGCATAATTACTTTTGGTTCCAGGGAACATTCTTCTCCCAAATTAGGGGTGTGGCAATGGGGGCTAAATATGCCCCCAGTCTTGCCAACCTCTTCATGGCCCAGTGGGAGGAGGATGTCGTCTATGCCCTCAACAGACCTGAATTGGTTCTGTGGGCTAGATATATAGACGACATCCTCCTCCTATGGAAGGGCACGAGAGAATCACTGGATACCTTTATGAGGACTCTTAATGTTAATGATCGTGGTATCACATTAACATACGAGGCCAGCTCCACGTCGATACATTTCCTAGATTTAGAAATTATAGTTGCCAATGACCGTTTGGAATTTAAAACATACTTCAAACCAACGGACAGAAATGGCTATATCCCCGTCGATAGCTGCCACCACGAACAATGGTTGAAGTCTGTTCCTCGAGGACAGTTCCTCCGCTTGAGGAGGAACTGCACCCGAGAGCAGGACTTTTTGGTTCAATCTCAGATTTTGAAGGCTAGATTCATTGATAGGGGCTACTCAGCAGTCCAGTTGAATGCAGACATTGCTTCTGTATTGGCAATGGAAAGACCATCCCTCCTTATTGAAAAACAGGCGAAAGCTAAAGAGGATAGATTTAGATGGTCTTTCTTTACATCCTATTCCACCCAACATAAGGAAATTAAGAAAATCCTAAATAGACACTGGAAGGTCTTACAAAGCGATAGAACTTTGGGCCCTTCCCTGCCTGAGCGGGCTGGCGTAATTTTTAGGGGTGCACGCTCCATTCAGGGGGAGGTGGCCCCTAATATAATAGACCCCCCCAAAAGGATCTCTTTCTTTCCGGAAGCCAATGGATATTATCCCTGTCGAAAATGTAATGTTTGCATGGTTAATGTGTTGGGGAGACGTAAAACAGACACATTCAGCTCTAGTGTCACGGGACGCAGTTATACTATGTCACAATTTACTACCTGCGTCACCAGATTTATCGTGTACCTCATCACATGCCCGTGCAAACTTCAATACGTGGGGCGTACTATACGTAATTTTTCTATTCGGGTCAATGAACATCTGGCTAAAATACGTAAGGGATGTGACAAACATACGGTGTCACGACATTATTTAGAACATCATGCAAAGGACCCTAGGGGCACCCAGTTCCAAGTGATTGACAGGTTCGTTCCCCATTGGAGGGGAGATTCCTCCCTACGGGGTGTCTCGAGATTGGAGACTTATTGGATACACGAGCTCAGGTGTTACTCACCCCATGGTATGAACGTTGAGTGGGATCTCAACTGTTTCATCAATCGGGCGTGAGGCACCTGGGCTCGTGTATCCACATTTGGGGAATGGTGAACTTGAGGCAGGTATCCCCCGCGTGCGCCTGTATAGGCGACTCGGGTGAAAGAACAGTACATTTACGTATTTTTCTGCCCTTGTATAGATTGTGAGTTTCTTTGCCCCTCCCTTTTTTTCCCTTTCCCTTTTGTTGTTAGTAATTTCCTTGTAATATTATTATTTGGGGTTACATTCAATTATTGGTTTACCATCATCAGATTTATCCCCAATCGTTGAATGTATCATTATTAATTAAGACGTGAGTTAGATTCATTCTTCATCAGGTAATTACTTGATGAATAATTATGGATAAATAAATGAAAATAATTTTTTCTAATAGTAACCATCATTTTACATGTGTATAAGGGGGATAGCTAGGCGCTTTTGGGCCTTATTTATATCAGCACCTGCTACCGTCTATACAACATGTATTTTGAATATGTATTCTGTCTAATCCCCACTAGAGGGCGCATCGGACGGTTGCACTACTTTAACCCCCCTGCGAGACGTGAAGCTTGTCTCTCTCTCTACACATTCACGTTGGCCGGTATCATGTGATGCGTTATGCGATCACATGACTACAACGTCGGCTGTGCGCATGCGCGGGATGCGCGTGCGGACATAGCGCGGCCACGTAGCGTCTCACTGGTGTCCCCATAGACATTTGCAGCAAACATCTGTTGATGTTACTGCAAGGGGAAGCGCCAGTGGGACTCTGATCTAGCGCCAGAGGGAGTAATATGGAGGCACTGTATATAGTGCACTAGATTTAGCAGTACAATGTATAGATTGTACTCTGGGGGATGCTGTGGTGTCCCCAGTGCTATATATGAGGGTGTCCCCAGTGACGATTTTGGTCAGGTGGGATCATGACATCCTGTGGAATTTGGTTTATACCGTGGTGAACTTGGGAACTCATTTTATATAGACCATCTAGATAATGAGAAGATCACAATGGGCGGTGCCCTCATTAGGGTAAGTTCCATACAGGTGTCATGATTGGATCCCTATCCTCATACCTAGATTTAGGTTATGGAGGTACATTTATTTGTTGACGTACAATATGTTTAATATACAGGTTATCCAATGCTTTATTGAATTGATACATATAGCTTATGTGTTTCAGTTGCATATTATGAAATTATGTATTGAGATTGTGAGACCTTGTGTCATTTCCTGTTTTGACTCCACCCCTTCCGGGGTGTGTCAGAGTATGTGAAATTCTTATAAATGTTGGCAATATGGGGGGTACAGCGTCATGCCCCTGTTGAAGACTGTAGGAGTCGAAACGCGTAGGGCCTGCTGACGCTGCACCCCATATTGCTTTGAATATATTTTTATTTCGTGATCACTTTTTATTTGTCTGCATGATTGTTGGACAAAATTTTTTTATTTAATAAAATTCCGGCAATCGGTTTTTATTGACCTGCACCATCTGGAGTCTTTTTGGTTTTCTTCCATCTTTATATTTTTCGCGGATTGCTGTGGAACCTGGCCCATGTGAGAATCATCCATCGTTTGAGTTACCTTTTCATCATCCGGTTGGAGTTCAAGTGAGGACCCAGGACATCCAGTTATATCCCGTTTGGTCTTGGTGACCATTAAGCCTGCAAGACCCACTGCCGTACGGTAGGTGGGTCCACCATCAGCGGTAAGAGTACCCATCTATAACAACTAGTGTCTTCTCCTTGCTTGATTCATCTTTTGCATTGAAGTCCCTTTGTCAGTCTGCATTGTGGGAAGGTCATCCATTGAAGGACATCCATGATCACATACATTTTTGTTATTTGGGACTTTATTCCATTTTCACGTTGTACCTTCACGGTATATCACACAGTTCGCAAAGAGGACAATTCATCTGAATACCCTTGTAGCGGACTCACATTTATAATTGTGTTATTAGAGCACTGTTGTTTCTATTGCTTTAAGTAGCCATTTACCTATTTTCATTTTTATTGTTTTGAGCGCCACACTATTTTTATTCAGCATTCCTGTACACTTTGTTTGTTAGAGTGTTGGCAGCTTGCATGCACATTGTTTTTGGTTTAGCGCAGTATTTTCCCCCTTTTTTTTCCCTGGGTATAGCATGGCATAGGACAGCTGAAGCCTCTGCAGCCTTTTCTTGACATCCATAAACTTTGATCTTCTGCGTTGCACTTCTGCAGAGAAGTCAGGATAAAAGGAAATCCGGGCTCCGTTATAATGTACAGCCCCCCTTTCTCTGGCCATTCGAAGTATCACTTCCCGGTCCATGTAGTTAAGGAGTCTAGCAAGCATGGATCTCGGGGGATTACCGGGGGGGAGGGGGCGAGGTGGCACCCTGTGCGCCCGTTCCACCGTGTAAATCGGAGAAAAGCCTCTTTACCAAAGGTCTCCTGTAGCCAGCCTTCTATGAACGTCGTGGGGTCCCTGCCCTCCACCTTTTCTGGGAGCCCCACAATGCATACATTGTTGCGTCTCAGGCGATTTTCGATCTCATCATGGCGATCAAAGGCCTGGCGTGCCTGCTGAGCAGCGACTCTCACTTCCCGGGTCATGTGTGGCATCTGATCCTCTATATCACTGACTCTGCCCTCCACGGCCGTGGTCCTCTCCCTGACCTTCTGTATATCATGTCTCAGGAGATTAACTTTCTCCTCCAGCCCCCCAAATCTCTCCTTCAGGGCATCCACTGAGGCAGTGCACCTGTGAACAGCATGCAGGATTTCACTGAGTGTGGGCTGGGGACTGTCCTCTGTCTGCTGGTCAAGCAAGGCTGGAACAGAACCAGGGGCTGACTCCATTTCATCATCCTCAGCTTCCAGCATGTCAGTGTGTCCCTGCTCAGCCTGCTCTGCGGGCATTGCATGACCCTGTGCAACAGTCTGCAGGGAATCTTCCGGGCCTGTCAGTTTCCTGGCATAATATAGCATGTCTCTCGTTTGGTCTGTCCCTTTAGGGGCTTTGGTGGACTTACCCCCCAGCTCCGTCTTCTTCTCCTGCCCTCGTGGAGTCCTGGGAGGCAGAGACTTAGACATCCAGGCGCCATCTTGGAAGGCCTGGGAGGCCGCAGCCGCAGCGTCTCCTTTGTTTCCCCGGGTCATCATGCCAGGATTATCGAGCACCGCTGGAACCGAGGGTCTCTGGAGGTCTTTAGGCGCAGGTTGTGGCTGAATCGGGCGTTGTAGGTGGCGAGGAAAGGATCACAAACAGGATCTACAGCGGGAGCTCCGTCGAACAGGTCTGTTCACATGCCGCGTCAGGCCACGCCCCGGATCTGTTGTATCTAAATATCTTCCATCTCCCCCTGCAGCTATCATGCCATATACAAGCAGCTTCTGCTTTTCATCCTCTGCAATGTCAGTGTGCTGTGGAAACTGCCACTGCCACTGGTATGACTCCGCTCATAAGTCTCTTTGTCTGTGTTCTGCACCTGAACTATTCCCTGCAAAGTTGCATATTGATACATTATAAATATAAAGAAGATGTCTCTTTAAAACATATTTTGTGGGTACAACGATTGTGGCATATGTGCACTGTGTATACAGATCAGGTCCTATTTAAAGTAATAGTAAACAATCACCCTCTGAAACAATCTTTAAAATAGGAAAGAAAGGCAAAACATTTTTGTATAGATATAAAAAAACATTATAAATACCTTTTTTCCCCTTTTTTATAAGTGATCACATTTCCTCTGTTCTCAGCTGCATAAGAGCTGGGGGCAGAGGATAAGCAGCAGCAGCACACTGAGCTTCCCAGTGAATGGCTGTGCAAGGTGGGGGGGGGGGATGTCAGGACAAGTCTGATCATTGGAAGAGAGTACCGTGGAGAACTTACCACAGTGTGCTCTTCTCCTTAGTGTTGTCAGTGTTTAATAGGAAAGCAAGGGGACTGTCGGGAACACCAGGGATTCCAGATAAAGGAAGCAATACAAAGAGAACAGGATACTTTCTCATACAAGTACATGGTACAGCAGCCACATATCAGGAATATGAAGTGTTGGGGTAACAAACGCTTTAGCTTTACCTTTTTAACATCTCTCACTGTTAACACAGTGTGGCCATATGCTTCACTATGCATGCCACATTTTGCTTCTGGTTGCAGTGTCCATTGATGGCCCAGGTCTTTTATAATAAAAAAATTATAAAATGCAGCGCTAGCGATTATAAATGTGCTCAATACAAACGTATGTGTGAATGTCAACCATCTAAACCTTTCGGGATGATGGTACACACTATTAATGAAAAGATTATACACCAGTGATTGGTGTCACCAGAAATGCAGTAGGTGTAATACTAAATGTTACCACTAAAAGTGATCAACTAAGTAAAACCAGAAAATATACTGTGCAAAACATTAAATGAACTGAACAACCAGGCAAATAGCTCTAGGAGTAATTCACAGTACTACAGATGGTTTTCAACATCAAAGGAATAATGTCCCATATGCAACAGTGGTTGTAATATAGAAGGAAGGAAAAAAATAGATTTAAAAAAATAAATAAATAAATAAAACAAAAGTCACCCAACATCCGACATCTAGGACCGATAATGTTTGGTGAAATTCAGCAGTTGACTCAATAACAGCAGAGATCAGAGGACCATGTGGGGAATAAAAAGAAAAAGCAACTTGTGAAGTACCGCTTAGGAACAGATTAACAATACGCTGTTATTGGGAAAACTCACAAGCCTTCAATGATAACCGAGCGTCAGTGTGTTTCGGGTTCACAACGGCGTGCGTTCCACAAGAACCGGAAGCAGCGTCACTGGTTCTTAGTGTTGACCGGAAATTCGTCAATGCATTTCGCCCCTCCTCCAGGGCATCATCAAGGACATCATCTCCGGTCAAAGAAGATCCTTATATATGCGCGGAGGTCTCCGCCACACTTATTGTGAGCCAATCGTAGAAAAGGTAGAACCTCTCACCGCAATAAACCATTCGCTTCCTGAGTCACATCATTGCCCATCATTGATCAAAATGTGACAACTTTATTGTTATATGACAATGACAGGGGTTAACAACGTGAACACATGAATGAATCAATGAATGTGAATGCATGAATAAATTAGCATAGATAAAATAATCATTGACTAAATCAATAAAAATACAATAAAATGCAATATAGTGGATATGCATCACTGAAAGGAATGGAGCAAAAGAAAAACAAACAAAAACAAAATGAATAAAGAAAAAAAATTAAGAAAAATAAAGAAAAAAAATAAAAAAATAAAGAAAAAAATAAAATAATATAGAAAAAAATAAAATAAAATAATAAAAATAAAAATAAAAAATAAAAAATAAAAATAAATATAAAAATAAAATAAAATAAGAAATAAAAATGAAAATAAAAATACAAATAAAATAAAATAAAATAATAAATATAAATATAAAATATAAAAATAAATATAAAAATAAAAATAAAAAATATAAAAAATAAAATAAAAATTACTCTCTGGAATGCATAAACCTAAATACTACCAATTAGATAAAAAACTATTTAGATCAAGTTCAATGTTAAGTCAATGCGAACTTAAGGTACCCAACCTATGTATCCAATGAGTTTCATTACGTGAGATAGCTTGTTTAAGGTTGGAACCTCTCCAATGTGCCTCAACCCTATCGATTCCACAAAACCTAAGACCCCTAGGGTCACTGTTGTGAAATAACCTAAATGATTAGACAAACTGTGATGCTTGAACCCTTTTATAATCCTATTTACATGCTCTCTTAATCTAATACCCAATTTTCTAGTGGTTCTGCCCACATAGTGGAGCCCACAAGGGCAGGACAGAAGATAAGTGACATGTGTGCTTCCACAGGTAATACATTTTTTAATTTCATAGGTTTTCCCAGACACACTAAAATGGGTTGTTTTCCTAACCCTGTGTTTGGAGGTACGACAAATCATGCATTTACCACAACTATAAAAACCTGTCTGGTCCAAAAATGTGAATAATCTCTTAGGGGGATTCACAACATTAGGGGCCAGTTTTAATCTTAATGTGGGGGGGTTTGGTATAGATAAAATGAGGTGCAACTGGTAGGACACTGGTTAGATCTTTATCTTTACGTAACAGTGGCCAATGCTCCTTAATGATCCTTTCAAATTGCTTGTGTTGTCTGGTATATCCTGTAAGAAATGCGATTCCATAATATTTCTTATCTTGGGTTTTCTTTTCAATGAGCTGTTTTCTATCTAAGCTCCAAATAATTTCCCTGGTCTTATTGAGAGCCCTGATGTCATATTCTTTCTCTTGAAATCTTTCCAAAATAATTTTTGATTGTACATCATAGTCTTCAATTTTGTTACAGTTGCGCCGCAGTCGCAACATTTGGCTTTTCGGTATTCCACTTAACCATCTTGGGTGATGGCAACTTCCAAGTGGTATATATCCATTTCTGTCAACTTCCTTGAAATATGTGCGAGTAAGTAATTTATCATTTTCTTTGAAAATCACCAAATCTAGGAAATTAACAGAATCATAACTGACAACCTCCGAAAAGGAGATACGACACTGGTTGTTACCAATTTCTTCCAGGAACTTAAAAAAGGAATCTCTTGATCCTGCCCAAATAATAAAAATATCGTCAATATAACGTTAGTAAAAGCTTAACTGGGGTATATTTCTTCCATAGATTGCTTTAGATTCCCACCAGCTCATGAAAAGATTTGCTACTGAAGGGGCATATTTGGCACCCATTGCGACACCTTTACGTTGTCTAAAATATTTATTTTCATGCCAAAAAAATTTATGGCTCATAGCCAGATCCAGGGCTTCAAGTAAAAAACTTTTTGTTTGGGCTTGATGTCTGTTTTGTCAAGAGCCCATTTGACTGCCTCCAAAGCATGATGTTGCTGTATGTTCGTGTACAGTGAATTCACATCCACACTAGCAAGAATGCAGTCCTTATCCAGGTACTCCCTCATTCTGGAAAATAATGAGTCTACCCCGCTAACTATAACTACTGCATTTCTGGTGATACCAATCTTTGGTGCATAATCTTTTCACTAATAGTGTGTATCATCATCCCGAAAGGTTTAGATGGTTGACATTCACACATACGTTTGTATTGAGCACATTTATAATCGCTAGCGCTGCATTTTATAATTTTTTATTTCTCAAGGTGTTAGTGGCTTATGCTGTAGCAGCTGCGCATATAATAATTCCTTTTCACTTGTCATTTATTTTTGTATATCTCCATAAGCGCGAGTTTTAGTTTTTGTTTATTTATCAGGTCTTTTATAACCCTAGCAGTGCCCCTGGTGCCCTGCCTTTCATTTGGCCTCTGGTCAGTCATGTGCTACTTACTTCAATGCAAGGAGACCAGCAGAGGCAGATAGAACATAGCATAGTGAGGGTCTCACAACATACCTGTGTGCTTCCAGGTCCAGGCAAAACATGATTGGTGGACCTGGAGCTGTACAGTGATTCTTAAACAAGCTTAGCGGCTGCTAGGAGTGCATTTCAGCATCAGAAAAAAAATCTGAAAAAAATAGGTGCATGCATTGGGATGGGGCACAGGTTACAATGTTTGCCCTGGGCACCAGATGACCTTGTCCAAGAACTGTAGAAGCCCATTGGTTAGCATAACAGCCAGGGAACAGTAAGGTCCCCAATGGCAGCTTCCACTGGCATTTCCTCATTTCCTTTATAGAATAAAAGTACTGGAGAAATATATAGATATATAGATTGTCAATCGTGTACTCCCGTTTGGAAAAAAAATTTGCCCAGCTGTTATGTTATTCCAAAGACTTTCATACTCCCTGATTCACTTATTTAGGACAAGTGTGCAAAAAACAATACAAATCATCTGACCTAATGAGTTGCATGCTTTATTCCAGGTCATCAGCTGAGAAAGACAGCCAAAGAACTATCAATCTCAATAAACACTAGCAATGAAATTCTTCATACTACACTTAGTACAGGTTTCCTGTATTGTTCTTAAAAAAAAAAAAAAAAAAAAAGGAACCCTATTGGGGTAACAATCCTAAACACCTGTTTGCAGCAATATAAGTTCTCCTATGTTCATCTCTTTGGTGGCCTGTATTTCCAATCCAGCGTTGCAGCCTTCAACAGTGTCTTCAGCATACCTCCCAACTTTCTGAGTCTGGAATGAGGGATGCCTATTAGCAAAAGTATGTAGGCATAGGACACACCCTTGCCACGTCCCCCCGTGAGAGGAAATCTACCCCTAGGGAGGGAAATTCTCTCCTGTAAGAGTTAATATGGGAAGAAGGTGTCTCCTCTCCACTGATGCTTTATCACCAATCCTTGTTTCCCTAGAAAAAAAACAAATTTTCAAAATCCATTTGTCATTGGGACATAAAGTGAGATGAAATCTTCTGAACAGGGGCTCAGACAGCAAAACAAATGTTACAGGGGTGATAACCCTTCCCTATGATATCCAAAAAGCTTAAAAATTGATTTTTTGGGCTGGAGCTACACTTAAAAAATGTACCTGTTCCAAATTACATACAGATTCAACTTAAGAACAAACCTACAGTCCCTGTCTTGTTTGTAACCCGGGGACCGCCTGTATTGGTTAAGCCCACAGGTGCTTTTTTACCACAACTATTCCGTTATATTCGCTTTTGGAAATTCATGAAAGCAGCAATTTAGAAATGAGATGAAAGGTTTAGCGCTGTAAAACACTTTTTGATAGATAAGTAGTGCATTTTATGTACAATTTAATCGATCAGACCAAAATAAGTAACTGAGGAGAAAAGAGGGACAGAGGCACATTGTTTTCCAAATGAGGAACAGTCCCTTAAAATCAGGGACAGTTGGGAGCTATGCTTATGGTAGTGGCTACAGACATCTGACACGCTCAGAAGTGTTGAATGCTGAATGGACTGACTAAGCCTGACACACTGGTACAGAGGGTCATGCCAAGAGGTGAGTATAAGTATTCTTCTGCTGCAAAAAAATGGTCTTTATTAATGTATTTTACCCTGACACTTAATCATCTACTCAAAGGGGGTTATTTACGAAAGTCAAATCCACTTTGCACTACAAGTGCAAACTACAAGTGCAAAGTGCACTTGAAATTGCACTGAAATTGCACTTGGAAGTGCAGTCGCTGTAAATCTGAGGGGTAGATCTGCAACGAGGGGAAGCTCTGCTGATTTTATTATCCAATCATGTGCAAGCTAAAATGCTGTTTTTTATTTTCCTTGCATGTCCCCCTCGGATCTACAGCGACTGCACTTCCAAGTGCACTTTCAGTGCAATTTCAAGTGCACTTTGCACTTGTAGTTTGCACTTGTAGTGCAAAGTGGATTTGCCTTCCGTAAATAACCCCCAATGTCTTATAATTGCAATATAGCATAGCAGGTCAGGCCGCCACTTTCCAAAACATTCCTGCTCTAGACCCCAGCCTTTGTGTCTTTTCACATATACAGGACTGACTCTGTATTTATAATACAAAGGGGAGAGTTAGGGACTTTAAATGAGGCACAAAGTAAGACAACCAAGTCCCTATTCGGGATATAAAGTTGCAACCTCTTTTTAATTTCTGTACTTATACAGTAATAGGGTGCCACCGTGGCAGTGACCTGGATCATAAAATTACTTCTCGAAGTGTTTTCAGGCACAAAAAATGAGAATTTTCTCCTATATTTACTCCAGTGAAATTGTTCACAGGGTCTAAATGTACAGACCAGAAGTGGATTGAATTCTACAATGTTTTCTTGTCTTTACTGGTAATTAGGAATGGTTAGATAAGGAGTATCACACCAGTTTATCCTTTTTTTTTATTTCTCTTGAATATTTGCATGATCTTTGTCTGATTTGCAGAGGATCATACAATTTGGTAAACAGGCACTCTTGATTCTAGAATTATATGATTCTGTGCAAACCAAATTTGCTTATCAGTACTTGTTATCACTGGTTTGTTAGAGTTTTCACTGATGAATCTTTTAGTTGAGGGAGAACTAGATTTCTCAATTCAGGCAGGAAGCTGGGGAAAGCAGGTCTTGCTCAGACTGAGGCTTTAACCCGTTTAGTATCATCACACATTTAAGAATCTATGCTGCTTTTGGAACACTATAGTTTTATGGTTTAAAGGTCTATGTTTCCCCTTTACTGACCCACTTTACCTTATGAAACGAGAGTAATGTATTTAGTGTGTATGCTTGCTTGTTGAATGAATTGCTTTCTGCAACTTGCCTCTTTTTGCCTTCAGTAGTGACGAGATAATCACTTGGGGAAACTGACCAGTAAAGCATACACTATATTGTCAAAAGTATTGGGACACATGCCTTTACATGCACATTAAATTTAATGACATCCCAGTCTTAGTCCGTAGGGTTCAATATTGAGTTGCCCCACCCTTTGCAGCTATAACAGCTTCAACTCTTCTGGGAAGGCTGTCCACAAGGTTTAGGAGTGTGTCTGTGGGAATGTTTGACCATTCTTCCAGAAGCGCATTTGTGCGGTCAGGCACTGATTTTGGACGAGAAGGTCTGGCTCGCAGTCTCCACTCTAATTCAACCCATAGGTGTTCTATCGGGTTGAGGTGCAGGCCAGTCAAGTTCCTACACCCCAAACTCGCTCATCCATGTCTTTATGGACCTTGCTTTGTGCACTGGTCCAAATCATTTGTTTGAGGGGGGATTATGGCGTGGGGTTGTTTTTCAGGGGTTGGGCTTGGCCCCTCAGTTCCAGTGAAGGGAACTATTAAGGGATCAGCACACTAAGACATTTTGGACAATTTCATGCTCCCAACTTTGTGGGACCAGTTTGGGGATGGCCCCTTTCTGTTACAACATGTCTGCGCACCAGTGCACAAACAAGGTCAATAAAGACATGGATGAGCGAGTTTGGGGTGGAGGAACTTGACTGGTCTGTACAAAGTCCTGACCTCAACCAGACAGAACACTTTTGGGATGAATTAGAGTGGAGACTGTGAGCCAGACCTTCTCGTCCAACATCAGTGCCTGACCTCACAAATGCACTTCTGGAAGATTGGTTAAACATTCCCATAGACACACTCCTAAACTTTGTGGACAGCTTTCCCAGAAGAGTTGAAGCTGTCATAGCTGCAAAGGGTGGGCCAACTCAATATTAAACCCTACTGACTAAGACTGGGATGCCATTAAAATTCATGTGCATGTAAAGGCAAGCATTCCATACTTTTGACAATAGTGTACATGTGAAGAACTTCTAATGTGATCTGGGGTTTGTCAAATATCATTGTAAGCAGACGACTGAAACTATTGGAAGCACAGACAGCACACCTACATGTGGTCCTGGAGTATCAGAGGTAGCTGTATGACTTCTAAGCCAGGATTTTAAATGGGAAACAATGATCAGCATTTGCAATCCTCAGAAATGTGATATGTACGTAGGTTTTACCATGCTACTATGTGTGTGTAAACTAATAAACAAAATAAAACTAAAAAAGGTATGCAGCTATAAACTGATATGTGTTCCCACATCCAATAAGAACAATATAACAACAATGGTGTAACCCTCTATGGCTCATACAATCATGACATGACAAAATGACAACTAATAAAATGTGTGAAGCAATAAGTGAAAACACCCTTAAATTAGCAAAAAAAAATCAAATAGATATTTTGAAAACAAACAGCGATGAATTATTTATGTGCAAATAACCTACAGTGAAATAGTGGTGGAAACCACTATGAATAATGATGAGGAAGGACCCTTAAGCCATTCAGGGTCTAAACAAAACAATAAAAAGCACAAGCAAAAGAAAACATTGTGTTTCGCATCCAGCAACAAGTAAACCAACACCAGTCAATCAATGCTCTCCCCTTAGACCTGTCTATGGGTCAATATGTGCCTTCCACCTCTGGGGATACTATCCAGCAGCTTGGGAACTCTCCACATTCGCCAACAATCCTCCTCATATGGAAAAACTTGCTATAGGGAAAATGGCCTTCAGCTTTTAGCAGTGTGCTCAAAGAGGATTACAAGAGAGCCATCATAGTGCTTTACTGTTTTAAAAACTGAATTTTCTTTAACCACTTCACCCCCGGACCATTTGGCTACCAAATGACCAGGCCACTTTTTGCGATTCGGCACTGTGTCATTTTAACTGACAATTGCGCGGTCGTGCGACATGACTCCCAAACAAAATTGACAACCTTTTTTTTCCCACAAATAGAGCTTCCTTTCTGTGGTATTTGATGACCCCTGCGGTTGAAATTTTTTGCGCTATAAACAAAAATAGAGCAACAATTTTGAAAAAAATGCAATATTTTTTACCTTTTGCTATAATATATATCCCCCAAAAATATATAAAACAATTTTTTTCCTCAATTTAGGCCGATACGTATTCTTCTACATATTTTTGGTAAAAAAAAACGCAATAAGCATTTATTGATTGGTTTGCGCAAAAGTTATAGCATCTACAAAATAGGGGATAGTTTTATGGCATTTTTTTAATATATATTTTTTTACTAGTAATGGCGGCGATCAGCAATTTTTATCGTGACTGTGACATTATGGCGGACACATCGGACACTTTTGGCGCTATTTTGGGACCATTCACATTTATACAACGATCAGTGCTATAAAAATGCATTAATTACTGTGTAAATGTGACTGGCAGTGAAGGGGTTAACCACTAGGGGGCTAGGAAGGGGTTAAGTTTGTCCTAGAGAGTGATTCTAACTGTTAGGGCGGTGGCTACAAGTGACATGTCACTGATCGCTGCTCCCGATGAGAGGGAGCATACGATCAGTGTCAGTGTCACTAGGCAAAATGGGGAGATGCTTGTTTACACTTGCCTCGCCCCGTTCTGAAGCTCTGTGACCCGATCGCGGGACACCGGTGAAAATCGAGTCTGCGGGTCCTGCGGGCACGTTCGCGGAGCTCGCGGCAAGCGTGCGCACGGCGGCAAATTCAAAATGACGTAGATATACATTGATTTGCCTTTCCGTGCCATTCTGCCGATGTATATCCACGTGATCCGGTCTTTAAATGGTTAAACTATCACAATTAGTGTTGAGCGAACCCGAACTGTAAAGTTCGGGTCCGTACCGAACTTTAGCTTTTTCCCGAACCCGAACCCGAACCCGGACTTTGCCCAAAAGTCCGGGTTCGGGTTCGGTAATCTAATTACGCATTTAGAAATGCTTCAGGGGCCAGCCAATCACCTTTTGATTAGCTGGTGTGCCCTTAGAGGCCATCATAGCCATGCCTACTAATGGCATGGCTGTGATTGGTCAGTGCAACATGTGACCCAGCTTCTATATAAGCTAGAGGCACACAGCACACATGTCACTCTGCTTCAGAATAGATAGGGAGAGGATCTAGTCTGCTGCTGCTGCTTTTAGGGAGAGATAGAAAGATAGATGAGGTAGTCCTGATTCTACAATCTGAGGGAAAAGATAGAGAGATAGTGTAGTGTAGGGCCAGGTTCCTGTTGGTGCTTTCAGGGAGAGAGAATATTATATAGGAGTCCAGATTCAGAGATTAAAATCAGCGATCTGCATAGGTTTACCTATTTGTGTTGCAGTGCAGTCTTTTTACACTGCCATGAGCCCAGTGTCAGAGAAAATCTAACTTTTAGGGGAAAAAAAAAAAGGCACTTTATTGTGCTCTTTTCCAAAAGACCCATAGGGCAAAAAAAAAAAAAGCATTTTATTTTGCTCGTGCAAAAAAAGACCCGTTTAGGGCAAAAAAAAAAAAAAATTGCACTTTAATGTACGCTTCCAAAATACGTCGTTTAGGGGCACAAAAAAAAGTTTGCAGTGTGTTATACATATTTTGAGGTGTGTGAAATAAACAATTTCTATATAGTTTTCTCCTACTGTGCTATACTAAAAAAACAACATTTTTTTTGAATAGCATTTTCTGCAGTTCTGTAGCTGTGCGATTCAGCGATTACGTACTGTGGGTGTGTTCTGCTCTTCCAAAAAACGCCGTTTAGGGGCACAAAAAAAAGTTTGCAGTGTGTTATACATATTTTGAGGTGTGTGAAATAAACAATTTCTATATAGTTTTCTCCTACTGTGCTATACTAAAAAAACAACATTTTTTTTGAATAGCATTTTCTGCAGTTCTGTAGCTGTGCGATTCAGCGGTTACGTACTGTGGGTGTGTTCTGCTCTTCCAAAAAACGCCGTTTAGGGGCACAAAAAAAAGTTTGCAGTGTGTTATACATATTTTGAGGTGTGTGAAATAAACAATTTCTATATAGTTTTCTCCTACTGTGCTATACTAAAAAAACAACATTTTTTTTCAATAGCATTTTCTGCAGTTCTGTAGCTGTGCGATTCAGCGGTTACGTACTGTGGGTGTGTTCTGCTCCTCCAAAAAACGCCGTTTAGGGGCACAAAAAAAAGTTTGCAGTGTGTTATACATATTTTGAGGTGTGTGAAATAAACAATTTCTATATAGTTTTCTCCTACTGTGCTATACTAAAAAAACAACATTTTTTTTCAATAGCATTTTTCTGCAGTTCTGTAGCTGTGCGATTCAGCGGTTACGTACTGTGGGTGTGTTCTGCTCCTCCAAAAAACGCCGTTTAGGGGCACAAAAAAAAGTTTGCAGTGTGTTATACATATTTTGAGGTGTGTGAAATAAACAATTTCTATATAGTTTTCTCCTACTGTGCTATACTAAAAAAACAACATTTTTTTTTAATAGCATTTTCTGCAGTTCTTTAGCTGTGCGATTCAGCGGTTACGTACTGTGGGTGTGTTCTGCTCCTCCAAAAAACGCCGTTTAGGGGCACAAAAAAAAGTTTGCAGTGTGTTATACATATTTTGAGGTGTGTGAAATAAACAATTTCTATATAGTTTTCTCCTACTGTGCTATACTAAAAAAACAACATTTTTTTTCAATAGCATTTTCTGCAGTTCTGTAGCTGTGCGATTCAGCGGTTACGTACTGTGGGTGTGTTCTGCTCCTCCAAAAAACGCCGTTTAGGGGCACAAAAAAAAGTTTGCAGTGTGTTATACATATTTTGAGGTGTGTGAAATAAACAATTTCTATATAGTTTTCTCCTACTGTGCTATACTAAAAAAACAACATTTTTTTTCAATAGCATTTTTCTGCAGTTCTTTAGCTGTGCGATTCAGCGGTTACGTACTGTGGGTGTGTTCTGCTCCTCCAAAAAACGCCGTTTAGGGGCACAAAAAAAAGTTTGCAGTGTGTTATACATATTTTGAGGTGTGTGAAATAAACAATTTCTATATAGTTTTCTCCTACTGTGCTATACTAAAAAAACAACATTTTTTTTTCAATAGCATTTTCTGCAGTTCTGTAGCTGTGCGATTCAGCGGTTACGTACTGTGGGTGTGTTCTGCTCCTCCAAAAACACCCATTTAGGGCAAGATCCTAAATTTGGAAAATATGAGGAGAAGGTCAAAGGGACGTGGTGGCCCCGGTCGTGGTGCTGCTGGTGGAGCTCCTGTTGCAGGGAGAGGACGTGGTGGATCTGTGCCAGATACACGCACAAGTGAAACACCTTCCTCAGGTGCGAGTAGGCGACCGAGCCTGCGGCAGTATTTTGTCGCGCCTAATGAGGCTGTACGAATGTTTAGGCCAGGACAAGTACAGGCGATAGTAGATTGGGTTGCTGACAGTGCCTCGGGTTCCTTCCCATTGTCTCCCACCCACTCTTCTGATGAAAGAACAGAGTTGGCACCTAAAACCCATGTCCATCAGTCTTTCACCTCATCCCCTTGCAAATCAGCCAAGCAGTCTGAGCCCCAAATCATGCAGCAGTCTCTTCTGCTTTTCGATGACTCTGTTAGCAGGGTTTCCCAGGGCCATCCACCTAGCCCTGCCCCAGAAGTGGAAGAGATTGAGTGCACCGATGCCCAGCCACTTATGTTTCATGATGAGTACATGGGAGGACCATCGCAGTACGTCTCGGATGATGACGAAACACAGATGCCAACTGCTGCTGCTTTCGCAATTGTGCAGACAGACAAGGAGGGCAGGGGTGAAGACTGGGTGGAATATGATGTGGAGGACGATGAAGTCCTCGACCCCACATGGAATCAACGTTATGCAGGTGACCAGTGTAGTTTGGAGGAAGAGGCGGTGGTCGCACAGAGCCACCAGCACAGCAGAAGAGGGAGCAGGGTGCAAAAGCGGAGCGTCTGTCAGCTAGACAGTATGTCTGCTACTGCCCAACGCAGCAAGGGACCGAGCACATCAAAGCCAGGTCCAAGGAGTTCCCCAGCGTGGCAGTTCTTCACACAATGTGCTGATGACAAGACACGAGTGGTTTGCACGCTGTGCAATCAGAGCCTGAAGCGAGGCATAAACGTTCTCAACCTGAGCACAACCTGCATGACCAGGCATCTAAGTGCAAAGCACGAGCTGCAGTGGAGTAGACACCTCAAAAACCAAGAAAGGTCTCTGGCTCCTCCTGCTTCCTCTTCTGCTGCAGTCTCGGCCTCTTCATCCACCTCTGTAGTGACAGTGGCACCTGCCACCCCGCAAACAGAGGATCTGCCAGCAACACTACCACCTGGGTCACCAACCATCTCCACAATGTCCCATTGAAGCGTTCAGCTCTCTATCTCCCAAACATTGGAGCGGAAGAGGAAGTACCCCCCTAGCCACCCGCGATCCCTGGCCCTGAATGCCAGCATTTCAAAACTCCTGGCCTTTGAAATGCTGTCATTCCGTCTGGTGGAGACGCAGAGTTTTAAAAGCCTGATGGCATTGGCTGTCCCACAGTACGTCGTGCCCAGCCGCCACTATTTTTCCAGGCGAGCCATCCCTTCCCTGCATAACCAAGTAGGGGACAAAATCAGGTGTGCACTGCGCAACACCATCTGTGGCAAGGTCCACCTAACTACGGATGCGTGGACCAGTAAGCACGGTCAGGGACGTTATATCTCCCTAACAGCACACTGGGTAAATGCAGTGGCGGCTGGGCCTGAGGCAGATAGCAGTTTGGCGCATGTCCTTCCACCACCGAGGATTGCAGGGCGCTTCAGTTTGCCTCCTGTTGCTAACTCCTCCTACTCCGCTTCCTCATCCTCTACCGCCTCCTCATCCGGTCAGCGTAACACCTTCACCACCAACTTCAACACAGCCAGGGGTAAACGACAGCAGGCAGTTTTAAAACTTTCCTGTTTGGGGGAAAAAACCCACACCGCGCAGGAGTTGTGGAGGGACATGGAACAACAGACCAATGAGTGGTTGCTGTCAGTGAGCCTCAAGCCCGGCCTGGTAGTGTGCGATAATGGGCGAAATCTCGTAGCAGCTCTGGGCCTAGCCGGTTTGACGCACATCCCTTGCCTGGCGCATGTGCTGAACTTGGTGGTCCAGAGGTTCCTTAAAAATTACCCCAATATGCCAGAGCTGCTGCAGAAAGTGCGGGCTGTGTGTGCGCACTTTCGGTGTTCTCACCCTGCTGCTGCTCGCCTGTCAGCGCTGCAGCGTAACTTCGGCCTTCCCGCTCACCGCCTCATATGTGACGTGCCCACAAGGTGGAACTCCACCTTGCACATGCTGGCCAGACTGTGCGAGCAGCAGCAGGCGATAGTGGAGTTTCAGCTGCAGCAATCACGCGTGAGTCCCTCTGCGGAACAGCACCACTTCACCACCAATAACTGGGCCTCCATGCGAGACCTGTGTGCCTTGTTGCGCTGTTTCGAGTACACCACCAACATGTCCAGTGCCAATGACGCCGTTCTTAGCGTTACTATCCCAGTTCTATGCCTCCTTGAAAAAACGCTTCGGGCGATGATGGAAGAGGATGTGGCACAGGAGGATGAGGAGGAGGAAGCGGGATCATTTCAAAGGCTTTCAGGGCAGTCTTTCACAAGTGGCTACGAGGGTGGGTTCCTGCACCAACAAACGCCAGGTACACAATTGTCCGGCAGAAAGGGCACAGTTCTGGAGGATGACGAGGTGGAGGAGGAGATGGAGGAGGAGGAGGAGGAGGAGCCATTTTCACAGCAGGGTGGCACCCAGACCAGCTCGTGGCCATCACTGGTGCGTGGCTGGGGGGATACAGAGGACACAGACGATACACCTCCCACAGAGGACAGCTTTTCTTTGCCTCTGGGCAGCCTGGCACACATGAGCGATTACATGCTGCAGTGTTTCCGCAATGACCGCCGAGTTGCCCACATTTTAACTGGTGCTGATTACTGGGTGGCCACCCTGCTGGATCCCCGTTACAAGGACAACGTACCGTCCTTAATTCCCTCACTGGAGCGGGATCATAAGATGCGCGAGTACAAGCGCACGCTGGTAGACGCGCTGCTGGTGGCATTCCCACCTGACAGCGGGCGTACGGTGGAAGCACAAGGCGAAGGCAGAGGAGGAGGAAGAGGTCGCCAACACAGCCGGGGCACCGACAGCACCTCAGAAGGCAGGGTTAGCATGGCTGAAATGTGGAAAAGCTTTGTCAGCACGCCACAACAACCAGCACCACCAGCTGAGATGGAACGTCTTAGCAGGAGGCAGCATTTCACCAACATGGTTGAGCAGTATGTGTGCACAGGCCTACACGTACTGGATGACGGGTCTGCCCCCTTTAACTTCTGGGTCTCCAAATTGGGCACATGGCCTGAGCTTGCCCTTTATGCCTTGGAGGTGCTGGCCTGCCCTGCAGCCAGTGTATTATCTGAACGTGTATTTAGCACGGCAGGGGGCATTATCACAGACAAGCGCAGCCGCCTGTCCAGAGCCAATGTGGACAAGCTCACGTTCATTAAAATGAACCAGGCATGGATCCCACAGGACTTGTCCATACCTTGTGCAGAATAGACATGTATACCGGTGTTGTGACAAAAACTGTCCGGCCATCGGATTGTGTCCGGCCCATACTGCGAAGGCGCAGCGCTTGCGCAGTACAGAGGACAAGGAGATTCACAAAATCTCCGAAGATGAACGGCGCCTGCGCTGTGAGTGCAGGTTCAAGCCCCACCATCCAAGTGGACATACGGTAGCACATAGTAACAGGGCCCCTCACGGGCTCGGTTCGATCGCCACGCTTCGGGCACGGCCTCACTTGGCTCGGCTTGAACCACGGATGGTGTGGCCTTCACCTGAACTCACCACGCAGGCGCCGTTCGTCTTGGGAGATTTTCGAAATCCCCTTGTCCTACATACTGAGCAAGCGCAGTACAGGGTGGACACTATTTGACGGGGGACAGAATTCGACACATCACCGGCCTTACCCAGCCATTGTTGTATTTTTGAATCAGTGTTGGCTACCTCGTCCTCCTCCACCGCCGCTTCCACCTACACAGCCACATCCACCGCCACCTCAACCTCCTACTCCATATGGACCTCGTCCTCCTAGGTCAAGATTATTATTTTTTATTTTTATTTTTTTATGTTATTTTAAGTTATTTCCCTATCCACATTTGTTTGCAGAGCACTTGCCATGCTCTTAACAACATTTTGCTGCCATTTGCAGCCCTCTAGCCCTTTCCATTACCTTTTTAGAGCCTTTTTAGTCCTTAGAAGTCCGGGTCCCCATTGACTTCAATGGGGTTCGGGTTCGGGTCCGGGTTCGGGTTAAAGTTCGGTCCCGAACCCGAACTTTTTTCTGAAGTTCGGCCGAACCCGTCGAACCCGAACATCCAGGTGTCCGCTCAACTCTAATCACAATACATTAACATTATACAGTTCACAAGAATCTGTGCACAAAGATATAGAGCTTTAAAATAATTTTTTTGAGATCTTCTGTCCTAAACCATCCTGTTAATTATATAGATAAAGGACAGTGGACCCACATGCAGAGTTATAATCTAAACTCAGTGGGTGTAGTATACATGAACAGGCTAGCCACATTGCCCTTATTTAGCATTTGGCCTTTTGTTTTAAAAAAAATAGGTTTCAGTTTCTTTCTGAATAAGCCTAGTAGCCTACAAGAGACTCAACAGCAAGTGACAGAATACAGATGGGGAAAAAAAGTAAAATTATGTTCTATTTTTTAATGCTTTGTTTTCAAACTCTGTTCCACTAAATATCGTCTTTACAGTTTTTGCAATGTCCAAGATCCAGAAGGATCTTCTCCATGCAGCCTATACATAGTGCTTCACCATGCTTGTTTGGCAGTAGTGGTCACTGGATAAATTCTGGGCCCTGCAGTGTCCCCATCTACAGTGAGCACATATTTCATCAGGGGTACTCGCCCACACTTTGGGAAAACCCATTGTAACAAATATAATGTCCAGAGAGTACACAGTTAGTAAAAGTGAGTGGCAAGTACGCTTGGATGCCAACTGCCAAGACTTCATGAGTCCTGTAAAACTATGTCTTATTGGGCCAATGCTAGCAAAACTGCTAACTTTGTACAGTTCCTCTTCACTGTCTACCACTACAGAATAATTACATGGATTATTGATTTTCCTCGTGGTAAGAAATGAAGGGTTTCACTCATGGTAAACAAATTTGGTCACCATTTCACACACAATTTTGAAATTTTTTGCATGTCATAAAAGGTATGAAAATAGAGGAAATTATCTTTTAGGATTTGCCTTATTGCACTAAACATTTTACAAGAGGCACATTTCAAAATGTATTTTGAAATAAAAGAGGTAGATTAGGTAAAACTTTAACTGGAAAATGTTAAGATCTAATGCAAGATATTTTGTTTCTCATAATAAAGTTTGATATATAGGAACCAATTTCAAAATACATTTCCCTGCAAAGAATCCATGTGAAAATGTTGTTTCCTATGCAGCATATACAACAGTCATAAAAGGGCAAAGTTTAACCCTTAGAATAAAAACAGCAAAACTAGCAAGATCTCTTCGCAACAGAGATTGGCGACATACATACCCCACATACTACCGCCAAAGGGAACCAAAGTTTCCAAGCCACATGACATCGCCCGAGAATTTCAGAAATTCTACGTATCCCTTTACAGCATAGATAGGGAATCCCAGACGCAGGAAAACATACAATTATACCTGACTTCCTCTCAGATGCTCCAATTGCCAGACTCGGCTAAGGAGACCCTAGAAGACCCAATTACGATTGAAGAGATCCAGGGAGCAATAGGGGCAACTAAACCTGGGAAACCACCTGGCCCCGATGGGCTCACCATTCTCTTTTATAAAACCCTACTGCCGTTTCTGGGCCCATATATGGTTAAACTGTTTTACACGGTGGGATCCACCTCTTCTTTTGTAGTAGAGTCCTTACAGGCCCACATTACGGTGATCCCAAAAGAGGGTAAAGATCCAACCTCGTGCAGGATTTATAGGCCGATTTCCCTGCTCAACATCGACCTTAAACTGTTTATCAAGATACTAGCGAATAGAATCCAACAACACCTACCACACTTGATTCACTTAGATCAAGTAAGGTTTTTACTCACTAGAGAGGCAAGGGACAATACCACCAAGGTCCTTAACCTACTACATATAGCGAATAAATCCGAAACCCCATGTGTGTTTCTGGGCACGGACGCGGAGAAGGCTTTTGACAGGGTGAACTGGACCTTTATGCTCGCAGTCCTTCAATATGTAGGATTCCGCACTAATATGTATCAGTGGATCTCATCAATATACTCAAAGCCCACAGATCGAGTTCGAGCTAATGGGGTCTTGTCAGAACCTTTCCTAATCTCCAATGTGACACACCAGGGATGCCCACTGTCACCCCCTCCTCTTGGCCCTGTCACTGGAACTCTTTCTTTCTCTGCACCGTGCGTAGGGACCCAGATGTAAATGGCGTAAAAGTGGGAAATACCCAACAGAAGGTATCGGCATATGCCGATGACATGTTGTTTTCCCTCACAAACCTCTTTAAGGAAATTGGAAGATATGGAGCCCTCTCCAATCCAAATTAATCTTCTAAAATCAGAAGCAATGGGCATTAATCTCACACAGTCGCTTCTTTCACAATTACAGATGAACTTTAAGCTGAAATGAAATAGCACGGCATTGACATATTTAGGCACAATCATCCCATCCCACATATCAAAGGTGTTTGACCTAAATTTCCCTCCGTTACTTACAAGGGTCCGGGTACTCCTAAACAAATGGAATACGGCCTACACTCGTGGTTTGGCCGTTGCAATATTCTTAAAATGAGTATCCCTCCAAAATTCCTGTACCTCCTACAGGCTCTACCCGTCTACGTCCCATCAAATTATTTCAAGCAAATCCAGAATGTATTCTTTGAATTCATATGGGCCCACAAACACCCCCAGTTGAAGAGAACACAGCTTGCATTACCGAAGCAATATGGGGGACTAGCAGTACCAAACATAAGCAAGTACTACCAGGCAGTCCACCTTAGTAGACTGGTTGACTGGAATAGATATAGAACCCTCAAGCTGTGGACTCAGCTAGAACAGGATCAAAGCTCTGTGCCTTTAAATAGAGCACCTTGGTGCTATGAATACCTACCCAACGAGATGAAAACTCATCCACTTCTCGTCCAGACCACAAGAGTATGCTCCCTTACGTTCAAACGATACTGGGCAACCCACGTTTTGCCCCAGGCTACCAAGACGAACCCTTTAAAATCTGCTATCATCAGGCTGTCTACAAGCCTCACACTTTCTAACCCAGAAGAAATGGCCCTCACTACACGACCTCATGAACCCTTCGGGCCCATTTCGCCTGAAGTTTTGGAGCGCTCTCCAACTCACCCATTTCCTTAGGTCCCTTCCCCCTCTGAGTAATTTTGACCAACCTCCCACAACCTTGGAGGAACACTGTTCAACAGAAGGGGCACTACCACACACCCTCTCGATTATGTTTAATCTACTGATCACACCCCCAGACTCCTATTCCCTACTCTGCATTACGGATTGGGAACGAGACTTGAACTGTACATTTGGTCCACAACAGAAACAACGCATCCTTCGATTTACATACAAAACATCCATCTGTACAAAAATGCAGGAAACCAACTTTAAATTCTTAACCAGATGGTACAGAACACCTGCGAAGCTACAAAAAATGTTTCCCGCAACTTCAGACCATTGCTGAAGATGTCAGGAGGAACGAGGCACACTACTCCATATTTTTTGGACCTGCTATAAAATAGCACAATTCTAGTCAGAACTCAAAAGTATTGCCCAAAAATTCACGGAACGCCAAATCCCGGATGACCCTGCCTTTTTCCTTCTCCACGTATCAGCTACCCCGGTGAAGTCCTACAAAAAATCCATTATTCGCCATCTCCTTGACGCTGCCAAAGCATGCATCCCTCTTAAGTGGAAATCCCTACAATCTCCGACCATTGGAATGTGGCTCAGGAAAGTAGAGGAAATCAACAAACTGGAAGACCTAGTCCTTTCAGCACGGCACCAACAAGAACGATTAAAAACACTTACAGAATCAAAGATGAGAAGGGGCATGTCATGAATGTGTACAGTAGGTGATTCGGCATCAGGAAGGTCCCAGTGTATACAACTTCCAGCAGAAAATCCAGGGAGACCAACAGATGAACGCTCCAGGCTCATAAAGAACTGGTGAAGCAATCGCACCGTTCTTGGTCAGTGGGAAACAAGGATCCCGGAAATGATATCAGCGGAAGGGGACGACAACCAGCGTGGACCGCAAACAGGAAATAGGTCATCAAAATGGGACGCATTTCGGAACTACTGATTGGTTCCTTCTTCAGCCAATGACAACAAGTTAGTGGAAGCTTAGCTTCTTATAGTCTCTGGGCGGGACTCTGTGCGGGACTCTGGGCGGTAGTAGGGAAGGAAAACGATGCTACAATAGCCAAGGGTCAGCAAATGATTATTGTGATGCATGGGCACAGGGCTCCACAGTGAAACATAAAGACATCACGGGATCCGCAAGACAAGTACAACAAATCATTGCAAGAAAACATATATGGGGAAAAGGCATAAAAACAAAGGACAAATGTAAAGCAGAACACAGTATTCATACCGTGCATTGCTCCTAGATAGCAAATGTCGCTGGGGATAAATATTACATGGGAAATGCTTAAAATTTGATTAATGTAAGCATTATTTAGAATGAATGTGTATATATAAAAATTATTGCACATGAAAAATATATATAAAAAGCACATATATAAAAAGTACATATGCATAAAAATATATATAAAAAAATATATAAAATTATTATTAAAAAATGACAATTATCCAATGGGGGACATACCCAAAAAGGAATATGGGCACTATATGATAAACATACATCTGAAAATGGGAATGTGTAATAAATGAGGTTCTAAAGTATGGCACTAATTTCAAAATCCTTATTTAACCCTCCAGTGGTCAAAACATTTAATAAGAAAATCCAATACATTTCTCTATGGCAAAGTTTGCGGAAACGCTCAGCAGGGGGGAGGTCTCTAGGCATCGCCTCAATAACCCAAACCATTAGACCATCAGTAGATTTGTTATGGTGTTCAAGGTAGTGCCTAGGGACGCTATGAATATCTAGTCCATCAGTAATGAAGCGGTGGTGTTCGCCAAATCGCTTACGTAATGGTCTGATAGTTCGCCCAACATAAAAAAGGCCACAAGGGCATGTCAGACAATACACTACATGGTCAGAGGAGCATGTGTGAAAACCATGACCATGTAGTGTATTGTCTGACATGCCTTGTGACCTTTTTTATGTTGGGCAAACTATCAGACCATTAAGTAAGTGATTTGGCGAACACCGCCACTTCATTACTATAGGTTTTGTGTAAGCTGCCAGTGCAGCTAAATTTAAGCAGGCCTATGCTATAAGCTAGGCCTGTTTGTTTTGATCTGGGGGCAGGGGAGTGGCATGGGTGCATGTGAGGAGCTCTGACCAATCCCCAACTAGGATTGGCAGGAGGAAGGCCTCCTACATATACCCATGGTCAGCCCACTGGGGGAGAAGTTGTCGGCTGGGTGAACTGGATGATGGAGTGTCAGACTGTCATGCCTGAGGGAACCCTTTTTTGGAGGGTGTACCTCAGGCGGGGAGCTCGGGAGCTGGGAGGCAGCCTCTTCTTACACGGCCATGGAATGGTGTCCTGGAACAGGAGCTGGAGGAAACAGTTGGTCAGCATGTCTGGAGTAAAGTCATTCAGGAAGGATCCAGGGCAGGTATTGGTGAGTGGAAAGCACAGTGGAGAGATCTGGAAGAGACATGCCAGGGGAGCTGGATGTAGAGCCAGAGGGAGAGACTGTGGGAGTTTGTGTCAAGTGGCTGCAGCTAAGAGGGTGAGCAGGATTTGCAAGTCGGACTTGCTGGGATCAGTTGTCCCTCTTCATTTATTCTTCTCAAGTAAATCGGTTGCTACCACAGATGGGTACTGCAGGCCCCGGCCTACAAAAGGCCATCAAGTAAATACACTGGGACTTAGTCAGAGTGAGGCCTAGTCATGTTCTGATGGTGTGAAAGGATTACTAAAATTGGACAGTGAAGTAGTGTGCTGGAAGAAGTGTGCTGAGGAAGAAGTGTTCTGAGGTAAAAGTCTGTCAAGTTTAAGGTCAGCCATCTTGTTCTGATGAGAAGTGTGACGCAGTTACTTTATTCTACAATGTACTAATTTATCCTATGGGCATCCCATGTCCCTTTTCCCCAACCAAGTTCAATCCCCTAATAAAAACAACAAAAACAAGCAAGAGACTTTTCATTGACTTATGCCGTGTACACACGATCGATTTTCTCGACGGTGAAAACACCGCCGAGAAAATCGACATGAAAAACGAGGACCGGCTTGGTCCCTTACACACGGCCGGTTTTCATGACATTTTTTCTTTTGGTCGTGAAAAACGACCGTGTGTAGGCTCCCTGGCAGTGCTTCCCTATGAGAAAACTGCAGCGGAAAAAAATGCCGTAAATCACGACGAGAAAAATTAGAGCATGTTCTAACTTTTCTCGTTGTGATTCTTGCCGTTTTTCTCGTCGGGAAAAATGCTGAAAAGCCCACACACGGGCGTTTTTCTCGTCAAAGAGAAAAAATGAAATTTTTCCCGGCGAGAAAAATGGTCGTGTGTACGCAGCATTAGAAGTGGGCCTAATGGATGTCTGGCAGCAGGGTGAAATGTGTGGATGCTGTAACACGTAGCAACCCCGTGGGGCCATCGCTACATATGAAACATGTGCAGCAGGCATAGTCATTTTTGTTCCAAACCTTTAAGAGTGCTGAACTTTCTCCAAAGGGCAATGCATTGGGCCTGATTTATTAAAGAAAATAAACCAGAGCAAACCTTTACAGTACCCTTACATTGCAGGACCACATACACACACGGATGTCTGCTTAAATAATGATCACAATTGTTTAACCTATCTAGCAAGTCATACACTGATGTTTAATGCATTCAGTGCGTGCCTAGTTTTCTGTGGTATTTAAACTTTAAAATAATGTTGCTTTTGTACCTTCTGTTCCTAAAGGTGGAACATGGAATGTGTGAGACAAACTTTTTTTCAGTAAAATAAATTAAAGTGGACAAGAAAAACTAATGTGACCAGCTTGTTAAGAAATGAAATACATATGCTCCAAGCTGAATGTCAAAAGGCCCAGTACACTAAACTGTTGGAGGAGAAAATGCAGCATAGGTAGAAGTAGTTATCACTGGAATCTTTTTCTTGGCTAGTTAAGGGTTTAAAGAACAACATTTTTACTATTTTTTTTATTTGCTTTTATATGGATTTTATTTTACATCTAATTTTTATTTAGTTTCAAGAAAGTAAGTATATGACAGATAATATCCGTAAAAGAAGATATTTGCATTGAATTCTTTATATATGACTGTTGGTTTGTCCTGAACAAAAAATAGAGCAGTTCTAAGAACACGTGTAGTGAAACACTGATCATTATGCATGCAGTCATTTAGAAAGAATCCTACAACGTGGTTGGTTATGTTTCCTTTCTGACACCTGACTTCAAATCAATGACGTGATAAATATGGTCTGTCCTTATGAGCACTTTTCCACAGAACACTGGGAGGTGCTACATTCTCTTATTAAATGCTAGTTAATAGCTTAATTAATATCGTAGAGCAAGAAAGAAATTAAACATATTTGTCAGTGCAATACAAGTTGGAAAATGCTAAAGTAAGCTTATCGGTGTAATCAGACTGTACAAATAATATCAAAATCACATAATCTGCTGAATCTTGGTGTGGCCTCTAGAGAAGTCGGCTGTTTCACTTCTGTTGAACTCTAATGAATCTTCTGGGAACCTACATTTTTCAGTATCTTAAACCACTATGACACCATTCAAAACTGAACACGTTATACAAATGTATTCTTGCCAGCAAGTTATTGGGGTTTATCTGTAGGCAATACATAGTATGACTGATCATTCAAAGACTTTATTTAATATTGAAGTTTATGTCTAGCCAAAACGTTATTTTTTTAGTTTTGTATGCAGTGGGAAAGGGTTAATTTTCAGGTTTTTTATTGCTATCTGAGGTCTAGTTGGGGAGATTTCTTCTTAGTTCCCATTCAGGTAAGAAGATATGGTGCCGACCTGATATCGATACTTGGGAGTAAGCTATGTGTTCTAGGATGTACATATCACTAGTGATGTAGTTACTGGGGTGTGAGCTGTGTGTCCTGGAGGGCAGATCTCACTGGTAGTATGGACACTAAGGACTGAGCTGTGTGCTGGAGTGCAGATCTCAATGTTAGCATGGATACTAAGGAGTGAACTGTGTGTCGTTGAGCACAGATCCCACTGGTAACATGGATACTGAGGAGTGAGCTGTGTGTGCTGGTGTGTAATTCTCACTGGTGGTGTGGACACTAAGGACTGAGCTGTGTGTGCTGGAGTGCAGATCCCAATGTTAGCATGGATACTAAGGAGTGAACTGTGTGTCGTTGAGCACAGATCCCACCGGTAACATGGATACTGTGGAGTGAGCTGCATGTGCTGGTGTGCAGATCTCACTGTTGGCATGGCAAATGAGGAGTGAGCTTTGTGTGGTTGAGCACAGATCCTACAAGTTACATGGGCATTAAGGGGTGAGCTGTGTGTGCTTGGGCACATATCCCAGAGGTTACTTGAATACTGAGGAGGAGCCTCAGTTGGCGTGGATACCATCATGTAGCAAAGTCCCGGGGCCCCTAAAGCCCAATGGTGACCTCCAGAGATAGGGACAGCTGACATCCTTCAGTGTAGGGTGGGTTACAAGGCATGGTGGGTGTGATGCAAGATGAACAGGTGGGCGCCAGACAATTTTTGAATGCAAAGAGATTTGTTGTCTCTTAAACAGAACTGTGGGAGAGAAGATTAGGACCAGGACACCCTTAGGTAGTTGCAATGCTAATTGGCAGACTCAGAGACTTCTATAGGTAGACAGCTATACAGGTGAAAGCTTCCAGCCAGACACCACTTCTGTATAGATAGTACGGCTGTCTCCTATGGCAACAATCTTGTAGCTGTTACTAATGGTAAAGGTATTTAACTATCTGCAACACGAACAGTTCTCCTTACTCCACACTCACTCACTGTGGTTCTTCACTCAACGAGCTCCCAGTCTCTCTCACTAGACTTCAGATCCACTAGCCACTGGATTCCCTGAACTCTTTCACTGTAGCATTCAGTATCTTCCTCAAGTGTCACCCCAGCTTCACTGCTGGGTCCCTGGCTTGGCACTCACAGATACTCCTAAAGCTTCACCCCTGCTGACAGGTTAGGTCCCTGGCTTGGCACTCCACAAGCGTCTGAAGAAAAGATGATCCGCACTCCGGTCGTTGCTCTTAAAAAATTGACGTATTTATTGACAAGCCACAGTAGACAAACGCAAATAGGAAAGGTTGACGCGTTTCAGCCTATAAGGCCTTAGTCATAACCACATTACAGACATGAAACTTGTGAAATAAATAGTAGCTCTGAGGATCACTGGCTCCACCCATTAATCATCTAAATTGACTGCAGGCAATTATCCAAAAGGGGAATCAGCTGCAATGCATGTTGGGTGATCCATGTGTATACCACTACACCCTATAGTGATAATATGTACATGTATGCACGCAGCCATGCATGCACACATACATATAATTAAAACACACCAGGAAATTCAAAAAACATTAAGTACAAAGATAAAAATAATAATCCAGGTATGTAAAAAAAGACACCAGAGGAGGAAAAGAAAGAAAGAGAGGGGAGACTCCAGGGAGAGGCATTCTTATTGTAAGTGCAGGTCCAGATCCCACCTCAGGTTTAACCCCTGAGGCGATCTAGTTTTTAATCTAAAAATCCACCATGCTACTCTCCCCAATAGTCTTCTCTCCCTGTCACCTCCTCTGGGCGAGTGAGACAACCGTTCTATTCCTCTAAAACTGAAAGAGGAAAGATCGCCCTGATGACATTCTCTAAAGTGACGTGTTGCAATCGAAAAATTTCTAGCGTTTGAATTATTTGTGTCACAATAGTGTTCCCCTATACGGGTTCTCAAAGGACGTATGGTGCAGCCTACACATTGAAGGCTGCATGAAATACAGGTGATCAGGTAAATTACGTAGTTTGTGCCACAGTTGATGTATTGCTGTATAGTGAACTCTTCATCTGTAGCTGTGGCAACAAATTTTTTACCCAGATCACACAAATTACAATACCTACAGGTTTTTATATTGCAGGGATAACTTCCAGGATAGGACAGCCAGGTAGGTTGGCATTGTTTGCATGAGAATAGACTAGGTGATAGTGCAGTCCCCAGTGTGGGCGCATGTCGGCTAGAAAAAAGGCAACCTGCTTGCAAAATCCCATTTAAATCTTTGTCTGTATACAATATTGGCAGATTTTTTTTTATTATTCTGACTATTTGATTATATTCTTGGGAAAATGTGGTTACAAATGTAATAGGTTTACCCATTTTTTTTGTTACTAGAATTGTGAGGTTGATGAGGTTTACTCTTATTTTTATTTTTATACTCCCTATTGCTTTTAGGCTTATCTGACAGTAATTCCTCTCTATCCATTTTCAAAACCCTTTCCAGTCCTTGGTATATAACAGATTCGTTATAACCTCAGTCCAACAAGTGCTGATGAATGACCTTACATTTTAGTTCAAAGGTTGGGCTTGTTGAGCAATTGCGTTTGGCTCGAATAAACTCCCCATAAGGGATGGCATTGATGGTGTGGGATGGATGACAACTGGCTGCAAAAAGTGTAGTTTTACCAGAGCATGGTTTCCTATAGGTGCATGTAGAAACATCACCCGTAGTTGGATCACCCTTTAGGGTGATGTCTAAAAAGTTGATACTGGAAACATCATGCTCAATCGAAAAATGTAGATTTAGCTGATTGACATTGAGGAATTTCCAAAATTCGTGTAATCCCATAATGTCACTATCCCACACCATCACAAGGTCATCGATATAGCGACCATACCATACAATCTGCCTGGCAAAAGGGTTGCTGGGAGAGAACAAGACTTGTTCCTCCCACCAACCCATGTAGAGATTCGCTATGGACGGTGAGAATCTAGCACCCATCGATGCCCCACAGCGCTGGACATAATATACGGCATCAAATAAAAAATAATTATGTTTTAATAAAAGCTCAACGCTTAACAAAATAAACTCCTGTAGCTCCTGCGAATAGGAACTGTGGCGTTGAAGATGATATTGGATGGCCTGCAATCCAGCGCTGTGGGGAATCGACGAATAGAGTGCCCTCATGTTCAGGGTAGCCCACACATAGGTGGATGTCCATTTGACAGATGTGATATGGGATAGGACTGTGCTTGTATCCCTGATGTAACCGGGCAGTCTATGTACCAAAGGCTGTAGGTGCCGGTCTACCCATTCTCCCAAACGCTCCAATAAGGAGCCAATTCCATCTACGATTGGTCTTCCCTGTATGGGACAGTCAGATTTATGGATTTTAGGGAGATGATGGAAGACCGGCACCACAGGTTTATCCACATAGAGATACTCAGCAGTTTTGGACGACAGAACTCTCATGTTAAAGCCCAACTGTAAATGTTTTAAAAGAGTAGATTGAAAAACAGTAGTGGGATTATTAGACAGGGGTCGATATGTGTCACTGTCACTGAGCTGTCTGATAGCTTCAGATCTATATTGTTCCCTAGTCCACAAGCGTCACCTGTGCTGTCCCGCTGGGTCCCTGACTTGGCACTTGCTGATGCTTTCCCACTTCTTCACCGTCCCTGGCTAGTGAGAAGTCTACTCTGGTACTGGCCTCAGCTCACTCACTGTGGTCTCTGGTAGCAAGGTGGATGGTCCCTTTGTGGCGTCAGCTTCCCCTCTACCTGTGACCACGACTTGTTCCCTGGCCGGCGGAACCGTTACATCTGGTTGGCCTACAAGCCCGCAGTCCCAACCCTGCACTACTTCTGGATAGGCTCTCAGATAGCCTAGCAGCCAGATGTCCCCAGGATAGGCCTTAGGTTTCTGGCCTAGCAGCCTGGGGCAATACGACACACGTCCACCCAGACAGCCATCCGGGTGGCACAGAACCACGATCACCTGATTCCACCCAAACAAATAGATTCTCCCAGCAGGCCAAGGGACCCTAGAAAAGCCCTGCCCATTGGCTGAGACACCCCATTCATTCCTAATCCATCCTTGCAATACCCTTGTCTTATCTAATGTCACCAGATACCCGGCCATCTAGTGACAGAAGAGAGAAGTGCAGAAATTCCAGAATTAGGATGAAATCAATTGACCTCCTAACAATTGGCCAAGGCAACTATCACTTGGCAAATACATTTAATAGCAACCCTGCCTAAATATCAGGGTGCTACAATCAGATACATGAACAAGGCTGGATCTAGGGGGGTGCTGGGGTGGGCTGCGCCCCCCTAGATTTCAGTGGAACCCCCCTAGGCCACTCTGGACACTGTGTGGGGCTAAGCACTTCTCCTCTTGACCATCCTACTGCGGAATTCCAACACTGCACACAGAGCTTGGGGAAGCAGAATGGCCAGGAGGAGGTTGACTTTGCCCCACACTCTAATGGTGCAGCATCTCCATCATTGCCCCACTGCAGTAATGATCCTCTGTCGCTCCCCTGCAGCTGCCGGTTTCTCATCCTCCCCCTTCCGCTGGCTACAGGTGCTGCTGGGAGGGACATTGGTGTCAGGATGGAGAGAAAGAGGTTGGTACACATGTCATTTTTACCAGCTCTTCAGTACAGAATGTTTACTGTGTTAATTTAGCACAGTAAACATTCTGTACCGATCGCTCCTGTTTTCATTCATCACTGAAGCATAGTAAATTGTTAGTTTGAGAGATGTAGCCGGGAGAGCGGGCTACGGTTATCTGACACTACAGACTTGTTTTCTACCCTCCCACGCTGTTCTGTATCCCCCTAGTCTTGGGCTCGGATTACTTGCATCATACTTCTGAGTCTAGAGGAGAGCATAACAATGTAGGAACTGTAGTCTCCCAAGCAGACATCACTGAACTGCAGCACTATCCATGAACTACACTTTCCAGCAATCCATCTGCTCCAGGGGGAGAATTATGGGTGAGCCTATAAAGTGATCTGCCGGGCAGGCCCACGCTCTTTTGCTTCCCGGGTCCCATTGAGTGTGCACCAGCTCGCCGCTGCATGAGGGGTTTGTGGCCTATCACGCGGTACCCAGACTTGCAGCTCCAGCTCCGGACAGGTCAGACGTCACTTGCTACAGGAGGTACGCCCCAGCAGTAGCACAGATATCAACAGAGTAGGCCGACTCACTGAATCAGCAGACTAGTAAGCCATCTCTTTCTGCCTGCAGTCAGAAGCATTGACGTGGATCATTCTTCAAGAAGTTAATAAAGGTCAACAGGATTGGTGAAACATCACTTTGAACACTGTATTGCTCATCTTTGTGCCACACTTAGGAATTCTTGTTTCGTTGAGCTCCAACTGACAGTGAAGATATTTGCAAGACCTTGCGTTTTAAACACTGTTATTTTGTTGCTCAAAGGGGACACGTCACTAGGACTTACTTTATCTCTCAATAGGATTAAAGGTAAATAGGCCAGCCTGGGGTTTCCCTTTGGCAGTAGTAATATTTACAGTAACTGATAGTCTTCCTGAGGAATCCATTTTCTTATAGTCTGTTAAGCCCTGTACACACGATCGGTTTAACTGATGAAAACCGTCCGATGGATGGTTTTCATCAGACCAACCGATCGTCTATGGCACCCATCGGTCTTTTTTCCATCGGTTGGAAAAACTAGAACTTGTTTTAAAATTTTCCGATGGCTAAAAAACCAATGGGAATTTCCGATCGTCTATGGGCAAGTCCATTGGTTCAAAAACCCACGCATGCTCAGAATGAATTAGGAGACGGGAGCGCTCGTTCTTGTAAAACTAGCGTTCCTAATGGAGAGAGCACATTCGTCATTCTGCAAGTTATTGCTTCGTTTAATGCAGCGCATGTTTTTTTGCTTTCGAACGGTCTTTAAAATGTCATTTTGGCAGCATAACTTTCTCATGAGTTCTGACAAATGTATGTCTTTCTTTTTTCTTGTGATTTGAGGAATAATTATTAAAATTCTTCAAGGCCGACCTCACAAATTCCCCCTTTTTTTTTGGTCTTTCATTTTGTTGTGCATTTTTGGGTGTGTCAATTTCTCAGAACAACATAATATTTTATTTTTCAAAAATCATGGAGGTTGGTGTCCCTTGTTATTAATTACACATTGTATTTATGCAATCTTATTGCTACTTCACAAAAAAAACACATCAGGCATGTAGGTTTGCTGAAATCAAATTTCCCTTTATTTCGGAAATAAACAAAACAAAAAGCGAAGGGCAACTATTCCCAAATTAGCAGAGAATATAAAGTCATTCGATCCCAAATGCAGACCTGACTATGATCAATAATAAAATCAACAACAGCATGAAATCAGGAGCAGCAGCCAAAGACATACATCATCCCAAGCTGTGGTACTCCATCAACCTTCAATTTCTGGATGAGCAGCTCGAGGCCAGGGAATCACCTCCTGCTCTTCCTTGTAGCCTTCCTTCCACGCCTCTCTGCAGCGTTCTCTCCACGGCCCCGTCCACGCACCCTTGCAGGCTGGGCCACTGTGGGTGGTGATGTGGCAGGAGGAGGAGGAGAAGGAGGAGAGGGATTGGGCTGATGTGAGATATAGGTGGCCTCAGTCAGCTGTCCCCTCGCCCCCATGTGTACGGCCATATAGATGAGATGCTCACAGAGGGCCCGTTGTCCCGCCTCCATTCTGAGCAGCTTATCTGCCAGATAGGTGCTAAACCCCTCCGTAGGGTTGAGGGGGGCCCTCATAATGGCAGCAGCCTCCTGAATCATCTTTAGTGACTCCTCCTCCACTTGTGTCATCCGCCGTTGTTTTGGCGGTCTGACGTGGAGGGGAGCCACTTGGGAGACGGTGCTGCCACTAGGCCTGGGGACCTGCTGAGTACCACTGGGCCCTGCCTCCTCCTGCCTGTCACACTCCTGACCCTCTTCCTCCTGGCTTGCCTCATCCTGTTTATAAAATAAAATGAAAAATTATATTATTTGAGGAATCGATCACACACAATTTTGAACTCAGTACTGTTTTTTTTTTGAGGGGGGGGGGATGGGATCCTTTATGGCTAATCAAAACAGTTCAACTCAATATTACTTAGTGGACAATAATTAGCATCAAAAATACTATACCTGGCTGAAGATGCGAAGATCTGGCTCTTCAAGCTCAGGAGGCTCCTCCTCCGCCTCTGCGGGGGTGGAGGGAAGGGTGGAAGGAACGCTGGAGGGAAGGGTGGAAGGAACGCTGGAGGGAAGGGTGGAAGGAAGGGTTGAGGGAAGGCTGGAAATAGATTCCCTGGCCTCGATCTGGTCATCCAGAAATTGGAGATGTCTGTAGTACCACAGCTTGGGCTTTACTACATTGTCGGCTGCTGCTCCTGATCTCTTGGACTGGCGCACTTCCTTGTATTTTTTTTTATAAGAATTGCGCAGGTTGTTGATTTTATTATTGATCATTGTGTAGTCTGCATCTGGGATCGATGGCTTCATATCCTCTGCTAATTTGGTAATAGTTGCCCGTCGTACATCACTTTTGTGATACGCAGGGTGTTTGAGCTCCCACAGGTTGCGCTGTTCCTTATACTTTTCGATAAAAATCAGCATCACCTCCGGCTCTCTTAGTTTATGCATCTATTTGGATCAGCAAGTACAAAAAAAAAAAAGAAAAGGATCAGAATTGTTTCTCCTTAACTTATCACAATATTGCCCTTTACAATCATGACCCATTAATATGCCACTGCAGGCCCGAGTTCCCTTCTTACCTTAGTTCACTTCGTTGGTTCACTTCCGGTCGTCCTTACTCCGCGCATCCCTAATAACTTCTTTCTCCTTTTTATACCCTGCGCATGCGTGTAACTCCGCCCTCGTCGCCCGCCCATGACGGACTTTTTCAGCATTTCCCCGCCCCTTAATGATCGGCGCACAGTGTGAGACGGCGACATGTCGCAGACACAGGTGGCTTCTTTAGTAGAAATTACCGACGAGGAAAGCCCAGAGGCGGAAACATCCCGATCCTGTAAAAAAAGATACAAGGCGACTAATATGTCTTTTTCAGAGATGGCGGAGATGGTGGACATTCTGCGGAGGAAGGATTACTACGGCAAGCATGGCCCATATGACACCCCTAATCTCCGGAAGTCACAAATTATGGACAAAGTGGCGAAGAGTCTCTATAAAAAATATGGGGTCAGGAGATCCAAGGAACAACTCCGTAAAAGGTGGTCTGACCTCAAGATCAGGGAGCCGGAGCAGTATAAGAAGCTTTTAAAAAGCATAGAAAAAAGTAAGTTTATTTTACTGTGTTCTTTCACATTGTAATATGTATTCTTCCATGTTTTGCAACATGTGCTTGGCTTGACTGGGTTCACATGTTTAAATCTCATCTTTTATGTTAAGTGGAGAGTCCACTTATTTGCAAAATGTGTTGACCAAAAACTTGCTGCTCTTCCCCCAAACATGTTTGGCACATATGCACGTAAACTAAATGTGGGCATGCCTCATTTTACTTCAACAATGTTTATCTACACATTGTTGGCTAGATGATGTGTTGTAAGGAAAACTAGAATGTGAATGAAAGGATAATCTGTATTCTGGGTAAAGGAGATGACACTCCAGCAGTTGTGTACTCTTTTTTGTTCTTCATCAAGATACTATACTCTGGGCCACATGACCAAATTTCTTAACGGTGTCACACACAGGTGGTCCAGTGCATACCTTGGTGGTTATCCAAGTGTATTTGTGAGTGTCCTCAAAAATAACATGTTGCTTTGTTGAGTTTGCAAGATCACATATGTTCATGTTGGAACTCAGGGCCAAATATTAATTGTACCCCACTTCAAAACATTGAGAATCCCTTTGCAGGCCTTAAAAAAGTCTGTGTGCTAAAGTATACATTATTTTTTAAATTCCCATAGGGGAGAGGAGACTGGGAGGACACCATGCTCAGGAGATGAGGAACCCAACACCACAGAAACTCCCCGAAGATCCCAAAGCAGACGAAGATCAGCAGGTTCAGGAAGCGGAGGTGGAGGAAGGGGAGGTGGAGGAAGGAGAGGTGGAGCTTATCAGCACAACAGGTCAGTGTCTGTCACCACAACTTCAAGGTAAATACAGATGTAGGCCTGCCTAGTTTAAAAATGTTGGTTTCTTTTTAGGGACTGAACGTGGGGGTGTGTCAGGAAGTCCAAATCCGCCATTCTCGAGTGCCAGCGCCAAAATAATCATTCAGGAAATCATGGAATGCAGTAGCGAAATGGACATTATGAGATAATGTATGATTGTGATTGAGCAAAAATATAAAAACATGATAGATATTTTGGGGAGAATAGTGTGAACCCCCCCTTTTTGTGTGTTTTGTTATGCGTCTGAAATTATCTCTGGGATTTCCACCAGCCCAAATGTGAAGATGCACACACTGACTCAACATGTGCTATCTGCCGTCACAGGATATCTATGTCCCTGTTTTGGGGGTGCAACCTCTTCCTCCCTCCTCAAGTAGGTGAGAGGAAGGGTTTTCACCCCCAAAGCACGTCCATTGATCCCCCATGATGGCAGATAGCACATGTTTACCTTAGCCATGGGATCATGTTGAAGATACCCATTTGAGCCCCAAAAATAAAGTGTGGTTCTTCACATTTGGGATGGATCAGGGGTAACATCACCCCATCTCCTGTTTGTATTTTTCACTGTGTTATTTTCTTACTTTTTTTGAAAAAAAAAATGGCTTTCGACCCATGCATGTTTCTGCAAATAAAGCCGCACCACAAAAAAAAAGGCTAGTATTTCGAAAACAATAAAAAAATGTGGTGCAATCAATAAAAACATTTGGGAAGTCTAAAAAAGGTGTGCCTTGTTCTTTCTATGCTCAAGAGCAGTTCTGAAGATGCAAAAACAGTGTTTTTCCCTCTGAGTTTTGAGGCTATTTACTAAGGACAAATACACTTGGCACTACTAGAACCTGGGAGACACATAAACCCAAAATACAAGAATGACAACACAAGTTTGTAGGAATTCTAATTTTTTGTTTTATTTTAAAAAAGTAAAATCCTCGGTCAGATGTGGTCTGGCATTGCGATGGCCCCCCTACCCGTGAAGTACTCTACGTATTTCTGGCGTACTTCACGGGCACTTTGGGGGGCCAAGCCAGTACGGGCAGTGCTGAGGCCGGTCAGATTAATCAGTTCTAATGGACCGGCCTCAGGCCCAAACGATGAGACATAATTTGTCGCAAATTTGCGTAGAAAATTGTGCAACAAGTAGCAGCAGTAGACAATGTGGTTCAGTTTATAATCCGCCAAATGTATCGCTGTCTGGAACAGGCGGAACTGGCTGGCCATTATCCCGAAGGCATTCTCCACAACTCTCCGGGCTCTGGCCAGCCGGTAATTAAAAACCCTCCTCTCCGGGGTGAGGGTGCGTTGGGGAAACGGCCGCATCAGGTGTGGTCCTAGTCCAAAAGCCTCATCCGCAATGAAAACGAACGGGAGCCCTTCAACGTTCTCTGCATCTGGAGGCAGTGCTAGACCCCCAGCCTGCAGACGGTGAGCGAACTCCGTCTCCGCGAATGATCCGCCATCGGACATCCGGCCGTTCTTCCCCACGTCCACATATAGGAACTCGTACCGTGCCGACACCACCGCCATTAACACTATGCTATTAAAACCTTTATAGTTGAAATAGTATGACCCCGAACGGGGTGGCGGCACTATGTGGACGTGCTTCCCATCAATTGCCCCTCCGCAGTTGGGGAAATCCCACCGCTGGGCAAATTGGGAGGCCACAGTCAGCCATTCCTGTGGTGTGCTAGGGAACTGTGGAGTCAAACAAAAAGAAGACATTAGTACGGTTTATGTTTACAGTGCAAGCAGATTACACACAAAAACATTTGTGACCAACATCATTCTAACATTATTATTTAAGGGAGTTTTTCCTACCAATAAACAAAGGCCCACTTAGCAGATGACTCACCCCCGCTGAGTGGACATTCTAAAATAATCTAAGGGGGGGAGCTAAGGTGATTGTGGGGGATCCAAAAAAACGCTCTACCACTCTCTGCTGAGCTTGATTGAGAACTAATTTTTTTTTAACATCTTTAGGGGGGGGGGGAGGGTTGTCAAACTACGAGGGCTATGACCCCCCAAAAATGAAAAGGAAAATAGAAGGCTAGCTGGGTTTGCGCCCACGATAGCATGCTGGATAGGTTAGTGAAGGGAAATAGGCATGTAGGGCCCAAAAAGGGCTTTACAGGTAAAAAAAGGCATTAGGAAAATGGGGACATTACCAGGCTATTACAAACAGGCATATTTGTGTTAGGAGGAAAAAAAAAGAGAAGATTCAAAAAGAATAAAAACAGATAATGTGAGGTTAAAGGAGCATAATTACCTTCATATAGTCCTTCTGCAGGACCTGAATGATGGCCGAACACGTCTCAGGGATAATGATCCCGAGAGCCTGGGGGGAGATGCCTGTCGTGAACTTGAGGTCCTGCAAGCTTCTCCCAGTCGCCAGGTATCTCAACGTGGCAATAAGCCTCTGCTCGGCAGTGATGGCCTGACGCATCACAGTGTCCTGCCTCGTGATATAGGGGGACAGCAAATCCAACAGACGGCGAAATACGGGGTCCGTCATCCTGAGATAATTCCTGAAATCATCAGGATTATTCTCATGGATTTCCCGCAGCAGAGGCATATGAGAGAATTGGTCCCGCTGGAGCAACCAATTCTTAGTCCATGAACTCCTCCTCACCCTGTTCACAGACTGAACTCGGGTTACAGTGTTAACTGCAACACCAAGCCCAAAGCCAGCACGAGCTCGAGAACGAGAACGCACTTCAAACATGGTTTTAAACCGGTCGGCTGGTCAGAACGCACTCAAACAGAACGCACCGTGGAACAGCAAGGCCTGAAAAGAACGATCTGAAAAACAGTAAACGAACAGCCAAGAAGGCACTGCAAGGCAGTAACGACCTGACTGCACGCACTGAATCACAAATACAAACCCACAAGCACAAACTGAACACCAGGAAACGATCTGCAAAGCACGGAGACTGAAAAGCGCGAATCGGCTCTCACCAAACTTTTACTAACACGCGGTAACACAAAATCAGCAAAAGCAGCCCAAGGGGTGGCGCCATTAGATTTGTTCGGCCCTTTTATAGCGCGTCGTACGTTTTGAACGTGCCGCCGTTTTCTTGCCGTCGTTTTTTTGACTGATGGTGTGTGGCCAAGACTGATGAAAAACAGTTTCATCGGATTTCCGATGGTCAAATCCATCGGACGAAAATCCATAGGTTATCCAATCGTGTGTACAGGGCTTCACTGTGTATATTGATATCCTATATCTGTTATTTCCAATTGTGATTAAACTGCTTTGAGAACTATTTCAACCTGTCCTGGCAGTTTATCAAGGGTTTGGCTGACTTATACAATTTTTAAGTCTTTTCTCTTGATTAGGTAAATCTGAGAGAGCTAAATACTATCTGCATTATGTTGGAGTGTTATTTAAAGGTATACACAACATGTCTGAACCTAGAGTGACTCTGCCCTCAGCCCTTTTCTCTGTCTCGTAAAACAGACATCAGGGTAGTGCCATTGATTTCAATTGAGAAGCAGCAGCTGCACCGACACAGTGTATGTGTGGGACAGATCTCATGGCATGGGTACTGTGGGGTGAGCTGTGTGTGCTTGAGTGCTGATCTTACTTGTGGCATGGATCCTGAAAAGTGAGCTGTGTGTGCTGGAGTGCAGATCTCCCTGGTGGCATGGATACTGGAGAGTGAGCTGTGTTTGCTAGAGTGTAGACCTCCTTGGTGGCAAAGATACCGAGGAGTAAATGGTGTGTAGGGATGAGCCGAACACCCCCCCGGTTTGGTTCGCACCAGAACCTTTGAACGGACCGAAAGTTTGCGCGAAAGTTAGAACCCTATTAAATACAATGGACGCGAACGTTCGAAATCTAAAGTGCTAATTATAACGACTAATATGCATGTTATTGTTCTAAAAAGGGTTTGGGGCCCGGGTTCTGCCCCAGGGGACATGTATCAATGCAAAACGAAGTTTTAAAAACGGCCGTTTTTCGGGAGCAGTCATTTTAATGATGCATAAAGTGAAAAAAAAAAGTGAAATATTCCTTTAAATATCGTACCTGGGGGGTGTGTAAAGTATGCCTGTGAAGTGGCATGTGTTTCCCGTGTTTAGAACTGTCCCTGCACAAAATGACATTTGTAAAGGAAAAAAAGCCATTTAAAACTGCTTGCGGCTTTAACGTAATGTCTGGTCCCGGTAATATGGATGAAAATCTTTGAGAAAAATGGCATGGCTACCCCATCACCCCCCCCCTACCCCAGCCCATTACCAGCCCCTTTGGGTCTTGTATGGATATTAAGGGGAACCCCGCACCCAAAATAAAAAAAGGCCCTATATACTCTGAACAGCAGTATACAGGCGGTGCAAACAAGACAGGGACTGTAGGTTTGTTCTTAAGTAGAATCTGTTTGTAATTTTGAACAGGTACATTGTTTAAGTGTAGCTCCAGCCAAAAAATCTATTTTTAAGGTTTTTGGAAAACATAGGGAAGGGTTATCACCCCTGTAACATTTGTTTTGCTGTCTGTGCACCTGTTCAGAACATTTCACCTTACTTTCCGTCCCAATGACAAATGTTTTTGAAAATATGGGGTTTTTATTGAAACAAGGATTGGTGATAAAGCATCAGTAGAGAGGAGACACCTTTTTCCCATATTAACTCTTACAGGAGAGAATTTCCCTTCCTAGGGGTAGATTTCCTCTCACTTCCTGTTGTCTCCTTCCGTTTCCAAGTAGGAGTCGTTTGTAAGTTGGATGTTTGAAAGTAAGGGCCTGCCGTATATACTCTGCTGAAATTTGCCCCTTACATGTTGGTGTTGCCACAACACTGTGAGCCCTCACAGTTACTCTTGGTGGGCGCTGGAACGCCCTGCTGTGAACTATTATATCAGGAATTGTAATTACATGCCATTGTTGAACAGTGGTAGGAAAAATTGGGCCTTTGGTGGTAGTACTGGTGCTACAACACTGTCAGCCCTCACAGTTACTCTTGGTGGGCGCATGAATGGGCCCTACTGTAAATTACTAGATCAAGAATTGTAATTGCATGCCCCTGTTGAAGAGGGGCAGAAAAATTGGGCCTTTGGTGGTGGTGGTGGTGGTGGTGTTGCCACAACACTGTAAGCCCTCACAGTTACTCTTGGTGGGCGCAGGAATGGGCCCTGCTGTGAATTATTAGATCAAGAATTGTAATTACAAGCCCCTGTTGAACAGGGGCAGAAAAATTGGGCCTTAGGCACTGGTGCCACAACACTGCAACCCCTCATAAATACTGTACTTGGAGCACAGCAATGAGCCCTGTTGCAAAGTATTGCATCAAAAATTGTAATTACACGCCCCTGTTAAACAGGGGCTGAAAAATTGGGCCTTAGGCACTGGTGCCACAATACTGCAACCTCTCACAGATACTGTATTTGGAGCACAGCAATGAGCCCTGTTGCAAAGTATTGCGTCAAAAATTGTAATTACACGCCCCTGTTAAACAGGGGCTGAAAAATTGGACCTTAGGCACTGGTGCTGGTGCCATGACACTGCAACCTCTCCCAGATACTCTAGTTGGAGTGCAGGAATGAGCCATGCTGCAAAGCATTGCATAAAAAAATGCAATTACATGCCCCTGTTAAACAGGGGCTGAAAAATTGGGCCTTAGCCACTGGTGGCGGCACCCAGAAACAAAAATGTTCTTCCAAGCTATCATCATGAATCGGATCATTGAGGAGGAGGAGGATAGTCAGTCAACATAACAAGACAGTCACTCAGCATCAGCATAGGCAGTCTTGAAGGGATGTGACATTTCAAAATAAATTATTCTGTTATATCAGCTTCAGGTGCTTGGTAGCTGGTGGTAATCCAAGACTGGTTCATCTTTATGAAGGTCAGTCGATCAACCGAGTCGGTGGACAGGCGCACCCTGTGATCCGTGACAAAGCCTGCAGCAGCACTGAATGTGCGTTCCGAAAGAACGCTGGATGTAGGACAGGCCAGTAGCTCAATTTCATACTGTGCAAGCTCTGGCTAGTGATAGATCCTCAAGACCCAGTAAGCCAGAGGATTTTCGGTGGGAAAGGTTTCCAAGTCTGACCTTGCCCCTAGGTAATCCTGCACCATGTATATCAGACGCTGGCGATGGTTGCTGGAACCGATCATACCTTGGGGCTGCGGACTAAAAAATTGTCTGAACGCATCGGTCAGACGGCCACCTTCTCCACCGCTCCTTCTGCTACTGACCGATGCCCCAGCAACTCGTTGTCCAGGACCAGGAGTTTGTAACCTCCCAGTCTCTGGGAACGCAGTGCACAGACCTTTCTGCAAGGCCTCCCGGAATTGTCTCATCCTCTGCTCCCTCTGCGACGGCAAGATAAGGTCCGCAACCTTACCCTTGTACCGTGGGTCGAGGAGAGTGGCCAGCCAGTAATTGTCCCTCTCCTTGATCCGAAGAATACGAGGATCTTTCCGCAGACTTTGCAGGATCAGGGAGGCCATGCAGCGTAGGTTAGCTGAGGCATTCGGTCCGGAGTCCTCTGGGTCACTAAGGACGACATGATCCGCAGCCACCTCCTCCCAGCCACGTACAAGTCCACGGGTTTGTTGGAACTGTAAATCATCCCTAAAAGACTGCTGCTGTTGATGCTGAGTGCCATGCTCCACCTCCATGCTCACACAATCCTCCTCCTCCTCCTCCTCCTCCTCCTCTTCCTGTGTAATGGGTGGGACAGAAGGAACACTGTCTGGGTAAAGGGGGCCTTGAGAGGCAAGAAAGTCCTCCTCTTCCTGCCTCTGTTCTGCCTCAAGTGCCCTGTTTATTATTCCACGCAGCGTATGCTCCAACAGGTGTACAAGGGGTACAGTGTCACTGATGCATGCACTGTCACTGCTCACCATCCTCGTGGCCTCCTCAAATGGTGCCAGGACATTGCATGCATCCCTGATCATGCCCCACTGGCGTGGTGAAAAAAACCCGAGCTCCCCTGACCCTGTCCTGGTGCCGTAGTCGCACAGGTACTCATTGATGGCCCTCTGCTGTGTGTGCAGCCGCTGCAGCATGGCCAACGTTGAGTTCCACATGGTGGGCATGTCACATATAAGGTGGTTCTTGGGCAGGTTCAACTCCTTTTGCAGCTCAGCCAGCCGAGCACTGGCATTATATGATCTGCGGAAATGCACACAGACTTTCCTGGCCTGCCTCAGGACATCCTGTAAGCCCGGGTACCTGCCCAAGAACCGCTGCACCACCAGGTTAAGGACGTGAGCCACACAGGGCACATAGGTCAGTTGTCCCTGTCAGAGGGCGGAGAGGAGGTTGGTGCCATTGTCGCAAACCACCATTCCTGGCTTAAGCTGGCGTGGCGTCAACCACCTCTCGGCCTGCCACTGCAGAGCTGACAGAACCTCTGCCCCAGTGTGGCTCCTGTCCCCCAAACACACCAAGCACGGCATGGCATCTTTTTGCCTGCGTACTTGCGTAGCCCCTTGAACGCCTACAGAGCACCGCTGGTTCCGAGGACAAATCACAGGAAGAGGCCATGGAGGAAGAAGAAGAGGAGGGGGTGGAGGAGAGAGGTGTGTCACAACTAGTAGTAGCATTTTGGAGGCGTGGCAACGAAACAACCTCCAACACTACTGCACCTTGTCCTGCATACTTCCCAGCTGCCAAAAGAGTGACCCAATGGGCCGTGAAAGAAAGGTAACGTCCCTGTCCATGCCTGCTGGACCATGAGTCAGTGGTAATATGCACCTTACCGCTGACCGCCCTGTCCAGCGAGGCATGGACATTGCCTTCCACATGCCGGTAGAGAGCCGGAATCGTGAGAAAAAGTGGCGTTTGGGAAACTGCCACCGAGGAACCGCACATTGCACAAACTCACGGAAGGGGGCCGAGTCTACCAACTGAAAAGGCAGCAGTTGAAGTGCTAGCAATTTAGCTAAGCTAGCATTCAAAGGCTGGGCATGTGGATGGCTGGGAGTGAACTTATTTCGATGGTCCAGCAGCTGGGGCAGAGAAATTTGCCTGCTACAATCGGACGTCGGTGTACTGCTAGCAGAGTGCCCGCAAGTACTTGGCTGTGACACACCTAATCCTACACCTTCATTCCTCTCAGTGCAGGTTTCAGAGAGGACTGAAGGTACAGTGCGGTTGGAGACCCCAGCTGATGAGGAGCAAGGAGAGGTCCGCTTTGTTCTTTGGTGTGGGTCTTTAAGGTACGCTTGCCAACGAGCTGCATGGCAGGTCAACATATGTCTGGTCAAGCATGTGGTGCCCAAGCGGCTGATGTTTTGGCCACGCGAGATACACTTGAGACATATGTTGCAAACAGCAGCGGTGCTATCTGATGCACTCGACTCAAAAAAGGCACCACACCAAAGAACTTTTGGAATAACGGGCAGAGGCAGCGCCCTGCACAGGCGGAGCTCTGCGGTGTGATTCAGTCGGTGTGCTGCCCTTACGCTGGCCCCCGGAGGGCATCCTGCCTCGTTGGAGATGTGCCTCCTCCTCATCCTCCTCCTCTCTCCTATCAGGCACCCTCGTGGAGTCAGTGACCTCATCATCCCCTCCCTCCTCATCACTGGAGCCAATCTGGCAGTATGCTGCAGCTGCTGGAACATGACTGCCAGATTGCTGTCCTTCTTGAGCATCCCCTCTCTCTGCTTTCACACTACTGCCTTCCTCTAGCTGGGTATCATCTTCAGACCCTTTGAAACGCTGGGTATCCTTTTGGAGCATGTACCCAACACTGTGCTCAAACAGTTCGGGGGACTCCTCAGGAGGACACGGTGGGTCTAGGAAAGGAGTGACTGATGATGACATTGATACGAGGGAAGAGGACGCTTTGGCAGCTGGATGAGGAGGATGAGGAGGGCTTGGTCATCCACTCTACCAAGTCTTCGGCATGATGCGGCTCAACACGTCCAGCTGCCAAAAATAAGGACAAGCATGTCCCATGGCCACACGCTGATGACGATGCACCGCGTCCACGACCAGCACTGTTGTCTCTAGACACAGAGCCTGCTTGCCCTCTTTTATTGGCTCGTGACTGTCTGCCTCTCCTTGTTGGCCTTCCAGACATAGTAATGGCCTGCAGGGAGATGGGAAAACCAGCAATTGGGTAGTGTATATTGTGCTGGAGGCACACAACACCCACTAACTCCAGCAGATGCCTTTATTAGAGAACAGCAATGACGGGTATATACAGGTGTATACTGTACTAGGGCACACAACACCCACTAACTCCAGCAGATGCCTTTATTAGAGAACAGCAATGACGGGTATATACAGGTGTATACTGTACTAGGGCACACAACACCCACTAACTCCAGCAGATGCCTTTATTAGAGAACAGCAATGACGGGTATATACAGGTGTATACTGTACTAGGGCACACAACACCCACTAACTCCAGCAGATGCCTTTATTAGAGAACAGCAATGTAGGGTATATACAGGTGTATACTGTACTAGGGCACACAACACCCACTAACTCCAGCAGATGCCTTTATTAGAGAACAGCAATGACGGGTATATACAGGTGTATACTGTACTAGGGCACACAACACCCACGAACTCCAGCAGATGCCTTTATTAGAGAACAGCAATGATGGGTATATACATGTGTATACTGTACTAGGGCACACAACACCCACTAACTCCAGCAGATGCCTTTATTAGAGAACAGCAATGACGGGTATATACAGGTGTATACTGTACTAGGGCACACAACACCCACTAACTCCAGCAGATGCCTTTATTAGAGAACAGCAATGACGGGTATATACAGGTGTATACTGTACTAGGGCACACAACACCCACGAACTCCAGCAGATGCCTTTGTTAGAGAACAGCAATGACAGGTATATACAGGTGTATACTGTACTAGGGCACACAACACCCACTAACTCCTGCAGATGCCTGTATTAGAGAACAGCAATGACGGGTATATACAGGTGTATACTGTGCTAGGGCACACAACACCCACTAACTCCTGCAGATGCCTGTATTAGAGAACAGCAATGATGGGTATATACAGGTGTATACTGTACTAGGGCACACAACACCCACTAACTCCTGCAGATGCCTGTATTAGAGAACAGCAATGACGGGTATATACAGGTGTATACTGTACTAGGGCACACAACACCCACTAACTCCTGCAGATGCCTGTATTAGAGAACAGCAATGACGGGTATATACAGGTGTATACTGTGCTAGGGCACACAACACCCACGAACTCCTGCAGATGCCTTTATTAGAGAACAGCAATGACGGGTATATACAGGTGTATACTGTACTAGGGCACACAACACCCACTAACTCCTGCAGATGCCTGTATTAGAGAACAGCAATGATGGGTATATACAGGTGTATACTGTACTAGGGCACACAACACCCACTAACTCCAGCAGATGCCTGCATTAGAGAACAGCAATGATGGGTATATACAGGTGTATACTGTACTAGGGCACACAACACCCACTAACTCCTGCAGATGCCTGCATTAGAGAACAGCAATGACGGGTATATACAGGTGTATACTGTACTAGGGCACACAACACCCACTAACTCCAGCAGATGCCTTTATTAGAGAACAGCAATGACGGGTCTATACAGGTGTATACTATACTAGGGCACACAACACCCACTAACTCCTGCAGATGCCTGTATTAGAGAACAGCAATGACGGGTATATACAGGTGTATACTGTACTAGGGCACACAACAGCCACTAACTCCAGGAGATGCCTTTATTAGAGAACAGCAATGACGGGTATATACAGGTGTATACTGTACTAGGGCACACAACAGCCACTAACTCCAGCAGATGCCTTTATTAGAGAACAGCATTGACGGGTATATACAGGTGTATACTGTACTAGGGCACACAACACCCGCTAACTGCTGCAAATGCCTGAGAAAAGAACACACTGTCCCTGCCTGCCTATCTAGCTTAGAGAACAGCAATGACGGGTATATACAGGTGTATACTGTGCTGGGGCACACAACACCCACTAACTGCTGCAGATGCCTGAGAAAAGAACACACTGTACCTGCCTGCCTATCTAGCTTAGAGAACAGCAATGAACAGCAACTCCTGCAGATGCCTGAGAAAAGAACACACTGTCCCTGCCTGCCTATCTGCTTAGAGAACAGCAATGAACAGCAACTCCTGCAGAAGCCTGAGAAAAGAACACACTGTCCCTGCCTGCCTATCTAGCTTAGAGAACAGCAATGAACAGCAACTCCTGCAGATGCCTGAGAAAAGAACACAACGTAGAACACACTGTCCCTGCCTATGTAGCTCTTTCCCTGCACGCCGTAAAACACTACACAAGGCGGCCGCGCTGGCGGCCTTTTATAGTGTGGGGCGTGTACTAAACCCCCTGAGCTATGATTGGCCACAGGCATCCTGCCTGTGGCCAATTATGGCTCTCCTCGCTGCCGGCGCTGTGATTGGCCAAGCATGCGGGGTCACAGTGCATGCTTGGCCAATCACAGCGCCGGGATTGCACTGCGATGGCGCAGTGTATTGTGGGACGTTCGCGTCACTCGAATTTGGCGCGAACGGCCCATAACGTTCGATCTTCGCCGAACAATCGAACAGCCGATGTTCGAGTCGAACGTGTGTTCGACTCGAACACTAAGCTCATCCCTAATGGTGTGTGCTAAAGTGCAGATCTCACTTGTGGCATGAATAATGAGAAGTAAGCTGTGTGTCCTGGAGTGCAGATTTTACTTGTGGCATGGATCCTGAGAAGTGAGCTTTGTGTGCTGGAGTGCAGAGCTCTCACTGGTGGTATGGATACTGAAGAGTGATCTGTGTGCTTGAGTGCAGACCCCACAGATTACATGGATACAGAGGAGTGAGCTGTGTGCCTGTAGTGCAGATCTCGCTCGTGGCATGAATACTGAGGAGTGAGCTGTGTGTGCTCGAGTACAGACCATTCGGGTTACTCCTGGAGTGTACAGTATAGGGGGTGTAACGGCACCCCAAGTATGAAAGGGATTAAAGCCGTTTAGGATATTCCATTCCCGAACACCAAGTCTGCGACCAACACTCCAGTCAGGCGAACAAGACCCATAGGAATAAATATCCCTCAATAACGAGACGAAGCTCTGTCTTGAGGTTTTAAGCAGGAGTGACAAACTTTATTGAAAAGACCACAAGTTTTATACACAGTTAAAAGAGGAGGTGCATCATATTACTCTGGAATTACACCTGTGACCAGACCTAATTAACATGCTAATTACCTAATTCCTCTTAGCAGCCTGGCTCAGAGACATTTAGGCTAGACTTGCTGCCTTGTAGCTCATAAGACACAATCAACATTATCACAAATCAACACAGAACTCCCTCCCAAAATAGCAGAGTTAATTACCACAAGCCACAATGAAAAGACCCTTAGAAGCTATCCTAGAACCATTTACATTACAACAGACAGGTGGCTGGGGGTGAGAACATTAGCATCTAACAGTATGTGTCCCAACCGTATGAATGAGGCACTCTTTCTAATATGGCATATATCCTGGGAGATATTGTGGATAAATATCACTGTCCCATTCCAAGTAATCCAAGACATATTCTTAATGTCGATCTGAAGTAAGGGTATCCCATACTTTCTAAGGGATTCTGGGTTCCCTGGGCCCTCCCGTTACACGGGGTTATTTATTAAAGGAAAATCCACTTTGCACTGCAAGTGCTGGAAAGTGAGCTGTGTGTACTGAAGATCTCACTGGTGGTGAGATTGGCACATAGCTAAATTTACAGGAGGAGGAAGATTATTGAAATAGTGGAACAAAATGTTACAATCCTATAGATCCTTTTTATATATACTGTAGAATAGTAATTATGGACTTCTGTTTTACTTATTAACTGACCTGTCTTAGTGGCGTCCACACACCCTATTTCTTGTGCTGGCATCACAGGAACAGAAAAATCTTCCCAATGAAATCACAGACAGACAGAAAAAAAAACTTTACAGAAGTATTTTCTCATCATAAATCTTTTCAAAAACAAAAATGGGACATTAGGCTAGGTTCACATTTCTGAGACCTGTGTTCTGTGAGATTGTGGCCTATTCATTGCAATGGGCTGTCCTACCTGCATAAACACAGGGAAAAAAGTCCATGCCCCTTTTTTTAAAACTGCGTTGCACGGAATCTGTGGCACCATGCGATTTGGTTTGTGCAAAAACATGCCATGTTTTCCGCTGCATAGGGATGCCTTTAAGAATGGAACCTCTGCATATCTGCTAAAGAGCATCGTGTTTAACCTGCAGGTCTGGAACGTGCACAATTTTGTGAGTATTCCCAGCCCACACAAATGTGAACCTAGCTATAGGCTTTTAACTTGTTGAACTCGACTCGTTACAGAAATCACTTATGAGCCCTGGCACCACAGTGATGTAACTTAGATAAAGCATTCTCCAGAGCTTCTTCCATCCTTTAGAACTCCCTACCACAATCCGTCCGTCTGTCTCCTAATCTATCTATCTTTAGACGATCCCTGAAAAGCTCTTCTCTTTAACCAATTCAATGCCAGGCACTTACAACCCCTTCCTGCCCAAGCCAATTTTCAGCTTTCTGCGCTGTTGCTGTTTAACCACTTAACGACCGCTCACTGTATATATACGTCGGCAAAATGGCACGGACAGGCACAATCACGTACCTGTACGTGCCGGCCTTCGTATGGGTGGGGTATCCGATCGGACCCCCCTCCGGTACAGTGAAAGGTCGGCTCACATAGACCGGAGCGCCGTGGAGAGAAGACATCAAGTAAGTGCACAAACAGTACACAAACAGTACACTGACACGTAGGTACACATAGGCACACGATCGCCCCCCAGTCACCCCCAGATCACCCCCCAGATCACCCCCCAGCCCCCAGTCACAGTGTCACTGATTGCAGTGATCATTTATTTACTGATCACTGCAAACAGTGACATTTGTAACTGTAAAAGTGTCAGGGCAGTTAGTTTTAGGTCCAGGGTAGCCCCCTAACCCCCCCTAATAAAGGTTTAACCCCTTGCTCGCCCCCCAGGTAACCCTTTCACCCCCTAGCACCACTGTCACTAAGCGATCTTTTTTCTGAGTATTAGTTTCGGTGGTGCCGCTAGGTAGTCAGTTATTTTTTTAGGTTCGTCACCAGGTTTTTATAGCGTCAGGTACCCCCATATATTACCTAATAAAGGTTTAACCCCTTGATCACCCCCCAGGTAACCCTTTCACCCCCTTTTGCTAGTGTCACTAAGCGATAGTTTTTCTGATCGCTGTATTAGTTATGCTGGTGCCGCTAGGTAGTCAGTTATTTTTTTAGGTTCGCCGCCAGGTTTTTATAGCGTCAGGTACCCCCAAATATTTCCTAATAAAGGTTTAACCCCTTGAACGCCCCCCAGGTAACCCTTTCATCCGCTTTTGCCAGTGTCACTAAGCGATCGTTTTTCTGATCGCTGTATTAATTATGCTGGTGCCGCTAGGTAGTCAGTTACTTTTTTAGGTTCGCCGCAAGGTTTTTATAGTGTCAGGTACCCCCATATATTATCTAATAAAGGTTTAACCCCTTGATCGCCCCCCAGGTAACCCTTTCATCCCCTTTTGCCAGTGTCACCAAGCGATAGTTTTTCTGTTCGCTGTATTAGCTATGCTGGTGCCGCTAGGTAGTCAGTTATTTTTTTAGGTTTGCCGCCAGGTTTTTATAGCGTCAGGTACCCCCATATATTATCTAATAAAGGTTTTAACCCCCTGATTGCCCCTAGAGTTAACCCTTTCACCAGTGATCACTGTATAAGTGTCACTGATGACACTGGTTAGCCAGTTAGTTATTTCGTTATTTAGGTTCCCCGTCAGGTTTTTATATAGCGTCAGGTACCCCCATATATTACCTAATAAAGGTTTTAACCCCCTGATTGCCCCTAGTTAACCCTTTCACCAGTGATTACCGTATAAGTGTTACAGGTGACGCTGGTTAGTTTGTTTGCTTTTTATAGTGTCAGGGCACCCGCCGTATATAACCCAATAAAGGTTTAACCCCCTGATCTCCCGGTGGGTGATATCAATTAGGTTTTAGCGTCAGAGAGGGTCTGCGTCACACCCCAGGCAGCGTCAGGTTAGTGCCAGTAGCGCTAACACCCACGCGTGAAGCATACACCCCCCTTAGTGGTATAGTATCTGAACAGATCAATATCTGATCTGATCAGATCTATACTAGCGTCCCCAGCAGCTTAGGGTTCCCAAAAACGCAGTGTTAGCGGGATCAGCCCAGATACCTGCTAGCACCTGCATTTTGCCCCTCCGTCCAGCCCAGGCCACCCAAGAGCAGTATCGATCGATCACTGTCACTTACAAAAAACAACACACATAACTGCAGCGTTCGCAGAGACAGGCCTGATCCCTGCGACTCCAGTGCTGTAGGAGGTGATTTCACCACCACAGTTAAAAAAAGAGCATATATGCCGAAGCATGGGGGCAGCAGGGGCGGAGGAGCGATTTTGCTCCTAATGCCGCATACATATGGTCGAAATTCCGATGGAGGCTTGCCCGTGGAAAAGTCAGACTGTGTGTACGTGGCATAACTTTTGCGGGAGGATGCCCCCATGCTTCGGCATATATAAATGGTGCATGTATGCCCATCATTAGAAGTGGGTGAATGAAGGGAGGTATTCTAATGGTGGGCATACCCACCGATCAATCTCTTTTTTTCGTTCAGCCAACAGGCTGCATGAAAAAACAGATTGCAATACATGTCCAACAAGGACCAGCAACGTACTGGTATGTTGCTGGACTTTGAATGGTTATACCAGAATGATGCCTGCGGGTTTAGGTATCATCTTGGTATCATTCTTTTCAGCCAGCAGCCGGCTTTCATGTAAAAGCAATCCTAGCGGCTAATTAGCCTCTGGACTGCTTTTACAAGCAGTGGGAGGGAATGTCCCCACCCGGATATAAAAAGCACCATTGGGAAAATGGGAAAGCATTTTATCACACCGATCTTGGTGTGGTCAGATGCTTTGAGGGCAGAGGAAAGATCTAGGGTCTAATAGACTCCAGTTTAAAAAAAAAAGAGTATCTGTCCCTACCTATTGCTATCATAGGGGATATTTACATTCCCTGAGATAACAATAAAAATTATAAAAAAATAAAAAATATGGAAGGAACAGTTTAAAAATAAAATAAAAAAGCAAAATTAATAATAATAAAAAAAAAGCATCCCTGTCCCGCCCTGCTCTTGTGCAAAGGCGAACGCAAGCGTCGGTCTGGCGTCATATGTAAACAGCAATTGCATCATGCATGTGAGGTATCACTGTGAAGGTCAGATCGAGGGCAGTAATTTTAGGAGTAGACCCCCTCTGTAAATCTAATGTAGTAACCTGTAAAGGCTTTTAAAAATGTATGTAGTTTGTCGCCACTGTGCGTTTGTGCGAAATTTTAAAGCATGTGCTGTTTGGTATCCATGTACTCGGCCTAAGATCATCTTTTTTATTTCATCAAACATTTCGGCAATATAGTGTGTTTTAGTGCATTATAATTAAAAAAAGTTTATTTTTTCCCCAAAAATTGCGATTGAAAAATCGCTGCGCAAATACTGTGTGGAAAAAAAATGCAACACCCACCATTTTAATCTGTAGGGCCTTTGCTTTAAAAAAAAATATATAATGTTTGGGGGTTCAACGTAATTTTCTTACAAAAAAAAAATGTTGTCATGTAAACAAAAAGTGTCAGAAAGGGCTTTGTCTTCAAGTGGTTAGAAGAGTGGATGACGTGTGACATAAGCTTCCTACTGTTGTGTATAAAATGCCAGGACAGTTCAAAACCCCCCCAAATGACCCAATTTTGGAAAGTAGACACCCCAAGCTATTTGCTGAGAGGCATGTCGAGTCCATGGAATATTTTATATGTTGACACAAGTTGCGGAAAATATATATATATTTTTTTGTTTGCACAAAGTTGTCACTAAATGATATATTGCTCAAACATGCCATGGGCATATGTGGAATTACACCTCAAAATACATTCTGTTGCTTCTCCTGAGTACGGGGATACCACATGTGTGAGACTTTTTGGGAGCCTAGCCGCGTACAGGACCCCAAAAACCAAGCACCGCCTTTAGGCTTTCTAAGGGTGTAAATTTTTGATTTCACTCCTCACTGCCTATCACAGTTTCAGAGGCCATGGAATGCCCAGATGGCACAACCCCCCCCCCCCAAATGACCCCATTTTGGAAAGTAGACACCCCAAGCTATTTGCTGAGAGGTATGGTGAGTATTTAGCAGATCTCGCTTTTTGTCACAAAGTTTTGAAAATTGAAAAAAGAAAAAAAATATATATTTTCTTTCTTCATTTTCAAAAACAAATGAGAGCTGTAAAATACTCACCATGCCTCTCAGCAAAAAGCTTGGGGTGTCTACTTTCCAAAATGGTATCATTTGGGGGGGGGGGGGGGGTTGTGCTATTTTGGCATTTTATGGCCTTCGAAACTGTGATAGGTAGTGAGGAGTGAAATCAAAAATTTGCGCCCTTAGAAATCCTGAAGGCGGTGCTTGGTTTTCGGGGTCCCGTACGCGGCTAGGCTCCTAAAAAGTCCCACACATGTGGTATCCCCGTACTCAGGAGAAGCAGCAAAATGTATTTTGGGGGGCAATTCCACATATAACAATGGCATGTGTGAGCAATATATCATTTAGTGACAACTTTTTGTAATTTTTTTTTTCGTCATTATTCAATCACTTGGGACAAAAAAAAAATATTCAATGGGCTCAACATGCCTCTCAGCAATTTCCTTGGGGTGTCTACTTTCCAAAATGGGGTCATTTGGGGGGGGGGGTTGTACTGCCCTGCCATTTTAGCACCTCAAGAAATTAGATAGGCAGTCATAAATTAAAAGCTGTGTAAATTCCAGAAAATGTACCGTAGTTTGTAGACGCTATAACTTTTGCGCAAACCAATAAATATACGCTTATTGACATTTTTTTTACTAAAGACATGTGGCTGAATACATTTTGGCCTAAATGTATGACTAAAATGGAGTTTTTTGTTTCAAAATTTTCGGTCTTTTACCGTTTATATCGCAAAAAAAAAAATCGCAGAGGCAATCAAATACCATTAAAAGAAAGCTCTATTTGTGGGAAGAAAAGGACGCAAATTTCATTTGGGTACAACATTGCATGTCCGCACAATTTCCAGTTAAAGCAGCGCAGCGCCAAATTGTAAAATCGGCTCTGGTCTTTATGCTGCGTATTGGTCCGGGGCTTAAGTGGTTAAATGACAATTGCGCGGTCATGCTACACTGTAAACAAACAGAATTTTTATCATTTTGTTCCCACAAATAGAGCTTTCTTTGGTGGTATTTGATCATCTCTGCGGTTTTTATTTTTGCTAAACAAATGAAAAAAGAACGAAAATTTTTATAAAAAAAAAAAAAAAAAAAAAAAAAGGTTTTTTTTTGTTTCTGTTATAAAATTTTGTAAATAAGTACGTTTTCTCCTTCACTGATGGGCACTGATAAGGCAGCACTGACGATGGGCACTGATATGCGGCACTGATGGGCACTGGTAGGCAGCACTAATGGGTGGCACTGATATGCAGCACTGATGGGCATTGATAGGCAGCACTGATGGGCACTCATGGGTGGCACTGGTGGACACTGATGGGCACTGATAGGCGACACTTATGAGCACTGATAGGTGGCAATTATGGGTACTTATGGGTGGCACTGATAGGCGGCATTGATAGGTGGCACTGCTGAGCACTGATGGGCACTGTTACGTGGCATTGATGGGTACTGATATGCAGCACTGATAGATGGCACTGATAGGCATCCCTGGTAGTACTGGCACTGGTAGGCATTGGGGATGGGCACTGATTGGCAGCTGCCTAGGCATTGATTGGCAGCTGCCTGGGCACAGATTGGCATTTCCTTGGTGATCTAGGGGGCATACCTGATGGTCCAGTGTGATGGGCATCCCTGGTGGTCCCGGCGGCATCCTGGAGGTCCTGGGTGGGCATCCGAGGTGGGGCTGCGCTGATAAAGAATCAGCACAGACCACCCCTGTCAGGAGAGCAGCCCATCGGCTCTCCTCTACTCGCGTCTGTCAGACGCCAGTGAGGAAAAGCCAATCAACGGCTCTTCCTGTTTACATTGTGAGGGTCTTTACCGAGATCGGTGTAGCGGTATTTCAGACTGACAAGCCGCACCACCAATCGCTGCGATGCGCGGTGGCTGTTATCCTACTGGACGTCATATGACGTCCAGTCAGGATAACTGAACCACCGCCCGGCTGCATTCTGCTATAGGCCGAGCGGGAAGTGGTTAACCACTTCAGTTCCGGAAGGTTTTACCCCCTTCCTGACCAGGCCATTCTTTGCAATACTGCACTGCACTGCTTTAACTGACAATTGCGCGGTCGGGCAACGTTGTACCCAAATTATTTGATCACCTCTGCGGTTTTTATTTTTTGCGCTATAAACAAAAAAAGACCGTCAATTTTGAGAAAAAAACAATATTTTTTTACTTTCTGCTTTAAAACATATCTGATCAAAAATGTAAATTAATTACATTTCTTCATCAATTTAAGCCAATATGTATTCTGCTATGTGTTTTTGCAAAAAAAAAATCCCATTAAGCGTATATTGATTGGTTTGCGCAAAAGTTACAGCGTCTACCAACTATGGGATAGATTTATGGACTTTTAATTTTTTTTTTATTGTTTTTATTGTTTTTACTGGTAATGGCAGCGATCAGCGATTTTTAGCGGGACTGTGACACTAAGTGACACTTTTCGGGGACCAGTGACACCAATACAGTGATCAGTGCTAAAAACATGCACTGTCACTGTATAAATTACACTGGCAATGAAGGAGTTAACATCCGGGGCGATCAAAGGGTTAACTGTGTTCCCTATGAGTGTTTTCTAACTGTGGGGGAATGTGCTTAATTGAAGGAAGACAGAGATTCCTGTTCATGCTTAGCAGAAACACAAGATCTCTGTCTTTCTTACTAGCAGAACGGTGATCTGCCTTGTTTATATAGGCAGACCGCCGTTTCTGCCTCTCTACAAACGATCGCGGGGTTCCCGGCGGACATCGCATCCGTGAGCGGGTCTCTGGCGGCGCAGACCCCGAAGAAGGAATCACATACAGGTACGTGATTTTGCACTCAAGGGCTGCCCTGCTGCAGTAAATGTACGTGGGGCGGTCCTTAAGCGGTTAAAGAAGCTTACGCTGCCTCCAACTAATACACTATTTTACTTTCCCCATCAGCTCATCCCCCACAGCTATTACCTTTTTTATCAATTGACCCTCCCTCTGATGCCTCGTACACACGACTGTTTTTCTCGGCAGGAAAACTGCCATGACAGCTTTTCGCCAGGAAAAACGGCCATGTGTATGCTCCATTGCAGTTTTCCCGACGAGAAAACTGCGGGGGAAAAAACGAGAACTTGTTTTCTATTTTCCCACCGCGATTCCCGGCAGACTTGTTTCCGTTGGGAAAACCGGTCTTGTGTATGCTTTCCCGTGGGAAAAAAAACGTGCATGCTCAGAATCAAGTATGAGATGGGAGCGCTTTTTAGGGTAAAACTAGCGTTCGTAATGGAGATAACACATTCGGCACGCAGAAAATTATTGCATCGTTTAAATGCAGCGCATTCTTTTCTTCTTTATAATGCTACAATAATGAAGTTGTTTTGCTGCTGATTTATCTTGATCTCATGAATAATCAATTTTTATTTGAAAGCCAGATCTCCATAATAATGTTTATTTTATTTTTTAATTTTATATTTTAAAACATTTTAATCAAGATCTGCATTGTTGTGTATTATTTTAAAAATAATTTCTACTGATCTCCATATATATTTTTATTAGTTTTGTGTGTCAAGTTACCACAACATTGTTATTTTGTATTTTTTACCCTCAAGGAGTTTGGTTGGTGTCCCTTGTTAATTTGACATTGTATTTTTGAAATGTACCTGCCTACTCACAAACAAACTGTCATATTTGAGGGAAAACACATAGGCAAGAATTAACTGTAAAAATAAAATATCAATTTTGTCTGGTATATAAGAAAATAAATATGAAGGCAACGCTGGAGAGCCTGCTGCCATTTGTGCAGCCTTTGGACTCCAGGGCACTTATCAAATAATAGAAAACTAAAATTGTGACCTTGAGAAGCACATACAATTGGTATCACAATCTGGTCCTAGACTACCAGAGATCAGGAACAGCAGCAGATGATATATATGTCCCCAGTCTTTGGTACTACAACAGACTGTGCCTTCTGTCAGACCAGACTGAAGCAGGCCATCACTTTCTTTTCATCCTTGTAACCTTCCCTGCAGCCTTCTTTGCAGCCTTCTCTGCAGCCTTCTCTGCAGTCTTCCCTGTAGCCTTCCTCAGAGCCTGTGCCTCTGGAGGTGGACTTGTGGCAGGAGGAGGAGGAGGAGAAGGAGGTGGAGGAGGATGGCCGACCTCCGCAAGGTCAGTATATTGGGTAAGTTGGCCCATCAAACCCCTGATTATGGCCTTACATACGATGTTCTCACAGAGGAGGCGTTGGCCCATCTCCATCCTCTTCATCTTGGCTGCCATTAGGGCGGCATAGCCCTCTTCAGTGGTAGGGGGGTAATGAGGGAAACTGCATCCTACTCTGTGTACATACCCCTCTTGGCCCTTCTTTTTGGAAGGCGGATGGGAGGCATCTGTGATATTGTGCTGCCACTGGGCCTGGCCACCTCCTGTCTGCCACTGGGCCCGTCTACCTCCTGTCTGCCCCTGGGCCCTGCCTCCTTCTGGCTGACACTGGGCCCTGCCTCTTCCTGGCTGACACTGGGCCCTGCCTCCTCCTGGCTAACACTGACCCCTGCCTCCTCCTGGCTGACACTGACCCCTGCCTCCTCCTGGCTGACAATTTCCAGCCCCTCATCCGGGCTGATGTCATCCTGTGTATAAAAAAGGGCCCTAGTTTTATTTTTTGTTTCATCAATCACACGCAATTTTCATCTCATGACTGTTGCAAATTGAATGTTAATAAATAGAAAAGACTATCTTTCTGACCCCAGCAGTTTTCATTCTTGTCACAATCATTTTTTGCCACTACTGTCTATTGATATGTAAAACACTTTTTGTTCAAACATTAATTTCTTATCAATAGATTAACATCTATTTCACATCATTAATTTTAGAACAAGAAAGATTTAGTAAAATACTATACCAGGCTAAAGAAGTCCACATCCGGTTCTTCCAGGAGCTCAGGTTGATCCTCTGAAGGCTCATCTAGGCTGGAGGGAAGGCTGGAGGGAAGGGTAGAAAGTGATGGCCTCACTTCCAGATGGTCGTTCAGAAATTCCAATTTGTTATAGTACCACAGAGTAGGCACAAATACATCCGCTGCTGCTGCTCCTGACCTCTGTGAATCTAGGACCCTATTGCGATACTTCCTATATGTGCCCCTCAAGGTCGCAATTTTAGTGTCCACTTTATGGATAGTTGCACTGGGGACCCGTGTCTGCACAAATTGGAGCATGGTCTCCAGCGCTGCCTTCCTTTATCCTCTTTTTTTGTTTTTTTAACTTTTAGTTTCCCACAGAGCAGGCAGCTCCTTGTACCTATCCAGGAACTCACACATGAAGTCTGGATCCTTAAATATATTTATTTTTTTCTGTGAAAGACAAAACACAAGACAAAAATACTAATGTCAGTCCAGACTCTACTAATCTTTATCCCCATATATAGGCCACAATCTCAAAGCAGTATAGGCCACTGATGCCCCAAGTTAAAATGTTACTTTCGATCTCACTTTCGGCGCTTACTCCTTCCTCCGCACACAGAACGTAGTTACGACTGCGTGTTAGCTTTATATACACTGCGTATGCGTGAAACTCCGCACACGTCTCCCACCCATGATGTTCTTTCTAGAATATTCCCCGCCCATTCTCTTTCGGCGCACAGTGGGAGACGACATGGCAGAGTCACAGCAGGTGTCTGATAATTCCACTAACGACGAGAGAAGCCCGGAGCCAGAAACGTCACGATCAAGGAGGAGATATAAGGCCTCAAATATGTCCTTTTGCAGAGATGGCGGAGATGGTGGACATCTTGAAGAGGACGGATTATGATGGAAAGCATGGGCCCTATACCCACACTAATTTGAAAAAGGCCAAGATTATGAAGAAAGTTGTGAGGAGTCTGCACCAGAATTTTGGGGTATGACAATCCAAGGAACAGCTGAGGAAATGCTGGTCAGACCTGAAACTGAGGGAGCAGGATCAGTACATGAGGATAAAGAGAATGCTCAAAAAAAGTAAGTATTTGTCCTGTGTTCAGATTATTATTATTATTACTTGCATGTTGCTCCATGTGCTTTTCTTTACTGTTGTACAGTTGAAAACCGGTCGGAGTAAACATCGTTCGGCCACTACTAATACGATGTTGTTGCAGATACAGGGTTAACTACTTTTGGTAATGTCAATTGGTCTGAAAATAAGTTTAGTACATTGTTGTCTAGAGGTGTTTGTAACTAGAATGAAATGCAAACTTGATTCAGTGTAAAGGAGAGGACACTCAGCAGTAGGGATGAGCTCGGTGTTCGAGTCGAACATACGTTCGACTCGAACATCGGCTGTTCGATCGTTCGCCGAACAACGAACGATTTGGGCCGTTCGCGCCTAATTCGCGGCCCACAATGCACTACGCCATCGCAGTGTCATCCAGGCGCTGTGATTGGCCAAGCATGCACTGTGACCCCGCATGCTTGGCCAATCACAGCGCCGGCAGCGAGGAGAGCAATGATTGGCCACAGGCAGGATGCCTGTGGCCAATTATTGCTGAGGGTGTTTAGTACACGCCCCACACTATAAAAGGCCGCCAGCACGGCGGCCTAGTGTAGTGTGTTCCGGAGCAGGGAAAGAGAAGCATAGGCAGGGACAGTGACATTTTTTTTTCTTGCTTAACCTGGATTCCTTTAGTTTAGGGAAAGAGAAGGATAGGTAGGGAGAGTGTCAGTCTGTTTTACTGTGCTAAACCTTGTTTGTAGGGACAGGGAAGGACAGTGAGGGAAATTCTCCTTGTGCTATACTGTGCTAAAGCATTCATCATCAACCATCTTTAAAAAAACATTTTTTGTAGGGACAGAAAACTATAGGTAGGGAGAGTGTCAGTGTGTTTTACTGTGCTAAACCTTGTTTGTAGGGACAGGGAAGGACAGTGAGGGAAATTCTCATTGTGCTATACTGTGCTAAAGCATTCATCATCAACCATCTTTAAAAAAACATTTTTTATAGGGACAGAAAACTATAGTTAGGGAGAGTGTCAGTGTGTTTTACTGTGCTAAACCTTGTTTGTAGGGACAGGGAAGGACAGTGAGGGAAATTCTCATTGTGCTATACTGTGCTAAAGCATTCATCATCAACCATCTTTAAAAAAAAAAAATTATAGGGACAGAAAACTATAGGTAGGGAGAGTGTCAGTGTGTTTTACTGTGCTAAACCTTGTTTGTAGGGACAGGGAAGGCCAGTGAGGGAAATTCTCATTGTGCTATACTGTGCTAAAGCATTCATCATCAACCATCTTTAAAAAAACATTTTTTATAGGGACAGAAAACTATAGGTAGGGAGAGTGTCAGTGTGTTTTACTGTGCTAAACCTTGTTTGTAGGGACAGGGAAGGCCAGTGAGGGAAATTCTCATTGTGCTATACTGTGCTAAAGCATTCATCATCAACCATCTTTAAAAAAAAAAAATTTATAGGGACAGAAAACTATAGGTAGGGAGAGTGTCAGTGTGTTTTACTGTGCTAAACCTTGTTTGTAGAGACAGGGAAGGACAGTGAGGGAAATTCTCATTGTGCTATACTGTGCTAAAGCATTCATCATCAACCATCTTTAAAAAAACATTTTTTATAGGGACAGAAAACTATAGGTAGGGAGAGTGTCAGTGTGTTTTACTGTGCTAAACCTTGTTTGTAGGGACAGGGAAGGACAGTGAGGGAAATTCTCATTGTGCTATACTGTGCTAAAGCATTCATCATCAACCATCTTTAAAAAATAAAAAATTATAGGGACAGAAAACTATAGGTAGGGAGAGTGTCAGTGTGTTTTACTGTGCTAAACCTTGTTTGTAGGGACAGGGAAGGACAGTGAGGGAAATTCTCATTGTGCTATACTGTGCTAAAGCATTCATACTCAACCATCTTTAAAAAAAAATTTTTTATAGGGACAGAAAACTATAGGTAGGGAGAGTGTCAGTGTGTTTTACTGTGCTAAACCTTGTTTGTAGGGACAGGGAAGGACAGTGAGGGAAATTCTCATTGTGCTATACTGTGCTAAAGCATTCATCATCAACCATCTTTAAAAAAACAAATTATAGGGACAGAAAACTATAGGTAGGGAGAGTGTCAGTGTGTTTTACTGTGCTAAACCTTGTTTGTAGGGACAGGGAAGGACAGTGAGGGAAATTCTCATTGTGCTATACTGTGCTAAAGCATTCATCATCAACCATCTTTAAAAAAAAAAATTATAGGGACAGAAAACTATAGGTAGGGAGAGTGTCAGTGTGTTTTACTGTGCTAAACCTTGTTTGTAGGGACAGGGAAGGACAGTGAGGGAAATTCTCATTGTGCTATACTGTGCTAAAGCATTCATCATCAACCATCTTTAAAAAAAAAAATATAGGGACAGAAAACTATAGGTAGGGAGAGTGTCAGTGTGTTTTACTGTGCTAAACCTTGTTTGTAGGGACAGGGAAGGACAGTGAGGGAAATTCTCATTGTGCTATACTGTGCTAAAGCATTCATCATCAACCATCCTTTAAAAAAACATTTTTTATAGGGACAGAAAACTATAGGTAGGGAGAGTGTCAGTGTGTTTTACTGTGCTAAACCTTGTTTGTAGGGACAGGGAAGGACAGTGAGGGAAATTCTCATTGTGCCATACTGTGCTAAAGCATTCATCATCAACCATCTTTTAAAAAAACATTTTTTATAGGGACAGAAAACTATAGGTAGGGAGAGTGTCAGTGTGTTTTACTGTGCTAAACCTTGTTTGTAGGGACAGGGAAGGACAGTGAGGGAAATTCTCATTGTGCCATACTGTGCTAAAGCATTCATCATCAACCATCTTTAAAAAAACATTTTTTATAGGGACAGAAAACTATAGGTAGGGAGAGTGTCAGTGTGTTTTACTGTGCTAAACCTTGTTTGTAGGGACAGGGAAGGACAGTGAGGGAAATTCTCATTGTGCTATACTGTGCTAAAGCATTCATCATCAACCATCTTTAAAAAAAAAAATTATAGGGACAGAAAACTATAGGTAGGGAGAGTGTCAGTGTGTTTTACTGTGCTAAACCTTGTTTGTAGGGACAGGGAAGGACAGTGAGGGAAATTCTCATTGTGCTATACTGTGCTAAAGCATTCATCATCAACCATCTTTAAAAAAACATTTTTTATAGGGACAGAAAACTATAGGTAGGGAGAGTGTCAGTGTGTTTTACTGTGCTAAACCTTGTTTGTAGGGACAGGGAAGGCCAGTGAGGGAAATTCTCATTGTGCTATACTGTGCTAAAGCATTCATCATCAACCATCTTTAAAAAAACATTTTTTATAGGGACAGAAAACTATAGGTAGGGAGAGTGTCAGTGTGTTTTACTGTGCTAAACCTTGTTTGTAGGGACAGGGAAGGACAGTGAGGGAAATTCTCATTGTGCTATACTGTGCTAAAGCATTCATCATCAACCATCTTTAAAAAAAAAAAAATTATAGGGACAGAAAACTATAGGTAGGGAGAGTGTCAGTGTGTTTTACTGTGCTAAACCTTGTTTGTAGAGACAGGGAAGGACAGTGAGGGAAATTCTCATTGTGCTATACTGTGCTAAAGCATTCATCATCAACCATCTTTAAAAAAACATTTTTTATAGGGACAGAAAACTATAGGTAGGGAGAGTGTCAGTGTGTTTTACTGTGCTAAACCTTGTTTGTAGGGACAGGGAAGGACAGTGAGGGAAATTCTCATTGTGCTATACTGTGCTAAAGCATTCATCATCAACCATCTTTAAAAAATAAAAAATTATAGGGACAGAAAACTATAGGTAGGGAGAGTGTCAGTGTGTTTTACTGTGCTAAACCTTGTTTGTAGGGACAGGGAAGGACAGTGAGGGAAATTCTCATTGTGCTATACTGTGCTAAAGCATTCATACTCAACCATCTTTAAAAAAAAAATTTTTATAGGGACAGAAAACTATAGGTAGGGAGAGTGTCAGTGTGTTTTACTGTGCTAAACCTTGTTTGTAGGGACAGGGAAGGACAGTGAGGGAAATTCTCATTGTGCTATACTGTGCTAAAGCATTCATCATCAACCATCTTTAAAAAAACAAATTATAGGGACAGAAAACTATAGGTAGGGAGAGTGTCAGTGTGTTTTACTGTGCTAAACCTTGTTTGTAGGGACAGGGAAGGACAGTGAGGGAAATTCTCATTGTGCTATACTGTGCTAAAGCATTCATCATCAACCATCTTTAAAAAAAAAAAAATTATAGGGACAGAAAACTATAGGTAGGGAGAGTGTCAGTGTGTTTTACTGTGCTAAACCTTGTTTGTAGGGACAGGGAAGGACAGTGAGGGAAATTCTCATTGTGCTATACTGTGCTAAAGCATTCATCATCAACCATCTTTAAAAAAAAAAATTATAGGGACAGAAAACTATAGGTAGGGAGAGTGTCAGTGTGTTTTACTGTGCTAAACCTTGTTTGTAGGGACAGGGAAGGACAGTGAGGGAAATTCTCATTGTGCTATACTGTGCTAAAGCATTCATCATCAACCATCTTTAAAAAAACATTTTTTATAGGGACAGAAAACTATAGGTAGGGAGAGTGTCAGTGTGTTTTACTGTGCTAAACCTTGTTTGTAGGGACAGGGAAGGCCAGTGAGGGAAATTCTCATTGTGCTATACTGTGCTAAAGCATTCATCATCAACCATCTTTAAAAAAACATTTTTTATAGGGACAGAAAACTATAGGTAGGGAGAGTGTCAGTGTGTTTTACTGTGCTAAACCTTGTTTGTAGGGACAGGGAAGGACAGTGAGGGAAATTCTCATTGTGCTATACTGTGCTAAAGCATTCATCATCAACCATCTTTAAAAAAAAAAAAATTATAGGGACAGAAAACTATAGGTAGGGAGAGTGTCAGTGTGTTTTACTGTGCTAAACCTTGTTTGTAGAGACAGGGAAGGACAGTGAGGGAAATTCTCATTGTGCTATACTGTGCTAAAGCATTCATCATCAACCATCTTTAAAAAAACATTTTTTATAGGGACAGAAAACTATAGGTAGGGAGAGTGTCAGTGTGTTTTACTGTGCTAAACCTTGTTTGTAGGGACAGGGAAGGACAGTGAGGGAAATTCTCATTGTGCTATACTGTGCTAAAGCATTCATCATCAACCATCTTTAAAAAATAAAAAATTATAGGGACAGAAAACTATAGGTAGGGAGAGTGTCAGTGTGTTTTACTGTGCTAAACCTTGTTTGTAGGGACAGGGAAGGACAGTGAGGGAAATTCTCATTGTGCTATACTGTGCTAAAGCATTCATACTCAACCATCTTTAAAAAAAAATTTTTTATAGGGACAGAAAACTATAGGTAGGGAGAGTGTCAGTGTGTTTTACTGTGCTAAACCTTGTTTGTAGGGACAGGGAAGGACAGTGAGGGAAATTCTCATTTCTCATTGTGCTATACTGTGCTAAAGCATTCATCATCAACCATCTTTAAAAAAACAAATTATAGGGACAGAAAACTATAGGTAGGGAGAGTGTCAGTGTGTTTTACTGTGCTAAACCTTGTTTGTAGGGACAGGGAAGGACAGTGAGGGAAATTCTCATTGTGCTATACTGTGCTAAAGCATTCATCATCAACCATCTTTAAAAAAAAAAAAATTATAGGGACAGAAAACTATAGGTAGGGAGAGTGTCAGTGTGTTTTACTGTGCTAAACCTTGTTTGTAGGGACAGGGAAGGGCAGTGAGGGAAATTCTCATTGTGCTATACTGTGCTAAAGCATTCATCATCAACCATCTTTAAAAAAACATTTTTATAGGAACAGAAAACTATAGGTAGGGAGAGTGTCAGTGTGTTTTACTGTGCTAAACCTTGTTTGTAGGGACAGGAAGGACAGTGAGGGAAATTCTCATTGTGCTATACTGTGCTAAAGCATTCATCATCAACCATCTTTAAAAAAACATTTTTTATAGGGACAGAAAACTATAGGTAGGGAGAGTGTCAGTGTGTTTTACTGTGCTAAACCTTGTTTGTAGGGACAGGGAAGGACAGTGAGGGAAATTCTCATTGTGCCATACTGTGCTAAAGCATTCATCATCAACCATCTTTAAAAAAACATTTTTTATAGGGACAGAAAACTATAGGTAGGGAGAGTGTCAGTGTGTTTTACTGTGCTAAACCTTGTTTGTAGGGACAGGGAAGGACAGTGAGGGAAATTCTCATTGTGCTATACTGTGCTAAAGCATTCATCATCAACCATCTTTAAAAAAAAAAATTATAGGGACAGAAAACTATAGGTAGGGAGAGTGTCAGTGTGTTTTACTGTGCTAAACCTTGTTTGTAGGGACAGGGAAGGACAGTGAGGGAAATTCTCATTGTGCTATACTGTGCTAAAGCATTCATCATCAACCATCTTTAAAAAAACATTTTTATAGGGACAGAAAACTATAGGTAGGGAGAGTGTCAGTGTGTTTTACTGTGCTAAACCTTGTTTGTAGGGACAGGGAAGGACAGTGAGGGAAATTCTCATTGTGCTATACTGTGCTAAAGCATTCATCATCAACCATCTTTAAAAAAAACATTTATAGGGACAGAAAACTATAGGTAGGGAGAGTGTCAGTGTGTTTTACTGTGCTAAACCTTGTTTGTAGGGACAGGGAAGGACAGTGAGGGAAATTCTCATTGTGCTATACTGTGCTAAAGCATTCATCATCAACCATCTTTAAAAAAACATTTTTATAGGGACAGAAAACTATAGGTAGGGAGAGTGTCAGTGTGTTTTACTGTGCTAAACCTTGTTTGTAGGGACAGGGAAGGACAGTGAGGGAAATTCTCATTGTGCTATACTGTGCTAAAGCATTCATCATCAACCATCTTTAAAAAAAAAAATTATAGGGACAGAAAACTATAGGTAGGGAGAGTGTCAGTGTGTTTTACTGTGCTAAACCTTGTTTGTAGGGACAGGGAAGGACAGTGAGGGAAATTCTCATTGTGCTATACTGTGCTAAAGCATTCATCATCAACCATCTTTAAAAAAAATTTTTATAGGGACAGAAAACTATAGGTAGGGAGAGTGTCAGTGTGTTTTACTGTGCTAAACCTTGTTTGTAGGGACAGGGAAGGACAGTGAGGGAAATTCTCATTGTGCTATACTGTGCTAAAGCATTCATCATCAACCATCTTTAAAAAAACATTTTTTATAGGGACAGAAAACTATAGGTAGGGAGAGTGTCAGTGTGTTTTACTGTGCTAAACCTTGTTTGTAGGGACAGGGAAGGACAGTGAGGGAAATTCTCATTGTGCTATACTGTGCTAAAGCATTCATCATCAACCATCTTTAAAAAAACATTTTTTATAGGGACAGAAAACTATAGTTAGGGAGAGTGTCAGTGTGTTTTACTGTGCTAAACCTTGTTTGTAGGGACAGGGAAGGACAGTGAGGGAAATTCTCATTGTGCTATACTGTGCTAAAGCATTCATCATCAACCATCTTTAAAAAATAAAAAATTATAGGGACAGAAAACTATAGGTAGGGAGAGTGTCAGTGTGTTTTACTGTGCTAAACCTTGTTTGTAGGGACAGGGAAGGACAGTGAGGGAAATTCTCATTGTGCTATACTGTGCTAAAGCATTCATCATCAACCATCTTTAAAAAAAAAAAATTATAGGGACAGAAAACTATAGGTAGGGAGAGTGTCAGTGTGTTTTACTGTGCTAAACCTTGTTTGTAGGGACAGGGAAGGACAGTGAGGGAAATTCTCATTGTGCTATACTGTGCTAAAGCATTCATCATCAACCATCTTTAAAAAAATTTTTATAGGGACAGAAAACTACAGGTAGGGAGAGTGTCAGTGTGTTTTACTGTGCTAAACCTTGTTTGTAGGGACAGGGAAGGACAGTGAGGGAAATTCTCATTGTGCTATACTGTGCTAAAGCATTCATCATCAACCATCTTTAAAAAAAAAAAATTATAGGGACAGAAAACTATAGGTAGGGAGAGTGTCAGTGTGTTTTACTGTGCTAAACCTTGTTTGTAGGGACAGGGAAGGACAGTGAGGGAAATTCTCATTGTGCTATACTGTGCTAAAGCATTCATCATCAACCATCTTTAAAAAAAAAAAATTATAGGGACAGAAAACTATAGGTAGGGAGAGTGTCGGTGTGTTTTACTGTGCTAAACCTTGTTTGTAGGGACAGGGAAGGACAGTGAGGGAAATTCTCATTGTGCTATACTGTGCTAAAGCATTCATCATCAACCATCTTTAAAAAAACATTTTTTATAGGAACAGAAAACTATAGGTAGGGAGAGTGTCAGTGTGTTTTACTGTGCTAAACCTTGTTTGTAGGGACAGGGAAGGACAGTGAGGGAAATTCTCATTGTGCTATACTGTGCTAAAGCATTCATCATCAACCATCTTTAAAAAAACATTTTTTATAGGGACAGAAAACTATAGGTAGGGAGAGTGTCAGTGTGTTTTACTGTGCTAAACCTTGTTTGTAGGGACAGGGAAGGACAGTGAGGGAAATTCTCATTGTGCCATACTGTGCTAAAGCATTCATCATCAACCATCTTTAAAAAAACATTTTTTATAGGGACAGAAAACTATAGGTAGGGAGAGTGTCAGTGTGTTTTACTGTGCTAAACCTTGTTTGTAGGGACAGGGAAGGACAGTGAGGGAAATTCTCATTGTGCTATACTGTGCTAAAGCATTCATCATCAACCATCTTTAAAAAAAAAAAATTATAGGGACAGAAAACTATAGGTAGGGAGAGTGTCAGTGTGTTTTACTGTGCTAAACCTTGTTTGTAGGGACAGGGAAGGACAGTGAGGGAAATTCTCATTGTGCTATACTGTGCTAAAGCATTCATCATCAACCATCTTTAAAAAAAAAAATTATAGGGACAGAAAACTATAGGTAGGGAGAGTGTCAGTGTGTTTTACTGTGCTAAACCTTGTTTGTAGGGACAGGGAAGGACAGTGAGGGAAATTCTCATTGTGCTATACTGTGCTAAAGCATTCATCATCAACCATCTTTAAAAAAAAAAATTTATAGGGACAGAAAACTATAGGTAGGGAGAGTGTCAGTGTGTTTTACTGTGCTAAACCTTGTTTGTAGGGACAGGGAAGGACAGTGAGGGAAATTCTCATTGTGCTATACTGTGCTAAAGCATTCATCATCAACCATCTTTAAAAAAACATTTTTTATAGGGACAGAAAACTATAGGTAGGGAGAGTGTCAGTGTGTTTTACTGTGCTAAACCTTGTTTGTAGGGACAGGGAAGGACAGTGAGGGAAATTCTCATTGTGCTATACTGTGCTAAAGCATTCATCATCAACCATCTTTAAAAAATAAAAAATTATAGGGACAGAAAACTATAGGTAGGGAGAGTGTCAGTGTGTTTTACTGTGCTAAACCTTGTTTGTAGGGACAGGGAAGGACAGTGAGGGAAATTCTCATTGTGCTATACTGTGCTAAAGCATTCATCATCAACCATCTTTAAAAAAAAAAAATTTTAGGGACAGAAAACTATAGGTAGGGAGAGTGTCAGTGTGTTTTACTGTGCTAAACCTTGTTTGTAGGGACAGGGAAGGACAGTGAGGGAAATTCTCATTGTGCTATACTGTGCTAAAGCATTCATCATCAACCATCTTTAAAAAAAAAATTATAGGGACAGAAAACTACAGGTAGGGAGAGTGTCAGTGTGTTTTACTGTGCTAAACCTTGTTTGTAGGGACAGGGAAGGACAGTGAGGGAAATTCTCATTGTGCTATACTGTGCTAAAGCATTCATCATCAACCATCTTTAAAAAAAAAAAATTATAGGGACAGAAAACTATAGGTAGGGAGAGTGTCAGTGTGTTTTACTGTGCTAAACCTTGTTTGTAGGGACAGGGAAGGACAGTGAGGGAAATTCTCATTGTGCTATACTGTGCTAAAGCATTCATCATCAACCATCTTTAAAAAAAAAAAATTATAGGGACAGAAAACTATAGGTAGGGAGATTGTCGGTGTGTTTTACTGTGCTAAACCTTGTTTGTAGGGACAGGGAAGGACAGTGAGGGAAATTCTCATTGTGCTATACTGTGCTAAAGCATTCATCATCAACCATCTTTAAAAAAACATTTTTTATAGGAACAGAAAACTATAGGTAGGGAGAGTGTCAGTGTGTTTTACTGTGCTAAACCTTGTTTGTAGGGACAGGGAAGGACAGTGAGGGAAATTCTCATTGTGCTATACTGTGCTAAAGCATTCATCATCAACCATCTTTAAAAAAACATTTTTTATAGGGACAGAAAACTATAGGTAGGGAGAGTGTCAGTGTGTTTTACTGTGCTAAACCTTGTTTGTAGGGACAGGGAAGGACAGTGAGGGAAATTCTCATTGTGCCATACTGTGCTAAAGCATTCATCATCAACCATCTTTAAAAAAACATTTTTTATAGGGACAGAAAACTATAGGTAGGGAGAGTGTCAGTGTGTTTTACTGTGCTAAACCTTGTTTGTAGGGACAGGGAAGGACAGTGAGGGAAATTCTCATTGTGCTATACTGTGCTAAAGCATTCATCATCAACCATCTTTAAAAAAAAAAAATTATAGGGACAGAAAACTATAGGTAGGGAGAGTGTCAGTGTGTTTTACTGTGCTAAACCTTGTTTGTAGGGACAGGGAAGGACAGTGAGGGAAATTCTCATTGTGCTATACTGTGCTAAAGCATTCATCATCAACCATCTTTAAAAAAAAAAATTATAGGGACAGAAAACTATAGGTAGGGAGAGTGTCAGTGTGTTTTACTGTGCTAAACCTTGTTTGTAGGGACAGGGAAGGACAGTGAGGGAAATTCTCATTGTGCTATACTGTGCTAAAGCATTCATCATCAACCATCTTTTAAAAAAAAAAATTATAGGGACAGAAAACTATAGGTAGGGAGAGTGTCAGTGTGTTTTACTGTGCTAAACCTTGTTTGTAGGGACAGGGAAGGACAGTGAGGGAAATTCTCATTGTGCTATACTGTGCTAAAGCATTCATCAGCAACCATCTTTAAAAAAAAAAAATTATAGGGACAGAAAACTATAGGTAGGGAGAGTGTCAGTGTGTTTTACTGTGCTAAACCTTGTTTGTAGGGACAGGGAAGGACAGTGAGGGAAATTCTCATTGTGCTATACTGTGCTAAAGCATTCATCATCAACCATCTTTAAAAAAACATTTTTTATAGGGACAGAAAACTATAGGTAGGGAGAGTGTCAGTGTGTTTTACTGTGCTAAACCTTGTTTGTAGGGACAGGGAAGGACAGTGAGGGAAATTCTCATTGTGCTATACTGTGCTAAAGCATTCATCATCAACCATCTTTAAAAAATAAAAAATTATAGGGACAGAAAACTATAGGTAGGGAGAGTGTCAGTGTGTTTTACTGTGCTAAACCTTGTTTGTAGAGACAGGGAAGGACAGTGAGGGAAATTCTCATTGTGCTATACTGTGCTAAAGCATTCATCATCAACCATCTTTAAAAAAACATTTTTTATAGGGACAGAAAACTATAGGTAGGGAGAGTGTCAGTGTGTTTTACTGTGCTAAACCTTGTTTGTAGGGACAGGGAAGGACAGTGAGGGAAATTCTCATTGTGCTATACTGTGCTAAAGCATTCATCATCAACCATCTTTAAAAAATAAAAAATTATAGGGACAGAAAACTATAGGTAGGGAGAGTGTCAGTGTGTTTTACTGTGCTAAACCTTGTTTGTAGGGACAGGGAAGGACAGTGAGGGAAATTCTCATTGTGCTATACTGTGCTAAAGCATTCATCATCAACCATCTTTAAAAAATAAAAAATTATAGGGACAGAAAACTATAGGTAGGGAGAGTGTCAGTGTGTTTTACTGTGCTAAACCTTGTTTGTAGGGACAGGGAAGGACAGTGAGGGAAATTCTCATTGTGCTATACTGTGCTAAAGCATTCCTCATCAACCATCTTTAAAAAAAAAAAATTATAGGGACAGAAAACTATAGGTAGGGAGAGTGTCAGTGTGTTTTACTGTGCTAAACCTTGTTTGTAGGGACAGGGAAGGACAGTGAGGGAAATTCTCATTGTGCTATACTGTGCTAAAGCATTCATCATCAACCATCTTTAAAAAAAAAAAATTATAGGGACAGAAAACTATAGGTAGGGAGAGTGTCGGTGTGTTTTACTGTGCTAAACCTTGTTTGTAGGGACAGGGAAGGACAGTGAGGGAAATTCTCATTGTGCTATACTGTGCTAAAGCATTCATCATCAACCATCTTTAAAAAAAAAAATTATAGGGACAGAAAACTATAGGTAGGGAGAGTGTCAGTGTGTTTTACTGTGCTAAACCTTGTTTGTAGGGACAGGGAAGGACAGTGAGGGAAATTCTCATTGTGCTATACTGTGCTAAAGCATTCATCATCAACCATCTTTAAAAAAAAAAAATTATAGGGACAGAAAACTATAGGTAGGGAGAGTGTCGGTGTGTTTTACTGTGCTAAACCTTGTTTGTAGGGACAGGGAAGGACAGTGAGGGAAATTCTCATTGTGCTATACTGTGCTAAAGCATTCATCATCAACCATCTTTAAAAAAACATTTTTTATAGGAACAGAAAACTATAGGTAGGGAGAGTGTCAGTGTGTTTTACTGTGCTAAACCTTGTTTGTAGGGACAGGGAAGGACAGTGAGGGAAATTCTCATTGTGCTATACTGTGCTAAAGCATTCATCATCAACCATCTTTAAAAAAACATTTTTTATAGGGACAGAAAACTATAGGTAGGGAGAGTGTCAGTGTGTTTTACTGTGCTAAACCTTGTTTGTAGGGACAGGGAAGGACAGTGAGGGAAATTCTCATTGTGCCATACTGTGCTAAAGCATTCATCATCAACCATCTTTAAAAAAACATTTTTTATAGGGACAGAAAACTATAGGTAGGGAGAGTGTCAGTGTGTTTTACTGTGCTAAACCTTGTTTGTAGGGACAGGGAAGGACAGTGAGGGAAATTCTCATTGTGCTATACTGTGCTAAAGCATTCATCATCAACCATCTTTAAAAAAAAAAAATTATAGGGACAGAAAACTATAGGTAGGGAGAGTGTCAGTGTGTTTTACTGTGCTAAACCTTGTTTGTAGGGACAGGGAAGGACAGTGAGGGAAATTCTCATTGTGCTATACTGTGCTAAAGCATTCATCATCAACCATCTTTAAAAAAAAAAATTATAGGGACAGAAAACTATAGGTAGGGAGAGTGTCAGTGTGTTTTACTGTGCTAAACCTTGTTTGTAGGGACAGGGAAGGACAGTGAGGGAAATTCTCATTGTGCTATACTGTGCTAAAGCATTCATCATCAACCATCTTTAAAAAAAAAAATTTATAGGGACAGAAAACTATAGGTAGGGAGAGTGTCAGTGTGTTTTACTGTGCTAAACCTTGTTTGTAGGGACAGGGAAGGACAGTGAGGGAAATTCTCATTGTGCTATACTGTGCTAAAGCATTCATCATCAACCATCTTTAAAAAAAAAAAATTATAGGGACAGAAAACTATAGGTAGGGAGAGTGTCAGTGTGTTTTACTGTGCTAAACCTTGTTTGTAGGGACAGGGAAGGACAGTGAGGGAAATTCTCATTGTGCTATACTGTGCTAAAGCATTCATCATCAACCATCTTTAAAAAAACATTTTTTATAGGGACAGAAAACTATAGGTAGGGAGAGTGTCAGTGTGTTTTACTGTGCTAAACCTTGTTTGTAGGGACAGGGAAGGACAGTGAGGGAAATTCTCATTGTGCTATACTGTGCTAAAGCATTCATCATCAACCATCTTTAAAAAATAAAAAATTATAGGGACAGAAAACTATAGGTAGGGAGAGTGTCAGTGTGTTTTACTGTGCTAAACCTTGTTTGTAGAGACAGGGAAGGACAGTGAGGGAAATTCTCATTGTGCTATACTGTGCTAAAGCATTCATCATCAACCATCTTTAAAAAAACATTTTTTATAGGGACAGAAAACTATAGGTAGGGAGAGTGTCAGTGTGTTTTACTGTGCTAAACCTTGTTTGTAGGGACAGGGAAGGACAGTGAGGGAAATTCTCATTGTGCTATACTGTGCTAAAGCATTCATCATCAACCATCTTTAAAAAATAAAAAATTATAGGGACAGAAAACTATAGGTAGGGAGAGTGTCAGTGTGTTTTACTGTGCTAAACCTTGTTTGTAGGGACAGGGAAGGACAGTGAGGGAAATTCTCATTGTGCTATACTGTGCTAAAGCATTCATACTCAACCATCTTTAAAAAAAATTTTTTTATAGGGACAGAAAACTATAGGTAGGGAGAGTGTCAGTGTGTTTTACTGTGCTAAACCTTGTTTGTAGGGACAGGGAAGGACAGTGAGGGAAATTCTCATTGTGCTATACTGTGCTAAAGCATTCATCATCAACCATCTTTAAAAAAACAAATTATAGGGACAGAAAACTATAGGTAGGGAGAGTGTCAGTGTGTTTTACTGTGCTAAACCTTGTTTGTAGGGACAGGGAAGGACAGTGAGGGAAATTCTCATTGTGCTATACTGTGCTAAAGCATTCATCATCAACCATCTTTAAAAAAAAAAAATTATAGGGACAGAAAACTATAGGTAGGGAGAGTGTCAGTGTGTTTTACTGTGCTAAACCTTGTTTGTAGGGACAGGGAAGGACAGTGAGGGAAATTCTCATTGTGCTATACTGTGCTAAAGCATTCATCATCAACCATCTTTAAAAAAAAAAAATTATAGGGACAGAAAACTATAGGTAGGGAGAGTGTCAGTGTGTTTTACTGTGCTAAACCTTGTTTGTAGGGACAGGGAAGGACAGTGAGGGAAATTCTCATTGTGCTATACTGTGCTAAAGCATTCATCATCAACCATCTTTAAAAAAACATTTTTTATAGGGACAGAAAACTATAGGTAGGGAGAGTGTCAGTGTGTTTTACTGTGCTAAACCTTGTTTGTAGGGACAGGGAAGGACAGTGAGGGAAATTCTCATTGTGCCATACTGTGCTAAAGCATTCATCATCAACCATCTTTAAAAAAACATTTTTTATAGGGACAGAAAACTATAGGTAGGGAGAGTGTCAGTGTGTTTTACTGTGCTAAACCTTGTTTGTAGGGACAGGGAAGGACAGTGAGGGAAATTCTCATTGTGCTATACTGTGCTAAAGCATTCATCATCAACCATCTTTAAAAAAAAAAAATTATAGGGACAGAAAACTATAGGTAGGGAGAGTGTCAGTGTGTTTTACTGTGCTAAACCTTGTTTGTAGGGACAGGGAAGGACAGTGAGGGAAATTCTCATTGTGCTATACTGTGCTAAAGCATTCATCATCAACCATCTTTAAAAAAAAAAATTATAGGGACAGAAAACTATAGGTAGGGAGAGTGTCAGTGTGTTTTACTGTGCTAAACCTTGTTTGTAGGGACAGGGAAGGACAGTGAGGGAAATTCTCATTGTGCTATACTGTGCTAAAGCATTCATCATCAACCATCTTTAAAAAAAAAAATTATAGGGACAGAAAACTATAGGTAGGGAGAGTGTCAGTGTGTTTTACTGTGCTAAACCTTGTTTGTAGGGACAGGGAAGGACAGTGAGGGAAATTCTCATTGTGCTATACTGTGCTAAAGCATTCATCATCAACCATCTTTAAAAAAAAAAAATTATAGGGACAGAAAACTATAGGTAGGGAGAGTGTCAGTGTGTTTTACTGTGCTAAACCTTGTTTGTAGGGACAGGGAAGGACAGTGAGGGAAATTCTCATTGTGCTATACTGTGCTAAAGCATTCATCATCAACCATCTTTAAAAAAACATTTTTTATAGGGACAGAAAACTATAGGTAGGGAGAGTGTCAGTGTGTTTTACTGTGCTAAACCTTGTTTGTAGGGACAGGGAAGGACAGTGAGGGAAATTCTCATTGTGCTATACTGTGCTAAAGCATTCATCATCAACCATCTTTAAAAAATAAAAAATTATAGGGACAGAAAACTATAGGTAGGGAGAGTGTCAGTGTGTTTTACTGTGCTAAACCTTGTTTGTAGAGACAGGGAAGGACAGTGAGGGAAATTCTCATTGTGCTATACTGTGCTAAAGCATTCATCATCAACCATCTTTAAAAAAACATTTTTTATAGGGACAGAAAACTATAGGTAGGGAGAGTGTCAGTGTGTTTTACTGTGCTAAACCTTGTTTGTAGGGACAGGGAAGGACAGTGAGGGAAATTCTCATTGTGCTATACTGTGCTAAAGCATTCATCATCAACCATCTTTAAAAAATAAAAAATTATAGGGACAGAAAACTATAGGTAGGGAGAGTGTCAGTGTGTTTTACTGTGCTAAACCTTGTTTGTAGGGACAGGGAAGGACAGTGAGGGAAATTCTCATTGTGCTATACTGTGCTAAAGCATTCATACTCAACCATCTTTAAAAAAAAAATTTTTATAGGGACAGAAAACTATAGGTAGGGAGAGTGTCAGTGTGTTTTACTGTGCTAAACCTTGTTTGTAGGGACAGGGAAGGACAGTGAGGGAAATTCTCATTGTGCTATACTGTTCTAAAGCATTCATCATCAACCATCTTTAAAAAAACAAATTATAGGGACAGAAAACTATAGGTAGGGAGAGTGTCAGTGTGTTTTACTGTGCTAAACCTTGTTTGTAGGGACAGGGAAGGACAGTGAGGGAAATTCTCATTGTGCTATACTGTGCTAAAGCATTCATCATCAACCATCTTTAAAAAAAAAAATTATAGGGACAGAAAACTATAGGTAGGGAGAGTGTCAGTGTGTTTTACTGTGCTAAACCTTGTTTGTAGGGACAGGGAAGGACAGTGAGGGAAATTCTCATTGTGCTATACTGTGCTAAAGCATTCATCATCAACCATCTTTAAAAAAAAAAATATAGGGACAGAAAACTATAGGTAGGGAGAGTGTCAGTGTGTTTTACTGTGCTAAACCTTGTTTGTAGGGACAGGGAAGGACAGTGAGGGAAATTCTCATTGTGCCATACTGTGCTAAAGCATTCATCATCAACCATCTTTAAAAAAACATTTTTTATAGGGACAGAAAACTATAGGTAGGGAGAGTGTCAGTGTGTTTTACTGTGCTAAACCTTGTTTGTAGGGACAGGGAAGGACAGTGAGGGAAATTCTCATTGTGCTATACTGTGCTAAAGCATTCATCATCAACCATCTTTAAAAAATAAAAAATTATAGGGACAGAAAACTATAGGTAGGGAGAGTGTCAGTGTGTTTTACTGTGCTAAACCTTGTTTGTAGAGACAGGGAAGGACAGTGAGGGAAATTCTCATTGTGCTATACTGTGCTAAAGCATTCATCATCAACCATCTTTAAAAAAACATTTTTTATAGGGACAGAAAACTATAGGTAGGGAGAGTGTCAGTGTGTTTTACTGTGCTAAACCTTGTTTGTAGGGACAGGGAAGGACAGTGAGGGAAATTCTCATTGTGCTATACTGTGCTAAAGCATTCATCATCAACCATCTTTAAAAAATAAAAAATTATAGGGACAGAAAACTATAGGTAGGGAGAGTGTCAGTGTGTTTTACTGTGCTAAACCTTGTTTGTAGGGACAGGGAAGGACAGTGAGGGAAATTCTCATTGTGCTATACTGTGCTAAAGCATTCATACTCAACCATCTTTAAAAAAAAAATTTTTATAGGGACAGAAAACTATAGGTAGGGAGAGTGTCAGTGTGTTTTACTGTGCTAAACCTTGTTTGTAGGGACAGGGAAGGACAGTGAGGGAAATTCTCATTGTGCTATACTGTGCTAAAGCATTCATCATCAACCATCTTTAAAAAAACAAATTATAGGGACAGAAAACTATAGGTAGGGAGAGTGTCAGTGTGTTTTACTGTGCTAAACCTTGTTTGTAGGGACAGGGAAGGACAGTGAGGGAAATTCTCATTGTGCTATACTGTGCTAAAGCATTCATCATCAACCATCTTTAAAAAAAAAAAATTATAGGGACAGAAAACTATAGGTAGGGAGAGTGTCAGTGTGTTTTACTGTGCTAAACCTTGTTTGTAGGGACAGGGAAGGACAGTGAGGGAAATTCTCATTGTGCTATACTGTGCTAAAGCATTCATCATCAACCATCTTTAAAAAAAAAAAATATAGGGACAGAAAACTATAGGTAGGGAGAGTGTCAGTGTGTTTTACTGTGCTAAACCTTGTTTGTAGGGACAGGGAAGGACAGTGAGGGAAATTCTCATTGTGCCATACTGTGCTAAAGCATTCATCATCAACCATCTTTAAAAAAACATTTTTTATAGGGACAGAAAACTATAGGTAGGGAGAGTGTCAGTGTGTTTTACTGTGCTAAACCTTGTTTGTAGGGACAGGGAAGGACAGTGAGGGAAATTCTCATTGTGCTATACTGTGCTAAAGCATTCATCATCAACCATCTTTAAAAAAAAAAAATTATAGGGACAGAAAACTATAGGTAGGGAGAGTGTCAGTGTGTTTTACTGTGCTAAACCTTGTTTGTAGGGACAGGGAAGGACAGTGAGGGAAATTTTCATTGTGCTATACTGTGCTAAAGCATTCATCATCAACCATCTTTAAAAAAAAAAATTATAGGGACAGAAAACTATAGGTAGGGAGAGTGTCAGTGTGTTTTACTGTGCTAAACCTTGTTTGTAGGGACAGGGAAGGACAGTGAGGGAAATTCTCATTGTGCTATACTGTGCTAAAGCATTCATCATCAACCATCTTTAAAAAAAAAAAATTATAGGGACAGAAAACTATAGGTAGGGAGAGTGTCAGTGTGTTTTACTGTGCTAAACCTTGTTTGTAGGGACAGGGAAGGACAGTGAGGGAAATTTTCATTGTGCTATACTGTGCTAAAGCATTCATCATCAACCATCTTTAAAAAAACAAATTATAGGGACAGAAAACTATAAGTAGGGAGAGTGTCAGTGTGTTTTACTGTGCTAAACCTTGTTTGTAGGGACAGGGAAGGACAGTGAGGGAAATTCTCATTGTGCTATACTGTGCTAAAGCATTCATCATCAACCATCTTTAAAAAAAAAAAATTATAGGGACAGAAAACTATAGGTAGGGAGAGTGTCAGTGTGTTTTACTGTGCTAAACCTTGTTTGTAGGGACAGGGAAGGACAGTGAGGGAAATTCTCATTGTGCTATACTGTGCTAAAGCATTCATCATCAACCATCTTTAAAAAAAAAAAATATAGGGACAGAAAACTATAGGTAGGGAGAGTGTCAGTGTGTTTTACTGTGCTAAACCTTGTTTGTAGGGACAGGGAAGGACAGTGAGGGAAATTCTCATTGTGCTATACTGTGCTAAAGCATTCATCATCAACCATCTTTAAAAAAAAAAAATTATAGGGACAGAAAACTATAGGTAGGGAGAGTGTCAGTGTGTTTTACTGTGCTAAACCTTGTTTGTAGGGACAGGGAAGGACAGTGAGGGAAATTCTCATTGTGCTATACTGTGCTAAAGCATTCATCATCAACCATCTTTAAAAAAAAAAAATATAGGGACAGAAAACTATAGGTAGGGAGAGTGTCAGTGTGTTTTACTGTGCTAAACCTTGTTTGTAGGGACAGGGAAGGACAGTGAGGGAAATTCTCATTGTGCTATACTGTGCTAAAGCATTCATCATCAACCATCTTTAAAAAAACATTTTTTATAGGAACAGAAAACTATAGGTAGGGAGAGTGTCAGTGTGTTTTACTGTGCTAAACCTTGTTTGTAGGGACAGGGAAGGACAGTGAGGGAAATTCTCATTGTGCTATACTGTGCTAAAGCATTCATCATCAACCATCTTTAAAAAAACATTTTTTATAGGGACAGAAAACTATAGGTAGGGAGAGTGTCAGTGTGTTTTACTGTGCTAAACCTTGTTTGTAGGGACAGGGAAGGACAGTGAGGGAAATTCTCATTGTGCCATACTGTGCTAAAGCATTCATCATCAACCATCTTTAAAAAAACATTTTTTATAGGGACAGAAAACTATAGGTAGGGAGAGTGTCAGTGTGTTTTACTGTGCTAAACCTTGTTTGTAGGGACAGGGAAGGACAGTGAGGGAAATTCTCATTGTGCTATACTGTGCTAAAGCATTCATCATCAACCATCTTTAAAAAAAAAAATTATAGGGACAGAAAACTATAGGTAGGGAGAGTGTCAGTGTGTTTTACTGTGCTAAACCTTGTTTGTAGGGACAGGGAAGGACAGTGAGGGAAATTCTCATTGTGCTATACTGTGCTAAAGCATTCATCATCAACCATCTTTAAAAAAACATTTTTTATAGGGACAGAAAACTATAGGTAGGGAGAGTGTCAGTGTGTTTTACTGTGCTAAACCTTGTTTGTAGGGACAGGGAAGGACAGTGAGGGAAATTCTCATTGTGCTATACTGTGCTAAAGCATTCATCATCAACCATCTTTAAAAAAAACATTTATAGGGACAGAAAACTATAGGTAGGGAGAGTGTCAGTGTGTTTTACTGTGCTAAACCTTGTTTGTAGGGACAGGGAAGGACAGTGAGGGAAATTCTCATTGTGCTATACTGTGCTAAAGCATTCATCATCAACCATCTTTAAAAAAACATTTTTTATAGGGACAGAAAACTATAGGTAGGGAGAGTGTCAGTGTGTTTTACTGTGCTAAACCTTGTTTGTAGGGACAGGGAAGGACAGTGAGGGAAATTCTCATTGTGCTATACTGTGCTAAAGCATTCATCATCAACCATCTTTAAAAAAAAAATTTATAGGGACAGAAAACTATAGGTAGGGAGAGTGTCAGTGTGTTTTACTGTGCTAAACCTTGTTTGTAGGGACAGGGAAGGACAGTGAGGGAAATTCTCATTGTGGTATACTGTGCTAAAGCATTCATCATCAACCATCTTTAAAAAAAAATTTTTATAGGGACAGAAAACTATAGGTAGGGAGAGTGTCAGTGTGTTTTACTGTGCTAAACCTTGTTTGTAGGGACAGGGAAGGACAGTGAGGGAAATTCTCATTGTGCTATACTGTGCTAAAGCATTCATCATCAACCATCTTTAAAAAAACATTTTTTATAGGGACAGAAAACTATAGGTAGGGAGAGTGTCAGTGTGTTTTACTGTGCTAAACCTTGTTTGTAGGGACAGGGAAGGACAGTGAGGGAAATTCTCATTGTGCTATACTGTGCTAAAGCATTCATCATCAACCATCTTTAAAAAAACATTTTTTATAGGGACAGAAAACTATAGTTAGGGAGAGTGTCAGTGTGTTTTACTGTGCTAAACCTTGTTTGTAGGGACAGGGAAGGACAGTGAGGGAAATTCTCATTGTGCTATACTGTGCTAAAGCATTCATCATCAACCATCTTTAAAAAATAAAAAATTATAGGGACAGAAAACTATAGGTAGGGAGAGTGTCAGTGTGTTTTACTGTGCTAAACCTTGTTTGTAGGGACAGGGAAGGACAGTGAGGGAAATTCTCATTGTGCTATACTGTGCTAAAGCATTCATCATCAACCATCTTTAAAAAAAAAAAATTATAGGGACAGAAAACTATAGGTAGGGAGAGTGTCAGTGTGTTTTACTGTGCTAAACCTTGTTTGTAGGGACAGGGAAGGACAGTGAGGGAAATTCTCATTGTGCTATACTGTGCTAAAGCATTCATCATCAACCATCTTTAAAAAAACATTTTTTATAGGAACAGAAAACTATAGGTAGGGAGAGTGTCAGTGTGTTTTACTGTGCTAAACCTTGTTTGTAGGGACAGGGAAGGACAGTGAGGGAAATTCTCATTGTGCTATACTGTGCTAAAGCATTCATCATCAACCATCTTTAAAAAAACATTTTTTATAGGGACAGAAAACTATAGGTAGGGAGAGTGTCAGTGTGTTTTACTGTGCTAAACCTTGTTTGTAGGGACAGGGAAGGACAGTGAGGGAAATTCTCATTGTGCCATACTGTGCTAAAGCATTCATCATCAACCATCTTTAAAAAAACATTTTTTATAGGGACAGAAAACTATAGGTAGGGAGAGTGTCAGTGTGTTTTACTGTGCTAAACCTTGTTTGTAGGGACAGGGAAGGACAGTGAGGGAAATTCTCATTGTGCTATACTGTGCTAAAGCATTCATCATCAACCATCTTTAAAAAAAAAAATTTATAGGGACAGAAAACTATAGGTAGGGAGAGTGTCAGTGTGTTTTACTGTGCTAAACCTTGTTTGTAGGGACAGGGAAGGACAGTGAGGGAAATTCTCATTGTGCTATACTGTGCTAAAGCATTCATCATCAACCATCTTTAAAAAAAAAAATTATAGGGACAGAAAACTATAGGTAGGGAGAGTGTCAGTGTGTTTTACTGTGCTAAACCTTGTTTGTAGGGACAGGGAAGGACAGTGAGGGAAATTCTCATTGTGCTATACTGTGCTAAAGCATTCATCATCAACCATCTTTAAAAAAAAAAAATTATAGGGACAGAAAACTATAGGTAGGGAGAGTGTCAGTGTGTTTTACTGTGCTAAACCTTGTTTGTAGGGACAGGGAAGGACAGTGAGGGAAATTCTCATTGTGCTATACTGTGCTAAAGCATTCATCATCAACCATCTTTAAAAAAAAAAAATTATAGGGACAGAAAACTATAGGTAGGGAGAGTGTCAGTGTGTTTTACTGTGCTAAACCTTGTTTGTAGGGACAGGGAAGGACAGTGAGGGAAATTCTCATTGTGCTATACTGTGCTAAAGCATTCATCATCAACCATCTTTAAAAAAACATTTTTTATAGTGACAGAAAACTATAGGTAGGGAGAGTGTCAGTGTGTTTTACTGTGCTAAACCTTGTTTGTAGGGACAGGGAAGGACAGTGAGGGAAATTCTCATTGTGCTATACTGTGCTAAAGCATTCATCATCAACCATCTTTAAAAAATAAAAAATTATAGGGACAGAAAACTATAGGTAGGGAGAGTGTCAGTGTGTTTTACTGTGCTAAACCTTGTTTGTAGGGACAGGGAAGGACAGTGAGGGAAATTCTCATTGTGCTATACTGTGCTAAAGCATTCATCATCAACCATCTTTAAAAAAAAAAATCATAGGGACAGAAAACTATAGGTAGGGAGAGTGTCAGTGTGTTTTACTGTGCTAAACCTTGTTTGTAGGGACAGGGAAGGACAGTGAGGGAAATTCTCATTGTGCTATACTGTGCTAAAGCATTCATCATCAACCATCTTTAAAAAAAAAAATTATAGGGACAGAAAACTATAGGTAGGGAGAGTGTCAGTGTGTTTTACTGTGCTAAACCTTGTTTGTAGGGACAGGGAAGGACAGTGAGGGAAATTCTCATTGTGCTATACTGTGCTAAAGCATTCATCATCAACCATCTTTAAAAAAAAAAAATATAGGGACAGAAAACTATAGGTAGGGAGAGTGTCAGTGTGTTTTACTGTGCTAAACCTTGTTTGTAGGGACAGGGAAGGACAGTGAGGGAAATTCTCATTGTGCTATACTGTGCTAAAGCATTCATCATCAACCATCTTTAAAAAAAAAAATTATAGGGACAGAAAACTATAGGTAGGGAGAGTGTCAGTGTGTTTTACTGTGCTAAACCTTGTTTGTAGGGACAGGGAAGGACAGTGAGGGAAATTCTCATTGTGCTATACTGTGCTAAAGCATTCATCATCAACCATCTTTAAAAAAACATTTTTTATAGGAACAGAAAACTATAGGTAGGGAGAGTGTCAGTGTGTTTTACTGTGCTAAACCTTGTTTGTAGGGACAGGGAAGGACAGTGAGGGAAATTCTCATTGTGCTATACTGTGCTAAAGCATTCATCATCAACCATCTTTAAAAAAACATTTTTTATAGGGACAGAAAACTATAGGTAGGGAGAGTGTCAGTGTGTTTTACTGTGCTAAACCTTGTTTGTAGGGACAGGGAAGGACAGTGAGGGAAATTCTCATTGTGCTATACTGTGCTAAAGCATTCATCATCAACCATCTTTAAAAAATAAAAAATTATAGGGACAGAAAACTATAGGTAGGGAGAGTGTCAGTGTGTTTTACTGTGCTAAACCTTGTTTGTAATGACAGGGAAGGACAGTGAGGGAAATTCTCATTGTGCTATACTGTGCTAAAGCATTCATCATCAACCATCTTTAAAAAAAAATTTTTATAGGGACAGAAAACTATAGGTAGGGAGAGTGTCAGTGTGTTTTACTGTGCTAAACCTTGTTTGTAGGGACAGGGAAGGACAGTGAGGGAAATTCTCATTGTGCTATACTGTGCTAAAGCATTCATCATCAACCATCTTTAAAAAAACATTTTTTATAGGGACAGAAAACTATAGGTAGGGAGAGTGTCAGTGTGTTTTACTGTGCTAAACCTTGTTTGTAGGGACAGGGAAGGACAGTGAGGGAAATTCTCATTGTGCTATACTGTGCTAAAGCATTCATCATCAACCATCTTTAAAAAAACATTTTTTATAGGGACAGAAAACTATAGTTAGGGAGAGTGTCAGTGTGTTTTACCGTGCTAAACCTTGTTTGTAGGGACAGGGAAGGACAGTGAGGGAAATTCTCATTGTGCTATACTGTGCTAAAGCATTCATCATCAACCATCTTTAAAAAATAAAAAATTATAGGGACAGAAAACTATAGGTAGGGAGAGTGTCAGTGTGTTTTACTGTGCTAAACCTTGTTTGTAGGGACAGGGAAGGACAGTGAGGGAAATTCTCATTGTGCTATACTGTGCTAAAGCATTCATCATCAACCATCTTTAAAAAAAAAAATTATAGGGACAGAAAACTATAGGTAGGGAGAGTGTCAGTGTGTTTTACTGTGCTAAACCTTGTTTGTAGGGACAGGGAAGGACATTGAGGGAAATTCTCATTGTGCTATACTGTGCTAAAGCATTCATCATCAACCATCTTTAAAAAAAAAAATTATAGGGACAGAAAACTATAGGTAGGGAGAGTGTCAGTGTGTTTTACTGTGCTAAACCTTGTTTGTAGGGACAGGGAAGGACAGTGAGGGAAATTCTCATTGTGCTATACTGTGCTAAAGCATTCATCATCAACCATCTTTAAAAAAAAAAATTATAGGGACAGAAAACTATAGGTAGGGAGAGTGTCAGTGCGTTTTACTGTGCTAAACCTTGTTTGTAGGGACAGGGAAGGACAGTGAGGGAAATTCTCATTGTGCTATACTGTGCTAAAGCATTCATCATCAACCATCTTTAAAAAAAAAAATTATAGGGACAGAAAACTATAGGTAGGGAGAGTGTCAGTGTGTTTTACTGTGCTAAACCTTGTTTGTAGGGACAGGGAAGGACAGTGAGGGAAATTCTCATTGTGCTATACTGTGCTAAAGCATTCATCATCAACCATCTTTAAAAAAAAAAATTATAGGGACAGAAAACTATAGGTAGGGAGAGTGTCGGTGTGTTTTACTGTGCTAAACCTTGTTTGTAGGGACAGGGAAGGACAGTGAGGGAAATTCTCATTGTGCTATACTGTGCTAAAGCATTCATCATCAACCATCTTTAAAAAAACATTTTTTATAGGAACAGAAAACTATAGGTAGGGAGAGTGTCAGTGTGTTTTACTGTGCTAAACCTTGTTTGTAGGGACAGGGAAGGACAGTGAGGGAAATTCTCATTGTGCTATACTGTGCTAAAGCATTCATCATCAACCATCTTTAAAAAAACATTTTTTATAGGGACAGAAAACTATAGGTAGGGAGAGTGTCAGTGTGTTTTACTGTGCTAAACCTTGTTTGTAGGGACAGGGAAGGACAGTGAGGGAAATTCTCATTGTGCCAAACTGTGCTAAAGCATTCATCATCAACCATCTTTAAAAAAACATTTTTTATAGGGACAGAAAACTATAGGTAGGGAGAGTGTCAGTGTGTTTTACTGTGCTAAACCTTGTTTGTAGGGACAGGGAAGGACAGTGAGGGAAATTCTCATTGTGCCATACTGTGCTAAAGCATTCATCATCAACCATCTTTAAAAAAACATTTTTTATAGGGACAGAAAACTATAGGTAGGGAGAGTGTCAGTGTGTTTTACTGTGCTAAACCTTGTTTGTAGGGACAGGGAAGGACAGTGAGGGAAATTCTCATTGTGCTATACTGTGCTAAAGCATTCATCATCAACCATCTTTAAAAAAATTTTTTTATAGGGACAGAAAACTATAGGTAGGGAGAGTGTCAGTGTGTTTTACTGTGCTAAACCTTGTTTGTAGGGACAGGGAAGGACAGTGAGGGAAATTCTCATTGTGCTATACTGTGCTAAAGCATTCATCATCAACCATCTTTAAAAAAAAAAATTATAGGGACAGAAAACTATAGGTAGGGAGAGTGTCAGTGTGTTTTACTGTGCTAAACCTTGTTTGTAGGGACAGGGAAGGACAGTGAGGGAAATTCTCATTGTGCTATACTGTGCTAAAGCATTCATCATCAACCATCTTTAAAAAAAAAAAATTATAGGGACAGAAAACTATAGGTAGGGAGAGTGTCAGTGTGTTTTACTGTGCTAAACCTTGTTTGTAGGGACAGGGAAGGACAGTGAGGGAAATTCTCATTGTGCTATACTGTGCTAAAGCATTCATCATCAACCATCTTTAAAAAAAAAAAATTATAGGGACAGAAAACTATAGGTAGGGAGAGTGTCAGTGTGTTTTACTGTGCTAAACCTTGTTTGTAGGGACAGGGAAGGACAGTGAGGGAAATTCTCATTGTGCTATACTGTGCTAAAGCATTCATCATCAACCATCTTTAAAAAAACATTTTTTATAGTGACAGAAAACTATAGGTAGGGAGAGTGTCAGTGTGTTTTACTGTGCTAAACCTTGTTTGTAGGGACAGGGAAGGACAGTGAGGGAAATTCTCATTGTGCTATACTGTGCTAAAGCATTCATCATCAACCATCTTTAAAAAATAAAAAATTATAGGGACAGAAAACTATAGGTAGGGAGAGTGTCAGTGTGTTTTACTGTGCTAAACCTTGTTTGTAGGGACAGGGAAGGACAGTGAGGGAAATTCTCATTGTGCTATACTGTGCTAAAGCATTCATCATCAACCATCTTTAAAAAAAAAATTCATAGGGACAGAAAACTATAGGTAGGGAGAGTGTCAGTGTGTTTTACTGTGCTAAACCTTGTTTGTAGGGACAGGGAAGGACAGTGAGGGAAATTCTCATTGTGCTATACTGTGCTAAAGCATTCATCATCAACCATCTTTAAAAAAAAAAATTATAGGGACAGAAAACTATAGGTAGGGAGAGTGTCAGTGTGTTTTACTGTGCTAAACCTTGTTTGTAGGGACAGGGAAGGACAGTGAGGGAAATTCTCATTGTGCTATACTGTGCTAAAGCATTCATCATCAACCATCTTTAAAAAAAAAAAAATATAGGGACAGAAAACTATAGGTAGGGAGAGTGTCAGTGTGTTTTACTGTGCTAAACCTTGTTTGTAGGGACAGGGAAGGACAGTGAGGGAAATTCTCATTGTGCTATACTGTGCTAAAGCATTCATCATCAACCATCTTTAAAAAAAAAAATTATAGGGACAGAAAACTATAGGTAGGGAGAGTGTCAGTGTGTTTTACTGTGCTAAACCTTGTTTGTAGGGACAGGGAAGGACAGTGAGGGAAATTCTCATTGTGCTATACTGTGCTAAAGCATTCATCATCAACCATCTTTAAAAAAACATTTTTTATAGGAACAGAAAACTATAGGTAGGGAGAGTGTCAGTGTGTTTTACTGTGCTAAACCTTGTTTGTAGGGACAGGGAAGGACAGTGAGGGAAATTCTCATTGTGCTATACTGTGCTAAAGCATTCATCATCAACCATCTTTAAAAAAACATTTTTTATAGGGACAGAAAACTATAGGTAGGGAGAGTGTCAGTGTGTTTTACTGTGCTAAACCTTGTTTGTAGGGACAGGGAAGGACAGTGAGGGAAATTCTCATTGTGCTATACTGTGCTAAAGCATTCATCATCAACCATCTTTAAAAAATAAAAAATTATAGGGACAGAAAACTATAGGTAGGGAGAGTGTCAGTGTGTTTTACTGTGCTAAACCTTGTTTGTAATGACAGGGAAGGACAGTGAGGGAAATTCTCATTGTGCTATACTGTGCTAAAGCATTCATCATCAACCATCTTTAAAAAAAAATTTTTATAGGGACAGAAAACTATAGGTAGGGAGAGTGTCAGTGTGTTTTACTGTGCTAAACCTTGTTTGTAGGGACAGGGAAGGACAGTGAGGGAAATTCTCATTGTGCTATACTGTGCTAAAGCATTCATCATCAACCATCTTTAAAAAAACATTTTTTATAGGGACAGAAAACTATAGGTAGGGAGAGTGTCAGTGTGTTTTACTGTGCTAAACCTTGTTTGTAGGGACAGGGAAGGACAGTGAGGGAAATTCTCATTGTGCTATACTGTGCTAAAGCATTCATCATCAACCATCTTTAAAAAAACATTTTTTATAGGGACAGAAAACTATAGTTAGGGAGAGTGTCAGTGTGTTTTACTGTGCTAAACCTTGTTTGTAGGGACAGGGAAGGACAGTGAGGGAAATTCTCATTGTGCTATACTGTGCTAAAGCATTCATCATCAACCATCTTTAAAAAATAAAAAATTATAGGGACAGAAAACTATAGGTAGGGAGAGTGTCAGTGTGTTTTACTGTGCTAAACCTTGTTTGTAGGGACAGGGAAGGACAGTGAGGGAAATTCTCATTGTGCTATACTGTGCTAAAGCATTCATCATCAACCATCTTTAAAAAAAAAAATTATAGGGACAGAAAACTATAGGTAGGGAGAGTGTCAGTGTGTTTTACTGTGCTAAACCTTGTTTGTAGGGACAGGGAAGGACATTGAGGGAAATTCTCATTGTGCTATACTGTGCTAAAGCATTCATCATCAACCATCTTTAAAAAAAAAAATTATAGGGACAGAAAACTATAGGTAGGGAGAGTGTCAGTGTGTTTTACTGTGCTAAACCTTGTTTGTAGGGACAGGGAAGGACAGTGAGGGAAATTCTCATTGTGCTATACTGTGCTAAAGCATTCATCATCAACCATCTTTAAAAAAAAAAATTATAGGGACAGAAAACTATAGGTAGGGAGAGTGTCAGTGCGTTTTACTGTGCTAAACCTTGTTTGTAGGGACAGGGAAGGACAGTGAGGGAAATTCTCATTGTGCTATACTGTGCTAAAGCATTCATCATCAACCATCTTTAAAAAAAAAAATTATAGGGACAGAAAACTATAGGTAGGGAGAGTGTCAGTGTGTTTTACTGTGCTAAACCTTGTTTGTAGGGACAGGGAAGGACAGTGAGGGAAATTCTCATTGTGCTATACTGTGCTAAAGCATTCATCATCAACCATCTTTAAAAAAAAAAATTATAGGGACAGAAAACTATAGGTAGGGAGAGTGTCGGTGTGTTTTACTGTGCTAAACCTTGTTTGTAGGGACAGGGAAGGACAGTGAGGGAAATTCTCATTGTGCTATACTGTGCTAAAGCATTCATCATCAACCATCTTTAAAAAAACATTTTTTATAGGAACAGAAAACTATAGGTAGGGAGAGTGTCAGTGTGTTTTACTGTGCTAAACCTTGTTTGTAGGGACAGGGAAGGACAGTGAGGGAAATTCTCATTGTGCTATACTGTGCTAAAGCATTCATCATCAACCATCTTTAAAAAAACATTTTTTATAGGGACAGAAAACTATAGGTAGGGAGAGTGTCAGTGTGTTTTACTGTGCTAAACCTTGTTTGTAGGGACAGGGAAGGACAGTGAGGGAAATTCTCATTGTGCCAAACTGTGCTAAAGCATTCATCATCAACCATCTTTAAAAAAACATTTTTTATAGGGACAGAAAACTATAGGTAGGGAGAGTGTCAGTGTGTTTTACTGTGCTAAACCTTGTTTGTAGGGACAGGGAAGGACAGTGAGGGAAATTCTCATTGTGCTATACTGTGCTAAAGCATTCATCATCAACCATCTTTAAAAAAAAAAATTATAGGGACAGAAAACTATAGGTAGGGAGAGTGTCAGTGTGTTTTACTGTGCTAAACCTTGTTTGTAGGGACAGGGAAGGACAGTGAGGGAAATTCTCATTGTGCTATACTGTGCTAAAGCATTCATCATCAACCATCTTTAAAAAAAAAATTATAGGGACAGAAAACTATAGGTAGGGAGAGTGTCAGTGTGTTTTACTGTGCTAAACCTTGTTTGTAGGGACAGGGAAGGACAGTGAGGGAAATTCTCATTGTGCTATACTGTGCTAAAGCATTCATCATCAACCATCTTTAAAAAAAAAAATTTATAGGGACAGAAAACTATAGGTAGGGAGAGTGTCAGTGTGTTTTACTGTGCTAAACCTTGTTTGTAGGGACAGGGAAGGACAGTGAGGGAAATTCTCATTGTGCTATACTGTGCTAAAGCATTCATCATCAACCATCTTTAAAAAAAAAAAATTATAGGGACAGAAAACTATAGGTAGGGAGAGTGTCGGTGTGTTTTACTGTGCTAAACCTTGTTTGTAGGGACAGGGAAGGACAGTGAGGGAAATTCTCATTGTGCTATACTGTGCTAAAGCATTCATCATCAACCATCTTTAAAAAAACATTTTTTATAGGAACAGAAAACTATAGGTAGGGAGAGTGTCAGTGTGTTTTACTGTGCTAAACCTTGTTTGTAGGGACAGGGAAGGACAGTGAGGGAAATTCTCATTGTGCTATACTGTGCTAAAGCATTCATCATCAACCATCTTTAAAAAAACATTTTTTATAGGGACAGAAAACTATAGTTAGGGAGAGTGTCAGTGTGTTTTACTGTGCTAAACCTTGTTTGTAGGGACAGGGAAGGACAGTGAGGGAAATTCTCATTGTGCTATACTGTGCTAAAGCATTCATCATCAACCATCTTTAAAAAATAAAAAATTTTAGGGACAGAAAACTATAGGTAGGGAGAGTGTCAGTGTGTTTTACTGTGCTAAACCTTGTTTGTAGGGACAGGGAAGGACAGTGAGGGAAATTCTCATTGTGCTATACTGTGCTAAAGCATTCATCATCAACCATCTTTAAAAAAAAAAATTATAGGGACAGAAAACTATAGGTAGGGAGAGTGTCAGTGTGTTTTACTGTGCTAAACCTTGTTTGTAGGGACAGGGAAGGACAGTGAGGGAAATTCTCATTGTGCTATACTGTGCTAAAGCATTCATCATCAACCATCTTTAAAAAAAAAAAATTATAGGGACAGAAAACTATAGGTAGGGAGAGTGTCGGTGTGTTTTACTGTGCTAAACCTTGTTTGTAGGGACAGGGAAGGACAGTGAGGGAAATTCTCATTGTGCTATACTGTGCTAAAGCATTCATCATCAACCATCTTTAAAAAAACATTTTTTATAGGAACAGAAAACTATAGGTAGGGAGAGTGTCAGTGTGTTTTACTGTGCTAAACCTTGTTTGTAGGGACAGGGAAGGACAGTGAGGGAAATTCTCATTGTGCTATACTGTGCTAAAGCATTCATCATCAACCATCTTTAAAAAAACATTTTTTATAGGGACAGAAAACTATAGGTAGGGAGAGTGTCAGTGTGTTTTACTGTGCTAAACCTTGTTTGTAGGGACAGGGAAGGACAGTGAGGGAAATTCTCATTGTGCCATACTGTGCTAAAGCATTCATCATCAACCATCTTTAAAAAAACATTTTTTATAGGGACAGAAAATTATAGGTAGGGAGAGTGTCAGTGTGTTTTACTGTGCTAAACCTTGTTTGTAGGGACAGGGAAGGACAGTGAGGGAAATTCTCATTGTGCTATACTGTGCTAAAGCATTCATCATCAACCATCTTTAAAAAAAAAAATTATACGGACAGAAAACTATAGGTAGGGAGAGTGTCAGTGTGTTTTACTGTGCTAAACCTTGTTTGTAGGGACAGGGAAGGACAGTGAGGGAAATTCTCATTGTGCTATACTGTGCTAAAGCATTCATCATCAACCATCTTTAAAAAAAAAATTATAGGGACAGAAAACTATAGGTAGGGAGAGTGTCAGTGTGTTTTACTGTGCTAAACCTTGTTTGTAGGGACAGGGAAGGACAGTGAGGGAAATTCTCATTGTGCTATACTGTGCTAAAGCATTCATCATCAACCATCTTTAAAAAAAAAAAAATTATAGGGACAGAAAACTATAGGTAGGGAGAGTGTCAGTGTGTTTTACTGTGCTAAACCTTGTTTGTAGGGACAGGGAAGGACAGTGAGGGAAATTCTCATTGTGCTATACTGTGCTAAAGCATTCATCATCAACCATCTTTAAAAAAAAATTTTTATAGGGACAGAAAACTATAGGTAGGGAGAGTGTCAGTGTGTTTTACTGTGCTAAACCTTGTTTGTAGGGACAGGGAAGGACAGTGAGGGAAATTCTCATTGTGCTATACTGTGCTAAAGCATTCATCATCAACCATCTTTAAAAAAACATTTTTTATAGGGACAGAAAACTATAGGTAGGGAGAGTGTCAGTGTGTTTTACTGTGCTAAACCTTGTTTGTAGGGACAGGGAAGGACAGTGAGGGAAATTCTCATTGTGCTATACTGTGCTAAAGCATTCATCATCAACCATCTTTAAAAAATAAAAAATTATAGGGACAGAAAACTATAGGTAGGGAGAGTGTCAGTGTGTTTTACTGTGCTAAACCTTGTTTGTAGGGACAGGGAAGGACAGTGAGGGAAATTCTCATTGTGCTATACTGTGCTAAAGCATTCATCATCAACCATCTTTAAAAAAAAAATTATAGGGACAGAAAACTATAGGTAGGGAGAGTGTCAGTGTGTTTTACTGTGCTAAACCTTGTTTGTAGGGACAGGGAAGGACAGTGAGGGAAATTCTCATTGTGCTATACTGTGCTAAAGCATTCATCATCAACCATCTTTAAAAAAAAAATTATAGGGACAGAAAACTATAGGTAGGGAGAGTGTCAGTGTGTTTTACTGTGCTAAACCTTGTTTGTAGGGACAGGGAAGGACAGTGAGGGAAATTCTCATTGTGCTATACTGTGCTAAAGCATTCATCATCAACCATCTTTAAAAAAAAAAAATTATAGGGACAGAAAACTATAGGTAGGGAGAGTGTCAGTGTGTTTTACTGTGCTAAACCTTGTTTGTAGGGACAGGGAAGGACAGTGAGGGAAATTCTCATTGTGCTATACTGTGCTAAAGCATTCATCATCAACCATCTTTAAAAAAAAAAATTATAGGGACAGAAAACTATAGGTAGGGAGAGTGTCAGTGTGTTTTACTGTGCTAAACCTTGTTTGTAGGGACAGGGAAGGACAGTGAGGGAAATTCTCATTGTGCTATACTGTGCTAAAGCATTCATCATCAACCATCTTAAAAAAAAAAAAATTATAGGGACAGAAAACTATAGGTAGGGAGAGTGTCAGTGTGTTTTACTGTGCTAAACCTTGTTTGTAGGGACAGGGAAGGACAGTGAGGGAAATTCTCATTGTGCTATACTGTGCTAAAGCATTCATCATCAACCATCTTTAAAAAAAACATTTTTTATAGGAACAGAAAACTATAGGTAGGGAGAGTGTCAGTGTGTTTTACTGTGTAAACCTTGTTTGTAGGGACAGGGAAGGACAGTGAGGGAAATTCTCATTGTGCTATACTGTGCTAAAGCATTCATCATCAACCATCTTTAAAAAAACATTTTTTATAGGGACAGAAAACTATAGGTAGGGAGAGTGTCAGTGTGTTTTACTGTGCTAAACCTTGTTTGTAGGGACAGGGAAGGACAGTGAGGGAAATTCTCATTGTGCCATACTGTGCTAAAGCATTCATCATCAACCATCTTTAAAAAAACATTTTTTATAGGGACAGAAAACTATAGGTAGGGAGAGTGTCAGTGTGTTTTACTGTGCTAAACCTTGTTTGTAGGGACAGGGAAGGACAGTGAGGGAAATTCTCATTGTGCTATACTGTGCTAAAGCATTCATCATCAACCATCTTTAAAAAAAAAATTATAGGGACAGAAAACTATAGGTAGGGAGAGTGTCAGTGTGTTTTACTGTGCTAAACCTTGTTTGTAGGGACAGGGAAGGACAGTGAGGGAAATTCTCATTGTGCTATACTGTGCTAAAGCATTCATCATCAACCATCTTTAAAAAAAATTTTATAGGGACAGAAAACTATAGGTAGGGAGAGTGTCAGTGTGTTTTACTGTGCTAAACCTTGTTTGTAGGGACAGGGAAGGACAGTGAGGGAAATTCTCATTGTGCTATACTGTGCTAAAGCATTCATCATCAACCATCTTTAAAAAAAAAAAATTATAGGGACAGAAAACTATAGGTAGGGAGAGTGTCAGTGTGTTTTACTGTGCTAAACCTTGTTTGTAGGGACAGGGAAGGACAGTGAGGGAAATTCTCATTGTGCTATACTGTGCTAAAGCATTCATCATCAACCATCTTTAAAAAAAAAATTTATAGGGACAGAAAACTATAGGTAGGGAGAGTGTCAGTGTGTTTTACTGTGCTAAACCTTGTTTGTAGGGACAGGGAAGGACAGTGAGGGAAATTCTCATTGTGCTATACTGTGCTAAAGCATTCATCATCAACCATCTTTAAAAAAACATTTTTTATAGGGACAGAAAACTATAGGTAGGGAGAGTGTCAGTGTGTTTTACTGTGCTAAACCTTGTTTGTAGGGACAGGGAAGGACAGTGAGGGAAATTCTCATTGTGCTATACTGTGCTAAAGCATTCATCATCAACCATCTTTAAAAAATAAAAAATTATAGGGACAGAAAACTATAGGTAGGGAGAGTGTCAGTGTGTTTTACTGTGCTAAACCTTGTTTGTAGGGACAGGGAAGGACAGTGAGGGAAATTCTCATTGTGCTATACTGTGCTAAAGCATTCATCATCAACCATCTTTAAAAAAAAAAATTTATAGGGACAGAAAACTATAGGTAGGGAGAGTGTCAGTGTGTTTTACTGTGCTAAACCTTGTTTGTAGGGACAGGGAAGGACAGTGAGGGAAATTCTCATTGTGCTATACTGTGCTAAAGCATTCATCATCAACCATCTTTAAAAAAAAATTATAGGGACAGAAAACTATAGGTAGGGAGAGTGTCAGTGTGTTTTACTGTGCTAAACCTTGTTTGTAGGGACAGGGAAGGACAGTGAGGGAAATTCTCATTGTGCTATACTGTGCTAAAGCATTCATCATCAACCATCTTTAAAAAAAAAAAATTATAGGGACAGAAAACTATAGGTAGGGAGAGTGTCAGTGTGTTTTACTGTGCTAAACCTTGTTTGTAGGGACAGGGAAGGACAGTGAGGGAAATTCTCATTGTGCTATACTGTGCTAAAGCATTCATCATCAACCATCTTTAAAAAAAAAATTATAGGGACAGAAAACTATAGGTAGGGAGAGTGTCAGTGTGTTTTACTGTGCTAAACCTTGTTTGTAGGGACATGGAAGGACAGTGAGGGAAATTCTCATTGTGCTATACTGTGCTAAAGCATTCATCATCAACCATCTTTAAAAAAACATTTTTTATAGGAACAGAAAACTATAGGTAGGGAGAGTGTCAGTGTGTTTTACTGTGCTAAACCTTGTTTGTAGGGACAGGGAAGGACAGTGAGGGAAATTCTCATTGTGCTATACTGTGCTAAAGCATTCATCATCAACCATCTTTAAAAAAACATTTTTTATAGGGACAGAAAACTATAGGTAGGGAGAGTGTCAGTGTGTTTTACTGTGCTAAACCTTGTTTGTAGGGACAGGGAAGGACAGTGAGGGAAATTCTCATTGTGCTATACTGTGCTAAAGCATTCATCATCAACCATCTTTAAAAAATAAAAAATTATAGGGACAGAAAACTATAGGTAGGGAGAGTGTCAGTGTGTTTTACTGTGCTAAACCTTGTTTGTAGGGACAGGGAAGGACAGTGAGGGAAATTCTCATTGTGCTATACTGTGCTAAAGCATTCATCATCAACCATCTTTAAAAAAAATTTTTTATAGGGACAGAAAACTATAGGTAGGGAGAGTGTCAGTGTGTTTTACTGTGCTAAACCTTGTTTGTAGGGACAGGGAAGGACAGTGAGGGAAATTCTCATTGTGCTATACTGTGCTAAAGCATTCATCATCAACCATCTTTAAAAAAAAAAATTATAGGGACAGAAAACTATAGGTAGGGAGAGTGTCAGTGTGTTTTACTGTGCTAAACCTTGTTTGTAGGGACAGGGAAGGACAGTGAGGGAAATTCTCATTGTGCTATACTGTGCTAAAGCATTCATCATCAACCATCTTTAAAAAAAAAAATTATAGGGACAGAAAACTATAGGTAGGGAGAGTGTCAGTGTGTTTTACTGTGCTAAACCTTGTTTGTAGGGACAGGGAAGGACAGTGAGGGAAATTCTCATTGTGCTATACTGTGCTAAAGCATTCATCATCAACCATCTTTAAAAAAAAAAATTATAGGGACAGAAAACTATAGGTAGGGAGAGTGTCAGTGTGTTTTACTGTGCTAAACCTTGTTTGTAGGGACAGGGAAGGACAGTGAGGGAAATTCTCATTGTGCTATACTGTGCTAAAGCATTCATCATCAACCATCTTTAAAAAAACATTTTTTATAGGAACAGAAAACTATAGGTAGGGAGAGTGTCAGTGTGTTTTACTGTGCTAAACCTTGTTTGTAGGGACAGGGAAGGACAGTGAGGGAAATTCTCATTGTGCTATACTGTGCTAAAGCATTCATCATCAACCATCTTTAAAAAAAAAATTATAGGGACAGAAAACTATAGGTAGGGAGAGTGTCAGTGTGTTTTACTGTGCTAAACCTTGTTTGTAGGGACAGGGAAGGACAGTGAGGGAAATTCTCATTGTGCTATACTGTGCTAAAGCATTCATCATCAACCATCTTTAAAAAAAAAATTTTATAGGGACAGAAAACTATAGGTAGGGAGAGTGTCAGTGTGTTTTACTGTGCTAAACCTTGTTTGTAGGGACAGGGAAGGACAGTGAGGGAAATTCTCATTGTGCTATACTGTGCTAAAGCATTCATCATCAACCATCTTTAAAAAAAAAAATTATAGGGACAGAAAACTATAGGTAGGGAGAGTGTCAGTGTGTTTTACTGTGCTAAACCTTGTTTGTAGGGACAGGGAAGGACAGTGAGGGAAATTCTCATTGTGCTATACTGTGCTAAAGCATTCATCATCAACCATCTTTAAAAAAAAAAATTATAGGGACAGAAAACTATAGGTAGGGAGAGTGTCAGTGTGTTTTACTGTGCTAAACCTTGTTTGTAGGGACAGGGAAGGACAGTGAGGGAAATTCTCATTGTGCTATACTGTGCTAAAGCATTCATCATCAACCATCTTTAAAAAAAAAAAATTATAGGGACAGAAAACTATAGGTAGGGAGAGTGTCAGTGTGTTTTACTGTGCTAAACCTTGTTTGTAGGGACAGGGAAGGACAGTGAGGGAAATTCTCATTGTGCTATACTGTGCTAAAGCATTCATCATCAACCATCTTTAAAAAAAAAAATTATAGGGACAGAAAACTATAGGTAGGGAGAGTGTCAGTGTGTTTTACTGTGCTAAACCTTGTTTGTAGGGACAGGGAAGGACAGTGAGGGAAATTCTCATTGTGCTATACTGTGCTAAAGCATTCATCATCAACCATCTTTAAAAAAAAAAATTATAGGGACAGAAAACTATAGGTAGGGAGAGTGTCAGTGTGTTTTACTGTGCTAAACCTTGTTTGTAGGGACAGGGAAGGACAGTGAGGGAAATTCTCATTGTGCTATACTGTGCTAAAGCATTCATCATCAACCATCTTTAAAAAAAAAAAATTATAGGGACAGAAAACTATAGGTAGGGAGAGTGTCAGTGTGTTTTACTGTGCTAAACCTTGTTTGTAGGGACAGGGAAGGACAGTGAGGGAAATTCTCATTGTGCTATACTGTGCTAAAGCATTCATCATCAACCATCTTTAAAAAAAAAAATTATAGGGACAGAAAACTATAGGTAGGAAGAGTGTCAGTGTGTTTTACTGTGCTAAACCTTGTTTGTAGGGACAGGGAAGGACAGTGAGGGAAATTCTCATTGTGCTATACTGTGCTAAAGCATTCATCATCAACCATCTTTAAAAAAAAAAAATTATAGGGACAGAAAACTATAGGTAGGGAGAGTGTCAGTGTGTTTTACTGTGCTAAACCTTGTTTGTAGGGACAGGGAAGGACAGTGAGGGAAATTCTCATTGTGCTATACTGTGCTAAAGCATTCATCATCAACCATCTTTTAAAAAAAAAAAATTATAGGGACAGAAAACTATAGGTAGGGAGAGTGTCGGTGTGTTTTACTGTGCTAAACATTGTTTGTAGGGACAGGGAAGGACAGTGAGGGAAATTCTCATTGTGCTATACTGTGCTAAAGCATTCATCATCAACCATCTTTAAAAAAAAATTTTTTATAGGAACAGAAAACTATAGGTAGGGAGAGTGTCAGTGTGTTTTACTGTGCTAAACCTTGTTTGTAGGGACAGGGAAGGACAGTGAGGGAAATTCTCATTGTGCTATACTGTGCTAAAGCATTCATCATCAACCATCTTTAAAAAAACATTTTTTATAGGGACAGAAAACTATAGGTAGGGAGAGTGTCAGTGTGTTTTACTGTGCTAAACCTTGTTTGTAGGGACAGGGAAGGACAGTGAGGGAAATTCTCATTGTGCCATACTGTGCTAAAGCATTCATCATCAACCATCTTTAAAAAAACATTTTTTATAGGGACAGAAAACTATAGGTAGGGAGAGTGTCAGTGTGTTTTACTGTGCTAAACCTTGTTTGTAGGGACAGGGAAGGACAGTGAGGGAAATTCTCATTGTGCTATACTGTGCTAAAGCATTCATCATCAACCATCTTTAAAAAAAATAAATTATAGGGACAGAAAACTATAGGTAGGGAGAGTGTCAGTGTGTTTTACTGTGCTAAACCTTGTTTGTAGGGACAGGGAAGGACAGTGAGGGAAATTCTCATTGTGCTATACTGTGCTAAAGTATTCATCATCAACCATCTTTAAAAAAAAAATTATAGGGACAGAAAACTATAGGTAGGGAGAGTGTCAGTGTGTTTTACTGTGCTAAACCTTGTTTGTAGGGACAGGGAAGGACAGTGAGGGAAATTCTCATTGTGCTATACTGTGCTAAAGCATTCATCATCAACCATCTTTAAAAAAAAAAAATTATAGGGACAGAAAACTATAGGTAGGGAGAGTGTCAGTGTGTTTTACTGTGCTAAACCTTGTTTGTAGGGACAGGGAAGGACAGTGAGGGAAATTCTCATTGTGCTATACTGTGCTAAAGCATTCATCATCAACCATCTTTAAAAAAAAATTTTTATAGGGACAGAAAACTATAGGTAGGGAGAGTGTCAGTGTGTTTTACTGTGCTAAACCTTGTTTGTAGGGACAGGGAAGGACAGTGAGGGAAATTCTCATTGTGCTATACTGTGCTAAAGCATTCATCATCAACCATCTTTAAAAAAACATTTTTTATAGGGACAGAAAACTATAGGTAGGGAGAGTGTCAGTGTGTTTTACTGTGCTAAACCTTGTTTGTAGGGACAGGGAAGGACAGTGAGGGAAATTCTCATTGTGCTATACTGTGCTAAAGCATTCATCATCAACCATCTTTAAAAAATAAAAAAATATAGGGACAGAAAACTATAGGTAGGGAGAGTGTCAGTGTGTTTTACTGTGCTAAACCTTGTTTGTAGGGACAGGGAAGGACAGTGAGGGAAATTCTCATTGTGCTATACTGTGCTAAAGCATTCATCATCAACCATCTTTAAAAAAAAAAATTTTATAGGGACAGAAAACTATAGGTAGGGAGAGTGTCAGTGTGTTTTACTGTGCTAAACCTTGTTTGTAGGGACAGGGAAGGACAGTGAGGGAAATTCTCATTGTGCTATACTGTGCTAAAGCATTCATCATCAACCATCTTTAATAAAAAAATTATAGGGACAGAAAACTATAGGTAGGGAGAGTGTCAGTGTGTTTTACTGTGCTAAACCTTGTTTGTAGGGACAGGGAAGGACAGTGAGGGAAATTCTCATTGTGCTATACTGTGCTAAAGCATTCATCATCAACCATCTTTAAAAAAAAAAAATTATAGGGACAGAAAACTATAGGTAGGGAGAGTGTCAGTGTGTTTTACTGTGCTAAACCTTGTTTGTAGGGACAGGGAAGGACAGTGAGGGAAATTCTCATTGTGCTATACTGTGCTAAAGCATTCATCATCAACCATCTTTAAAAAAAAAATTATAGGGACAGAAAACTATAGGTAGGGAGAGTGTCAGTGTGTTTTACTGTGCTAAACCTTGTTTGTAGGGACAGGGAAGGACAGTGAGGGAAATTCTCATTGTGCTATACTGTGCTAAAGCATTCATCATCAACCATCTTTAAAAAAACATTTTTTATAGGAACAGAAAACTATAGGTAGGGAGAGTGTCAGTGTGTTTTACTGTGCTAAACCTTGTTTGTAGGGACAGGGAAGGACAGTGAGGGAAATTCTCATTGTGCTATACTGTGCTAAAGCATTCATCATCAACCATCTTTAAAAAAACATTTTTTATAGGGACAGAAAACTATAGGTAGGGAGAGTGTCAGTGTGTTTTACTGTGCTAAACCTTGTTTGTAGGGACAGGGAAGGACAGTGAGGGAAATTCTCATTGTGCTATACTGTGCTAAAGCATTCATCATCAACCATCTTTAAAAAATAAAAAATTATAGGGACAGAAAACTATAGGTAGGGAGAGTGTCAGTGTGTTTTACTGTGCTAAACCTTGTTTGTAGGGACAGGGAAGGACAGTGAGGGAAATTCTCATTGTGCTATACTGTGCTAAAGCATTCATCATCAACCATCTTTAAAAAAATTTTTTTATAGGGACAGAAAACTATAGGTAGGGAGAGTGTCAGTGTGTTTTACTGTGCTAAACCTTGTTTGTAGGGACAGGGAAGGACAGTGAGGGAAATTCTCATTGTGCTATACTGTGCTAAAGCATTCATCATCAACCATCTTTTAAAAAAAAAATTATAGGGACAGAAAACTATAGGTAGGGAGAGTGTCAGTGTGTTTTACTGTGCTAAACCTTGTTTGTCGTGACAGGGAAGGACAGTGAGGGAAATTCTCATTGTGCTATACTGTGCTAAAGCATTCATCATCAACCATCTTTAAAAAAAAAAATTATAGGGACAGAAAACTATAGGTAGGGAGAGTGTCAGTGTGTTTTACTGTGCTAAACCTTGTTTGTAGGGACAGGGAAGGACAGTGAGGGAAATTCTCATTGTGCTATACTGTGCTAAAGCATTCATCATCAACCATCTTTAAAAAAAAAAATTATAGGGACAGAAAACTATAGGTAGGGAGAGTGTCAGTGTGTTTTACTGTGCTAAACCTTGTTTGTAGGGACAGGGAAGGACAGTGAGGGAAATTCTCATTGTGCTATACTGTGCTAAAGCATTCATCATCAACCATCTTTAAAAAAACATTTTTTATAGTAACAGAAAACTATAGGTAGGGAGAGTGTCAGTGTGTTTTACTGTGCTAAACCTTGTTTGTAGGGACAGGGAAGGACAGTGAGGGAAATTCTCATTGTGCTATACTGTGCTAAAGCATTCATCATCAACCATCTTTAAAAAAACATTTTTTATAGGGACAGAAAACTATAGGTAGGGAGAGTGTCAGTGTGTTTTACTGTGCTAAACCTTGTTTGTAGGGACAGGGAAGGACAGTGAGGGAAATTCTCATTGTGCCATACTGTGCTAAAGCATTCATCATCAACCATCTTTAAAAAAACATTTTTTATAGGGACAGAAAACTATAGGTAGGGAGAGTGTCAGTGTGTTTTACTGTGCTAAACCTTGTTTGTAGGGACAGGGAAGGACAGTGAGGGAAATTCTCATTGTGCTATACTGTGCTAATGCATTCATCATCAACCATCTTTAAAAAAAAAAAATTATAGGGACAGAAAACTATAGGTAGGGAGAGTGTCAGTGTGTTTTACTGTGCTAAACCTTGTTTGTAGGGACAGGGAAGGACAGTGAGGGAAATTCTCATTGTGCTATACTGTGCTAAAGCATTCATCATCAACCATCTTTAAAAAAACATTTTTTATAGGGACAGAAAACTATAGGTAGGGAGAGTGTCGGTGTGTTTTACTGTGCTAAACCTTGTTTGTAGGGACAGGGAAGGACAGTGAGGGAAATTCTCATTGTGCTATACTGTGCTAAAGCATTCATCATCAACCATCTTTAAAAAAAAACATTTATAGGGACAGAAAACTATAGGTAGGGAGAGTGTCAGTGTGTTTTGCTGTGCTAAACCTTGTTTGTAGGGACAGGGAAGGACAGTGAGGGAAATTCTCATTGTGCTATACTGTGCTAAAGCATTCATCATCAACCATCTTTAAAAAAACATTTTTTATAGGGACAGAAAACTATAGGTAGGGAGAGTGTCAGTGTGTTTTACTGTGCTAAACCTTGTTTGTAGGGACAGGGAAGGACAGTGAGGGAAAGTCTCATTGTGCTATACTGTGCTAAAGCATTCATCATCAACCATCTTTAAAAAAAAAAAATTATAGGGACAGAAAACTATAGGTAGGGAGAGTGTCAGTGTGTTTTACTGTGCTAAACCTTGTTTGTAGGGACAGGGAAGGACAGTGAGGGAAATTCTCATTGTGCTATACTGTGCTAAAGCATTCATCATCAACCATCTTTAAAAAACAAAATTATAGGGACAGAAAACTATAGGTAGGGAGAGTGTCAGTGTGTTTTACTGTGCTAAACCTTGTTTGTAGGGACAGGGAAGGACAGTGAGGGAAATTCTCATTGTGCTATACTGTGCTAAAGCATTCATCATCAACCATCTTTAAAAAAACATTTTTTATAGGAACAGAAAACTATAGGTAGGGAGAGTGTCAGTGTGTTTTACTGTGCTAAACCTTGTTTGTAGGGACAGGGAAGGACAGTGAGGGAAATTCTCATTGTGCTATACTGTGCTAAAGCATTCATCATCAACCATCTTTAAAAAAAAAAAATGTATAGGGACAGAAAACTATAGGTAGGGAGAGTGTCAGTGTGTTTTACTGTGCTAAACCTTGTTTGTAGGGACAGGGAAGGACAGTGAGGGAAATTCTCATTGTGCTATACTGTGCTAAAGCATTCATCATCAACCATCTTTAAAAAACAAAATTATAGGGACAGAAAACTATAGGTAGGGAGAGTGTCAGTGTGTTTTACTGTGCTAAACCTTGTTTGTAGGGACAGGGAAGGACAGTGAGGGAAATTCTCATTGTGCTATACTGTGCTAAAGCATTCATCATCAACCATCTTTAAAAAAACATTTTTTATAGGAACAGAAAACTATAGGTAGGGAGAGTGTCAGTGTGTTTTACTGTGCTAAACCTTGTTTGTAGGGACAGGGAAGGACAGTGAGGGAAATTCTCATTGTGCTATACTGTGCTAAAGCATTCATCATCAACCATCTTTAAAAAAACATTTTTTATAGGGACAGAAAACTATAGGTAGGGAGAGTGTCAGTGTGTTTTACTGTGCTAAACCTTGTTTGTAGGGACAGGGAAGGACAGTGAGGGAAATTCTCATTGTGCTATACTGTGCTAAAGCATTCATCATCAACCATCTTTAAAAAATAAAAAATTATAGGGACAGAAAACTATAGGTAGGGAGAGTGTCAGTGTGTTTTACTGTGCTAAACCTTGTTTGTAGGGACAGGGAAGGACAGTGAGGGAAATTCTCATTGTGCTATACTGTGCTAAAGCATTCATCATCAACCATCTTTAAAAAAAAATTTTTTATAGGGACAGAAAACTATAGGTAGGGAGAGTGTCAGTGTGTTTTACTGTGCTAAACCTTGTTTGTAGGGACAGGGAAGGACAGTGAGGGAAATTCTCATTGTGCTATACTGTGCTAAAGCATTCATCATCAACCATCTTTAAAAAAAAAAATTATAGGGACAGAAAACTATAGGTAGGGAGAGTGTCAGTGTGTTTTACTGTGCTAAACCTTGTTTGTAGGGACAGGGAAGGACAGTGAGGGAAATTCTCATTGTGCTATACTGTGCTAAAGCATTCATCATCAACCATCTTTAAAAAAAAAAATTATAGGGACAGAAAACTATAGGTAGGGAGAGTGTCAGTGTGTTTTACTGTGCTAAACCTTGTTTGTAGGGACAGGGAAGGACAGTGAGGGAAATTCTCATTGTGCTATACTGTGCTAAAGCATTCATCATCAACCATCTTTAAAAAAAAATTTATAGGGACAGAAAACTATAGGTAGGGAGAGTGTCAGTGTGTTTTACTGTGCTAAACCTTGTTTGTAGGGACAGGGAAGGACAGTGAGGGAAATTCTCATTGTGCTATACTGTGCTAAAGCATTCATCATCAACCATCTTTAAAAAAAAAAATTTATAGGGACAGAAAACTATAGGTAGGGAGAGTGTCAGTGTGTTTTACTGTGCTAAACCTTGTTTGTAGGGACAGGGAAGGACAGTGAGGGAAATTCTCATTGTGCTATACTGTGCTAAAGCATTCATCATCAACCATCTTTAAAAAAAAAAATTATAGGGACAGAAAACTATAGGTAGGGAGAGTGTCAGTGTGTTTTACTGTGCTAAACCTTGTTTGTAGGGACAGGGAAGGACAGTGAGGGAAATTCTCATTGTGCTATACTGTGCTAAAGCATTCATCATCAACCATCTTTAAAAAAAAAAATTATAGGGACAGAAAACTATAGGTAGGGAGAGTGTCAGTGTGTTTTACTGTGCTAAACCTTGTTTGTAGGGACAGGGAAGGACAGTGAGGGAAATTCTCATTGTGCTATACTGTGCTAAAGCATTCATCATCAACCATCTTTAAAAAAAAAAATTATAGGGACAGAAAACTATAGGTAGGGAGAGTGTCAGTGTGTTTTACTGTGCTAAACCTTGTTTGTAGGGACAGGGAAGGACAGTGAGGGAAATTCTCATTGTGCTATACTGTGCTAAAGCATTCATCATCAACCATCTTTAAAAAAACATTTTTTATAGGAACAGAAAACTATAGGTAGGGAGAGTGTCAGTGTGTTTTACTGTGCTAAACCTTGTTTGTAGGGACAGGGAAGGACAGTGAGGGAAATTCTCATTGTGCTATACTGTGCTAAAGCATTCATCATCAACCATCTTTAAAAAAAAAATTATAGGGACAGAAAACTATAGGTAGGGAGAGTGTCAGTGTGTTTTACTGTGCTAAACCTTGTTTGTAGGGACAGGGAAGGACAGTGAGGGAAATTCTCATTGTGCTATACTGTGCTAAAGCATTCATCATCAACCATCTTTAAAAAAAAAAAATTATAGGGACAGAAAACTATAGGTAGGGAGAGTGTCAGTGTGTTTTACTGTGCTAAACCTTGTTTGTAGGGACAGGGAAGGACAGTGAGGGAAATTCTCATTGTGCTATACTGTGCTAAAGCATTCATCATCAACCATCTTTAAAAAAAAAAATTATAGGGACAGAAAACTATAGGTAGGAAGAGTGTCAGTGTGTTTTACTGTGCTAAACCTTGTTTGTAGGGACAGGGAAGGACAGTGAGGGAAATTCTCATTGTGCTATACTGTGCTAAAGCATTCATCATCAACCATCTTTAAAAAAAAAAAATTATAGGGACAGAAAACTATAGGTAGGGAGAGTGTCAGTGTGTTTTACTGTGCTAAACCTTGTTTGTAGGGACAGGGAAGGACAGTGAGGGAAATTCTCATTGTGCTATACTGTGCTAAAGCATTCATCATCAACCATCTTTTAAAAAAAAAAAATTATAGGGACAGAAAACTATAGGTAGGGAGAGTGTCGGTGTGTTTTACTGTGCTAAACATTGTTTGTAGGGACAGGGAAGGACAGTGAGGGAAATTCTCATTGTGCTATACTGTGCTAAAGCATTCATCATCAACCATCTTTAAAAAAACATTTTTTATAGGAACAGAAAACTATAGGTAGGGAGAGTGTCAGTGTGTTTTACTGTGCTAAACCTTGTTTGTAGGGACAGGGAAGGACAGTGAGGGAAATTCTCATTGTGCTATACTGTGCTAAAGCATTCATCATCAACCATCTTTAAAAAAACATTTTTTATAGGGACAGAAAACTATAGGTAGGGAGAGTGTCAGTGTGTTTTACTGTGCTAAACCTTGTTTGTAGGGACAGGGAAGGACAGTGAGGGAAATTCTCATTGTGCCATACTGTGCTAAAGCATTCATCATCAACCATCTTTAAAAAAACATTTTTTATAGGGACAGAAAACTATAGGTAGGGAGAGTGTCAGTGTGTTTTACTGTGCTAAACCTTGTTTGTAGGGACAGGGAAGGACAGTGAGGGAAATTCTCATTGTGCTATACTGTGCTAAAGCATTCATCATCAACCATCTTTAAAAAAAAAAAATTATAGGGACAGAAAACTATAGGTAGGGAGAGTGTCAGTGTGTTTTACTGTGCTAAACCTTGTTTGTAGGGACAGGGAAGGACAGTGAGGGAAATTCTCATTGTGCTATACTGTGCTAAAGCATTCATCATCAACCATCTTTAAAAAAAAAATTATAGGGACAGAAAACTATAGGTAGGGAGAGTGTCAGTGTGTTTTACTGTGCTAAACCTTGTTTGTAGGGACAGGGAAGGACAGTGAGGGAAATTCTCATTGTGCTATACTGTGCTAAAGCATTCATCATCAACCATCTTTAAAAAAAAAAAATTATAGGGACAGAAAACTATAGGTAGGGAGAGTGTCAGTGTGTTTTACTGTGCTAAACCTTGTTTGTAGGGACAGGGAAGGACAGTGAGGGAAATTCTCATTGTGCTATACTGTGCTAAAGCATTCATCATCAACCATCTTTAAAAAAACATTTTTTATAGGGACAGAAAACTATAGGTAGGGAGAGTGTCAGTGTGTTTTACTGTGCTAAACCTTGTTTGTAGGGACAGGGAAGGACAGTGAGGGAAATTCTCATTGTGCTATACTGTGCTAAAGCATTCATCATCAACCATCTTTAAAAAATAAAAAATTATAGGGACAGAAAACTATAGGTAGGGAGAGTGTCAGTGTGTTTTACTGTGCTAAACCTTGTTTGTAGGGACAGGGAAGGACAGTGAGGGAAATTCTCATTGTGCTATACTGTGCTAAAGCATTCATCATCAACCATCTTTAAAAAAAAAAAATTTATAGGGACAGAAAACTATAGGTAGGGAGAGTGTCAGTGTGTTTTACTGTGCTAAACCTTGTTTGTAGGGACAGGGAAGGACAGTGAGGGAAATTCTCATTGTGCTATACTGTGCTAAAGCATTCATCATCAACCATCTTTAAAAAAAAATTTATAGGGACAGAAAACTATAGGTAGGGAGAGTGTCAGTGTGTTTTACTGTGCTAAACCTTGTTTGTAGGGACAGGGAAGGACAGTGAGGGAAATTCTCATTGTGCTATACTGTGCTAAAGCATTCATCATCAACCATCTTTAAAAAAAAAAAAATTATAGGGACAGAAAACTATAGGTAGGGAGAGTGTCAGTGTGTTTTACTGTGCTAAACCTTGTTTGTAGGGACAGGGAAGGACAGCGAGGGAAATTCTCATTGTGCTATACTGTGCTAAAGCATTCATCATCAACCATCTTTAAAAAAAAAATTATAGGGACAGAAAACTATAGGTAGGGAGAGTGTCAGTGTGTTTTACTGTGCTAAACCTTGTTTGTAGGGACAGGGAAGGACAGTGAGGGAAATTCTCATTGTGCTATACTGTGCTAAAGCATTCATCATCAACCATCTTTAAAAAAACATTTTTTATAGGAACAGAAAACTATAGGTAGGGAGAGTGTCAGTGTGTTTTACTGTGCTAAACCTTGTTTGTAGGGACAGGGAAGGACAGTGAGGGAAATTCTCATTGTGCTATACTGTGCTAAAGCATTCATCATCAACCATCTTTAAAAAAACATTTTTTATAGGGACAGAAAACTATAGGTAGGGAGAGTGTCAGTGTGTTTTACTGTGCTAAACCTTGTTTGTAGGGACAGGGAAGGACAGTGAGGGAAATTCTCATTGTGCTATACTGTGCTAAAGCATTCATCATCAACCATCTTTAAAAAATAAAAAATTATAGGGACAGAAAACTATAGGTAGGGAGAGTGTCAGTGTGTTTTACTGTGCTAAACCTTGTTTGTAGGGACAGGGAAGGACAGTGAGGGAAATTCTCATTGTGCTATACTGTGCTAAAGCATTCATCATCAACCATCTTTAAAAAAAAAAATTTATAGGGACAGAAAACTATAGGTAGGGAGAGTGTCAGTGTGTTTTACTGTGCTAAACCTTGTTTGTAGGGACAGGGAAGGACAGTGAGGGAAATTCTCATTGTGCTATACTGTGCTAAAGCATTCATCATCAACCATCTTTTAAAAAAAAAATTATAGGGACAGAAAACTATAGGTAGGGAGAGTGTCAGTGTGTTTTACTGTGCTAAACCTTGTTTGTCGTGACAGGGAAGGACAGTGAGGGAAATTCTCATTGTGCTATACTGTGCTAAAGCATTCATCATCAACCATCTTTAAAAAAAAAAATTATAGGGACAGAAAACTATAGGTAGGGAGAGTGTCAGTGTGTTTTACTGTGCTAAACCTTGTTTGTAGGGACAGGGAAGGACAGTGAGGGAAATTCTCATTGTGCTATACTGTGCTAAAGCATTCATCATCAACCATCTTTAAAAAAAAAAATTATAGGGACAGAAAACTATAGGTAGGGAGAGTGTCAGTGTGTTTTACTGTGCTAAACCTTGTTTGTAGGGACAGGGAAGGACAGTGAGGGAAATTCTCATTGTGCTATACTGTGCTAAAGCATTCATCATCAACCATCTTTAAAAAAACATTTTTTATAGTAACAGAAAACTATAGGTAGGGAGAGTGTCAGTGTGTTTTACTGTGCTAAACCTTGTTTGTAGGGACAGGGAAGGACAGTGAGGGAAATTCTCATTGTGCTATACTGTGCTAAAGCATTCATCATCAACCATCTTTAAAAAAACATTTTTTATAGGGACAGAAAACTATAGGTAGGGAGAGTGTCAGTGTGTTTTACTGTGCTAAACCTTGTTTGTAGGGACAGGGAAGGACAGTGAGGGAAATTCTCATTGTGCCATACTGTGCTAAAGCATTCATCATCAACCATCTTTAAAAAAACATTTTTTATAGGGACAGAAAACTATAGGTAGGGAGAGTGTCAGTGTGTTTTACTGTGCTAAACCTTGTTTGTAGGGACAGGGAAGGACAGTGAGGGAAATTCTCATTGTGCTATACTGTGCTAATGCATTCATCATCAACCATCTTTAAAAAAAAAAAATTATAGGGACAGAAAACTATAGGTAGGGAGAGTGTCAGTGTGTTTTACTGTGCTAAACCTTGTTTGTAGGGACAGGGAAGGACAGTGAGGGAAATTCTCATTGTGCTATACTGTGCTAAAGCATTCATCATCAACCATCTTTAAAAAAACATTTTTTATAGGGACAGAAAACTATAGGTAGGGAGAGTGTCGGTGTGTTTTACTGTGCTAAACCTTGTTTGTAGGGACAGGGAAGGACAGTGAGGGAAATTCTCATTGTGCTATACTGTGCTAAAGCATTCATCATCAACCATCTTTAAAAAAAAACATTTATAGGGACAGAAAACTATAGGTAGGGAGAGTGTCAGTGTGTTTTGCTGTGCTAAACCTTGTTTGTAGGGACAGGGAAGGACAGTGAGGGAAATTCTCATTGTGCTATACTGTGCTAAAGCATTCATCATCAACCATCTTTAAAAAAACATTTTTTATAGGGACAGAAAACTATAGGTAGGGAGAGTGTCAGTGTGTTTTACTGTGCTAAACCTTGTTTGTAGGGACAGGGAAGGACAGTGAGGGAAAGTCTCATTGTGCTATACTGTGCTAAAGCATTCATCATCAACCATCTTTAAAAAAAAAAAATTATAGGGACAGAAAACTATAGGTAGGGAGAGTGTCAGTGTGTTTTACTGTGCTAAACCTTGTTTGTAGGGACAGGGAAGGACAGTGAGGGAAATTCTCATTGTGCTATACTGTGCTAAAGCATTCATCATCAACCATCTTTAAAAAAAAAATTATAGGGACAGAAAACTATAGGTAGGGAGAGTGTCAGTGTGTTTTACTGTGCTAAACCTTGTTTGTAGGGACAGGGAAGGACAGTGAGGGAAATTCTCATTGTGCTATACTGTGCTAAAGCATTCATCATCAACCATCTTTAAAAAAAAAAATTATAGGGACAGAAAACTATAGGTAGGGAGAGTGTCAGTGTGTTTTACTGTGCTAAACCTTGTTTGTAGGGACAGGGAAGGACAGTGAGGGAAATTCTCATTGTGCTATACCTTGCTAAAGCATTCATCATCAACCATCTTTAAAAAAAAAAAATTATAGGGACAGAAAACTATAGGTAGGGAGAGTGTCAGTGTGTTTTACTGTGCTAAACCTTGTTTGTAGGGACAGGGAAGGACAGTGAGGGAAATTCTCATTGTGCTATACTGTGCTAAAGCATTCATCATCAACCATCCTTAAAAAAAATTTTTTATAGGGACAGAAAACTATAGGTAGGGAGAGTGTCAGTGTGTTTTACTGTGCTAAACCTTGTTTGTAGGGACAGGGAAGGACAGTGAGGGAAATTCTCATTGTGCTATACTGTGCTAAAGCATTCATCATCAACCATCTTTAAAAAAACATTTTTTTATAGGGACAGAAAACTATAGGTAGGGAGAGTGTCAGTGTGTTTTACTGTGCTAAACCTTGTTTGTAGGGACAGGGAAGGACAGTGAGGGAAATTCTCATTGTGCTATACTGTGCTAAAGCATTCATCATCAACCATCTTTAAAAAAAAAAATGTATAGGGACAGAAAACTATAGGTAGGGAGAGTGTCAGTGTGTTTTACTGTGCTAAACCTTGTTTGTAGGGACAGGGAAGGCCAGTGATGGAAATTCTCATTGTGCTATACTGTGCTAAAGCATTCATCATCAACCATCTTTAAAAAAACATTTTTTATAGGGACAGAAAACTATAGGTAGGGAGAGTGTCAGTGTGTTTTACTGTGCTAAACCTTGTTTGTAGGGACAGGGAAGCACAGTGAGGGAAATTCTCATTGTGCTATACTGTGCTAAAGCATTCATCATCAACCATCTTTAAAAAATAAAAAATTATAGGGACAGAAAACTATAGGTAGGGAGAGTGTCAGTGTGTTTTACTGTGCTAAACCTTGTTTGTAGGGACAGTGAAGGACAGTGAGGGAAATTCTCATTGTGCTATACTGTGCTAAAGCATTCATCATCAACCATCTTTAAAAAAAAATTTTATAGGGACAGAAAACTATAGGTAGGGAGAGTGTCAGTGTGTTTTACTGTGCTAAACCTTGTTTGTAGGGACAGGGAAGGACAGTGAGGGAAATTCTCATTGTGCTATACTGTGCTAAAGCATTCATCATCAACCATCTTTGAAATCCTTGTTTTTTGGACAGTCAGGGAAATTGTCATTGTGCTATTCTGTGCGAAAGCAATCATCCTCAACCATATTTAAAAATCCTTAAGTAAAGGGACAGAGAAGGACACCTGAAGGTAGCCCTTATTGCTTTTTTCCCATCTCCCTGCAGGCCATCCATTAGAATGTCTGGAAGGCAAACAAGGAGAGGCAGACAGTCAGGAGGCAATAAAAGAGGGCAAGCAGGCTCTGTGTCTGGGGGCAACAGTGCTGGTCGTGGACGCGGTGCATTGTCATCAGCACATGGCCATGGGACACGCTTGTCCTTCTTTTCGGCAGCTGGACATGTTGAGCCACATCATGCCGAAGACTTGGTAGAGTGGATGACCAAGCCCTCCTCCTCCTCCTCATCCTCTCTCACCCAGGCTCAGGGTACTGGCAAAGCAGCTGCCAAAGCGTCCTCTTCCCTGGTATCAATGTCAGACTCATCATCAGTCACTCCTTCCCTAGACCCACCATGTCCTCCTCCTGAGGAGTCCCCCGAACTGTTTGAGCACAGTGTTGGGTACATGCTCCAGGAGGATGCCCAGCGTTTCGAAGGGTCTGATGATGAAACCCAGCTAGAGGAAGGCAGTAGCGTGAGAGCAGACAGAGGGGATGCTCAAGAAGGACACCAATCTGGCAGTCATGTTCCAGCAGCTGCAGCATACTGCCAGATTGGCTCCAGTGATGAGGAGGGAGGGGATGATGAGGTCACTGACTCCACGTGGGTGCCTAATAGGAGAGAGGAGGAGGAGGAGGATGAGGAGGAGGCACATCTCCAACGAGGCAGGATGCCCTTTGGTGGCCAGCGTAAGGGCAGTACACCGACGGAATCACACCGCAGAGCTCCGCCTGTGCAGGGCGCTGCCTCTGCCCGTCATTCAAAAAGTTCTTTGGTGTGGGCCTTTTTTGAGGCTAGTGCATCAGATCGCACAGCTGCTGTTTGCAACATATGTCTCAAGCGTATATCGCGTGGCCAAAACATCAGCCGCTTGGGTACCACATGCCTGACCAGACATATGTTGACCTGCCATGCAGCTCGTTGGCAAGCCTACCTCAAAGACCCACACCAAAGAACAAAGCGGACCTCTCCTTGCACCGCATCAGCTGGGATCTCCAACCCCACTATAACTTCAGTCCTCTCTGAAACATGCACTGAGAGGAATGAAGGTGTAGAATTAGGTGTGTCACAGCCAAGTACTTGCGACCACTCTGCTAGCAGTACACCGACGTCCGATTCTAGCAGGCAAATTTCCCTGCCCCAGCTGCTGGACCGTCGAAAGAAGTTCACTCCCAGCCATCCACATGCCCAGCGGTTGAATGCTAGCTTGGCTAAATTGCTAGCGCTTCAACTGCTGCCTTTTCAGTTGGTAGACTCGGCCCCCTTCCGTGAGTTTGTGCAATGTGCGGTTCCTCAGTGGCAGGTTCCCAAACGCCACTTTTTCTCACGGAAGGCTATTCCGGCTGTCTACCGGTATGTGGAAGGCAATGTCTTGGCCTCGCTGGACAGGGCGGTCAGCGGTAAGGTGCATATTACCGCTGACTCATGGTCCAGCAGGCATGGACAGGGACGTTACCTTTCTTTCACGGCCCATTGGGTCACTCTTTTGGCAGCTGGGAAGGATGCAGGACAAGGTGCAGTAGTGTTGGAGGTTGTTCCACCGCCACGCCTCCAAAATGCTACTACTGGTTGTGACACACCTCTCTCCTCCACCCCCTCCTCTTCTTCTTCCTCCATGGCCTCTTCCTGTGCTTTGTCCTCTGAACCAGCGGTGCTCCGTAGCCGTTCAAGGGGCTACGCAAGTACGCAGGCAAAAAGATGCCATGCCGTGCTTGCGCTGGTGTGTTTGGGGGACAGAAGCCACACTGGGGCAGAGGTCCTGTCTGCTCTGCAGGGCCAGGCCGAGAGGTGGTTGACGCCACGGCAGCTTAAGCCAGGAATGGTGGTTTGCGACAATGGCACCAACCTCCTCTCCGCCCTCCGACAGGGACAACTGACCCATGTGCCCTGTGTGGCTCACGTCCTTAACCTGGTGGTGCAGCGGTTCTTGGGCAGGTACCCGGGCTTACAGGATGTCCTGAGGCAGGCCAGGAAAGTCTGTGTGCATTTCCGCAGATCTTATAATGCCAGTGCTCGCCTGGCTGAGCTGCAAAAGGAGTTGAACCTGCCCAAGAACCGCCTTATATGTGACATGCCCACCAGGTGGAACTCAACGTTGGCCATGCTGCAGCGGCTGCACACGCAGCAGAGGGCCATCAATGAGTACCTGTGCGACTACGGCACCAGGACAGGGTCAGGGGAGCTTGGTTTTTTTTCTCCACGCCAGTGGGGCATGATCAGGGATGCATGCACTGTCCTGGCACCATTTGAGGAGGCCACGAGGATGGTGAGCAGTGACAGTGCATGCATCAGTGACACTGTACCTCTTGTCCACCTGTTGGAGCACACGCTGCGTGGAATAATGGACAGGGCACTTGAGGCAGAACAGAGGCAGGAAGAGGAGGACTTCCTTGCCTCTCAAGGCCCCCTTTACCCAGACAGTGTTCCTTCTGTCCCACCCATCGCACAGGAAGAGGAGGAGGAGGAGGAGGAGGAGGAGGATTGTGTCAGCATGGAGGTGGAGGCTGGCACTCAGCATCATCAGCAGCAGTCTTTTAGGGATGATTTACAGTCCCAAGAAACCAGTGGACTTGTACGTGGCTGGGAGGAGGTGGCTGCGGATCATGTCGTCCTTAGTGACCCAGAGGACTCCGGACCGAATGCCTCAGCTAACCTACGCTGCATGGCCTCCCTGATCCTGCAAAGTCTGCGGAAGGATCCTCGTATTCTTCGGATCAAGGAGAGGGACCATTACTGGCTGGCCACTCTCCTTGATCCACGGTACAAGGGTAAGGTTGCGGACCTTATGTTACCGTCGCAGAGGGAGCAGAGGATGAGACAACTCCGGGAGGCCTTGCAGAAAGGTCTGTGCAACGCGTTCCCAGAGACTGGGAGGTTACAAACTCCTGGTCCTGGACAACGAGTTGCTGAGGCTTCGGCCAGTCAAAGAAGGAGCAGTTGGGAAGGTGGCCGTCTGACCGATGCGTTCAGACAATTCTTTAGTCCGCAGCCCCAAAGTATGATCGGTTCCAGCAACCATCGCCAGCGTCTGATAAACATGGTGCAGGAATATCTAGGGGCAAGGTCAGACTTGGACACCTTCCCCACCGAAAATCCTCTGGCTTACTGGGTCTTGAGGATGGATCACTGGCCAGAGCTTGCACAGTATGCAATTGAGCTACTGGCCTGTCCTGCATCCAGCGTTCTTTGGGAACGCACATTCAGTGCTGCTGGAGGATTTGTCACGGATCACAGGGTGCGCCTGTCCACTGACTCGGTTGATCGACTGACTTTCATCAAGATGAACCAGTCTTGGATCACCACCAGCTACCACACACCTGATGCTGATATAACAGACTAATTGATTTTAACATGTCACATCCCTTCAAGACTGATGCTGATGCTGAGTGCCTGTGCTGTTATGTTGACTGGCTATCCTCCTCCTCCGAGTCCTCAATGATACGATTGATGATGATAGCTTGGAAGATCATTTTTGTTTATGGGTGCCATAACCAGTGCCTAACGCCCAATTTTTCAGCCCCTGTTTAACAGGGGCGTGTAATTACAATTTTTGAACCAATACATTGCAACAGGGCTCATTGCTGTGCTCCAAGTACAGTATCTGTGAGGGGTTGCAGTGTTGTGCCACCAGTGCCTAAGGCCCAATTTTTCAGCCCCTGTTTAACAGGGGCGTGTAATTACAATTTTTGAACCAATACTTTGCAACAGGGCTCATTGCTGTGCTCCAAGTACAGTATCTGTGAGGGGTTGCAGTGTTGTGCCACCAGTGCCTAAGGCCCAATTTTTCAGCCCCTGTTTAACAGGGGCGTGTAATTACAATTTTTGAAGCAATACTTTGCAACAGGGCTCATTGCTGTGCTCCAAGTACAGTATCTGTGAGGGGTTGCAGTGTTGTGCCACCAGTGCCTAAGGCCCAATTTTTCAGCCCCTGTTCAACAGGGGCATGTAATTACAATTCTTGATCTAATAATTCACAGCAGGGCCCATTGCTGCACCCACCAAGAGTAACTCTGAGGGCTTACAGTGTTGTGGCAACGCCACCACCACCACCACCACGAAAGGCCCAATTTTTCAGCCCCTGTTCAAAAGGGGCATGTAATTACAATTCTTGATCTAATAATTCACAGCAGGGCCAATTCCTGCACCCACCAAGAGTAACTCTGAGGGCTTACAGTGTTGTGGCAACACCACCACCACCACCACCACCACGAAAGGCCCAATTTTTCAGCCCCTGTTCAACAGGGGCATGCAATTACAATTCTTGATCTAATAATTCACAGCAGGGCCCATTGCTGCACCCACCAAGAGTAACTGTCAGGGCTTACAGTGTTGTGGCACCAGCATCACCATCAAAGGCCCAATTTTTACTACCACTGTTCAACAATTATATGTAATTACAATTCCTGATATAATAGTTGACAGCAGGGCGTTCCAGCACCAACCAAGAGTAACTGTGAGTGCTTACAGTGTTGTGCCAACACCAACAACTAAGGGGCCTATTTCTGCAGAGTATATACGGCAGGTCCCTACTTTCAAACATCCAACTTACAAACGACTCCTACTTGCAAACGCAAGAAGACAACAGGAAGTGAGAGGAAATCTACCCCTAGGAAGGAAAATTCTCTCCTGTAAGAATTAATATGGGAGAAAGGTGTCTCCTCTGTACTGATGCTTTATCACCAATCCTTGTTTCAAGAAAAACACCACATTTCAAAAACAGTTGTCATTGGGACGGAAAGTGAGGTGAAATGTTCTGAACAGGGGCACAGACAGCAAAACAAATGTTACAGGGGTGATAACCCTTACCTATGTTTTCCAAAAAGTTTAAAAATAGATTTTTGGGCTGGAGCTACACTTAAACAATGTACCTGTTCAAAATTACAAACAGATTCTACATAAGAACAAACCTACAGTCCCTGTCTTGTATGCACCGCCTGTATACGGCTGTTCAGAGTATATAGGGCCTTTTTTATTTTATGTGCGGGGTTCCCCTTAATATCCATACAAGACCCAAAGGGGCTGGTAATGGGCTGGGGTAGGGGGGGGGGGGGTGATGGGGTAGCTATGCCATTTTTCTTAAAGATTTTCATCCATATTACCGGGACCAGACATTACATTAAAGCCGCAAGCAGTTTTAAATGGCTTTTTTTTCCTTTAGAAGTGTCATTTTGTGCAGGGACAGTTCTAAACACGGGAAACACGTGGCACTTCACAGGCATACTTTAGACACCCCCCAGGTACGATATTTAAAGGAATATTTGACTTTTTTTTTTTCACTTTATGCATCATTAAAATGACTGCTCCCGAAAAACGACCGTTTTTAAAACTTCTTTTTGCATTGATACATGTCCCCTGTTGCAGAACCCGGGTTCCCAAACCCTTTTTAGGACAATAACATGCATAATAGTCGTTATAATTAGCACTTTAGAATTCGAACGTTCGCATCCATTGTATTTAATAGGGTTCTAATGTTCGTACGAACTTTCGGTCCGTTCGCGGGTTCTGGTGCGAACCGAACCCGGGGGTGTTCGGCTCATCACTACTCAGCAGCTGTTTACACATCTGGACTCAGGAGCACTATAGTGAGGGACACCAGAACAACCTTTTTAGGGTGTCCCACCAGGGTTGCCAACTTTCAGTAAATTTACAAACAGTTTGCAAAATCTGTAATTTTTGCATCTACCCATGAATGTTCATTATGGACATGCAGCCTGCATGTTCATAATGGACATTCACAGACAGATGCAAAAATTACAGATTTTGCAAACTGTTTGTAAATTTACTGAAAGTTGGCAACCCTGTGTCCCACACAGGTGCTCCAATGGATATTTGGGGTGTCTGCATATGTGAAACTTGGCCCCAAAAGGAAAGTATTCCAGCTTTGGTAAGGGAAATTATCATGTCTTCATTCACATAGGGGAGCAAAGACTCGGAGAACACCACGCAAAGGACACCAGGAACCCCATACCTCCTAAAGAAGGGGACCAGAGAGAACCCCAACAAGATGAAGAGGTGTAGGAAGCAGAGGTGGATGACGTGGTGGAAATTGTCACCACAACAGGTCAGTGTCTGTCACCACAGCTTCAGGTAAGAGATGTAGGCCTGCATCTTTATAATACCATTTTTATTTTATTTTTTTAGGTGATGAACATGTTGGTGAACAAGAAACTCCTCGTTTCACAAGTGCTAGTGCACAAATTTTAATACAGGAAATCATGGCATGTAGTCAAGAACTAGACAACATGACGAAGAATATAAATCAAAAATTTAAGAACATGATTGATGTTTTGGGGCGAATCTAAAGAAACACAATATCCCCCCCCCCCCTTTTGTTCTTTTATGCAGTTGTATAATATTTTACTACTTTCTTCAAGCCAAATTTTGAAGATGCACACAGTGGGGTTGATTTACTAAAGCTGAAGAGCGCAAAATCTAGTGCAACTCTGCATAGAAACCAATCAGCTTCCAGGTTTTATTGCCAAAGCTTATTTGCTCAAGCTGAAATTAGAAGCTGATTGGATACCATGTACAGCTGCACAGTATTCTGAGTGCACCAGCTTTTGTAAATCTCCCCCAGTGTGTCAACATGTGCTATCTGCCATCAGGGGATATCAATGTACGTGTTTTGTGGGTGCAACCCCTTCCTCGCAACTCAAGTAGGTGAGAGGAAGGGGTTGCACCCCAAAAACACGTCCATTGTTTCCCCATGATGGCAGATAGCACATGTTGACATTAGGCATGGGATCAGGAAGGAAATCCACATTTCACATCCGTATTTGTTTGCATCTTCTAAATTTGGCTTGTACAGGGGTGACATCACCTTGTTGACATACTAGAATGTCTGATATTGCCTTCACATTTTTTACGTTGAACTTTGTATGTTCCAGAGTTTTGTATGTTTTATGTTTTGAAACATGCCTGTTAATGCAAACAAAACCCCCCCCAAAAAATTACCATAAATAACCAGTTGTATATATTCCAAAAATATTTTTCTAAACGCACATGTGAATGTGCACATAGTAAAATGTTGAAAATCTACAATGTGTGGCTTCTTCTTTCTATGGTCAATAAAAAAAATTGAATTAATTTGTTGTTTACAGTGTCAATGGGGGTTATTTACTAAAGGAAAATCTACTTGGCACTACAAGTGCACTAGGAGAACCTAGGAGACAGCTAAATAAAAGAAACACAAGCAATAACACAAGTTCTAGATATTTTCAGGACAAGATTGGATTTTTATTGTATGACAAATCAGGATTCTTCTGGCATAGCAATTGTCCCCCTACCCATAAAATAGTTCACATATCTTTGCCGCACATCACGGGTGCTTTGGGGGGGCAAGCCAGTAGGGACAGCTTCCAGGGACGGCACTTGAATTTGGTCCTGAAGTGCGGCCTCAGGCCCAACTGATGCCAGGTAATTTGGAGAATGATTCCCGCAAAAAGTTGTGCAGCACACAGCACACCATTACGACATGATTGAGTTTATACTCCGCCAGATTGATGGAGATCTGAAACAGGCGGAACCGGCTGGCCATTATGCCAGACACATTTTCAACCACTCTTCTGGCTCTGGTTAGCTGGTAATTGAACACCCTCCTCTCAGGGGTGAGGGTCCTTTGGGGAAATGGCCTCATAAGATGGTTGTAAAGTCCAAAGGCTTCATCTGCCATGAAGACAAACGGCAGTCCTTCCACGTTGTTTGACGCAGGTGGCAATGCCAGGTCACTACTCCGTAGACATCAGGAGAAATCCGTCTGGGAAAAGACTCCGCCATCGGACATCCGGCCATTTTTCCCCACGTCCACATACAGAAATTCATATGTCGCCGACACCACCCCCATTATCACTATACTGTGGAACCCTTTATAGTTGCAGTAATAAGACCCTGAATGGGGTGGTGGGATGATGCGGACGTGTTTCCCATCTATTGCTTCTCTGCAGTTGGGAAAGTCCCACCGCTGGGCAAACTGGGAGGCCACATTCTGCCATTCCTGTGGCGTTGAAGGAAACTGTGGAGTGAAAGATAAAAATAATATATTAGTACTTTTGAACATAACATTGCAAGCAGATTATACAAAAACATTATTTTAAGGAGTATTTAACCCCCTTAGCGGTATTCCTGAGTCAGGCTCGGGGGGATTTTTTCATACCAGGAGCGGTAACCCCGGGCCAGACACGGGCTGCATCGCAGTATCCAGGGGAAGTTACTTACCTTGTTCCCTGGATCCTGCAATGTCTCCCCGCAGTGTTTGCGAGCCGTGTCTCGCTCGATTCACACTGCCGAGTGCCGAGCTCCGTTCCCTGCGACATTGCGGTGCACGGGGGCGGAGTTCGGCGCCAAATTCTAAAAGTGAAAAAGACAGTATAGATACAGCATACTGTAATCTTACTGATTACAGTACTGTATCAAATAATTACACATCCCCTTTGTCCCTAGTGATCTGTCCAGTGTCCTGCATGCACTTTTATATTATAAAAACTGTTCTTTCTGCCTGGGAACTGGAGATTGTCCATAGCAACCACAAAGTGTCCCTTTATGTCAAAAGTGGTTTTAGACCAGCTAGAAAACAGCGATAATAAATTAGAATCACTCGCAGAATTGAGCGATATCGATTTGTGGGGAAATTCGTCATCAAACACTAAATATAATGACAGCGACAATTCTGCAACTGAGCAAATTTCAGTGTTTTTGATTTGATGACATTATTGAATAATTTTTATTATAATTACATTATTATTCGCTATAATTATTTATAGTTATTTATTATATTATAATTTATGATTTTGTGTTTCAAATTTTATCATACCCGGGATGTCTACTAGACTCTTGTTTGGTCAGGTTTAAGTAAGTAATTACTAAGAATTGCAGGCCTACAATACATAACACCAAATTTCCATGCAAAATAATTGTACCGCTTCTGGTACAAAATTCCAGACAGAATCATACCGCCAGGGAGGTTAAAGACAAAAATATAATGTTCACTTATCAGATTCCTCACCCCCTCTGATGGCCCATTGGAAAGATTTGAGGGGGGGGTTCCAGATGAATTTGGGGCCCTCAAAAATAAAGGCTCTTGCACTCTGTGTGAATTTAATGATAAAAAAAACATTTGGAGACATTTTAGGGGGTGTTTAGGGTAAAGCACTACAATGGAGCTGACAAAATACATTGTTAAAGGAACACTAAAGGCAAAAGTTTTTTCACCTTAATGCATTCTATGCATTAAGGTGAAAAAACATCTGTCAACAGCCGTCAACACGCTGGCTTCTCGGTCGGCTTCTCGGCTCATTCATTGGTTGATTGAAAGAAGTGCACCCATTGGCTTGCGCTGCTGTCAATCACATCCAATGATGCGGCGCGTCGGGGGGACAGGGCCGAGTGATACAGTGAGTGGCTATAGCCACCGGCTGTATCATGGGAGCGCGCCCGTAAGGACTAACCACCATGCGAGAGAGCTCGCATGAAGGTGGTTAGTTCTTGCGGGGAGGAGCCGATACAGCTGCCGAGGGACCCCAGAAGACCAGGTTCAGGGCCACTCTGTTCAAAACCAGCTGCACAGTGGAGGTAAGTATAACATGTTTGTTATTTAAAAAAATAAAAATAAATTGCCTTTAGTGTTCCTTTAAGTTACTAGGCTAGGTATGTATGGGCCCAGGATAGCATGCTGGAGAGGTTAGAGAAGGGAAATATGCATGTAGGCCAAAAAAGAAGCATTAAAAGCTTACAGCATGCATGAGGACAAAGGGGACTTTAACAGCATATTACAATCATGATATATAGGGAATGATGAAAGAAATACAATACATTAGCATACATGAATTACATAGAATGGGATGTTAAAGGAGTAAACTTACCTTAATATAGTCCTTCTGCAGGACTTGAATTATGGCAGAACAGGTCTCTGGTATAATGATCCCCGAAGCCTAGGGGGAGATGCCTGTTGAGAACTTGAGGTCCTGCAGACTTCTCCCAGTCGCCAGGTATCTCAACGTGGCAACTAGCCTCTGCTCGGCAGTGATGGCTTCAAACATGACGGTGTCCTGCCTCGTGATATAGGGGGACACCAAAGCCAACAGATGGTGAAAAACAGGGTCCGTCATCCGGAGATAATTCCTGAAGTCATCAGGGTTATTCTCCTGGATATCCCGCAGCAGAGACATATGACAGAACTGGTCCTGCTGGAGCAACCATTTCTTCGTCCATATACTCCTCACCACCCTGTTCATGGACTGGACTTGGGTTAAAGCATAAACCCCCAAACCAAGCCTCAGCACAGCGCGAACTCTACGATGAGTACGTACCCGCAACATGGCTAGATAACGGTCGGCTGGTCAGAACGAACGAAAGAACAGCAAGGTCTATGAAGAACGACTTGAAAATCAGAAACGAGCGGACAAGAACGCACTGAAAAAACAGATACAAACTCACTACATGCACTGAAAGACAGATACGAACCCACAAGCACAAACTGAACCACAGACAACTATCTGGAAAGCACGAAGACTGAAAAGCGTGAATCGTCTTTCACCAAACTTTTACTAACACGCGATAACATGAGATCAGCAAAAGCAGCCCAAAGGGTGGTGCCGTTTGAATGGAACTTACCCTTTATAGTCCCGTTGTACTTGTTGTACGTCACCGCGCTTTGGACGGGCGGTATTTGGCCTGAACGTGTGTATGCAAGGCAGGCTTGACAGGAATCCCATCAGGAAAAACATTGTTTCTTTTACTGCCGGGAAAAACGGTAGTGTGTACTAGGCATTAGACTGTAAGCTCTAGTGAGCAGGGCCCTCTGATTCCTCTTGTACCACATTTTATTGTAACTGTAATGTCTACCTTCATTTTTTTAAGCACTGCGCAAACTGTTGGCGCTATATAAATCCTGTATAATAATAATAATAATAATAATAATTTGGTAGCTGTCATTCTCAGTGAGTCATTTGCTTGCTTTTTGAGCCCTTTATTTTTAAATATTGTATCCTATCTACTTAGATACCCTGCATACTAGTCCTAAAGGGTAGAACTGCTAATGTATTTCTTACTATAAGTTTTTATTGCATATCTGAAAGTAATTCATGAAGTGACACCCTTAGAGTGTACATTTTTGAAATGACTCGGTTAGAGTTTGAATTTCCATCTGTAAGTCTGAAGGTGCCTATAGACGTAGGAGAGACGTCAGCAATGCAAGCATTATCTGAGTTTCCTCAGACATCTCCAACAGCGGAGTGCTCTATAAACAAGAACACTCAGCATGGCCAAGCATTAGTATTTAAGGTAGAACAAAACTTTTACAAAATAATAGTTTGTAAAGCACTGTGTTACAACAGGATTGCATTTTTTTATTACAAAAATACAGTTTCCACCTAAGGCCCCTTTCACACGGTCGGACCGCTCAGGACCGCCTGTCAGTTTTGTCGGCGAACCTGAACGGCCGCTCCATGCAATCCTATGGAGCGTCGGATGTCAGGGGAGACATGTCCGCTGACATCCGACCCGATCCAATCCGCCAAAATCAGACGTATGGCGATACGTCCCCATTCGTCCATGGCGGATCGGATCGGGTGAGATCTGATGAAAACGGACATGCTGTCCGTTTTCATCAGATCTCTCAATAGGAGACAGCGGCGCTGCACAAGCCCCTTCCCGCTCAGTGAGCAGAGAGGGACTTGTCATCTGCCGGCTCAGCAGAGATCAGCAGACAGATCTCCCGCTTAGCTGGCGGACTTGCACGAGTGTTCACGCAGGTGTATGCGCATTAATGCATGTTTACACGCCTGGCATTAATGCATTATATTGGCCAGAATGTGAATTTATTCCAGCCTTTAGAATGTATGAACGCGTATACGCGCATAAATGAGCCTAGCGTTAATGCGCATTTAGGCGCTTTTGAGTGTTTTTTATGTTTAAAAGCTTCTCTACTGAATGTGACATTGATGTTTTTTTCTGCCTCTAGGTGTCCCTGCCTCTAAACTCCTTTAAGACCCCTTTCAAACTTCCGGTTCTGGCGCCGCATGAGGTAGCTGCGCCTCCTTCAGCTCCCGCACCAGGACCCGCTGAATCAGCATAAAAACTCAGCCTAAGCGCCCCCCTGAGTACCTGCACCATCTCCGGGAGCCCCCCTCACTGTTTAGCCCAGGATGGACCGCTTTGTCGAAAAAAACGGCATCCGCACGTACGCGGCAGCGGCGGCACCGTCGGCCAAACCGCAAATCGAGGCCCCGGCTCCGGCCTACTCCAACGCTGCGGAGGTGACACAGGCAGCCGACATGGAGGTGAGTGAGCATCCCTCCCAGCATCCCTCCCAGCAATCTGGCACTCCTGCTATATCATCCCAGGGGATAACTCCATCACCCACTATACCTGCCACACCAGGGGGACAGGCAATATCCTCACCCTCACCCTCAGGAGATGCAGACCACACTCACCGCATAGCAAATGCAGTGGCTGCCCTTCTCTCCCCCATGATCTCTGCCTCGGTGGAAAAGGCAGTGAACGCGGGCATGAAACAAATCAAGGCCCAACTCACTGAACATTCCAACAGATTAAATGAGGTGGAACACCGCCTGTCAGAAGTAGAGGACAAACTTTACCAAGCTCAGGCCATGGAGCAGTCGCAGGATAAGACTAATCAATTTATCTTTCAAAAATTAGAAGATTTGGAAAATAGATCCAGGAGGAGCAACTTGCGTTTTATAGGTGTCCCCAAATCGCTCCCCTCTGCAGCTCTGGCGGAATTCTGCTCGAAACACATCCCAGAAGCCATGGGTCTATTAGGCCTGTTCACAGTGGAACGCGCACACCGTATGGGCTCCTTCAATACCGAACGCAAAACACCCCGTCCCATCATTGCCAAGTATCTTAATTATGCTGACAAATCTCTCATCCTACAGTCATTCCGACAATCCCCATCCCTCCAAATTGACGGGGTAAAAATTCTCATTTTTGCTGACTACTCGATCGAGGTTTCCAAGAAGAGAAAAGCCTTCCAACCAATCTGCACTGAACTCTTCAAGCAACAAATAAAGTTCACCCTGGCTTTTCCTGCAACTCTACGCCTCAAATCACCTAAAGGGGAACAATTTTCATTCCAGGACCCCTTGGAGGCAGAATCCTTTATCCGCTCCCTACGGGGCGATACACTACCTCACACGCCTTCCAAGTCATCTTCTACTCTCCGATCCCTGGAACAGAGAAGCCCTCGCAAGGACTCTCCAAAACGCTTTAGGCCTTCTGCTCCGGACCAACGCAACCGTAACTCTCTGCGGTGAAGTTTCCTGCACTGCCTTGGACTTTCGTTTTCACCAATCCAGGTCGTATGGTCTCTCTCTTTTGCACCTGTTGATTATGATGCGTGCCTCACTTGTGTGATCCCTTCGGTGGTCACCCAGAGTCCACCTCTGGGCAATGACCCCTGAATGGCCACCCAGGGATAATCCTCTCTCGTTTATTTTGGTCGCATTTACTGTTTTGCCATATGCATTCTATTATATTGTTTGATATATTTGAGCTTGTTATTTCTTTTTTTGTTCTGCATGCTAGGGCAACACTGTATCCATGCCAATCTGCATGCATTTCGCCTATGTTTAGATATCTGCCATGACTTCGCTGTGTGACATACCTGACTCCTTGTCACAGTTGTAATCCGGGGGTCCCTCGCACATCGCTGATGTCCCAGGAGCGCTCGGGCTTGTTTGACTCTCTTCTTTTTCCATGCTGGGTCCTGCATGGGGAACTATCTCGCACAGCGTACTCATGCGGAAAAGAGCGAAGTTCATTCTGATGTATATTTTAGTTATTTTTTTGTTTCTCCTTGTTCTCTCTCTTCTTCCCCCCTCTTTCCCCCCAACACCCCAGTCCACATTCCTATACAAGCTCACTACTCAAGGGCTCCACTTTTAGATGAACCTGATCCTCCCGTGCCTACAGTATACCTCCTATCCCCTACAAATTCTACTGCAGATGCTGACCCTATGTTCATACCCCTCCTTATTCATGATGTCTTGTGGGAAGTTTCATGGAATGTGAAGGGCCTCCGTTCTCCTAACAAGAGAATGAAGATTCTTCGACATCTCAAAAGGCTGAAGGCCGACATAGCACTACTGCAAGAAACTCATCTTACGGCATCCGACTTCGGTCGTATGCAGAAACTCTCTGTTGGTACGGTATTAGGGGCGGAATCAGTTGGACGGAAGGCGGGTGTCCTCCTTCTGATTCACAAAAACCTCCCATGCACAGTTCTATCCACGCAAACAGACGACCAAGGGCGTTTCATTTCCTCCAAGGTTAAAATAGGCACCAAAGAACTGGTCATATCTAATATCTATGCGCCCAACAGCCCCACAAAGACCTTTTACTCCCAACTCTCCTCTTGGCTTCTCACCTCCCCCCATTTACCCCACTTGGTTGGGGGAGACTTCAATGACCTCATGTATCCTTCAGACGATAGGTCCGCCCCAAAGCAATCCACCCCAGCACTCACTACACCTGCCCCCACCCTATTTGCCTCTACTATGGACTCCCTACATCTCACTGACATTTGGCGTTTATCGCACCCGGTAGACAGAGAGTATACCTTCTACTCTAACCCCCACAAGGTCCTCACTAGGATCGACTATTTTTTTGGATCCGACAACCTTATTCCCTTAGTCTCGGATTCAGAGGTTGGAGACATAGCCATATCAGGCCATGCTCCAATAACCCTTACTCTGGATAAGTTAGACCTCCTCCCCATCCCAATATTTGGCGCTTCCCATCCTTCCTCCACAACAATGCTGATTTCAGAACATACATGGAACGGTCATGGGCGGAGTTTTCCTCTGCCAATGCCCCTCATGCAGGAGATCCGAACCTTCTATGGGATGCTGGTAAAGCATACCTGAGGGGTCGGATTATATCATATGCCACCTCCTTCAAAAGAAATGCTTTCTCAAAATACAGATTGGCCAGTGATAGACTTCACCTTGCCCAACGCAACCTCGCTACTTCGACCTCACCGGCTGATAGGGCTGAGTGGTTGGCGGCTAAAACTGCCTTTGACACCTGGACTGATACTCTGGAACTCACAAAAAGCTCACACATAGATGCCACTCTACATAAATATGGTAATAAAGCAGGTAAACTCCTCTCCAGGCTCTGCAAGGGCACGTTCCGTCCGACACATATCACCTCACTGCGAGATCGCGCTGGAAAGGTACATTCTACCCCACTGCACATAAATAAAACCATGCTAGACTATTACATGGCCCTCTATGCCCCCGATCCTATTGACCATAACCTAGCCCATGCCTTTCTTGCAAAAATGAATCTACCAACTGTCTCTCCCACTCAGCTGGACACCTTAAACGCCCCCATCTCCCTCGACGAAATAGACCGCACCATTTGTAATCTCCACCCTTCGAAAGCACCCGGCCCGGACGGTTTTACAAGTGAATTCTATAAAACCCTCCCAAATATCACGGCACCCATACTCCACTCGGTTTATTCCAACTTATGGGCGGGAGGCCCCTATTTACCGACGGGTAACCAGGCTATCATCAAGCTACTCTCTAAAAAGGGCAAAGACCCTCTAGATCCAGGCTCATATAGGCCCATTTCACTATTCAACCTGGATGTCAAAATTTTATCCAAGATAGTGGCTTCCAGGCTAGCTACCATCCTCCCGGATCTCATACACCCGGCCCAATCCGGCTTTGTGAGGGGGCGGACAGCTACTCTTAACATTCGTAAGGTACTCTTGGCCCTCGAACAAGCCAAACAGGACCCCTCGGGGAATTATGCCATTATCACCCTAGATGCAGAAAAAGCTTTTGACAATGTTAGTTTTGACTGGTTATCTCTTACACTCTCTAAAATGGGATTCTCAGGCCCTTTCTGCCACCTTATTAATTCCATGTATACAGCACCCTCAGCTAGACTTGTTGCGGCAGGACTCCTCTCAGAAGACTTCCGCCTTCATAAAGGAACCAGGCAGGGCTGCCCTCTTTCCCCCCTCCTGTTCAACATAGCCTTAGAACCCCTTTCCAGATATCTATCCCAGATAGCCCCCCTGCGAGGCATCAAAATAGGCGACACGGAACTTCGCACCTCATTATTCGCCGACGACGTCCTCATATTTACGGGCAATCCCCGAGATGATATCCTGACCATTAAAAACACTTTCAACGACTTTCGACTGTGTTCTGGCCTCCGTATTAATTACTCCAAGAGCGAGATCCTACCTATCGGCACGAACTCCCCACCCTCATGGGCCAAACACTCCCTGTTCAAAGTCGCCTCATCTCACTACCCTCCTCTATTTACAACCTCAACTATCGCCCCCTTTTCACTAAACTTCTTCAGGAACTGTCAAACTGGATGGATCTCCCCCTCTCACTCTTGGAAAGGTGTCACCTTGTCAAAATGATTAGCTTTGCCAGACTGCTTTATCCTTTGCAAACCATACCTTTGCTTTTAAAACACAAAGATGTCAAATCTCTCAATTCCAAAATTTCACATTTCATCTGGCACGGCAAAAGACCTTGGATAGCCTTTAAAAAACTACACCTTCCCAGACGTGACGGGGGTATCAGTCTACCTCATATCAGATTGTATAATTTAGCTTGTTTGTTCAGGACCAGTTTGGACTGGATAGCCCAATCATCCCAATACTCTAACCATGTCCTTGAAACCGAAATGGCTCGCCCCTACTCTTTAGTAGCCCTCCTACACTGCAGATGGAAAACGGTTCCTCCCCCATATCAACACAATCTCCTTTTGCGGGACACAGCTCTAGCTTGAAGAGAAATCAGGAAAACCTTCAGGTTATCCCCCTTCATCTCTCCCCATTTACCGATCCAGGGGAACCCTGGCTTCCTCCCTGGTCTTCAATGTAAAGCGTTCACGGTTTGGCAAGATCAAGGGCTATCAAATTTTGCCTCCCTATGTGACGGCACCACTGGAAAACCTCTCCCCTTTTCCACTATATCCTCATCATTTTCTCTGCCTCCCTCCCACGTTTTTCACTTTAACCAATGCATCAGCTTCCTGTCCAACGCCTGCAAAGATGCACATCGGAGATTTCAAACCAGCTTCTCGGAACATCTATTACTAAATGGTCGATACAAGATTTCGGATATCTACAAACCTCTCTTGCGAGACTCATCCCCGTCCTTGTCCTCCTCATCGGTTGCCAATTGGGCTGCGGACTTCCCAGATCCCTGCATAACGAACAAAATCATGGCTGGGCTGCAAAAAACTCTTCACCTGACACCCAACGAAATCTGGAGAGAGACCCAACTCAAGATCGCCCACCGGGCCTACATCCCATTCCTCTCCCCAAAATCCAGTAAGGATGGAGCCTCATGCCCTTTATGCAAGATACCAAAACCCCCTCTCTCTCACCGGTTTTGGTCCTGTTCCTACATTTCCTCATTTTGGGACCAAGTCCTAACTTACGTTTTCAAGATCACTTTATTGAAACTGCCTAAAGACCCTTTACTCCTAATATTCGGGTATTGGGATCCTATACTGCTGCCCTGGTCTCTGTCCCTTGCTGCACCAACCTCCTCTGGGTCCACCAAATGCTTTACCTCCAACGATTGGATTTTGCTTTGCCTTCTCATTGCTAGGAGACTCATTCTTAGGCACTGGATCTCTCCTCAAAGCCCTTCGCTCCCCCAACTCGAAAAGGAATGCCTTACCCTCTTCTATAAAGAACGTTTTCTCACAGACTTCAAAGACTCCAGGTCTAGAGATCGCTTTCTCGGCAGATGGCGATCCTTCATCACTTCAACCCTCTCATCAGCTGATCAGGCGGCTCTGGAACAACTTTCCTTCTCCTATAATGACCCAATCTCAAAAGGACCATAAAAACTTTCTTGGCAAAACTTAGACACTGCCTCCCTCTGGGTCCTACCATGGCTGTTTCTGCTTTCGAGTTCCCCCATGTTTTGGAACGAACAGCCTGCAAGTATTCCTGGACTCTCACCCCTTCCCCCCCCCCATTTCACTTATTGTTTCTGTTTTTGCTTCCCCCCCCCCATTTCCGACTTTAACCATAGAGGTGTGTAGACAGATCCATCTAGTATTTGCCCTCTGGACATGTATCAGTATTGGTAGATATATTGGTATTTATCTAGGATGACTTCATATATTCTCACTAGGTGGGATTAGTGTCTATGCAAAACTCTCTGCTACCCCTCAATGTCAATCTTCAAGTGTCAAGTTTTTATCTTATGTCTTCGTTCTCGTTGATCTAAACAACTCGCTGATTCTTTGTCTAAGCGTACCATTGTTTGTAACCGATTGACGATTTTCTTGTACACTTGTCTTCTATTTCCCAATAAAAACTTATTAAAAAAAAAAAAAAAGACCCCTTTCACACTGGGGAGTTTTTCAGGCGCTTTGACGTTAAAAAAAAGCGCCTGTAAAGCGCTTGAAAGAAGCCTCATCTGCAATCCCAATGTGAAAGCCTGAGTGCTTTCAGAGCCCTTTCACACTGCCAGCGCCCGAAAACGTTGGAAAAGCTCCGCTAAGACCCCTTTCACAGTGGGCGTTTTTCAGGCGATCTGGCGTTAAAAAAAGTGCCTCAATGGGAAGGGGCGCTTTAGGAGCGGTGTATTTAATGCTCCTAAAACGCTGCAAAGAAGCTGCTTGCAGGACTTTTTTGACGCCCTGCCAGCGCAGCACCTCAGTGTGAAAGCACTCGGGCTTTCACATTGGGATTGCAGATGAGGCTTCTTTCAGGAACTTTTTTTAATGCTAAAGCGCCTGGAAAACGCCCCAGTGTGAAAGGGTCTAAGTGCTTATAGTGTGCATGGACACCTAGACTAACATGAAGGGGCGTTTAGAGGCAGAGAAAAAAAAAAAGCTCAAATGCCTGTAAAAGCAGCGTTTTTGAGCTTAAGGCCGCTTTCCCACTGGGGCGGGAGGTGCGCTGGCGGTATAGCGGCGCTATTTTTAGCGCCGCTATACCGTCGTTTTTGCGGTGCTATTCAGCCGTTAGCGGTGCGGTTTTAACGCCCGCTAGTGGCCGAGAAGGGGTTAAAAACCACTGCAAAGCGCCTCTGCAGAGGCGCTTTGCGGGGCGGTATAGCCGCGCTGTCCCATTGATTTCAATGGGCAGCAGCGGTAAAGAAGCAGTATACACACCGCTCCTTCACCGCTCCAAAGATGCTGCTTGCAGGCCTTTTTTACTCGTCCTGCCAGCGCATCGCCTCAGTGTGAAAGCACTCTGGCTTTCACATTGAGACTGCAGGGGCAGGAGTTTTTCAGGCGTTTTTTAGGCGCTATTTTTAGCGCAAAACGCCTGAAAAACTCCTCAGTGTGAAAGGGGCCTATGTGTGCATGAGCCCTTAATTTGTTCATGATTTCTCTCTCTGTGCTGTACACATCCTGTAGACCTTATGTATGAAATTCCCATGGAAATGTACATACTTCAGCGGTAGTTGAACATCAGAGTTTAACTGAGGTGACTACAGCTGAACATTGGCTGTACATTGACACTGCTCCTTGAAATCAAACTAGGGTGTGTGCAGGATAAGGCTGCAGAAAGCATTGTCACCCTTGTCAATCAGATCCAGTGACGAGGGAGCCGGGGCAGGGCTGAGCCCCACTCTGTGTGTCCTATGGAAACACGGAGTGGGGCTCGGGAATGAGCACACACAAGTGCCCCCATAGCAAACGGCTTGCTATGGGGGGAACTCGCTGGGGAAAGGGAGAAAGTGGAGCCAGGGGGGCCAACCAGGGACTCCAGAAGGTGAGAATCGGGGCTGCTCTGTGCATGCCTTTACAATCACTTTAAGACTATAAGTTTAATATTATATTCTTTTACAGGCTAAGCTGGGTTTTCTCTGCTGCACTTAGTGACAGGGTCGCTTTAAAAGGCAGTACACTCATACCTCCTAACTTTTTGAGATAGGAATGAGGGACACCTATCAGCAAAAGTATGCAGGCATAGAACACACCCCTTGCCACGCCCCTTAAAGGAGAATTGTACAAAAAAAACACAAGTGCTTTTTTTTACCACTACTATTCCTTTATATTGGCTTTTGAAATTGACAAATGCAGCAATTTAGAAATCAAATGAAAGGTTTAGGGCTGGAAAACACTTTTTGAGAGATAAAAAGGCCATTTTATATGCAACTCAGATCAGATCAGACCAAAATGAGGGACAAATGAAGAGGAATGAGGGACATTGCTCCAAATCAGGGACAGTCTCTCGAAATCAGGGACAGTTGGGAGCTATGAGTACACTGACTATGCCTAGACTAAGATGATGTTATCAGTCTACTGCAGGCAAGAGGAAGCATTTCCTCAGTCTCCCCACCCTCAGTAATAAGACTGCACCATTGTAACTTTGTAGTAGATCACAAGGTAATCAGAAGGCAGCAATCTGTAACATCTATGTCAGGCATTTGTGAACGTAGCCAAAAATAATACAGGCACCAGGATTCACATGATTGTGTCATTTCTGACCGCCATCTCAATCCAGGATGAAGGTGACCACCCTGGATGATGCCTAAACACAAATGACCCTGTCCTTCTGGAGAGAAAAGTAAATGAACACTTTGCCAGGGGGCAGTACTGTGAGCTCTGTAAGAGGAATCAAACACCTGAAAGTGAAGTTCTCCTTTATAAGGGTGATTAGAGCCATACCCTTGCGTCCAGGTGCAAGAATTAACAGATCCCTGCGGCTGGAATCACACGTGTATGAAAACAACCATCGCCACTATTCACATGTATCTACACATGCAACTGTTATCTGTGGTTAGGAACTGATGACCAAGCCTGGATGCATCTATCTGCACCCAGAGACAATCATCCATCCCTAACAGAAGCAACCACTGCATGTCCACTTTACCTGGGAACAGCCATGGTGGCTGCCAGCTTGTTGTTATTCATTCACATAGGCAATGGCGTCCCTAGGGGGGGACCAGAGGGGGCCCTGGCCCCCCCAACATTATGCTGTGCCCCACCACGTGCCCCCCCCCCAAAAAAAATTTTTTTTTTTTTTTTTTTTGCATTTTTTTTTCGCTCGGGCTGCTGCTGGGGTAACAGTCTCTCCTGAGAGGGAGAGCGTCCCCAGTCAGCTCCTGCGGGGGATTCCTCCCCCCTCCCTCTGCTCGCTGACACTGCATAATGCGAGCGCTCACACAACCACAGCCGCCCGATCTGCTCATTTCCCTGCATCCTCATTGGCACGGAGAAGAGCGAGTTGCAGGAAGGACTCCATGAGTACTGTGGGAGGGGGGCCCAAGCCTTCATCTCAGTTACTGAAAAAACAGACTGATTTCTCGTGTCCTTAGGACAGGAGAACCAGCCTGTAAATTCCGAGAGTGGTGACTGCAAGCTGAGCCGAGTGTCAGTCTATGACACTCTTTCACAGCCCAGCGAGTCCAGCCACCCCCCCTCACTCTCCTCACATACGAGCAGGGAGGAATACAGCTCCTCCTCCTCCTTCCAGTCCCGCCCACACTATCCCGGCGTGCTGTATCTGAAGAGAGGGGATGTGTGGGCAGGAAATATGAAAATCAGCAGCATTCCTGGCTGTGTGTGAATGATGCCTGAGATTCTAGCCTGGACCGTGGGTAAGTGTGTGCACTGCAGACTGCAGTACACTGTAATCACTGAACTGCATTATCTCCATCCCTTCTCTCCCCCATCTGTCTCCCTCCCCCTCTCCTGTTCTTTCAAGACATTCACAATTTACTTTCACTTTCAGTTAGGCAGGTAATATACGGTGAAAATTTCTTTCCTGCATCCACAGATTGCAGGAAAGAAACTTGCATAATTCCCCCATCAACACAGACAGTGCTGACAGGGGAATATCCCTCCTGCCCAGCAATTGTATTCTCCCGACAAACAGTGATTATCACTAGTGGCTATAGCAACCACTAGTGATAATCATAAGAGAATCTGCTCATTAATGGTTCGAATCTCAGCCAGTTCCTGCTGAACCAGATGAGATTTAAACTGTCTATGGCTGGTCTTGGCTCTTAGGCAGCCCATACATTGATCACTTTTTTTCATTCAACTATTAAGTTGAATGAAAAAAAAAAGGAAATTGTCCAATTCCCCCAGCTACACATTATAGGTGGATGGAGGAATCCTCCCAGTGTGGACCAGTGCTGGAACAACCAGAGTTGCTGTCCTGTCCCGGCTATTCACAGCGCTGGTCTCTGTCTCCATGGTAGCGGCGGCAGCACATTGGAACCCAGTGCTGGTTACTTTATGGGGCTGATGTACAGGAGGGCCAGCACAATTTGTTGTTAGAGATGGGCTGGGCATGTTCAAAATTCCACATGCCAGAGCCTGCCAGGAAGCCCACACTGCACAGCGCTAATCACAGGCAGTGAGACATTTCCTGGTCCGCATTCCACAGATCAGGAAATGTCTCACTGGCTGTGATTAGCACTGTGGAGTGTCGGCTTCCTGGTGGGATCGGGCATGTGGGATTTCAAACACACCCGAGCCCATCTCTATTGGTTGTAGACAGTTGAGCTCCCTGCAGGTTGCTTAGCAGCAGTGGAGCCTTCTCTGACATGCTGATCATGATGCAATCCAGATGATGCTCCTAGTGTTAAATATCAGTGATTTTATTGATCAAAGCCCACACTTTACAGGCATAGAGCCCACATGGCTGCTGAACATACGGTTGATTATATATATGTGGTTGTACTCTTGATGCTAATAAATACTGTGTTTATTAGATCTGACTGGGAGCATCACCTGGATCACATCCCGATCAGCATGTCAACAGAGAAGGTTATACAGCATTACTGCTGCTAGGTGACCAGCTGGGGGCTCGGCTCTCTATAACCAATAGTGCCAGCCTTCCCCTACATGCACGCATAATGTCACCAGCACAAAGTCCTAATAGACTGCCGCCGGTGCCAGGGAGACTGATGCCAGACCAGCTCTGTCAATAACAGGACAGCTGGGGAACCCCACAGTGGCAGAACACCAGGGCCCGGTGGCAAGACAACCTTTGCAACCCTGATAGTTTTCCCACTGCTTTGGACCCTTATATTTTCTTGGTGTGCTGGGGACATATATCTCTTGTTTTCTGCCACCCTGGTGGGGCCCCAGTATAGTAGGAAGGGAGCTCACTGCAGAACATGTGAAAGGGCCCGTTGTGGGATCGTAGTAAAGGGCCCCAGGATATATTTATATATATATAATTGCATTTTATAGTTGGCCCCCCTACTTTTGTCCCTGTCCCCCCATGTGCCCCCCCTAAATATGAAAGCTGGAGACGCCACTGCACATAGGTAGAGCTGCCGCAACTAAATGTAGCACACGGACCCTTTTTCCTACCTTTGGCTCACTTGCAGGAAAGGGCACACCGTACTATATGCCCGTACCCTCCTGTTTGAGGAGGTTGAGCGGTGTTATGTATTTGGGTCCCACAGCTAGGTTCTCCATCAGTTGGTTCTCGTCTCCTAGGTAGGATATAGGGACAAGTCTCTGTTTTCCCCCCAAGTAATTCCAATGTCAACACCACTCTAAACTCCAACGTTGAGTTTATTTTTCTCAATATTCAGCAGATAGGAAAGGGTGGATAAGAGACAGGACAGCAAGGCTTTGGGAGGTAGGTCCAGGCACAAGTAGATATTACAGTCACTACTCTATCCCAGAGTAGGATCAGCTCACCTGGATAGTCTCCTGTAAAAGTGGATCCTAGCAGCCGAAGTGATGCTCAGACGATTAATTAGGTTATTTTCCTAGATACGATCGGGAGACTCTCTGCCACAGAATCTATCAGACCCCGAACTTCTCAGCTTTTTGCAACACAAAGTCAGGTGCCAGCAACAGCACATTACCAGGCCCTTGGTGGATAGATGAATCCCTCCAGAAAGTTACCGGGCCCCTTCCTTCACCGTGAACTCTCACCGGTCCATCAGAAAGGTCCTCCCCCGGCCTCCTCTTCCTATGCCGCGTACACACGACCATTTTTAATGACGAGAAAAATGCCATTTTTTAAAATGGTCATTAAAAATGATCGTGTGTGAGCTTCAGAGCATTAGTCACGACGTGAAAAATGGCCATGAAAAAATTGGAACATGCTCGAATTTTTCTCGTCGTTTTTCACCTCGTCGTTTTTCTCGTCATGAAAAATGGCTGTGTGTAGGCTTTAACGACGTGAAAAAATATACGCATGCTCAGAATCAAGTATGAGACGGGAGCGCTCGTTCTTGTAAAACTAGCATTCGTAATGGAGATAGCACATTCGTCACACTGTAACGGACTGAAAAGCACAAGGCTGAAAAGCGCAAATCGTCTCTCACCAAACTTTACCAACATGATGGGTGGCGCCATCCAAATGGAACTTCCCCTTTATAGTGCCGTCGTACGTGTTGTACGTCACCGCGCTTTACTCGAGCATTTTTTTCAACTATAGTGTGTAGGCAAGGCAGGCTTGAGAAGAATCACGTCGAGAAAAATGCTGTTTTATTCAATGACATTAAAAACAGTCGTGTGTACGCGGCATAAGAAGCGGGCTCCCAAGCAAGGGACACCCTGGGATTCCTCTTCCCAGAAGTGGGCTCCAGCTAAAGGTGCTGGGCCCAGTGCTGAAGTTGCAGCCCCAGGGCTAAAGGTGCCTGGGACTGATGCGCACGTGGCTCCATGACCTGGACTCCGACTCCCCTCACGAACTCCAGATAGAGCGACCCCTCCCAGGCGGCGTCTGCCCCTTATGTATCCTCTCCCAGCATGCACAGCAGGCCAACCACGCCCACTGTACCGCTGCCGAGAGAGGACACCCTAAGGCACAGCACTAGTACTGATCGTTCAACCCCGACCTGTCATGGCAGTGCCACCTACAGGCCACAGGGAACCGCACACCAGTATACCACCTGGAAAAATAAAGTAGCACAACCTATAAATGGGAACAGTCTGAGCCCAACTACTATCTCAGACCAGCCCCTAAATGTGGGTATATAGTCCCCCTAAATGGGGTGGGCGCTACATAAATTTACACACCGCTGATTCTTGCAGCCCTAAATTGCAAACGGGCCCTTAGCATCCATGTGAATGAGGCCTTTTACTGCACATTACCTAACATGTATGATTTAGCATTAGGAACGGTATCTGATGCTAGGTCCACTTTGATATACCTATATTTCATTATTGCTGGATTTAACATGAAGCTTGTAATACAGCCTCCAGTATATAACTGGCAGTTCTCTGTGTTCTATCCAACCACATGAAGAACTATAAGGCCTCATACACACAGGGGTTGCTGGCAGCAAGATCCTGCGTACAAAGTTGTCCATACTGCATTTAAACTGATGGATGAATACCTGAAAGGCTAGAGAAAGTGAAGAAGATTAAAAGACACACTATAGTCATCACTGACCCCATTTATTTATCTTCTTGGTGAATAAGAACAGTAGGTACATTTTGACTTTTAGTTTTCAACTTTCAGTGTAACAGTCATTTTCATCTGAATTCTTTACACCCAGATGTGCTTTTCCTTTTATTGACTCATTCAGGGATTTTATCAAAGGATAGTTTTAAAACATGACACTATTTTCCAATCTATCTTTTACATGCATGACAACACACCCTTCAGATTTCACAGATATATACCGGTATTTTTTTTACTAAAGTGACACTAAATGATATCTTTGTTGTCCAAAAATAACCCATACACATCTACTACTTAAAGCGGTAGTAAAGTCTATAATTTTATTTTTTTAATCGGATCCCCCGTCACCTTTAAGCCATAATGTACTAGTTTGCATTGCATACTAGCATATTATGACAGACTTACCTACAAACGCAGCCCTCCATCACTGCGCTCTCACCGCTCTCCCTTGTCCCCAGACGCTTCCATTTTCACCTGGTCTTTCTTCCGGGTTTGCGATCTTTGGCCACTTGATTGGCTGTGCCGAGGCGACGTCACACCTGCGCATGCACACGGGAGTCACATCGCAGCGGCACACAGGGTGGACCATAAATGCGGTCTGAGCTGGGCATGTGCGGCTCAGATCGCATTACTCATGGACAGGCAGGGGGAGATTTATGACAGAAGCGTCCTCTAGGGTCTCTTCTGTGGTAGAAACCCTGCCTGTCAGCAAGTTTACTACCAATTTAATAGTGATTTAATCTTTTTTCATTCAATTGTTTCTTACTATATTTTTCTGTCTCTTTGTAACATCCTCTGTGTACTACCGAACCTCCTTTTTTCCCCACTCAATTCTGTTTGCTTGGAATAAGCAGTGCACATTAGTTGCAGGCATGTGCCTTGCTCTATACACAATACAAATCTCAAGCCTCGTACACACGGCCGAGAATCTCGTCGTAAAAAACACGTCGTTTTTTTCGACGAGATCCTTGGACAAGAAACTTGTCCCGGCCGAGTGTACACACGCTCATTTCAAAGAACCCGAGGTTCTTTGAAGGGAGCGAACGCGGTGACGTAATTGAATACGACGAGCATGCGCTCGTCACATTCGATGCCGTCGCCGCCATCTTTGTACACCCTATCCTATGCCTAGGAAGCTACCGCGCATGCGTTGAAGTCATTTCGAGCATGCGCGGGCTTCCCGGAGGACAGGTAAGTGTACACACACACAATTTTCTCGTCGAGAAACATGCCGACGAGAATCTCGACGAGAAAATAGAGAGCAGGTTCTCTATTTTCTCGTCGAGATTTTAGTCGGTTTTCTTGACGAGAAACCATACACACGAACGAATTTCTCAGCAAGAAATCTCTGCTAGCAAGTTTCTTGCTGGTTCTTGCCGAGAAACTCGGTCGTGTGTACGAGGCTTCACAGTCCATAGTCCATCTCAGGAGCAAGCAAGAGAGGGTGGCTATGTTCCTACATACAGTGGGCCATGGAAAAGTAATGTAGTCACCCTTTAACAGGACGTTAGATTACAGCTGTAAGAAAGAAAAAAAAAAGGAATGTGTAGATTTGGAGGAGGCTTAGAGCAATATAAGGTATTTTTAGGAGTTAGGTCTCTTTTCACACCAGTTCGGGTCCACCTGTCCTTTTTTAAGGCAGACCCAATTGAGCTACCCATTATTCTCTATGAAGTGGTGGATGTCAGCAGACAAGTGTCCGATGACACCCGCCGGCATCCGATCCTCTAAAAACAGACAGAAGGGGATACCTTCCACAGCCGGATTGGATCGGATGACATCTCGGATTGAAACAGACAGGCAGTCTGTTTCCATCCGACCACTCTATAGAGAACAGCGGGCTGTGTCCATGTTTGCTCTGCATGAGCCCTCACGTGATCTCATCTGTAGCTGCTCTTTTGCTGAGGGTCCTATTGGCTCCCGCTGTTGTGAGTCAAATCCTGTGACGAAGGAGCAGGGGACAGGGGCCGAGCCTCACAGTTTGTGTCTATGGACACAGGCAGCGTGGCTCGGGATCGAGCTTCCAGGTGTGCCATAATAAGAAGAAGCTTCCTATGGTGGCAAACCAAGAAGAGGAGGAGCCAGGAGCACTGGCGGGGGACCCCAAAAAATGAGTTTTAGGGCCGCTTTGTGCAATTCTATTGCACACAGCAGGTAAGTATAACATGTTTGTTATTTAAAACATTTTTTACTTTACAATGACTTTAATAATACATATTTATTAATTACAGGTGTTTATATAGCACCAACAATATACCCAGTGCTTTACATATATTTTACATTCACATTAGTCCCTGCCTTCAAGGAGCTTACAATTTAAAGGTCCCTAACTCACATTCATACATATTAGGGTCAACTTAGACAGGAGCCAATTAACCTACCAGCATGTCTTTGGAGTGTAAAAGGAAACTGGAGTACCCGGAGGAAACCCACGCAGACATAGGGAAAACATATTTGAATAGAATATTATTTTTTAAACCAGAGTTTAGTGTCAGTTTAACCTAAACCTGAAAACTACAGCTGAACTATAATATACCTTTGCAGTGGGGCTACCCCCACACTACAAAGGTTACTACCTAGGATACAAGTAAAGAGGACTTTTACTTACCTTATCCCCCCCTTCAGCAGACTCCCTCAATGCTATAAGATCTGCTGCAGTCTTTTCTCCAAAGTGTGGTCTACCTCTGAGGTCATGAGGGATGAGGTAAGTAAAAGTATTTTCCCTGCTGGAGGCTCCCCCATGCTCTATGTTATCTTTTTTTGTAATATACCTACCTTTTTCCAAAATCTTCTAACCAGTCATGTGACACACATGCAGCCTTTCTTTTTCCGAAATTTTCCAGTGGTGGGCCGAAGAAAAACTGCAAAGATGCAGAAAGCTGCAAAGATGATGATGACAGCATCGCTGTATGCATGCATAGACTATGATTGAAGGAATTAGTGGTAAAATCCCTAGGCCTAGTTTAATGGAAATAAAAAGATTTATTTAACATAATGTAGCACATGCCCAGTAGGAGCTGCTGGTGAATAGGGAGCCTCCACCCTGCAGAGCAGGGGCGTGCGGTAAGGTCAGAGACTGGTAAGGCACTGGCTAGTATCAGAGCCAGATACACACAGGTTACATATGCCGCGATCATTAGAGCAAGAGCAATAATTCTAGCACTAGACCTCCTCTGTAAAGAATCATACACACGATCGGATTTTCCGCGGACAAAGCGTAGGACTTTTGTCCGGAGGGCATTGGCCAGGAACTTGTCTTGCATACAAACGGTAAAGAATCGTCAGCCAACAAACACGAAACAACGTGTTTTTTTAGCTCTTTAGCGCCACCCTTTGGGCAACTTCTGCTACTGTTGTGTTATGGTGAGCATTGCTTCTGAGCATGCGTGTTTGCACTTTGGAGTTTTGTCCGATGGACTTGTGTACACACGATCGGAAAATCCGACAACACACAATTGTTGGCAGACAATTTTAAAGCATGCTATCCCACATTTGTCCGTGAAAAATCCAACAACAATTGTCCGATGGAGCATACAAATGGTCAGACGCCAACAGCCTGTCATCACACAATTCCCGCCGGATAATCCGATCGTGTGTATGATATGTAATTTGTAAAAAAAATTAATGCGTCGTCTATAGGGATTTTTAAGTACTGAAGTTTGGTGCCATTCCACGAGTGTGACATGTTAGGTGTCTATTTACTTAACATCATCTTTCACATTATACAAAAAAATCGGGTTATCTTTAGTGTTTTTTTTATATTCATGAAAGTAAAAAAAAAAAAAAACAAGTTTAAAAAATTGCTGCGCAAATACCGTGTAACATAAAAAGTTGCAACAACCACCATTTTATTCCCTAGGGTGTCTGCTAAAACAATATATATATATATAATGTTTGGGGGTTCTGAGTAATTTTCTAGCAAAAAAATTATGATTATTACATGTAGGAGAGAAGTGTCAGAATTGGCCTGGGTGGCAAGGGGTTAATTACCATAAGTAATATGCAAATAAATATTATATATTGTTTTTAAGGTAATTTACTATATTTTCAAAAACTGTACTCAAACAGGTGGCTTAATGGACAAATTACGTAAGTTTGAAGTTATAAATCAAACCAGTAATTTCACAGTAAATAGATAAATAATAAATTATTGTCTTATAACATATAGCATAATAATATATGATTTAGCTTGATTATAACAGTATCTTTTCAGCAGCAGCAGATTCTCATTCTCCCTCTTAACTGTTTGAGAAAAACATGGGATTGTGGGTAAATCTTATACACATAAACATGTTATTTCCTTGTAGTTAAAGTGGAGTTCCACCCAAAAATGGAACTCCCACTTTTTGGAATCCTCCCCCCCTCCGGTGTCACATTTAGCACCTTTCAGGGGGGAGGGGGGAGCAGTTACCTGTGTAATACAGGTATTTGCTCCCACTTCCTGACATAGATCACTGTGGTGATCACGGTGACCTACCTCATGTCCGGCGCCTACACTGTCCTCTCCCGCTGTATTCTGGGAAACACACAGGTCCCAGAACACAGCGGGGACCAGTGAGGATGCACAGCGAGACTCGCGCATGCGCAGTGGGAACCGGGAAGTGAAGCTGCAAGGCTTCACTTCCTGATTCCCTCACCAAGGATGGCGGCCGGGGCAGCCGAGAGCCGAGCGATTGATCGGCTTCGGCTGCCGACATTGCGGGCACCCTGGACAGGTAAGTGTCTATTTATTAAAAGTCAGCAGCTGCAGTATTTGTAGCTGCTGGCTTTTAATAAAAAAAAATTAGGCGGAACTCCGCTTTAGGAGGGCTGGGCTGGAAGGAAGCATTTGTCTTTTAGACACATGCCCCTTCTATGACACTGCAGTGAGAGGCGTGCCTTCACTGCAGCATTTTTATTGGACAGCTGGGGCCAATGGTACTTTACCATTGGTCCAAGACTCCAAGCTGGCCATTGAGCTCAGTGCTTCTGACAAAAAGTGAGGAGAGGCACTGTGAGCTCAGCCTCTCAGTCTGCGTCAAACAGAGTGTGCCAGCTTGTATTTAACCACTTGCTGCCCGCCCTATAGCGGATTGACGTCGGCAAAGTGGTTCTAAAATCCTGACTGGACGTCATATGACGTCCTCAGGATTTTAAGCCGCTGCGCGCCCCCGGGGGCGCGCATCGCGGCGATTGTTGTTGCAGGGTGTCAGTCTGACACCCCGCAACTCCGATCTAGGTAAAGAGTCTCCGTCGGAGACTCTTTACCACGTGATCAGCTGTGTCCAATCACGGCTGATCACAGTGTAAACAGGAAAAGCCGGTCATTGGCTTTTCCTCACTTGCGTCTGTCAGACGCGAGTAGAGGAGAGCCGATCGGCTGCTCCTCTGACAGGGGGGTTTGTGCTGATAGATTATCAGCACAGCTCCCCCAAGGATGCCCACACTGGACCACCAGGGATGCCACTAGACCACCAGGGATGCCTCTAGACCACCAGGGAATCCCACCATTAATGGTATGCCACCCTAGACCACCAGGGATAATGGATGCCAATCAGTGCCACAATGGATGCCAATCAGTGCCCACAATGGGCACCACTGATTGGCAGGCATTATTGTTTGGCACTGATTGGCATCCATTAGTACAGTACAGTGCCACCTATCAGTGCCCACCCATGCCACCTATCAGTGCCCATCCATGCCCATCCGTGCCACCTATCAGTGCCCATCCATGCCACCTATCCGTGCCCATCAGTGCCCACCCATGCCGCCTATCTGTGCCCACCCGTGCCGCCTATCTGTGCCCACCCGTGCCGCCTATCTGTGCCCACCTGTGCCGCCTATCTGTGCCCACCCGTGCCGCCTATCTGTGCCCACCCGTGCCACCGATCGTTGCCCACCCGTGCCGCCTATCATTGCCCATCCGTGCCACCTCATCGGTGCCCATCCGTGCCGCCTTATCCGTGCCCGTCAGTGCAGCCCCATCAGTGAAGGAGAAAACTAACTTATTTACAAAGTTTTGTAACTGAAACAAAAAAAAACTTTTTTTTTTCAAAATTTTCGGTCTTTTTTTTATTTTTAAGCAGAAAATAAAAATCCCAGAGGTGATCAAATACCACCAAAAGAAAGCTCTATTTGTGCGGAAAAAATGATAAAAATTTAGTTTGGGTACAGTGTAGCATGACCGCGCAAGTGTCATTCAAAGTGCAACAGCGCAGAAAGCTGAAAATTGGTCTGGGCAGGAAGGTGTTTAAGTGCCCAGTATGGAAGTGGTTAAACTGGCCGCTCTGTATGTAGCTTCTGACAGGCTGCGCAAGGAGCCCAGTACCTCCGGAACCATAGGTCGTAGGAGCCCAAATTTTTACCAGTGATGGGGTAGGAGTTAGGCTACCTACCCCCCAAGTGACCTCAGGTCGCCGAGCTATGACTCTCAAAGCTCTATTTTTATTTATTTATATTTTTAAAGCTCCCCCGCCTCACCTGCCTACCCTGACTGCATGTCCCTGCTGCACAGCCAGGCACACCAAATTTCCACAGGCTCACCTGGGAGAGGAAACAGTCCAGCAACTTTGTTTTTTTTGTATTTTTATTTAGGGTTAATAAACTTGGATGGGAATAGGTGTATTATGGAATGCCCACTTTACTGGAACAAATGTCTCTTCGGGGACACTAACTATGTACCAGGGTTGCCAACCTCCTGCAGCATTTTTTACTGACAAAACATGGCAAATTTACTGACCAGGCACATTTTTTACGGACAACCTGAAAAATTACACAACACCTACTGAAAACTAACACAGTGAATATTTGCACAGTATAAACATGATATGAAAACACTGACAATACCCATAACAAAGTAATTTGTATGATTGCAAGTCAACACAGCATGAAATTATCAGCCCCTGATATTTACTGACAGTTGTAAAAAAAATCACAGATTTTTACGAACTGACAGTAAATTTACTGGCAGTTGGCAACCCTGCTATTTTCACTTTCTGTAAACACTCCTTTTCCTCCAGCACACCACTTGCTTGCAGAACAACTCAGACCAAGCTGGAACACTGTTTAAGGGATCTGTCAAGGCACTTAGCCAGAACAAGCAACAGCCCTTTACAGGCAGGGACTGCGGGCCCCTTTGGTGTGTAAAAAAAGTCCCAGTGTCCAGCTACATTCCTGTGACTACTGATTCCAGCACCACTTCTTCAGGCACTGCCAGCCCACCTGGCTGAAGCTGCCTCTCTTACTAGCCCTCCTGGCTACTTTCCACAGTCCTCCCAGACTTCACACTCACCAGCCAACTGGCTGTCTTCTCCCTGGAGATCTCCTGGACGTGCTGACTCTCTCCTGCTGTCCTTACACCTGCTCCTGTGCATCCAGGACAGGACTCTTCCATGTAAAGCCCGAGGTCACCCCCCCCCCCAGACTAGGGGGCTACGCTCAAGGGCCTCTGACAACTTCCTCAGCACTCCATCTCCAGCCTCTTCCCGAACTCCAGACTGCCCCTGCTGGCCTGACTCTGAGTATTTAAGAGGGGACTAACCCCTGCCAGCCCTTTTGCTGGTGATTGGCTTCACCTCTACTCAATACTCCAGGCAACTCCTCCTAACCTCCCTCCCATTCTTCTGGAAACTTCTCCAAGGCTCCAGCAAGTAGGGGGAGGTACCAAAGATGCTGCCTGATGAGTCATTCCAGCCTCCCTGGATCACTCACCCTGACCCATATTCAAAACAGGTTTGGCTGCCAGCCAAGCATAAATTTATCTACACTAATCCCTAACAATATATATATATATATATATATATATATATATATATATATATATATATATACAGCCAGGTCCATATATATTGGGACATCGACACAATTCTAATCTTTTTGGCTCTATACACCACCACAATGGATTTGAAATAAAAGGAACAAGATGTGCTTTACCTGCAGACTTTCAGCTTTGATTTGAGGGAATTTACATCCAAATCAGGTGAAGGAATTACAACAGTTTGTATATGTGCCTCCCACTTTTTAAGGGACCAAAAAATAATGGGACAGATTAACAATCATAAATCAAACTTTCACTTTTTAATACTTGGTTGCAAATCCTTTGCAGTCAATTACAGCCTGAAGTCTGGAACGCGTAGACATCACCAGGCGCTGGGTTTCATGCTCTGCTAGGCCTCTACTGCAACTGTCTTCAGTTCCTGCTTGTTCTTGGGGCATTTTCCCTTCAGTTTTGTCTTCAGCAAGTGAAATGCATGCTCAATCGGATTCAGGTCAGGTGATTGACTTGGCCATTGCGTAACATTCCACTTCTTTACCTTAAAAAACTCTTTGGTTGTTTTCGCAGTGTGCTTCGGGTCATTGTCCATCTGCACTGTGAAGCGCCGTCCAATGAGTTCTGAAGCATTTGGCTGAATATGAGCAGATAATATTGCCTGAAGCACTTCAGAATTCATCCTGCTGCTTTTGTCAGCAGTCACATCATCAATAAATACATGAGAATCAGTTCCGTTGGCAGCCATACATGCCCACGCCATGACACTACCACCACCATGCTTCACTGATGAGGTGGTATGCTTTGGATCATGAGCAGTTCCTTTCCTTCTCCATACTCTTCTTTTCCCATCACTCTGGTACAAGTTGATCTTGGTCTCATCTGTCCATAGGATGCTGTTCCAGAACTGTGAAGGCTTTTTTAGATGTTGTTTGGCAAACTCTAATCTGGCCTTCCTGTTTTTGAGGCTCACCAATGGTTTACATCTTGTGGTGAACCCTCTGTATTCACTCTGGTGAAGTCTTCTCTTGATTGTTGAATTTGACACACATACACCTACCTCCTGGAGAGTGTTCTTGATCTGGCCAACTGTTGTGAAGGGTGTTTTCTTCACCAGGGAAAGAATCCTTCAGTCATCCACCACAGTTGTTTTCCGTGGTCTTCCTGGTCTTTTGGTGTTGCTGAGCTCACCTGTGCATTCTTTCTTTTTAAGGATGTTCCAAACAGTTGATTTGGCCAAACCTAATGTTTTTGCTATCTCTCTGATGGGTTTGTTTTGTTTTTTCAGCCTAATGATGGCTTGCTTCACTGAAAGTGACAGCTCTTTGGATCTCATATTGAGAGTTGACAGCAACAGATTCCAAATGCAAATAGCACACTTTAAATGAACTCTGGACCTTTTATCTGCTCCTTGTAAATGGGATAATGAGGGAATAACACACACCTGGCCATGGAACAGCTGAGCAGCCAATTGTCCCATTACTTTTGGTCCCTTAAAAAGTGGGAGGCACATATACAAACTGTTGTAATTCCTACACCGATCACCTGATTTGGATGTAAATACCCTCAAATTAAAGCTGAAAGTCTGCAGTTAAAGCACATCTTGTTCGTTTCATTTCAAATCCATTGTGGTGGTGTATAGAGCCAAAAAGATTAGAATTGTGTCGATGTCCCAATATTTATGGACCTGACTGTATATATAGTGCAGTGCCCTGTCACAGTGTTATAGAGAATACTGGGTTTTAGGGCACTCAGGGTTCTCAACTAGATGGGTTAAGGGGCTCCAGGAGGCTTATTTAATTCACAGGAAAGTGGATTTGCAGTTTTGTCAGTGATTGGTAAAACAGGATTTGAGCCCTGGAGCCCAGAGATTTTATACAGATTTGGGAAGGAGAAATCTCCAATTCTGGGACCAGGTTTTGCAGGCAACCAGCACACTCGTGGCACAGGTGTGATCGCCTGTTATAGTCTGGGACCTGATGGTAGATTGGGGCGCCACCCTTTCGAGGAGTCTGAGTGGTTGCAAGGGAGCAACCAGAAGTGTGAATGTGTTACAAGGTGCAGTTTATGATAGAACAGACAGAGGGCCCAAGCCTGAGGGCTAGAGCAGTAGGAAGCTGGAGGAGGAATATTACTTTGTTTTATGTTGATGGTGGAAACTCCTGCGAGGGAAACTGTTCTGTTGGACTTTTTTTGTTCGGTTTTAATAAATGTGGGCCAGCAAGCTATTAAATGTCATATCTGGTGTGGACTGTACTCACTGTTGAGCGCTACACTTGAGCTAAACAATCCTCAAATTATCACAATATAAATTGCATTGTTAATTAATGGTCGCCAATCTTTCATGCTTTATTCCTCCAATGCTGAGGTTTTGTCTACACAGAGAATGCTTCCCACAGTAACTAATGAGACATAATAAAAAGTAAAATAGAATCACTTGTCTGAATCTTCAATAGACCTTCTAATTTATAGTAGCATGAGGGCATCTTGTCAGAGATTCCAAATGTACAGATAACAGTAGTCAGTCTGGTTTGAAAGGTTTTGCCTTGTCCAGCAAAAAAAAAAAAAACATGAAGACACGTGCCTGATCTCTATTAGGAAAAATGTATCTTTTCTTTTTTTACAAGAAACAACATTGTGTTGGTGAAAACTTGAATATATATTTCTCTTTAAAATTTTAAGATATTTAAAAGAGGGTCAAAAGCTACACATTGATAGAAATACAGCAACAGAATGCACTGTAATGCTTTTCAATATCAAGGTTTCCTTGTAAAGTGGAGCTGTACTTTTCCTGTTCCTATTACATCTTCACCAAATACCATGTTTATACTTACCTTCCATTCTCTTCGGAGCAAACTCAAATACCAGGTGCATTTCTGTGGGGGAGAATGTAATTCTTTCCCCAGAGGCGTAACTAGAAACTTCTGGGCCCCGATGCACTTTTTTTTTGGAGGGGGGGGGTGACAACGGCAGTAGTTGAAGGGGGGGTGGCAGCAGTGGTACTTGAGGGGGGGGGGTGGCAACGGTGAGGTTGAGGGGGGGTGGCAGCGGTGATACTTGAGGGGGAGGGGGTAGCAGCGGAGGTACTTGAGGGGGGTTGCAACGGTGATGTTGAGGGGGGTGGCAGCGGTGGTACTTGGGGGGTGGCAGCGATGGTACTTGAGGGGGGGTGGCAGCGGTGATACTTGAGGGGGGGTGGCAATGGTGGTACTTGAGGGGGGTGGCAGCGGTGGTACTTGAGGGGGGTGGCTGCGGTGGCAGTGGTGGTGCCATCCTCTCCCACCACCACCTGTGCCTCTTACTGATCCCATTCCCCCGCCACTTATCTCATCCCTATCCCTTCCCATAACCTCTGTTGTAGAAGTATTGGGGATAGGGATGAGATCAGTGGTGGGGGGATGGGATCAGTAAGGAAGCACAGGTGGTGGTGGGAGAGGATGGCACCACCACTGCCACCTCCCTCAAGTACCACCGCTGCCACCCCCCCTCAAGTACCACCGCTACCACCCCCCCTCAAGTACCACCGCTACCACCCCCTGGGGACGGGTTATCAGAACTGGATGCCCGGTGTCACTGGGGACGGGAGATTAAAATTGGGTGCCCCGTGTCACTGAGGATGCGAGATCTGAATTGGGTGCCCGTTGTCACTGGGGACACAAGATCAGAATTGGGTGCCCCATCTTTAGATGAACAGCCCTATGTTCCATGAATATAAAGACAACCCTAGAGACACCTTCCTCTGAGCCCCCCACACTGCCCGGCCTCCAGTCACACAATGGGGGGGTTATGGGTTTTATGATAAGCCTTGATGGAATAGAGCTACAAGTCCCAGCATGCCTAGCTGTCAGAGTGTGCCATGGCAAACTGGGTATTGCAGTGATCTGATTGTCTGGGCGCTCTTACCTTCAGATAACTCGAGCTCCAGCTCAGCCAGGCTATCCCAGATCTGACTCCACCGGCAGTGTCTCCAGAATGGCACATCCCCCTCTCTCCGCCATCCTGGTGCTTCTTGTGTCATATGACTCAGCAGCAGCCGGCATTCCGCATACCCCCCGCACAGGGGCCTCCTCCGTCGGCCAGTCAGGGCCTCTCCTCTCCCGGCACACGGAGCACAGTCTATGGCTACAGGGCCCAGTCGCAACGGCGACTGTCGCGACCCTGATAATTCCGCCACTGCTTTCCCCTTACCTCCCGCAATGTTGCCCTGGGTGCCAGGCACCAGCAAGTGTGAAATACATGGGAGCAAATAGAAGATAGTGTGGGCTTAAAGTATATCTAAAACTGTGTTTCTTTTCACTTCCTGACTAGGTAAAAACCAGGAAGTGAACAGAAATCTCTCCAAAGAGAGGGAAATCCTGTCATAGAAACAAATCATTTATCCTCTAATTCTGTTCTACTGGCAATGCAAAATTTTGGATTTTCCCACATTTTCCAGTGACAATGGTCCCCATAATAAATGGAGAGAGTGAATCTACCTAGCTGGAACAAAGACAGCAGTAAGAACCAAATGTTTGTAAACAGAAAGTGAGCACCACACCATTTGTTGTAGAGCCCAGAAATTTAAATGTATTGGTCCCTAGTTGGGAAGACAGAGGATAATACAGCCAACACATTTTGGGGGTTGCTAAAGTCCTTCAGCAATGTGACCCTGACATGGCTGTAACATATTTTCAGCACTGTGCCCCTTAATGACTATAACATTTTGTGTCATCCTCACTAGGTATGAGGTTTGGATTCGGGTCGACAAAAGGTTTAACCCAAATTCTAGCTGTTCAAGGTTCAATGAATGGGCGAACTAAATGACTAGATTTGACCTGTTGGCACGTGCCCAACCTTTAGCTTCCACTGCAGCCAGAAGTTATCCGTTTACTGGCAGTATCACTAGTGCCAGTAGAGGAATGACTTTCTGACCCGTCCACTGGCTTTTTTCACGTAGTAAACAAGTCATCGGGTACCCCAGGAGACGTCCTTGACCGAATCTGCCCAAGACCATATATTGTCAATGACATCAGGCCAGTGGCATCACTATGGGGTGCAGGGAGTGCAGACGGCACCCAGGTGACACCCGCCAGAGGGGTGACACCCAGGACAGGCCGTCAGGTTGCCTCCGCTGCTGTCACTAACACACACAGCAGGAGACCCAGCAGTGCTAAATAGAGTGAGCTTCCGGAGTTAACTTTCCAAGTTAACCAGCGGGTGATTGGTTGCTAGGTTGTCCTAGTAGCCAATCACTTGCTTGTTAATATGAAAAGTTAATGCCAGCAAATCCTGCCCACTATTCAGCGCGGCTTTGTCTCCCACTCTGCGTGCCCAAGTAAAGTAGGAAGGGGCAGAGTTTCAGAGGTTGTTTAATGTGAAGGAGGGGGAGTAGCTGCAGGGGACTGTGTATTGTGCAGGGGGCTGTGTAATGTGCAGGGGGCTGTTTATATTGCAGGGTAGGGATGAGCTTCGTGTTCGAGTCGAACATACGTTCGACTCGAACATTGGCTGTTCGATCGTTCGACGAAGATCGAACGATTTGGGCCGTTCGCGCCAAATTCGAGTGACGCGAACGGCCCACAATGCACTACGCCATCGCAGTGTCATCCAGGCGCTGTGATTGGCCAAGCATGCACTGTGACCCCGCATGCTTGGCCAATCACAGCGCCGGCAGCGAGGAGAGCAATGATTGGCCACAGGCAGGATGCCTGTGGCCAATTATTGCTGAGGGTGTTTAGTACACGCCCCACACTATAAAAGGCCGCCAGCACGGCGGCCTAGTGTAGTGTGTTCCGGAGCAGGGATAGAGTAGCATAGGCAGGGACAGTGACTGTTATTTCTTTCTTGCTTAACCTGGATTCCTTTAGTTTAGGGAAAGAGAAGGATAGGTAGGGAGAGTGTCAGTGTGTTTTGTGCTTCTGCTATAGTGTGCTTAAAAAAAAACATTTATTCTAGGGACAGAAAACTCTAGGTAGGGACAGTGTCAGTTTCTTTCACTCTGCAAGTCCTTGTTTCCAGGGACCTGGAAGGACAGTGAGTGAATTGTCCTTTTGCTATATTGTGATTAAAAAAAACATTTATTCTAGGGACAGAAAACTCTAGGTAGGGACAGTGTCAGTTTCTTTCACTCTGCAAGTCCTTGTTTCCAGGGACCTGGAAGGACAGTGAGTGAATTGTCCTTTTGCTATATTGTGATTAAAAAAAACATTTATTCTAGGGACAGAAAACTCTAGGTAGGGACAGTGTCAGTTTCTTTCACTCTGCAAGTCCTTGTTTCCAGGGACCTGGAAGGACAGTGAGTGAATTGTCCTTTTGCTATATTGTGATTAAAAAAAACATTTATTCTAGGGACAGAAAACTCTAGGTAGGGACAGTGTCAGTTTCTTTCACTCTGCAAGTCCTTGTTTCCAGGGACCTGGAAGGACAGTGAGTGAATTGTCCTTTTGCTATATTGTGATTAAAAAAAAACATTTTTTTCTAGGGACAGAAAACTGTAGGTAGGGAGAGTATTTTTTTTCTTTCACTCTGCAAGTCCTTGTTTCCAGGGACCTGTAAGGACAGTGAGTTAATTGTCCTTGTGCTATATTGTGCTGAAAAAAACATTTATTCCAGGGACAGAAAACTCTAGGTAGGGACAGTGTCAGTTTCTTTCACTCTGCAAGTCCTTGTTTCCAGGGACCTGGAAGGACAGTGAGTGAATTGTCCTTTTGCTATATTGTGATTAAAAAAAACATTTTTTTCTAGGGACAGAAAACTGTAGGTAGGGAGAGTGTTTTTTTTCTTTCACTCTGCAAGTCCTTGTTTCCAGGGACCTGTAAGGACAGTGAGTTAATTTTCCTTGTGCTATATTGTGATTAAAAAAAACATTTATTCTAGGGACAGAAAACTCTAGGTAGGGACAGTGTCAGTTTCTTTCACTCTGCAAGTCCTTGTTTCCAGGGACCTGGAAGGACAGTGAGTGAATTGTCCTTTTGCTATATTGTGATTAAAAAAAACATTTATTCTAGGGACAGAAAACTCTAGGTAGGGACAGTGTCAGTTTCTTTCACTCTGCAAGTCCTTGTTTCCAGGGACCTGGAAGGACAGTGAGTGAATTGTCCTTTTGCTATATTGTGATTAAAAAAAAACATTTATTCTAGGGACAGAAAACTCTAGGTAGGGACAGTGTCAGTTTCTTTCACTCTGCAAGTCCTTGTTTCCAGGGACCTGGAAGGACAGTGAGTGAATTGTCCTTTTGCTATATTGTGATTAAAAAAAACATTTATTCTAGGGACAGAAAACTCTAGGTAGGGACAGTGTCAGTTTCTTTCACTCTGCAAGTCCTTGTTTCCAGGGACCTGGAAGGACAGTGAGTGAATTGTCCTTTTGCTATATTGTGATTAAAAAAAACATTTATTCTAGGGACAGAAAACTCTAGGTAGGGACAGTGTCAGTTTCTTTCACTCTGCAAGTCCTTGTTTCCAGGGACCTGGAAGGACAGTGAGTGAATTGTCCTTTTGCTATATTGTGATTAAAAAAAACATTTTTTTCTAGGGACAGAAAACTGTAGGTAGGGAGAGTATTTTTTTTCTTTCACTCTGCAAGTCCTTGTTTCCAGGGACCTGTAAGGACAGTGAGTTAATTGTCCTTGTGCTATATTGTGCTGAAAAAAACATTTATTCCAGGGACAGAAAACTCTAGGTAGGGACAGTGTCAGTTTCTTTCACTCTGCAAGTCCTTGTTTCCAGGGACCTGGAAGGACAGTGAGTGAATTGTCCTTTTGCTATATTGTGATTAAAAAAAACATTTTTTTCTAGGGACAGAAAACTGTAGGTAGGGAGAGTATTTTTTTTCTTTCACTCTGCAAGTCCTTGTTTCCAGGGACCTGTAAGGACAGTGAGTTAATTGTCCTTGTGCTATATTGTGCTGAAAAAAACATTTATTCCAGGGACAGAAAACTCTAGGTAGGGACAGTGTCAGTTTCTTTCACTCTGCAAGTCCTTGTTTCCAGGGACCTGGAAGGACAGTGAGTGAATTGTCCTTTTGCTATATTGTGATTAAAAAAAACATTTTTTTCTAGGGACAGAAAACTGTAGGTAGGGAGAGTGTTTTTTTTCTTTCACTCTGCAAGTCCTTGTTTCCAGGGACCTGTAAGGACAGTGAGTTAATTTTCCTTGTGCTATATTGTGATTAAAAAAAACATTTATTCTAGGGACAGAAAACTCTAGGTAGGGACAGTGTCAGTTTCTTTCACTCTGCAAGTCCTTGTTTCCAGGGACCTGGAAGGACAGTGAGTGAATTGTCCTTTTGCTATATTGTGATTAAAAAAAACATTTATTCTAGGGACAGAAAACTCTAGGTAGGGACAGTGTCAGTTTCTTTCACTCTGCAAGTCCTTGTTTCCAGGGACCTGGAAGGACAGTGAGTGAATTGTCCTTTTGCTATATTGTGATTAAAAAAAACATTTATTCTAGGGACAGAAAACTCTAGGTAGGGACAGTGTCAGTTTCTTTCACTCTGCAAGTCCTTGTTTCCAGGGACCTGGAAGGACAGTGAGTGAATTGTCCTTTTGCTATATTGTGATTTAAAAAAACATTTATTCTAGGGACAGAAAACTCTAGGTAGGGACAGTGTCAGTTTCTTTCACTCTGCAAGTCCTTGTTTCCAGGGACCTGGAAGGACAGTGAGTGAATTGTCCTTTTGCTATATTGTGATTAAAAAAAACATTTATTCTAGGGACAGAAAACTCTAGGTAGGGACAGTGTCAGTTTCTTTCACTCTGCAAGTCCTTGTTTCCAGGGACCTGGAAGGACAGTGAGTGAATTGTCCTTTTGCTATATTGTGATTAAAAAAAACATTTATTCTAGGGACAGAAAACTCTAGGTAGGGACAGTGTCAGTTTCTTTCACTCTGCAAGTCCTTGTTTCCAGGGACCTGGAAGGACAGTGAGTGAATTGTCCTTTTGCTATATTGTGATTAAAAAAAACATTTTTTTCTAGGGACAGAAAACTGTAGGTAGGGAGAGTATTTTTTTTCTTTCACTCTGCAAGTCCTTGTTTCCAGGGACCTGTAAGGACAGTGAGTTAATTGTCCTTGTGCTATATTGTGCTGAAAAAAACATTTATTCCAGGGACAGAAAACTCTAGGTAGGGACAGTGTCAGTTTCTTTCACTCTGCAAGTCCTTGTTTCCAGGGACCTGGAAGGACAGTGAGTGAATTGTCCTTTTGCTATATTGTGATTAAAAAAAACATTTTTTTCTAGGGACAGAAAACTGTAGGTAGGGAGAGTATTTTTTTTCTTTCACTCTGCAAGTCCTTGTTTCCAGGGACCTGTAAGGACAGTGAGTTAATTGTCCTTGTGCTATATTGTGCTGAAAAAAACATTTATTCCAGGGACAGAAAACTCTAGGTAGGGACAGTGTCAGTTTCTTTCACTCTGCAAGTCCTTGTTTCCAGGGACCTGGAAGGACAGTGAGTGAATTGTCCTTTTGCTATATTGTGATTAAAAAAAACATTTTTTTCTAGGGACAGAAAACTGTAGGTAGGGAGAGTGTTTTTTTTCTTTCACTCTGCAAGTCCTTGTTTCCAGGGACCTGTAAGGACAGTGAGTTAATTTTCCTTGTGCTATATTGTGATTAAAAAAAACATTTATTCTAGGGACAGAAAACTCTAGGTAGGGACAGTGTCAGTTTCTTTCACTCTGCAAGTCCTTGTTTCCAGGGACCTGGAAGGACAGTGAGTGAATTGTCCTTTTGCTATATTGTGATTAAAAAAAACATTTATTCTAGGGACAGAAAACTCTAGGTAGGGACAGTGTCAGTTTCTTTCACTCTGCAAGTCCTTGTTTCCAGGGACCTGGAAGGACAGTGAGTGAATTGTCCTTTTGCTATATTGTGATTAAAAAAAACATTTTTTTCTAGGGACAGAAAACTGTAGGTAGGGAGAGTATTTTTTTTCTTTCACTCTGCAAGTCCTTGTTTCCAGGGACCTGTAAGGACAGTGAGTTAATTGTCCTTGTGCTATATTGTGCTGAAAAAAACATTTATTCCAGGGACAGAAAACTCTAGGTAGGGACAGTGTCAGTTTCTTTCACTCTGCAAGTCCTTGTTTCCAGGGACCTGGAAGGACAGTGAGTGAATTGTCCTTTTGCTATATTGTGATTAAAAAAAACATTTTTTTCTAGGGACAGAAAACTGTAGGTAGGGAGAGTATTTTTTTTCTTTCACTCTGCAAGTCCTTGTTTCCAGGGACCTGTAAGGACAGTGAGTTAATTGTCCTTGTGCTATATTGTGCTGAAAAAAACATTTATTCCAGGGACAGAAAACTCTAGGTAGGGACAGTGTCAGTTTCTTTCACTCTGCAAGTCCTTGTTTCCAGGGACCTGGAAGGACAGTGAGTGAATTGTCCTTTTGCTATATTGTGATTAAAAAAAACATTTTTTTCTAGGGACAGAAAACTGTAGGTAGGGAGAGTGTTTTTTTTCTTTCACTCTGCAAGTCCTTGTTTCCAGGGACCTGTAAGGACAGTGAGTTAATTTTCCTTGTGCTATATTGTGATTAAAAAAAACATTTATTCTAGGGACAGAAAACTCTAGGTAGGGACAGTGTCAGTTTCTTTCACTCTGCAAGTCCTTGTTTCCAGGGACCTGGAAGGACAGTGAGTGAATTGTCCTTTTGCTATATTGTGATTAAAAAAAACATTTATTCTAGGGACAGAAAACTCTAGGTAGGGACAGTGTCAGTTTCTTTCACTCTGCAAGTCCTTGTTTCCAGGGACCTGGAAGGACAGTGAGTGAATTGTCCTTTTGCTATATTGTGATTAAAAAAAACATTTATTCTAGGGACAGAAAACTCTAGGTAGGGACAGTGTCAGTTTCTTTCACTCTGCAAGTCCTTGTTTCCAGGGACCTGGAAGGACAGTGAGTGAATTGTCCTTTTGCTATATTGTGATTAAAAAAAACATTTATTCTAGGGACAGAAAACTCTAGGTAGGGACAGTGTCAGTTTCTTTCACTCTGCAAGTCCTTGTTTCCAGGGACCTGGAAGGACAGTGAGTGAATTGTCCTTTTGCTATATTGTGATTAAAAAAAACATTTTTTTCTAGGGACAGAAAACTGTAGGTAGGGAGAGTGTTTTTTTTCTTTCACTCTGCAAGTCCTTGTTTCCAGGGACCTGTAAGGACAGTGAGTTAATTTTCCTTGTGCTATATTGTGATTAAAAAAAACATTTTTTCTAGGGACAGAAAACTGTAGGTAGGGAGAGTGTTTTTTTTCTTTCACTCTGCAAGTCCTTGTTTCCAGGGACAGAGAAGGACACCTGAAGGTAGCCCTTATTGCTTTTTTCCCATCTCCCTGCAGGCCATCTATTAGAATGTCTGGAAGGCAAACAAGGAGAGGCAGACAGTCAGGAGGCAATAAAAGAGGGCAAGCAGGCTCTGTGTCTGGGGGCAACAGTGCTGGTCGTGGACGCGGTGCATTGTCATCAGCACATGGCCATGGGACACGCTTGTCCTTCTTTTCGGCAGCTGGACATGTTGAGCCACATCATGCCGAAGACTTGGTAGAGTGGATGACCAAGCCCTCCTCCTCCTCCTCATCCTCTCTCACCCAGGCTCAGGGTACTGGAAAAGCAGCTGCCAAAGCGTCGTCTTCCCTGGTATCAATGTCAGACAAATCATCAGTCACTCCTTCCCTAGACCCACCATGTCCTCCTCCTGAGGAGTCCCCCGAACTGTTTCAGCACAGTGTTGGGTACATGCTCCAGGAGGATGCCCAGCGTTTCGAAGGGTCTGATGATGAAACCCAGCTAGAGGAAGGCAGTAGCGTGAGAGCAGACAGAGGGGATGCTCAAGAAGGACACCAATCTGGCAGTCATGTTCCAGCAGCTGCAGCATACTGCCAGATTGGCTCCAGTGATGAGGAGGGAGGGGATGATGAGGTCAATGACTCCACGTGGGTGCCTAATAGGAGAGAGGAGGAGGAGGAGGATGAGGAGGAGGCACATCTCCAACGAGGCAGGATGCCCTTTGGTGGCCAGCGTAAGGGCAGTACACCGACGGAATCACACCGCAGAGCTCCGCCTGTGCAGGGCGCTGCCTCTGCCCGTCATTCAAAAAGTTCTTTGGTGTGGGCCTTTTTTGAGGCTAGTGCATCAGATCGCACAGCTGCTGTTTGCAACATATGTCTCAAGCGTATATCGCGTGGCCAAAACATCAGCCGCTTGGGTACCACATGCCTGACCAGACATATGTTGACCTGCCATGCAGCTCGTTGGCAAGCCTACCTCAAAGACCCACACCAAAGAACAAAGCGGACCTCTCCTTGCACCGCATCAGCTGGGATCTCCAACCCCACTATAACTTCAGTCCTCTCTGAAACATGCACTGAGAGGAATGAAGGTGTAGAATTAGGTGTGTCACAGCCAAGTACTTGCGCCCACTCTGCTAGCAGTACACCGACGTCCGATTCTAGCAGGCAAATTTCCCTGCCCCAGCTGCTGGACCGTCGAAAGAAGTTCACTCCCAGCCATCCACATGCCCAGCGGTTGAATGCTAGCTTGGCTAAATTGCTAGCGCTTCAACTGCTGCCTTTTCAGTTGGTAGACTCGGCCCCCTTCCGTGAGTTTGTGCAATGTGCGGTTCCTCAGTGGCAGGTTCCCAAACGCCACTTTTTCTCACGGAAGGCTATTCCGGCTCTCTACCGGCATGTGGAAGGCAATGTCTTGGCCTCGCTGGACAGGGCGGTCAGCGGTAAGGTGCATATTACCGCTGACTCATGGTCCAGCAGGCATGGACAGGGACGTTACCTTTCTTTCACGGCCCATTGGGTCACTCTTTTGGCAGCTGGGAAGGATTCAGGACAAGGTGCAGTAGTGTTGGAGGTTGTCCCACCGCCACGCCTCCAAAATGCTACTACTGGTTGTGACACACCTCTCTCCTCCACCCCCTCCTCTTCTTCTTCCTCCATGGCCTCTTCCTGTGGTTTGTCCTATGAACCAGCGGTGCTCCGTAGCCGTTCACGGGGCTACGCAAGTACGCAGGCAAAAAGATGCCATGCCGTGCTTGCGCTGGTGTGTTTGGGGGACAGAAGCCACACTGGGGCAGAGGTCCTGTCTGCTCTGCAGGGCCAGGCCGAGAGGTGGTTGACGCCACGCCAGCTTAAGCCAGGAATGGTGGTTTGCGACAATGGCACCAACCTCCTCTCCGCCCTCCGACAGGGACAACTGACCCATGTGCCCTGTGTGGCTCACGTCCTTAACCTGGTGGTGCAGCGGTTCTTGGGCAGGTACCCGGGCTTACAGGATGTCCTGAGGCAGGCCAGGAAAGTCTGTGTGCATTTCCGCAGATCTTATAATGCCAGTGCTCGCCTGGCTGAGCTGCAAAAGGAGTTGAACCTGCCCAAGAACCGCCTTATATGTGACATGCCCACCAGGTGGAACTCAACGTTGGCCATGCTGCAGCGGCTGCACACGCAGCAGAGGGCCATCAATGAGTACCTGTGCGACTACGGCACCAGGACAGGGTCAGGGGAGCTTGGTTTTTTTTCTCCACGCCAGTGGGGCATGATCAGGGATGCATGCACTGTCCTGGCACCATTTGAGGAGGCCACGAGGATGGTGAGCAGTGACAGTGCATGCATCAGTGACACTGTACCTCTTGTCCACCTGTTGGAGCACACGCTGCGTGGAATAATGGACAGGGCACTTGAGGCAGAACAGAGGCAGGAAGAGGAGGACTTCCTTGCCTCTCAAGGCCCCCTTTACCCAGACAGTGTTCCTTCTGTCCCACCCATCGCACAGGAAGAGGAGGAGGAGGAGGAGGAGGAGGAGGATTGTGTCAGCATGGAGGTGGAGGCTGGCACTCAGCATCATCAGCAGCAGTCTTTTAGGGATGATTTACAGTCCCAAGAAACCAGTGGACTTGTACGTGGCTGGGAGGAGGTGGCTGCGGATCATGTCGTCCTTAGTGACCCAGAGGACTCCGGAGCGAATGCCTCAGCAAACCTACGCTGCATGGCCTCCCTGATCCTGCAAAGTCTGCGGAAGGATCCTCGTATTCTTCGGATCAAGGAGAGGGACCATTACTGGCTGGCCACTCTCCTTGATCCACGGTACAAGGGTAAGGTTGCGGACCTTATGTTACCGTCGCAGAGGGAGCAGAGGATGAGACAACTCCGGGAGGCCTTGCAGAAAGGTCTGTGCAACGCGTTCCCAGAGACTGGGAGGTTGCAAACTCCTGGTCCTGGACAACGAGTTGCTGAGGCTTCGGCCAGTCAAAGAAGGAGCGGTGGGGAAGGTGGCCGTCTGACCGATGCGTTCAGACAATTCTTTAGTCCGCAGCCCCAAAGTATGATTGGTTCCAGCAACCATCGCCAGCGTCTGATAAACATGGTGCAGGAATATCTAGGGGCAAGGTCAGACTTGGACACCTTCCCCACCGAAAATCCTCTGGCTTACTGGGTCTTGAGGATGGATCACTGGCCAGAGCTTGCACAGTATGCAATTGAGCTACTGGCCTGTCCTGCATCCAGCGTTCTTTCGGAACGCACATTCAGTGCTGCTGGAGGATTTGTCACGGATCACAGGGTGCGCCTGTCCACCGACTCGGTTGATCGACTGACTTTCATCAAGATGAACCAGTCTTGGATCACCACCAGCTACCACACACCTGATGCTGATATAACAGACTAATTGATTTTAAAATGTCACATCCCTTCAAGACTGATGCTGATGCTGAGTGCCTGTGCTGTTATGTTGACTGGCTATCCTCCTCCTCCGAGTCCTCAATGATACGATTGATGATGATAGCTTGGAAGATCATTTTTGTTTATGGGTGCCGCCACCAGTGCCTAACGCCCAATTTTTCAGCCCCTGTTTAACAGGGGCGTGTAATTACAATTTTTGAAGCAATACTTTGCAACAGGGCTCATTGCTGTGCTCCAAGTACAGTATCTGTGAGGAGTTGCAGTGTTGTGCCACCAGTGCCTAAGGCCCAATTTTTCAGCCCCTGTTTAACAGGGGCGTGTCATTACAATTTTTGAAGCAATACTTTGCAACAGGGCTCATTGCTGTGCTCCAAGTACAGTATCTGTGAGGGGTTGCAGTGTTGTGCCACCAGTGCCTAAGGCCCAATTTTTCAGCCCCTGTTCAACAGGGGCATGTAATTACAATTCTTGATCTAATAATTCACAGCAGGGCCCATTGCTGCACCCACCAAGAGTAACTGTCAGGGCTTACAGTGTTGTGGCACCAGCACCACCATCAAAGGCCCAATTTTTACTACCACTGTTCAACAATTATATGTAATTAAAATTCCTGATATAATAGTTGACAGCAGGGCGTTCCAGCACCAACCAAGAGTAACTGTGAGTGCTTACAGTGTTGTGCCAACACCAACAACTAAGGGGCCTATTTCTGCAGAGTATATACGGCAGGTCCCTACTTTCAAACATCCAACTTACAAACGACTCCTACTTGCAAACGCAAGAAGACAACAGGAAGTGAGAGGAAATCTACCACTAGGAAGGAAAATTCTCTCCTGTAAGAATAAATATGGGAGAAAGGTGTCTCCTCTGTACTGATGCTTTATCAGCAATCCTTGTTTCAAGAAAAACACCACATTTCAAAAACAGTTGTCATTGGGACGGAAAGTGAGGTGAAATGTTCTGAACAGGGGCACAGACAGCAAAACAAATGTTACAGGGGTGATAACCCTTACCTATGTTTTCCAAAAAGTTTAAAAATAGATTTTTGGGCTGGAGCTACACTTCAACAATGTACCTGTTCAAAATTACAAACAGATTCTACATAAGAACAAACCTACAGTCCCTGTCTTGTATGCACCGCCTGTATACGGCTGTTCAGAGTATATAGGGCCTTTTTTATTTTATGTGCGGGGTTCCCCTTAATATCCATACAAGACCCAAAGGGGCTGGTAATGGGCTGGGGTAGGGGGGGGGGGGGGTCATGGGGTAGCTATGCCATTTTTCTTAAAGAATTTCATCCATATTACCGGGACCAGACATTACATTAAAGCCGCAAGCAGTTTTAAATGGCTTTTTTTTCCTTTAGAAGTGTCATTTTGTGCAGGGACAGTTCTAAACACGGGAAACACGTGGCACTTCACAGGCATACTTTAGACACCCCCCAGGTACGATATTTAAAGGAATATTTGACTTTTTTTTTTTCACTTTATGCATCATTAAAATGACTGCTCCCGAAAAACGACCGTTTTTAAAACTTCTTTTTGCATTGATACATGTCCCCTGGTGCAGAACCCGGGTTCCCAAACCCTTTTTAGGACAATAACATGCATAATAGTTGTTATAATTAGCACTTTAGAATTCGAACGTTCGCATCCATTGTATTTAATAGGGTTCTAATGTTCGTTCGAACTTCCGGTCCGTTCGCGGGTTCTGGTGCGAACCGAACCCGGGGGTGTTCGGCTCATCACTATTGCAGGGGGTGTTGTAATGTGCATGGGGCTGTGTAACCAAGATTTAGGTTACTTAGGGTTTGTGTATTTTTAAATAGTTCAGCAAAAGTCCAGCAAACTAAACTTTGCTTGGTTCGCTCATCACTAATCCTGATTCCTGACTAATAAGTTTAGACCTTTGGACTCTAACAATTTGTGTTTCTTAACTTCTTGATTTCTCCTGGAGTGCTTCCCAAGGCCCCTGGTGTAAGTGAGTTGTCTTATCTCATTATAATGGGCTAAAATCACCAAAGATAGCCAACATGGATACATTACTAAAATCATAAAAGATCCAGAGCCTCAAATCCATACTCCTCAAGAAAGAAGAATGTGGCAGCGGTTCTAACCCTTCAACATTCTATCTAAAGCTAAAATAATATTTTGCCTTTAGATATACTTTATGTAAACTTAAATAGGAAAAATACAGGTTAACTTTTAGGGCTGGTTCACATTTTTTTCAGAGTAAAATGCTTTTTTTTACCAAGCAGGAAATCAGTTCTAGCCAGTGATCTGGCTGGGGGCGCCTTGTGGTTTTAAAGTACAGAGCACTGTCTTCTTTTCCTTTTTTTAACTTTAATGAAGGCTCCATAACAGTATTTTCTCTGGTCCAAAGGCCAGAGATTGCAGCCCCCACGTCTGCCATTTACCCTCAGCTGGCGCACCAATGGGAAAATCGAACCCGGGAGTGACGTGGACCAGTATAGGCGGAAACCCATGCCCCCAAAAGTATTAAGACATCAAGGCAGGCTCTAGTATATATTGGCTTAAGACAAAATAGAATAAATACCTGTTCTTTCAATGAAAAGAGAGCATAGATCAGTTAACAAAATGATCCCGCCACACCTTGTAACACAATGTAAACTTGTTTTCAAGTGTGATCAGTTGTGTGGCAGGGTGACAACACAATTCAGAGACAGGAACAGAGCTTCTCACAACAGGAAGTGCCTGAACAAGGGCCATGGCTGAAGCACCAGGTAAAATTATAATGAAAGCTGCAGATTTGCAAACATTACTTTTACATTTACATTAACATGTTAAACATTTCGTGTTATTTTGTTGATTGGGTTTACATACATATTAGTGATAGTGTTTATTGCATTTTTTCCCGTGTAAATAAAATTCAATAACTTTGATCTCCTTCAGAGCAAAATATAAGCTCTGTATATCCTTTGTGCATGCTGTAGAAGACAAACGCGTTGTTATCCACTATTACCTTTAATAGTAATCCCATTGTGCTATAGACTCAGCAGTCATATTAGGTAAAACTCTCTCTTACTTCTTAGAATAACTTTAAATGTATCAATTGTCATTATAATTTATTATGTTGGCATCATGCATTGTTTAGCATTATATGTACCGTACATACTGTTGGCATTATATCATCACTGTAAGCGTGCTCTGTTATTTTGAGATTCTTCCCACCCTGGGTGTAACATAAAAGCCTTTGGGTGTAGTTACATAATTAACTACAATTGTATTTTGTTCTTTATTACAGAAAAATGTTTTGTTTGCAACTTTCTCTTACGACTACAATAGCTCTATTACTGAGTGTCTAATAAGTGCTTTAATCCTGGAAAATGAAAGAGTTTTTGCCTATTTATATTGTGCTTTAAACTGATTTCTTACTTTCAAATCCTGAACTATGCAATTATTTCATAAAAATAGTACAATGCACACAATATATATAGGCCTGGGTTTAAGATGATACTACCACATTTTTAATAAATGTTTCATTTTCATTCAGTGGTTAAACAGATATATAATAATGTAAACATTGTTAAAAAGTGTCTCCCCCCTATGTCCCTCATGTGTTGTCAGATTATGCCATGCTACCCAACTTCGACTGGGACTTTAGTAGCCCCACCTTAACACCTTTGTGTTAGCCTCATACATCGGTAAACCATTGTAGCAACCACGCCATCCTCCTTCTCCACTCTTTGGCTCGTTCACTGGAGAGGAAGGTGCATAGTCTCCACCATGCCCGTACCCCCTGGTTTGCAGAGGTTAAGCACGCTTGTTTTCCCACTTACGGATCTTTGCAGCGAGACTCCCCTCAGAGTTGGCTTCTGTCCCTAGAATGTAAGGACAAAAAGTCTCTATGCCCCAAGTAACTCCAAGGTCCACACCAGCATCAACTCCAACATAGAGTTTATTTCTTTATGCACGAACATCCACAAATGAGGAGAAGAGAAAGGTGTTAGGAAGACAGATCAGTTCAGGCACTCTTGTTTCTTCGCCACTCGGTCCCGAGTGGGTATAGCTCACCCGGATAGTCACCCGAAGGCACTAGCAGCCGGCGTCTAACTCGAACAGTCTATTAGATTCCCTAATGGATGCGTTCAGGAGATCTTCTGCCACAGAATCTATAGTGTCCCAAACCTCCTACTGGTCCTGTTGTTTAAATCCCCTTTTCCGGATGGATGACATCCCTCCAGAGAGTTACTGGGCCCCTTCCTTCACTGTGATCTCTCACAAGTCCTTCGGAACGGTCCTCCCCCAGCCTCCTCTTCTAGAAACGGGTCCCCTCGCAAGGCGGCACCCTGGGATTTCTCCTCCCGAAGTGGGCTCCAGCTAAAGGTGCTGGGCTCAGGGCTGAAGTTGCAGTCCCAGGACTAAAGGTGCCTGGGACTGAAGTGCACGTGGCCCCATGGCCTGGAGGGCCACGTGCCACCAGGACTCCGACTCTGGAACCAAAAATAACCGACCCCTCCCAGGCGGCATCTGCCCCTTATGTATCCACTCCCGGCATGCCCAGCAGATCAACCACACCCACTGTACGGCTGCCGAGAGAGGACACCAAAACGCTGCCCTATTACCTGTGGTTCAACCCCGAGTATAGGTGACAGCGCCACCCACACTTCTAAGGGGAACTGCACACCAGGCAAAACAACAGCAAGGCAGAGACCAGCAAATTGAAAGATTTGAGCCAACTACACTCGAATCACCCTTAAATTTGGCATAGCAGTCCCAAAATTTGGTACCCCCGCTACACCATTTTTTAATAGAAAATTCAAAATTTCTTTTTTTATAACCAGGAGGTAACATATCCAGGCCAGTCATGTTTTACCAGCACACAGGCACTGAGATTTGGGTATACTAATTTTTGATGTTTGTAATCCAGCACTGTTATGCGTGTTACACACAGGGGGCTGAACAAAAAAAAAACGTACAGATTTCTCTACTAACACATCTGATGTTAGTACAGTCATCTCCCAGCTGAGCTATTGTGTTCCAACAGAGGGCCAGAACACAGTGATCAATGCTAGAAGCCAATGGTTAAAAATGCTGATCATATGCTGGTTTTCCAGCTTGCACGTTAGACAGAAGCTGGTTTTGAAACCGGCTTCTGTTGGACAAGGAGCTGTATGCACGGGCCGAAAGTCGCCTGCTTCCTGACAAACTGACCATTTTCAGCCCATGTGTACCCAGCTTTAGTCTTAAAATAGGAGTGTTCCTACATGTCCTAATGCTCATCTCTAGGCAATGCTCCTCCTATCAGCTTGCTCCTTGCTAGCACATGGGCCCTGCAACACAACATAATGGGCCCCTATGCTGCTTCTTCTATCCTTGGTCTGAGCTATGCTGTGTAAGCTGCTTAAGTTGACAATGGCTAGGATACAACACTCACCAACCGGGAGTGGTGACAAGCAGTTGCAGCTTACCCTCCCCTCCTGCCCAGGTTTGAGATAGGAACAGTTAGTTGGTATAATATTTATGTATATCATTTGGCATACAGATTATATTAGCTGAATTTATTAGTTTACATACACTATATTACCAAAAGTAGTGGGACGCTTGCCTTTACACGTACATGAACTTTAATGGCATCCCAGTCTTAGTCCGTAGGGCTCAATATTGAGTTGGCCGACTCTTTACACCTATAACAGCTTCATCTCTTCTGGGAAGGCTGTACACAAGGTTTAGGAATGTGTCTATGGGAATTTTTGACCATTCTTCCAGAAGAGCATTTGTGAGGGCAGGCACTGATGTTGGACGAGTAAGACCTGACTTTCAGTCTCCATTCTAATTCATCCAAAAGGTGTTCTATTGAGTTGAGGTCAGGACTCTGTGCAGGCCAATCAAGTTCCTCCACCCCAAACTCACTCATTCATGTCTTTATGGACCTTGCTTTACATTCATCAAATTATTACACTCATCATGTTAAGTATAAATTTAAAATGTAACTAAAGGCAACATTTTTTTTTTTTTTTCATTTTGGAAAGAGTAATAGATTGTTATAACCCTTGTCAGGGAGATTTCCCTTCACTTCCTGTCCCATAGCCAAAACAGGAAGTGAGAGAAAATACCTCCAAAGTGAGGTAATCCCTGGGTGTCACCAGGGTCACCAGAATTAGTGTTGTTTTTATAAGATTTCCCCTCTATTACTGTTCTGGTGTCAACCTAAAATGTGGCATTTTCTTTTACTTTCACTTTCAATGATAATGGTAAACAAGACAATTAGAGAGGGCAAATCTCCTCAACAGGGGCACAGACAGCAATAAAAACTGACAGGTGTTTTAATCCATCTCCACTCTGTCCAAAACGAAAAAAATAGGTTTTGCCTTTAATTACACTTTAAATTAGGGGAAAAGTATGAAAGCCGTAGATAAGTCCTTTATATTGTAAGCTCCACTAGCAGGGCCCTCCTATTCCTTCTGTATTGAACTGTATTGTAATTGTACTGTCCCCCCTGTAAATTAAGGTGACCAGATTTTTAAAATTAAATCAGGGGACAGATTTTTTTAATTAAATCCGGAGGCATATTATTTGTTTTTACTAGTAATGGCGGCAATCAGAGACTCTCTGCTCGTCGCCGCCCGCCTCACAGCCTGTCAAGTCTCACTCTCTGTGCCCCGGCTACTACTGGGTGGGGAGCGGAGGAAGATCACTCTGCTAGGGAAGGCAAGGCGATACAAAGGCAGGCGGCTGGCCGGGACTTGAGCCAAGGCAGAAGAACATGCGAACGGAGCTGAATGGGCATGCACCCGAAACGGAAGAAATATTCCCTCCGCTCTGACCAGCACATGATCATCAGAAAGGGTCACAGATAATGGAAAAAAATACACCCCCTAAGCTAGTAGGAGCGGTGGAGCGGGGGTGTGTAATTCAGAATTTTTTTTTTCTTAATTCTGCACTGTCTTTGAAATTGCCCCAGCCCCTGTTCAAATCCAATCCGGGGACAAAACCGGGGACTAGGGATGAGCCGAACACCCCCCCTGTTCGGTTCGCACCAGAACCTGCGAACAGACAGAATGTTCGCGTGAACTTTAGAACCCTATTAAATACAATGGACTCGAACGTTCGAAATCTAAAGTGCTAATTGTAAAGGCTAATATGCAAGTTATTGTCCTAAAAAGTGTTTGGGGACCCGGGTCCTGCCCCAGGGACATGTATCAATGCAAAAAAAAGTTTTAAAAACGCCGTTTTTTCGGGAGCAGTGATTTTAATAATGCTTAAAATGAAAAAATAAAAGTGGAGTTTTCCTTTAAATTTCGTACCTGGGGGGTGTGTATAATATGCATGTAAAGTAGCGCTTGTTTCGCGTGCTTAGAACTGTCCCTGCACAAAATGTCATTTCTGAAGGAAAAAAAACTCACTCGCGGCTATTAATGAATTGTCGGCTCCCGGCAATACATAGAAAAGACATTGATAAAAAAAAAAAAAAAGTGTGGGGGTCCCCCCAAATTGAATTACCAGGCCCTTCAGGTCTGGTATAGATATTAAGGGGAACCCCGCCGCAAATTTAAAAAAAAAATGCGTGCGATTCCCCCCAAATATCCATACCAGGCCCTTCAGGTCTGGCATGGATTTTAAGGGGAACTCCACCCCAAATTTAAAAAAAATGGCGTGGAGTTCCCCCAAAAATCCATACCAGACCCTTATCCAAGCACGCAACCTGGCAGGCCACAGGAAAAGAGGGGGGACGAGAGAGCGGCCCGCCCCCCCCTCCTGAACCGTACCAGGCCACATGCCCTCAACATGGGGAGGATGTCCCCATGTTGATGGGGACAAGGGCCTTATCCCCACAACCCTTGCCCAGTGGTTGTGGGGGTCTGCGGGCGGGGGGCTTATCGGAATCTGGAAGACCCCTTTAACAAAGGAGACCCCCAGATCCCGCCCCCCCCATGTGAATTGGTAAGGGGTACATTGTACCCCTACCATTTCACGAAGAAAGTGTAAAAAAATGTAAAAAAAAAAACACACAAACACCTTGGAAAAGTCCTTTATTAAAAAAAAAAAAAACAACATACCAGCGATGAAATCCAGTGTCCCGCGGCGATCCGATGTCCCCGTGGAGGAAGTTCCCCATCAGGTCCGCTCAGCCAATGACTAGGTGTAAGGCTAAGCGGACCAGATGCAGAACATGAGAAGGGGCGGGTCTATTCATTTATTACACAGTGGATGAAGTTCCTAATCAGGTCCGCCCCCTTGTATGTCAGACCCCGCCTACGTCATTGGCCTGAGCGGACCTGATGGGGAACTTCCTCCACTGTGTATTACATGAATAGACCCGTCCCTTCTCACGTTCCGCATCTGGTTCACTTAGCCTTACACCTAGTCATTGGCTGAGCGGACCTGATGGGGAACTTTAGAAGGGGAGGGTCTATACATTTAATAGACTGCAGAGGAAGTTCCCCATCAGGTCCGCTCAGGCTCAGCCAATGACGGACAGCGCTGGACATCGGATCGCAGCGGGACGCTGTTCGGCGAACGGGTGAACAGGCAATGAGTTCGACTCGAACTCGAAGCTCATCCCTACCGGGGACAGTCTTGGAAAAGGGACAGTGTCCTCAATCCGGGGACTGTCCCCGGAAACCGGGGATGTCTGGTCACCCTACTGTAAATTGTAAAGTGCTGCGCAAACTGTTAGCACTGTATAAATCCTGTACCTGTATAATGATAATAATAATTGTAACTTTCCTTCTGTCCATTCAGTCATGTTACATCTTACATCATGTTACATCTCTGACTTACAGAACTACTGCAGCATAGAGGTCAATCAGTGGAGGAGAGTATGTGTCAATGCTTTCAGAGATGTTTGGAAAATGGGTGATGGAGAAGGGTTCCAGGCCATGGTGACCCTCCTAAATATTTCACCATGATCATCAGTGCTAGCAAGACTACAGTACAAATTGTTATCACCCAAACTTCATTAGCTATGGTCATAAAGACCTTGGTTAAATTTATGGTAAGCTTTGCAAAATACCAGTATGTTAAAAATTTTGAAAATGCAAGCCAGGCCCTGAAACCCTTTAAAGTCTAATAATTAAGCTATTGACAAGAAAGACATAAGGAAATAAGGAAGCTGGGCACTGCCATGTTATATACTGTACAGTGGGGAGAAGGCCTTTTAGAGCAAAATTAAAAATACACAAATCCTTTAAATTACAGGCTCGGGGCATGCCTTAAGCTGTACTTTACTGTACTGCTTTATGTTACGGAACAGCACAATTTTCAGGGACAGCCTCATCAAAAGCATACTCTGGCAACACATATTTAGCTGTTGGGTCTATAAACTTTAAACATGGGTGGGGAGCACCAAAAGATATGTAGCCCATCAGTGCAATCCACAGTATAGCAGAGCATATCTCTCAAAGATGTGTCAGTTTTCCCTTAAGCCCTGTACACACGATCGGATATCCTATGGATTTTCGTCCGATGGATTTGTCCATCGGATATCCGATGAAACTGTTTTCCATCAGTCTTGCCCACACACCATCAGTCAAAAAACCGACCGTTCCAAACGCGGTGACGTAAAACACTCCGATGAGCCGAGAAAAATTAAGTTTAATGCTTCTGAGCATGCGTCGACTTGATTCTGAGCATGCGTGGGTTTTTGATCCGATGGACTTGCCCATAGACGATCTGAGTTTTCTATCGTTTTTTTATCCATCGGAAAAATTTAAAACATGTTCTATTTTTAAAAACCGATGGAAAAAAGACCGATGGGTCCCATACACGTTCGGTTTGTCTGATGAAAAGAATCCATCGGACGAAAATCCATAGAATATCCGATCGTGTGTACAGGGCAAAACACTCAATGACAATATGGCTGCCCTGACACCACCCTTTTATTGCAAGGGGACTGGGGAATCAATTTCTTCAGATTATTGGCTCTTGTAAATCAGCTGACCAGGGGAAAAGGCTAAGCAGTGCATTATGGGTTGTTCCCAAATTCTGAAGCCCTATCAGCCAATAGTTCAGAGCTCTAACAGTATGTAAATCCTGGAAATACGCTTCCAAGCCAAGATTGAGGCAAACACAAAACTCTTCCTTAATCTTTATCACTATGGGTAATATTTTAGCAGATTTTAGATTTTTGAGAGAAATGTTAAAGTAAAGCTAGAGAAAACTGTGGGCTTGTTTTTTTCTAGTATTAATCAATTTATGAAACAAATACACTTGTATGTTTTTCTTCTTTATAATGCACAATACATTCATTTAAATAAGATTCTGATAGATGGAGGCATGGGTACAAAGGTTGTGTAGAGTGATTCTAGATTTATTGCCAAGCAGAATGTCAAACAATTAGCTGGCATTGGAAATACAAGTTGCCTCCCTTAGGCCCTGTTTATACAGTCTTAAAACTGAATTCAATTTCTGCAAACTTTTAGTATGCATTTTTTACACACATTTTTTATGTGTTTCTGATGTGCATTGTAACACTTTACCGTATATTGATTATTTCTTGCAATTTTGCTGTGCTTTTACCATTTCCCTTTAATTGAAAAACAAAACAAAAAAAAACCTTGAATATCCAATCATGCGTAAAGAGGTAAAGTGAACATTTACTTTACAAGTACATTCTAACTTTAATAGGGAAACACTTTTACTTCTTTATTAAATGAACCCCATTGTTTGCTTTACCTTTGATGAGGCCTTTTTTTATGCACATGAGGGTACTGCAACACTTCCCAGCACTGGTCCTGTACTAGCCTGTGTTATGCAGAGTGGAAGAAGTGGGTTATTGCTCCAGTCTTGGCTAGGTAGGGGGAGATTATTGTTACAGCCAGCCACTGACAACCAATGCGGTGTGTGGGGGGGGGGGGGTTACAACCAACCTCTTTCCGCCATTACTTTTGACCAAATTGTTTATTGTGTCAACAGTTGTAAGTTGCTAAGTAGTCTTTGACTATTTTTATGAAGTTGAGGTAGGCTGAAACAGAAATGTAATCTTATGCCGCGTACACACGGTCGGACTTTCCAACGGGAAAACTTCCGTCGGAATTTCTGACGGAAAAATAGAGAACCGATTCTCTATCTAAGTCCGTCGGAATTTCCGACAGAAAAAGTCTGATGGAGCATACACGCGGACGGAATTTCCGATGAAAGGCTCACATCGGACTTTTGCTGTTGGAATTTCTGATCGTGTGTATGGGGCATAAGGGTTTATTTTCTTAATAATGATGGTGCTGAGTGTTGTGCGGTTCTGTTAGATGCTTACTTTTGGAACAGTAATTAAACCACATTGTGTGGTTATAAGGTCTGTGGCATATGTGTGCTGTGTATAGAGTGAGTAGACTTAGCTTTTATATAACCATGTCCCATTCAGAGCCTCCCTCCCTTCCACTATTGTGGAAGTGCAGTTTGGCCAAACTATTGAGTACATTTACTGGTAGAGCAACCATAGGGTAGTGCAGTACGTTGCTGTTCAAACTTCTTATTAAGCAGTAAATACTGTAAGCTTTACATTGTAAATAATTCACCAATGATCTTCTGTAGTTACAGCCAATGTGGCACTATTAATGCTCAATTGTTTTACAATAGAAGGCATACAGTCCTTGATGTCAGATCTCAGCATTCTTCTCGGTTCATATTCTTTGCACCTGCTTTTGGAAGGCTGGCAGGCTGCAAACTCATTGCCCGAAGGGGAAGCTGAGCTATGGAGAAAAAGTGAAAGTAAAATCTAGAAGCTATAGCTGAAAATCTTGAGGATGCAATAATCCACAATGGTTGTAGCTATAGAGGTCAGTGAAAGATGTTTTAATGTTTATTTACTCTTTGTTAAAAGTATGTAAATATTAAAATGTCCATAGCCTGGTACCAGTTCTTAAATAGATAGATAGATAGATAGATAGATAGATAGGTAGATAGATAGATAGATAGATAGATAGATAGATAGATAGATAGATAGATAGATAGATAGATAGATAGATAGATAGATAGTTAGCTTGCAGCTTCAAGGATTTTTCAATAGGAACAGATACCTCAGAGCTGGATCCCACCAAAGATCACCATCCACCTGGGATGATTGATCCATCATTCTGCTTTGTCTCTGTAGGTCAATTAAAGTTTTACAGAAGGGAAACCCCTCATGAAATGTTACATTTACTGCCTGGAAAAAGCATATAGTCATTAAAGTTGGAAAAGTTTGAAAGTTTTTCCTACAAGCTTGCTTGAGGTCATTGACTTGCTAGGCATTAAAGCTAGGACCTTGCAACTGAACAATGTTTTCCATTGTACATCATTCACCTATGTGTAGCGGGGTGTCACCTATTGGTATGCTATAAGGACTACTTTATATGCAAGTGAACCCAGATCCCTCCGGAACTCTATTTGACAATGTATTGATTACTGTTTGACTTGGAAGGAAAGGTGCATGGTGGGACTTGTGGTACAGGGAGAAATGGACTCCAATGCCATGGATACTATATAAGACTACTATACCCACAGTGCAGCCGTACACCCACAGTGCATTGCCCGTCACAAGGTCTGCTGGGGAAGGGTTATTTAAGGGGAGGAGGTGCAACACACCAATTCTGAACTGTGACTGTATGCTCTATTGTGGTATTGTGGTTCCTATTGCTATTGGGTTCCACAATCCCATTTGTGGACAGCTGTGCCAGTGGAGGGTTAGAGCCAGTTTCTGGGGGTTGACAGCATTATGGTACAGGCCCAAAACAATACCGGCAGCTCTCTTAATTGAGGGTAGTGCTACACGTGGGGGCTCGAGTCCGGGATCCTGTACTCTGCAATCAAGCCCCCCACACAAAATACCAGCATGGATCCTTTAACTGTGGTCCAGTGGTGCGAATCAGCAGGAGCCTTACCAGACGCAAGTGTGGCCATTAAACTTCCCGGAGGGGACTGGAAAGAGGCAGAAGTTGACAAGCTTATGAAGGTACTGTCTCCAAGTAGGAGGGCATGGGTAATTGACCTCAGACCAGTAGAGGAAACCTCCCGAACCCACGCATTGGTGGAGTGGAGAGATGGAATACCTGAGAGCTTCAAAGGCAGGAGTGTGCAGTCAAAGTACCGGAAGACGTTCTATCTAGTACACCCAAAGACTATAAAGGAAGAAGTCCCTGAAACTAGTCAAGGAGAGCCGGCCAGAGGAACAATAACCCCCCCCCGGCACCCCTGACCACTATTGGCCCTGAACTCCTTAATGCTTTGGGAGACCTTGTGACAAAGTGCCAGAAGAGTAACACAGTGTGTGTGGAAGCTGGATACCGAAAGCTGAGGATTTTCTCAGGAAGACAACCTGTGCCGCTTGGAGAGGAAGACTTTGAAACCTGGATAGAACAAGCAATGCAGGCATTGGAGAGTTGGGAACTGCCAGAGGCCCAAAAGAAACAGTGCATAAATGAAAGCTTGAAGGGAGCTGCTGCAGAAGCTGTAAAGAATCTAAGGTTTAACAATACCACTTGTACCGCCTATGATTATTTAGCCATGCTGCAGGAGGAGTTTGGTCAGCTAGAAAAAGTTACTGACCTAATTTATCAGTTTGAGCACACTCTCCAGCAACCAGGGTAACGTCTGTCTGAGTATGTCCGAAGATTGAATAAAATGCTCTGCCAGATAGTTTTGAAGAAAGGTATGGCGCCACAGGCCATAGACCGAGCCAGGATGCAACAGATTCTAAGAGGGGCTCTGCGCTCTGACCCAGTTTGGCTCCATTTGAAAACCTCAGGAGGAGTCATGTCCTTAAGGTACCCAGACCTTGTTCGGGTGGTGAGAGATGAAGAGGCTTTGCTGAATTACCAGCAGGCGATCAGTCAATACACCTCTCTTCCCTTCGCTGGAGTTAGAGTCGCCATGGCCACGGAACGGGACTCTGAAGTGGCTGTCTTAAAGTCACAGATGACTCAAGTGCTGGAAATGCTGACTTCCCTAATGGAAAAAAATTCAGGAGCCAAGAAAGAAGTGGTTCGGAGTACTTCAACTCCTTTCTACCAACAAATGAAAGAAGAAGAAGTTTGTTTCAACTGTGGAGGGATTGGGCACAATAGGCAGGTGTGCCCCAGCCTGAAGAAAACTGCAGCCCCATACAGCAAGCCAGCGGAAAACTTCAGAGGGTCCCGGTGAAGGAGTCAACCGGGTGCCCATCAGTTCCAGTCAACTCCAAAAAATTTAGAGGTGAAGGGAGGCCGCAGAGGAAGAATAATTCCCCACCCAACATCTCTGGTGCTGCCTTTGAACAATCTGATACTTCCTACTCTAGGTCCAAAAACAATGCTCAACGGCAGGAGTTTAGTGCATACCAGGCTCAACAAAGGTTAAGATCCAGAAAGAGGCTGCAGAAGAAAAAGAAAGAGAGAGCTCGAACTACAGAGTTCAGTAAGAAGACTTCTCCAAGGAAATTTCCTGTTAAACTAGTGGGGCCTTCCCCAGTAGTCCCCATTCAAGTAGAAGGAATCTACACTAAGGCCCTCCTTGACACGGGGGCTCAAGTAACCCTTCTGTACCGGGATTTTTATCAGAAGCATTTGAGACATTAGCCCTTACAGAAGCTTGAAGACTTGGAGATATGGGGCATCAGACCCAGAGCTTCCCGTACGATGGATACCTTCCAATTAAACTGGCCTTTGACCCCTCAGTAGCGGGGGAAACAGAGATCTTCGACACCCTGGCTGTTTTCTGTCCTCACCCACCCGGAGCCAACAAGAGTTCCCCCATAATAGGGACCAACACTGACCTGGTCAGGAGATTACTGACACCTGTGGCCCAGGAACCGGATACCCCAACTCCCAGAGTTCACCCTATGTTACAACGGGCCTATCAGTGCTTGGTGCTGGAACAGAACGCCCCAAAATAAGGAGTGGGAAAGATCTGGAAGCTAGATAAAATCGAGAAGGTACTTCAGCCAGGAGAAGTGACTTGTCTGAGGGCCACTGTTAAACTCACCTGGGTGCAACCTGGCCCCTTTGTTGTTCTGGAGCCGGATCCTCTGGATACTGATCAAGGGCTGGAAGTAATCCCTGAAGTGGTTCCGCTGAGGGCGCTGAAGAAGAGTAATGGCAGGGTATCGGTGAGCATTAGGAATACCGCTGTGAAGATCCCGGCCAGAATGTTGTTGGGCCAAGTGAACCCTGCCACCCCAGTTGCCCTATCGGACTTGGAGAAGGAAGAAAGGGGTGAAAATACAGTGGAGAAGCTCTGTTTCGAAGACACGACCCTCTCACCGGCTTGGAAACTCAGTTGGTTAGATGGCAGAAGATCTTTTCCAAGAATGAGTTTGATGTGGGGTGTGCAAAGAGTGCCACCCACAAGATTCGCCTCCAGGAGGACAAGCCGTTCAGGGAAAGAGTCCGACAGGTCCCCTTGGCCGACTTGGAAGATCTGCGCGAACAACTAGCAGAACTCAAAAGGACCGGCTTTATCCGAGAGTCCAGAAGCCCATACGCTTCTCCAATAGTGGTGGTCAGGAAGAAAAATGGGTCACTGAGGCTGTGCATTGACTATCGAACCCTCAATAAGAGGACAATACCTGATCAGTACACCACCCCCCGAATAGAGAATGCCCTGCAGAGTTTGTCTGGGGTCAAGTGGTTCAGTGTGATGGACTTAAAAAGTGGGTACTACCAAATCCCAATGCACCCTGAAGATACTTAGAAGACAGCCTTCATTACCCCTGTGGGTTTCTTCGAATTTAATCGCATGCCTCAGGGTTTGTCCAGAACTCCAGCCACCTTTCAACGACTCATGGAGAAGACAGTAGGGGACATGAATCTAATTGAAGTACTGGTATATCTGGGTGACATTATTGTGTTCGGGAGAACCCTGGAGGAACATGAAGAACGATTAGAAAAGGTCCTGAAGAGGCTCCATGATGAAGGCCTCAAGCTTTCCCTAGAAAAGTGTCAATTTTACCAGTCTTCAGTTCATTACCTGGGCCACATTTTGTCCTTGGAAGGAGTATCCACGGATCCAGGGAAGTTGGAGACCGTTACCTCTTGGCCCAGGCCCACAAACGTGACTGAACTTCGGTCATTTTTGGGGTTCTGCTCCTATTACAGAAGGTTTGTGGAGGGGTTTGCCAAGATTGCCCGGTCCCTCAATGAACTATTGAAGAGTGAGGGGGAAGATGATGCCCAGGAGCCGGTCAACCCAGTGAAACCCACCCCAGGGCCCCAAAAACCTAAAGAGTCTATCCAGGATTAGTGGACCACCCAGTGTGAGGAGGCTTTCATCCAGTTGAAGAGCCTAACCACTGCCCCCGTTTTGGCCTACGCAGATACCATTAAACCCTACGAGTTGCATGTGGATGCCAGTAGAGATGGGCTAGGCGGGGTGCTATACCAAGAGCACGATGATCAATTGAGACCTGTTGCTTATGTGAGCAGAAGTTTGGCCCCCGGCTGAGAAGAACTACCCTACACACAAGCTGGAATTCCTGGCCTTAAAATGGGCTGTGGTGGATAAACTGAAAGACTACTTGTATGGGGCTGAGTTTGTGGTTAAGACAGACAAGAACCCTCTCACCTACCTCCTGACTACTGCCAAACTGGATGCCACAGGCCACCGATGTCTGGCTGCCCTCTCGGGATTCACTTTCAGCCTGAAATATAGGCCTGGGGCTGGAAATAGAGATGCAGATGCCCTGTCCAGAAGATCTCATACCCTTGATGACCCTACTGAAGAATGGATTCACCTGGCCCCAGAGGGAGTGCGAGCCCTATACCAGGGAGCGGAGCTTCATGCTAGTGGAGGATCCAGAGGATCCAGAGCTGAGGAAATTGGAGTCTCGGTTGTTGGAGTGCCCAGATACTACTGTGATGCAACTCAGATTGGAGAAGAGAACCTACCTAAGCTGTCAAAAAGGGATCTGAGAAGAGACCAATTGGAAGACCCTCTAGCGAAGTTGGTGTTGTAGGCATTGGAGAACCAGAGCCCAGATATACTCCTGATGATTTAGAGGATAAGTGGCAACTGTTTCTACCCGAGAAATACAGGAAGACGACTCTGATTGCTTTGCATGATGATCATGGTCATCTGGGATCAGAAAGGACCTTTCAGCTCATAAGAAACAGATTTTATTGGCCCTGCATGTGGGTACTGCCATTCCTGTGCACGCTGCGTGCAAAGGAAGACTCTGCCTCATCAAGCTGCCCCAATGGGCCACCTACAAAGTCAGGGACCCTTGGACCTGTTGTGCATTGTTTTCTTTTGCCTGGAGCCTGATCTGAGTGGACAAGGGAATGTTTTGGTAGTACCGATCATTTCACTAGATATGCTCAAGCATTCCCCACTAAAGACCAGAAGGCCTCAACAGTGGCCAAAGTACTTGTTGAAAAGTTCTTTGTGCACTATGGCTTGCCCCAACGCCTCCACTCGGATCAAGGGAGGGACTTTGAGAGCAGACTGATTAGAAAGTTGTTAGATTTATTGGGCATCAAGAAAACCAGAACAACCCCGTACCATCCACAAGGGGATGCTCAGCCTGAACGGTTTAATCTGACACTGCTAGATATGTTGGGGACATTGAGTTCAGGAAAAAAAACAACACTGGAGCAAGCATGTAGCTGCTATTGTACACGCATACAACAGTACGACCAGTTATGCTACCAGATACTCCCCGTATAGACTGATGTTTAGGCGGGAAGCACAGCTACCGGTGGATCTGGCCTTTGGCACCTCACTGGATCATACCTCGGCAGCGTCCCACAAGGGATATGTAGATCGGTTGCGAAAGAGTTTAAGGCTGGCATACGAGAAGGCCCAGGCGACATCTGATCAAAGAGGATTGAGGAACAAGAGAAACTTTGATCTCAAGGTCCGGATACATGATCTACAGCCAGGAGATAGGGTGCTGTTGCGGAACTTAGGTGTCCCGGGGAAACATAAGTTGGCTGACCGTTGGAGATCACAGCCATATGTTATATGTAAGCAGCTGCCAGGCCTGACGGTGTATCAGATCAAGCCAGAGGGAAGTGTAGGGCCATTAAAGACTTGGCATAGAAACCATTTATTACCCTCTCTGAAGCGGTCCGCTTACCCCCTGCATTGGGTTCCCATGGATCCCCTTCAGCCTCCCATACCCCCAGGCCAGTTACCAGGTCTCAGACAACCCTGTCAGGAGCAGGGGATGATAGAACCGGGGTTGAGATAAGTGATGATGAGGAAATGGAACTTGATTGGTTGTGGTCATTTCAAGTACCGGAATCCCTAACCGCTACCCCATCGCCATCTGAAGCTGCTGCTGATGACACTTTAAACCCGGAGGCTCCTGAGTTTATGCCATACAATACTCTCACTGAGGAATGGGAGGATGCTCTGTATTCCTTTCAAACAGAAGACCCCAGAGAGCCCTCGTCTCCTTCTGAAGCTGATCTGGATGTTCCTGAAGTAGCAGAGTCAAGCACGCCTGACCCAGAGGAGGGAATCATTAAAAAGAATACAGAAGTGGCCGAACCCGCTGGTCTTGATATTCAGACTCCTAGAGAGCAAAGGGAGAGAAGAGTTATTCACCCTCCAAAAAGACTGATTTATACTCAAATAGGTGAATGCTCTGAGGAAGCTGTTTTCACTGCAAGAAGGACAGTTGATGAGTCTGGTCCCTCCACTGTAAATTTAGTGGAGGGCAACCCTAGCTCACTCCCTGGCACAGCTGGACAGGCCATTTCCATTAACGTGACCTGTAGGCAGGACAATCTCCCTTCTGAAGCTTGGTGGGAGATTCCCTTGCCGGGTTCCTTTGTGACTGTGAATTGTATCACTTCCATATATGCTAACTAAGTTTTTTTTTTCTCAGACATTGTTGATATTTTTGGGGACCAAAGATTTTAAGTGGGGGGAGTGTGTAGCGGGGTGTCACTTATTGGTATGCTATAAGGACTACTTTATATGCAAGTGAACCCAGATCCCTCCGGAACTCTATTTGACAATGTATTGATTACTGTTTGACTTGGAAGGAAATGTGCATGGTGGGACTTGTGGTACAGGGAGAAATGGACTCCAATGCCGTGGATACTATATAAGACTACTATACCCACAGTGCAGCTGTGCGCCCACAGTGCATTGCCCGGAGCAAGGTCTGCTGGAGAAGGGTTATTTAAGGGGAGGAGGACCATAACGCGCTCTTTTTGGACATCGCCCGCCCAGCAAGTCGGAGCCTGTTTTGGGGCCTGTTGTGCTGTCTAGCCCGGAGAGCCTGGGCCTACTGAATCCGGAAAGCCTGCTCGTCTGAGGGAGAGGGGTCTCATCCGGAGAGCCTGCTGACATCTCGGAGCATCCAAGAGTCGACCCATCTATCGACTTCCAATACAGTTGTCTGAGGGACCGGAGACTACGGGTGGTGGGGAGATCATGTGCCGGAGCACCAGCAACAGAAACAGCCGAATGGACTGGGCCTGGTCAGGTGAGAGGGCACTTGCCCAGAACTCTTAACTGTTATTAGGCCCGTGATCCTTTGTTTAGGGCCCACCGCCATCAGAGCAGTGCGCTACACACCAGGGGACAGCGTGTTGCGCAGTAACTGCGTAGTTACAGTTGGGCATTTTATCATCTGTGACTTCACGCCCTAAAGCATAGCCGGAGTTCAGCTAACTTTATTTGATACCCCTTGGATACGTTTGCTAGCGAAGATCCCTTTCATTGGAGTGACAGTGTTTGAAAGTAGTCAGGCCTGACTGGAACTCACGGTGACACTGTTTGGGCGCTATTTTGCCCACGAGGGGGAAAGCTTGCGAGCATAGTTATTTCAAAGACATTTAGTGTGTATAAGATTTTATTATATCTTGGTACCTTTTATATGTTTACAACTTTGGCTTTTGCAGGGCTCTGCATAAGTAAACGAGAATTGGTTTAACCTGACATTTCTTATACAGTAAAATACTTTTATGGTTAAGCAAACTGGTGTGTGGAGTGTTAACTGTTACAGGGAGACGGCCAACACAGGTAAACCAATTCTGAAGTGTGAGCCCTCGTACACACGGCCGAGATTCTTGTTGAAAAAAACATGTCGTTTTTTTCGACGAGATTCTTGGACAAGAAACTTGTCCCGGCCGAGTGTACACACGCTCGTTTCAAAGAACCCGCGGTTCTTTGAATGGAGCGTACGCGGTGACGTCATCGACTACGACGAGCATGCGCTCGTCACATTCAATGCCGTCGCCGCCATCTTGGTATACCCTACGTATGCCTAGGAAGCTACCGCGCATGCGTCAAATTCATTTCGAACATGCGCGGGCTTCCGGGAGGACAGGTAAGTGTACACACACTCACTTTTCTCGTCGAGAAACATGCCGAGGAGAATCTCGACGAGAAAATAGAGAGCAGGTTCTCTATTTTCTCGTCGAGGTTTCTTGTCGGTTTTCTCGACGAGAAACCCGATAGCCGCGTACACACGACCGATTTACTCGGCAAGACCTCTCTGCCAGCAAGTTTCTTGCTGGTTCTTGCCGAGAAAATCGGCCGTGTGTACGAGGCCTGACTGTATGCTCTATTGCGGTATTGTGGTTCCTATTGCTATTGGGTTCCACAATCCCATTTGCGGACAGCTTAGCCAGTGGAGGGTTAGAGCCAGTTTCTGGGGGTTGACAGCAGTACGGTACAGGCCCAAAACAATACCGGCAGCTCTCTTAATTGAGGGTAGTGCTACATATGTTTTTTAATGGTGTGCATTGTTTGAAAAATCATACTTTCTGCAATGTAGGTATGTCTTTTATGGGTTTGAATGATACTGTGTGTAGAATACACGTTAAAGGCCCCATAACTGGGTTTTACATGCATTTCATTGTTTGAGTTTCACAAGTGCAGTAAAGTCCTCTATTTCAAAAAACAACATGTGAAATGTCATCACATCATACTCTATTGTGTGAAAAAACAGTACAGTACAGAGAATGTGGTAGCAGTTGTAAAAACAGAGAGAGGAATGGATATAATTTTTAAGATATCCTACATATGATCTATTTTAAATGTGGTAGAATTGCTGTTTCTATCAATCAGTACTGAAATAGTTGCTTTTAGCAGCTGATAGATAAAGCAGGACCTCATCTGTAAAACTGACAGTGGGTTAGGGCATGCATGTGTGTGGCCTTCGCAGGAGAGACCTCTAGGATATACCAGATCAGTGCCGGGACAAGGTCATCCAGTGCCCAGGGCGAAAATGGGAAACTGCGCCCCCCCCTCCACCTATCACCCTACAAACCCCTGATTCCTGTTGGATAGATAAGAGGGTGGGGCCAATATATCAGCATGCACCAAAATATTTATAATGTGGGTGGCATGCAATTAAATAGTACCAGTATTTGTGGTACACTGCAGCAAACTGAAACATCTAACATTGGTGCTCAAATATGGGACTAAAGCCTCGTACACACGACCGAGTTTCTCGTCGAAAAACGACAAGAAACTTGCTGGCAGAGCTTTCTTGCCGAGTAAATCGGTCGTGTGTACGCGGCTATCAGGTTTCTCGTCAAGAAAACCGACAAGAATCTCGACGAGAAAAATAGAGAACCTGCTCTCTATTTTCTCGTCGAGATTCTCGTCAGCCTGTTTCTCGACGAGAAAAGTGTGTGTGTGTACACTTACCTGTCCTCCGGGAAGCCCGCGCATGCTCGAAATGACTTTGACGCATGCGCGGTAGCTTCCTAGGCATAGTTAGGGTGTAGCAAGATGGCGGTGACAGCATCGAATGTGACGAGAGCACGCTCGTCGTAGTCGATGACGTCACCGCGTTCGCTCCATTCAAAGAACCGCGGGTTCTTTGAATCGAGCGTCTGTACACTCGGCTGGGACAAGTTTCTTGTCCAAGACTCTCGTCAAGAAAAACAACGTGTTTTTTTCCTGACGAGATTCTCGGTCGTGTGTACGAGGCTTCACTGTCAGAATACAACGAATACAATGACACAACTGGAGGATTCCCCTATCCACATCAAATGTATGGAGGAGTAACTGGGTTGTTTTTTATGTTCAACCCACTGGTTGAACAAAAAAACAGACTCCTCTATGGCCAGCTTAAGGTTCCTTTCAGATGGGCATTCCGATATGGTCTGCCTTGCAATTTTTCCATTAAAGCCTATGGTCAGGCTGATGTAAATGGACTTGTGTCTGTTTACACCCATCTATCTCTGAATCCATCCAGGTCTGGAAAAAAAAAGGAAAAAAGACTGCGTTCTCTTCCACTTTTCTGTACCTAGACGTGGCACATCAGAGTTAGCCTGAATTAAACAGACACTGGAGTCTTTTTACATCTGGCTGCCCATAGAGCTCTCACGGGTCCACCTGGGTCTGCCACACAAACTGAATGGCACAGATGTAAAAAAACTGGCATCCGTCCTGTTCAGCTTTGATTCAGAAAGGGCTGTGTTCATACATTCCCCTGCTGATTGAATTTTGCTCCATTCCATGTGAAAATATCATTAAGGCTGGTTCACACATGTGATCAGGGGCAGTAAAATCAGGTGGTTGAGTCATGGTTTTACCCCCATCTAAAGCCTCATACACACGATCAGATTTCCGTTGGACAAAGCCGCAGAATTTTTATCTGAAGAGCGTTGGCCGTGAACTTGGTATGCATACAGACGGCAGAACATTTTCAGCCAACATACACAGAACGACGTGGTTTTTCAGCTCTTTAGCGCCACCCTTTGGGCAACTTCTGCTAATGTTGTGCTATAGTTAGCATTGGTTCGGAGCATGCATGTTAGTACTTTGAATTTTTTTCCGACAGACTTGTGCACACACGACCGGATAATCCGACAAGACACATTTGTTGTCAGACAGGTTTAAAGCATGCTATAAAACATTTGTTGTTGGAAAAAACGACAACAATTGTCCGATGGAACATACAAACGGTTGGATTTTCCTGACAAAACCCTGCCATCACACATTTGTTGTCGGAAATTCAGATCGTGTGTACGAGACATAAAGATACAGTTTCTACCAGATGTATACTGTACATGCTGTGTCCATGATGCTGTGCTTAACCACTTGTCTACTAGGCGCTTTAACCTCCCTCCTGCCCAGGCCAATTTTCAGCTTTCAGCGCTCTCACACTTTGAATGATAATTGAGCGTTCATGCAACACTGTACCCATATAAAATTTATTATAGCGCTAACGGCCGGCGCTATCAATGTGAAAGGGGTCTTACGTGTACATGGTGTCGAACACCTGTCTGTGCTGCATGGGTTGGTTTTGCAACTCTCAAGCCTCATACACACGACCGGTTTTCTCGGCAAGAACCAGCAAGAAAATTGCTGGCAGAGCTTTCTTGCCGAGTACACCGTGTGTGTGTACGAGGCTTTCAGGTTTCTCGTCAAGAAAACTGGCCAGAATCTCGACGAGAAAAATAGAGAACCTGCTCTCTATTTTCTCGTTGGGATTCTCGTCGGCCTGTTTCCCGACGAGAAACCCGAGAGTGTGTACACTTACCTGTCGCCGCGGAAACCTGTGCATGCTCAAAATGACTTTGACGCATGCGCGGTAGCTTCCTAGGCATAGGTAGGGTGTAGCAAGATGGCGGCGACGGCATCGAATGTGACGAGCGCACGCTCGTCGTAGACGATGACATCACCGCGTTTGTTCCATTCAAAAGAACGGCGGTTCTTTTGAATCGAGCGTGTGTACACTCGGCTGAGCCAAGATTCTTGTCAGGAATCTCGTCAGGGAAAAACAACAGATTTTTTCCTGACGAGATTCTCGGTCGTGTGTGTGAGGATTTTTGGACTGGATGTGCAGAAATACAAATTTGACAGGTGAAAAGGCATCTTTTATGTATGTCATCTGTTTATTTAGTGGTTTTGCTGAAAAATCAGTGTTAAGTGCTTAGTATGTACAATTACTAGGATATGTCATATTCTGCTTAAATTCTGGGATTCCAAAAAGCTGATATATATGTTACGCCAGACTATCTATATGTGGAATTGCCATCAACCGATATCTGTCACAGGGTCAGTTGCATAATTGGGCTGTATAATAGTATTGGCTGCATTGGGAGATCACAGAGAAATACATATTCTACAAGATTGGTAGACATAAGCAAACCCTGACATTTCATAGCTCATACATGCTTGCAGCACAAGAGTTTTTTTATATGTGCATCAGAACACAAAAAGACCTTTTGGCAACTATAATGTTGTTTGCTACAGAAAGAAGTACAGTATGTACATTCTGAAAAAAAATAATACTGGTACACAAACACAATTATACTTAGCCATGACTCTACCTCTGCTAATTAGATAGGCATGAAATGTTAATGATAGTCTTGTTAAAATAGGTTTAGTGCATACTATACATGTTTGAAATATTATAAGCTGCAGTTGTAGAGTGAGTTTATGAGAACTTGTACATGATAGTTCAGGTGGTACAAATGTCACATGAAATTACATACTAGGGAGTAAATAAACGGTTACAGAAAGAAGACTAAAGCCTCGTACGCACGATCAGATTTTCCGACAACAAATGTGTGATGGCAGGGTTTTGTCTGAAAATCCGACCATTTGTATGCTCCATCGGACAACTGTTGTCGGATTTTCCGACAACAAATGTTTTATAGCATGCTTTAAAACTGTCTGACAACAAATGTGTCTTGTCGAATTATCCGATTGTGTGTACGCAATTCTGTCGGATAAAAATCCAAAGTACAAACACGCATGCTCCGAACCAATGCTAACCATAGCACAACATTAGCAGAAGTTGCCCAAAGGGTGGCGCTAAAGAGCTGAAAAACCACGTAGTTTTGTGTATGTTGGCTGAAAAAGTTCTGCTGTCTGTATGCATACCAAGTTCACGGCCAACGCCCTTCGCACAAAATCCACAGATTTGTCTGATGGAAATCCGATCGTGTGTACGAGGCTTAACTCTTAGCTACTCGGTTTTGATAGTTTTTTTAACAAGTTGAAATACATGCTAGTTTGCTATAATGTTTGTGGACACCATAAGCTTGATATCAGCTACAGAATTCACAGTTTTATCAAAATACCATAGAAAGAAGAAATCCAACTGGAAAATTAAATTTTTTTATTATTCTGCACCGACTGTCTTTGAAATTGCCCCAGCCCCTGTTTAAATCCAAGCCGGGGACAAAACCAGGGACAGATTTGGTTCGGGGACAGTGTCCTCAATCCGGGGACTGTCCCTGGAAACCAGGGATGTCTGGTTTCCAGGGATAAATAGGCCCTAGTATGTGTATGTATGAATGTAAGCCCCTTAAGGGCAGCTACTAATGTGAATGTACAATATACATATGTAAAGCACTGCATAAATTGTTAGCACTAAATAAATACCTGTGAGAAATACATGAAATAAATACATCTTTGTTATGGCCTTGTTATAGGGAATGGAGCAACCAACTACTGCAATGATATCTCACTACTGAAATCTCAACTCACGGGCAGTGGTGTATTTAGGTTTTGTGCTACCCTAGGCCTGTCAAGACTACACCCCTTCCTTTTTAAGACCCACCCTGTCATTTTCATGGGAGGAGGACAGAGGGACAGGGTGGGTTGAGGACAGGGGGAAAGGTGGGATGAGGACAGAGGGACAGGGTGGGATGAGGACAGGGGGACAGGGTGGGATGAGGACAGAGGGACAGGGTGGGATGAGGACAGAGGGACAGGGTGGTATGAGGACAGAGGGACAGGCTGGGATGAGGACAGAGGGACAGGGTGGGATGAGGACAGAGGGACAGGCTGGGATGAGGACAGCGGGACAGGGTGGGATGAGGACAGAGGGACAGGGTGGGATGAGGACAGGGGGACAGGGTGGGATGAGGACAGGGGGACAGGGTGGGATAAGGACAGGGGGACAGGGTGGGATGAGGACAGAGGGACAGGGTGGGATGAGGACAGAAGGACAGGGTGGGATGAGGACAGAGGGACAGGGTGGGATGAGGACAGGGTGGGATGAGGACAGAGGGACAGGGTGGGATGAGGACAGGGTGGGATGAGGACAGAGGGACTGGGTGGGATGAGGACAGAGGGACAGGGTGGGATGAGGACAGAGGGACAGGGTGGGATGAGGACAGGGGACAGGGTGGGGAGGGGCATAGCATCTTTTAATTTGGGGGGAGAGGGGGGTATGGGGATATGTGCTGGGGAGTGATTTTGGAGGGGAGAGGATATGTGCTAGTGGGGGGGATCAGACCCCCCCACTAGCACATATCTTCTTCCCTCTCAAATCACTCCCCAGCACATATCCCCATACCCCCCTCTCCCCTCCCATCACTTCATTAGTTCACCTCGTATCTGCCTGCCCCCCCTTCTTCCCTCCTGGTTACTGTGTCATCTCTCACTGAAGTTGTCTCACATACCAGCAGCCCGGCTCTCTCACTGACTGTAGTTGTGTCTCTCCTCGGCTCCTCCTCCTGGCTGTGTACACAGGAACATTGAGCCGAGAGGGGGGGAGGAGCCGAAGAGTGCCTGTGTGCGATTTAAGTGGAGAGAGAGAGAGAGGGATGGCTGCTCTGTAAAGCTGATCGACGCTGTGGGACCCCGGGCGGTAGATGTCCTGGGTGACCGCGCCAGCGCATCCTATACTGAACAATTACCGGAGCTCAGTGCCAAAACTTGTCGTGGCACTGAGCTCCGGGATTCAGCTGTGCGGCTCTCCGCGCTTTTTCTACGCCCCCCGCAAAGTGTCGCCCTAGGCCTGGGCCTTGTCGGCCTAGGCCATAATACAGCACTGCTCACAGGTTCAAAGTTTTCTGGGGAATCAATCTTCACTCTGTTTGGGGACAAAAAGTGGAATAAGGCCCACCTCTGTTCTGCATCTATGAGCTGCAACCTAAGAAAAGTAGCCTTCCTTATCTCCTGGAAGAAACATTATAGACATGATCTACAAAGTGCATAAAAGTTAAAACAAGATAAAATATAAAAACAGTTCAAAAACATGGAAGTGAAAGTTATAAAGAGGATGACAAAAACTTGGGATGAAGCATGGAATGAGTTTTGGGTGAGTCTGTTCCTGTACAATGAAAGTGATCTAACTATTTATATATGCATACTAAAACAGGAGCTCTTAATGTTGTAATCTGATTGACCTCACCCTCATGGCATTATACAAGCTGCAAATGGTACCACATTCTTCATTCAAATCCGGAATGTGAATCAATTATCTATGCATAAGTCATAGGAAAGATTTGCATTAATTAGCATTAACAGTGAAATTATATTTCACCACTCAGTTTTCCACATGTAAATTGATGGGTGGATTTAGAAGAAAATGTATAGAAAGCATCTTAAAGAGAATGAGTCAGATACTAAATATAGACCAAACCTTACTAAGGCTTTTGACTCACCTTGTTCAGTTGTTCCTTGGGCATCAAGGAAGCACATCTCTACCTGAAAGATGTCATCAAGTTTATAATTACAGGACAACATTAGGAAAAGTGTGAAAGCCTTTATTAGTCATAATAATTCAGTTTCACTATAAATACTTTATGGCATGGATAGTTATTCATACTTGTTCAGTATATTAAAATAAATACCTGACACACACCATTGTCATCTTTAAATATTTTATGGACATCAAGGTAGGCATTAGGTTTAAGTTTATTGAAGGAGTAAGCATTTAAGAAAAAAACTTGTCTATTTTGGTTTATCAAAACCCCCAATATTATTATGCCCTCTACCCATATAAAAAAAATCCACTTTTTTTGTATTAAACAACAAACAAGAAGTACAAAACACGCCACACAGGGCGTCAGAAGAAAACAGAGACTTTGTGCATACAAACAAAATGATAGTCACATCGGCGTCCACAAGAACTTTTTTCAGGGGGGGCATCATTTTAGGGTCACCCATGCGCCGTACCTTTTCGACAATCACTTTATCATGGTCAGAGACTGCAGACGTAGTACAGTACAGTACAGTATCCCTAGGATAAGTAACGGATAATGGCCGACAGCCCCAGCGAAACTATAGCAGTGATCCCTCTGGCTGGATGATCGCTCACTCTGGGTTCTCCATGGGCGGTTCTGGTCAGTAGTGTAGCATGTCTGTACCCTGGCAGTGGCTCAGTCTTTCTCTCTCTGGTGGCGCTGGGTAGCGTGGCTCTCTCTCTGGCTCTGGGTAGCGTGGCTCTCTCTCCGGTGGTGCTGGGTAGCTGTCTCTCTCTCTGGTCACGCTGGGTAGCGTGGCTCTCTCTCTGGTGGCGCTGGGTAGCGTGTCTCTCTCTCTGGTGGCGCTGGGTAGCGTGGCTCTCTCTGGCGCTGGGTAGCGTGGATCTCTCTCTGGTGGCGCTGGGTAGCGTGGCTCTCTCTGGTGGCGCTGGGCAACGTAGCTCTCTCTCTGGTGGTGCTGGGCAACATGGCTCTCTCTCTGGCTTCCACCTCTTTCTTTGTCCTGTAGAACTCACTCCCTCAGCTTTTTTCCAGGCTGCAGTCTCTCAATCTCTCTCTTTATCGAGCTGTAGCCTCCTTCCTGTGGAAAATGGGGCCGCCAATCTTTGGGACTACATGTCCCATGATGCTCTCCTCTCCTAGTCTCCTTTGATTGGCCCTCAGTTATAGCCAATGGGTAAGGAACAGAGCGGGCAGGAAGCTGGGCAGGGAACCTGGTGAGAGCCGCCGTCTCTTCTCCCTGATGGGAGAAGGGGGGCAAGCGAGGGAAACCTCTGACAGCCCACAGCTCGCCTTTCTCCTGACACAGCACCGCCGAGTTTTCTGCTGGACCGAGCAGGGAAAAGAGCCCGCAGTCACACTACACTGATGGGGGGGCTTGACAGCACCTTGATGGTGTCACCCCACTGGCTGGCCGTATCCCCATAGCAACGCCACTGTTCTGAATGTGCCGATCCCTGATTCCAGGGGGGACACTTGACCCCCCTTGCCCCTAACTGCGGGCAAGGGGGTGACTACCAAAGGCCGATGTTCATAGCAACAGAAACAAGAGACTGTATACCTGTGTACAGATCCCAATAGATTGTACATACATAAAAATACTGAATGAATCCTCTGCACACTGCTATACCCTTTCTAGCAAACTTTGCAATAAAAAATAGGGATATTTAGTTCACATATATTGCAATACATGTTTAAGCTGCCCAACTGTGTCAAAGTAATCCCTCTTTAGCCAGTCTCACTCTGCTCTGCCACTGCAAATGCTACTGTGGACACAATGCCAACATGGGGCAAACAGACACAAAATGGGGGACAGCTACAAGGTTTAGGTCTGGCCACTGACCTGCAATACAACAGAAACAGGATATACCTGCCCAGCTGTGTTCAGAGGGTTCATCCAGTATATCCAGTATAATTGATGTTCATAGCAAGACACCAATAAAGGAACATGTGCATCATCACATGGAATATAAAAGGGCATGCATAATAGTAGTCAACATAGGAGGTTCATAAGAGGAGTCTTCAAGGTAGCCCATTAGTCATGTAAGTGGTTCAACAGGAAGATTTACCTCTAGAAGCCCATTAAGTGTACCCACCACCTCCGCCTAATACCTCTGGAGTTTGGGGTAAATACATTTTTATTTTTATCTTATCTCATCATCATGTTTTTCTTTAAAAAAAAAAAAAAAAAATCATATTAGTATTTTAATCTGAAGTATGCAATAATTTGTGCAACAGAATGATTGCACGCAGTTGTTTAACCACTTAAGGACCGCCACACACCGATGTACGTCGGCAGAATGGCACGGCTGGGCACAAGGGCGTACAGGTATGTCCCCTTTAAGTACCCAGCCGTGGGTTGCGAGCGCGACCGTCCCTGCGGGAACAGTGGAACCGATCGCCATCGGTGTCCCGCGATCGGGTCACAGAGAGGAAGAACGGGGAGAGGTAAGTGTAAACAAACCTCTCCCCGTTCTTCCTAGTGAGCCTGTTACTGGTCGTCTGTTCCCTGTTATAGGGAACAACGATCAGTGATGTCACACGCTAAGCCACGCCCCCCACAGTAAGAAACACATCAGGGCACACTTAACCCCTACAGTGCCCCCTCCTGGTTAACCCCTTCACTGCCAGTGTCATTTTTACAGTAACCAGTGCATTTTTATAGCACTGTTCGATGTAAAAATGACAATGGTCCCAAAATAGTGTCAAAAGTGTCCGATGTGTCCGCCATAATGTCGCAGTCACGATAAAAATCGCTGATCGCCGCCATTACTAGAAAAAAAAATTATTAATAAAAATGCAATAAAACTATCCCCTATATGGTAGACGCTATAAATTTTGCGCAAACCAATTAATAAACGCTTATTGCAATTTTTTTTTACCAAAAATATGTAGAAGAATGCGTATCGGCCTAAACTCAGGAAAAAAAAAATTATATATTTTTTGGGGATATTTATTATAGCAAAAGTAAAAAATATTGCATTTTTTTCAAAATCTATTTTTGTTTATAGCGCAAAAAATAAAAATTTGCAGAGGTGATCAAATACCACCAAAAGAAAGCTCTATTTGTGGGAAAAAAAGGACGCCAATTTTGTTTGGGAGCCACGTCGCACGGCCGCGCAATTGTCAGTTAAATCGACGCAGTGCCGAATGGCAAAAAGTGGCCAGGTCTTTAAGCTGCATAATGGTCTGGTCCTTAAGTGGTTAAAGTTCTCATGACATGACTGTCACTTGATACACCTGGTTTTAGGTAGATATCAGATCTCATATCTGTGAAATACATGCAGAAATAGACAATTATTAGCAACAGGAGGGTACAAACATAAGATAAGTTGGAACATTTTTTGCATTCGTTATCGGTTTCCCCTAACAACCTAACTCCCAGTGGCGTCTTTGTATGTCCCTTCCGATAACGCTAAACCCAAATGTTCATGTTTCAGTACCTACCAGCAGACAGATGCCGTAAGAGGATGGATAGTGTCCTTTAGTATTATTGACACCTTTGGCCTACAATCTATTGTTTTTTACATTTTTTGCTGATCTAGAGAAGGGCAACATGCATTCTCAGTTATGTGTTTTTTTTATAGGATATAAATGTAGCGGGTATTTAAATTGGGGGGGAGCATCTGGGTTATTTAACCCAGATGTACTAATTGTTAGGGAATCTGAGAATCCCTTTTTGTGGTTCTTGGAGGACTCTGGTGGTGCAGGGTTCCCTAAGGCCTGCTGGTGGCGTTGTCGCCCTGGGCTGGAGTTTAACCTGCACCGCAAGACTGCTCCCTTTTTGTCCTTTCCTGGCGCTGGTACAGCGGGGCGGGGAACCCGCTGTGACGCAGGGGGAGAGGAGATAAAAGGGGCGGACGCCCTGACCTTAGGGTTCAGAGTTGGAGGACACGGCCGCACCCAGGCACCTTCAGCCTGGGTGCTGGCGTTCCGGAGTTCCGGGCCCAGGTGCCCTTGACCTGGCCAGAGCAAGAGATGGAGTCCATCCCAGGCACCTTAAGCCTGGGGTGAGGTACTACTGCCGGAGCCTGGGGCCCAGTAACTTTGACTGGGTTCCGCGAGGGTGGAGGAGTCCGAGGGGCCCTAAGGTGTTGGGACCCGTATCTGAGGCGAGGAGGCCGGGGAGTGTAACCCTTCCGGATAGTCCGGTACAGCATTAACCCGGTGATGGCGGGGCCTCTGGTAACTCCCTTGGAGGGATGGCTTCCCCCTGACAGGGGCTGCAACGTAGTGAAGGTAACTCCAGTTCCTGTTTACTAGAGTCGCTGGAAGAGACTCTGAAGCCAAAAATTCCAATTAACAGCCACTGTGCTTAGCAACCGTTGGTGAAACCTCAACAGTTTAGTTTTCTTTGAGGATTGTGCCTTGACCTACTCTCCACCAATACTGAACTGTTCTATGGGTCTCAAACTGTCTGCTCGCAAAGGACAATTTGTTTGCCGTTGTGGAATAAATAAGTGTTGGACCTTTTCAGTGTGTGGCACTCCAATTACTGATAGCAAAGGGGGTTATCAGCAGAACAGACTTGACTCTAAGCGTAAACACAGGCCCGAATACAACTAGATACTGGCCTTCACCTCTACATGCTGTAATCGAGAGGACATGGGCCATGGGGCACCTCGCTCTCCCCTCCAAGATACCCCTAGACCAGAGCCAGAATAACCGATAAAGAAGGGGGTGAGGGTGAGGGCCGCTACATAAAGTATTCTGGACACCTAAAGTAGTATCTTAAACCAGGTGTGCATCTGTAGATATCATTGAGTTACCTGATTTGTGGAGTTGATATGTGTTAGATAGAAATAAAATAATTAAGTCACTGGTTGGGTTTTGATTTAAGCTACAGTAAGCTTAAAGTGTTACTAAACCCAGGACTCTGCATTCACTATATATGGAACATGGAAATGCAATTATTTTATTAAATATAAACTGCTTTTCTCATCAGCAGTTAGAGCAGTCTTGTGACTTCTATTAGTGTCCAGCTAAGCACTGGTTAAAGCTTGTAGGAGGAGTTTTCTGACTAGCCTATGAGACTGCAAGACCCCTGAACCTCTGTCTGGACAGTGCTGATTGGCCCTGTGCTGATCACATGCACCCTCCCAATAAAACAAAAAACCTCTCTAGCAAAACACACCAAACTGAGCATGTGCAGCCTGACTCCATAGACTCTGTGTTATCAGGAAATTATTAGGGGACAGTGGAAAGAGGGGTGGATTAGAGAAGACAGGATCAAAAAGCCTTTTTACACAATGCGGAGGATAAACCCCTAAGGCTCCACAGTGAGTATAACAAGCATGCTTTACTGCATATATGGTACTGACTGATTTTACCGTTGTGGGTTGAGTAACACTTCAAGGTTTGGGAAGCTGCCATGACATATCACTTTACTTGCACCAAATTTACTGGGAGGTCATCTTCCATACTTTACTTTTAGAACAGGCAATCATGTGCCAGAGGACTTTGCACTGAAAAAAGTGAAGCTTTCTAATACATCTTCTGCTTCAGCAATCTAAGCACTGAAAGTGTGATCTCTAAAATTGATCAAGTTGTGGAGAGATAGCTCGGCTTACAGTGAAGTAGCTTGGCAGACAGGGACTCAATACAAATGACATCCTGCAGATCATAGAAAGCTTTAACCTCTTGGCGCCGGCCACACGCAAATATGCAGCCTCTTGGCGGGTTCGTCTTGGCGCCAATCGGCTGAATATTTGCATGCATTTGTGCAAAAACAGCTATGCTGAGAGCACGCTCCCTGCATGCTCCTGGCACAGTTACCAGCAGCTAGCAGAAAGCTCCTGACCAGGAGCTTTCTGATCATGTGACTGCCATGACAGCCAATGATCATAAACCCTGCCCCACCTCCCAGCATCCTGAACCCCTTAAAGGGCCAGGAGATTCCGGCTCCAAGGGGTTAACTTGTGCAGATCTTCAGATGAACATCAGGTAGGTCGAAGAAAATCAAGTGTGTCTAGCTCCAGCAGAATACAACACATGTGATGAATGGGAACTAAAGCATGAATAAGTGGAAGGGTGAGACCAACTACATAAGGTATGGCATGAGGAAACAACAAAATTATTTAAAACAAACAAGCAGCAATGCATATGTAGTATCATCTAGTGGTTTTTTTTTTGTACAGATTTTTTGTAGTGTAGGAAATGTTAAGCAGGCTTGGCAGGCAGCCTGTGTGTGTTTGATTCTGGGTTGGCAGGAAGCCAGGCAGGGCTGGGTGACCCACAGGCAGCATCATTGGGACCTCCCTCTTCTTTCCAGAACATGCTTTAATCTTCTGGAAAGGAAGGAAGAGAGGAGAGGTGGAGCTGCCTGGAGTATTCTGAGGGCCCTGTCCAATCCCTGATTAGGATTGGCATTGGACAGGAACCCTCAAATACTCTGGGTCAGCCCAGCTGGAGAGGAGTCATGATCGGGTGGAAGATGAAGATGGAGTGGTAGGCTGTCGTGGCCTTTGAGGGAGCTCCCCAGTCTGGGGGGGTGGACCTTGGGCCTGGACTCGGGTGTGGACAGGACCCTCTTGCAACCCACCAAGGTGTCCTGAACAGGAGGCACAGAGGGAGCAAAAGAGGACAGCAGGGGAACATTGCCGGGCAAGTCTCAAGGAGTTCCACAGAGGCAGCCAAGAGGGCTCGTGAGTGTTCACACAGTCAGGAGGACTGGGGGGGGCATGCCTGAAAGGACTGGGAGAGTGCAGTCTGGGATGGGTGCAGAGCCAGTGGAGTGGACTGTAGTGGCATGGGCAGTGGAAAGGGGCAGTTGCAACCAGGAGGGCTGGCAGGGTCTGAAGATGTGATGCTGGGATCAGTAGCCACATGGACAGCTAGCACTAAGACTACCACCATTTTTTTTTTTGCTACACCATAGGGGCCCACGGTCCCTGCCTGCAAAGGGCATTTGCTAAGGCTTGGCTGAGCCAGTGTCAGGCCTGAACATCAGTGCTAGCTGGTTCTGGAAGTGAGAAAGTGTAACCAAGTTATGTGCTGGAGCTGGAAGTGAGGAGGTGTATATACAGTGGCTTGAAAAAGCATTCCTATCCCTTGAAATTCTCCACATTTTGTCATGTTACAACACAAACACGTAAATGTATTTTACTGGGATTTTATGTGATAGACCAACACAAAGTGGCACAAAATTCTCCTTGTGGGTCTCCCACCCCTACCTCTCCCCTACTTCACAATTAAAGCAGCTATGATCTCCTGGCTCTACTCCCAAAGCCTTCTACACAAAAAAATCTCTGTTGACTATCAAACTATGCCTCTAAGTACCTTGGAATTCTTCACCAATGATCTCTCACTTATCAGCTGGTCGGAAGCAGGAATTTTGTCAATGTGACACCCTTTGGACAATTCTAACCTCCTAACATATGAAGACCTGCGGAAATGCTTCTGCCTACCACAAAGCGAATTTCATAAACACCTGTGATTTAGGAACATTCTAGGAATCATCCTTAAGACGAAGGTATTGGCTCCACAAGATGCTCTTACCTTCTGCTGATCACCTGCAACCAACAAGAAAGGCATCACATATTTCTACCGACTTTTTCTATCTTCCCCACCCCATGAAAAAACCCAGTCCATGAAGAAGTGGGAAGATGATCTTTCTTGCTCTTTCAATCACTCGCAATAGAACTCTGCAACTAACAATCTGCTTAAAGTCTCCCATTGTACCACCCATTGGGAATCACACCTAAAGTTAATACACCGATGGTACTACACCCCAATCCAGCTCTCCAGGTTTTTCAAGGATAACTCATCACTGTGCTGGAGAAATTGTGAAGAATCAGGATCCCTATTACACATATGGTGACGATGCCCCAAGATTCTTCTCTTCTGGGGAAAGGTATGTCACTTCATATCATCCGTCATTGGCACTACCTGCTCAACAGACCCAGCCATGGCTCTCCTCTTACTAAACTGTGAGCGTTGGCCCAAGAACCACCTCCCCTCTGTGCTTCATTGCTTAACAGCTGCTAAAAAATCCATAGCTTCCTGTTGGAAACAACAAGACCCTCCAGAGTTTTCCTCCTTTTTGATAGACCTCAACACTCAGACTCAACTTGAACTTATGTTCTCCATGAAAAACGGCAATAGCCAACTATTTGTACACAGTGGTTAGCTTGGCTCCATCATTCATTAAGTAGTGAGCATCTGTAATGGTGACCCGATAACCCCATTGGTCTCCCTTGGGATGTCATCCTTGTAATCTAACCATCTTCCTTGATGTCTTCACCTCTGCCTTTTCTCCACCTAAGAGATGTACCCAGCAAATGTTCTCTCGTTTGTATTCCTTGACATTTTTTATGTTATATTGTTGTTGAGCAAGCTTAGAATTTCAATACTACTGTGATATGTAACCCCACAGTTACATCCTCGATTGAGACGCACTCTGTAAGCTCTTATTTAAAAATTTAATGAACACTATTGAAATAAAAAAAAGAGGCACATAATTGTGAAGTGGAAGGAAAATTGATAAATGGAAAATTTCAAGGGGCATGAATACTTTTTCAAGGCACTGTACAAGGAGTGTATATAGTTGAAGTCCCAATCCTTTATTTCTTCAATCAAGTGGGCATCCCACACTTACCCTTACCCCATCCAAGTTTATTTTGCCTCAATAAAACATAAAAACAAAGTACAAGGACTGCTTCTTGACTTCTGATGCCCCGTACACACGATCGGAAATTCCGACAAGAAAAGTTTGGTGTGAGCTTTTGGACAGAAATTTCGACCGTGTGTATGCTCCATCGGACTTTTGCTGTTGGAATTTCCGCCAACAAAAGACTGAGAGCTGGTTCTCAAATTTTCAGACGGAAAAAAATCCTATCTGAAAATCCGATCGTCTGTAGCAATACCGACGCGCAAAATTCCGACGCATGTTTGGAAACAATTCGACGCATGCTCGGAAGCATTGAACTTAATTTTCTTGGCTCGTCGTAGTGTTGTATGTCACCGCGTTCTGGACGGTCGAAAGTTCAGAGAACTTTTGTGTGACCGTGTGTATGCAAGCCAAGCTTGAGCGGAATTCCGTCGGAAAAATCATCCAAGGTTTTTCCGACAGAAAATTTGATCATGTGTACGATCGGATTTCGGGCACATAAGTGTCTGAAGATTGTGTGCCTGGCTGTGCAGGGTGAGAGATGGACCACAACTACCAGCAGCCCCTACGGGGGTACCTCTACACATATTTATCATGATATGTCTACTTCAGTCACCAAGGGGCCAGTTTTTTTGTGCCCCCCATTCAAGTACTGCCAACTTATTCTTTGTGGTTATGTATGTATGTATCTATTTTTCAATCTATACATATATCTGACAGTGCAGGCACAGACGTTCATGTACCTGACTGTGTCAAATTTGATTATGCTTGAAAGAACCTGTTTCATGTACCAATGGACGATTCCTGCCTAATAGGTACTTGTACATGAAAATAAGGGGAATGTATATTATGAGCATTAAACTCCACTTAAATGTCATTCTAAGATTAATTGCAGGATCCATTCCACAGTCACAACATATGGGTGGATTTGAAATGTGTCAAAAATCTGAATATAAAACAGAGTTATGAAAATTATCCCTAATCCTGTTTCCTGGGTATGTTTTTTAAATTCACAATAGCTATGTACAAGTGGGTGTCTGAACAGGACACAATGAGGGACATTTACAAGTATTCTATTGAAACTGATAGAAACTCTCAATTAAAAGAGGGCAGGACTGTGTATGAAGTGTTCAGGTGTTTCTTCCACAGCTAAGCAACCTACGAAACAATCAGCTGAGACAAGAATCTACCTGCACAAAAGATCTGAATATTTTCAAATCCTTGAGTGTAATAAAAAAGGGGGGCATCACAATTTCTTAACAGTTTGACCACTGCAGTATGTTATTCTAAACCAGTAATAAGCTATGCAGTCACTAATACTACTGCCACCATGTAAACCTTAAATTCCTTAAAAAAATGGTTAATAATCAACATAACAGAACCCAATGTAGCCAACTGGAGCAATCAACAAATCAATGAAAGTAAATAAAAGAGTTCAAATGAAAAAGTAAAAACAAAAATAAAATACACTCCTCAAACTATCCTCCAAAACCATTTTGGTGCTAATGCTCCATGTACACTGGACGCTAAAAAAAGCTATAAAAAACGCCAGTAGCTTTGCAGGGAGCCTTTCAATGTTTTTTAGCGTTTTTTTAATGGCGTTTATTAGCGTTTTTCAGTGTTAGCGTTTAGCTTTTTTTTTCAATGGATCAAAAAATGCTGGCGAGCTGCGTTTTTGTGCGTTTATTAGCATTTTTCTGCGTCTTGTGTTTTTTAGCATTTTTCCCGCCAAAAAACGGCACTTTGAATGCAAATTTCTTGCGTTCAAAAAAAGCCCATGATCTCCACTGCTCATTAACGCAAAAAAACGTCCATGTGTGTATGGACACATAGGCTAACATAGAGTGCGGTATATGGGCTTTTAACCACTTAAGCCCCGGACCATTTGGTAGCTAAAGGACCAGAGGTGAATTCAGAATTTTGCACTGCGCTGCTTTAACTGTAAATTGTGCGGACATGCAATGTTGTACCCAAACGAAATTTGCGTCCTTTTCTTCCCACAAATAGGGCTTTCTTTTAATGGTATTTGCTTGCCTCTGCGATTTTTATTTTTTGCGATATAAACGGAAAAAGACAGAACATTTTGAAAAAAAATGATATTTTCTACTTTTTGTTATAAGAAAAATCGAATAAACTCAATTTTAGTCATACATTTAGGCCAAAATGTATTCAGCCACATGTCTTTAGTAAAAAAAATGTCAATAAGTGTATATTTATTGGTTTGCGCAAAAGTTATAGCGTTTACAAACTAGGGTACATTTTCTGGAATTTACACAGCTTTAAATTTATGACTGCCTATCTCATTTCTTGAGGTGCTAAAATGGCAGGGCAGTACAAAACCCCCCCAAATGACCCCATTTTGGAAAGTAGACACCCAAGGAAATTGCTGAGAGGCATGTTGAGCCCATTGAATATTTTTTTTTTGTCCCAAGTGATTGAATAATGACAACAACAAAAAAAAAATTCAAAAAGTTGTCACTAAATGATATATTGCTCACACATGCCATGGTTATATGTGGAATTGCACCCCAAAATACATTCTGCTGCTTCTCCTGAGTACGGGGATACCACATGTGTGGGACTTTTTAGGAGCCTAGCCACGTACGGGACCCCGGAAACCAAGCACCGCCTTCAGGATTTCTAAGGGCGCAAATTTTTGATTTCACTCCTCACTACCTATCACAGTTTTGAAGGCCATAAAATGCCAAAATAGCACAAAACCCCCCCAAATGACCCCATTTTAGAAAGTAGACACCCCAAGGAAATTGCTGAGAGGCCTGTTGAGCCCATTGAATATTTTTTTTTTGTCCCAAGTGATTGAATAATGACAAAAAAAAAAAAAATTACAAAAAGTTGTCACTAAATGATATATTGCTCACACATGCCATGGTTATATGTGGAATTGCACCCCAAAATACATTTTGCTGCTTCTCCTGAGTACGAGGATACCACATGTATGGGACTTTTTAGGAGCCTAGCCGCGTACGGGACCCCGAAAACCAATCACCGCCTTCAGGATTTCTAGGCACAAATTTTTGATTTCACTCCTCACTACCTATCACAGTTTCGAAGACCATAAAATGCCAAAATAGCACAAAACCCCCCCAAATGACCCCATTTTGGAAAGTAGACACCCCAAGCTGTTTGCTGAGAGGCATGGTGAGTATTTTACAGCTCTCATTTGTTTTTGAAAATGAAGAAAGACATTTTTTTTTTCTTTTTTTTTTTCAATTTTCAAAACTTTGTGACAAAAAGCGAGATCTGCAAAATACTCACCATACCTCTCGGCAAATAGCTTGGGGTGTCTACTTTCCAAAATGGGGTCATTTGGGGGGGTTTTGTGCCATCTGGGCATTCCATGGCCTCCGAAACTGTGATAGGCAGTGAGAAGTGAAATCAAAAATTGACACCCTTAGAAAGCCTGAAGGCGGTGCTTGGTTTTTGGGGTCCCGTACGCGGCTAGGCTCCCAAAAAGTCTCACACATGTGGTATCCCCGTACTCAGGAGAAGCAACAGAATGTATTTTGGGGTGTAATTCCACATATGCCCATAGCATGTTTGAGCAATATATCATTTAGTGACAACTTTGTGCAAAAAAAAAAAAAAAAAAAATTGTCTTTTTTCCGCAACTTGTGTCAACATATAAAATATTCCATGGACTCGACATGCCTCTCAGTATATAGCTTGGGGTGTCTACCTTCCAAAATGGGGTCATTTGGGGGGGTTTTGAACTGTTCTGGCATTTTATACACAACATTAGGAAGCTTACATCCACTCTTCTAACCACTTGAAGACAAAGCCCTTTTTGACACTTTTTGTTTACATAAAAACATTTTTTTTTTTGCAGGAAAATTATGTTGAACCCCCAAACATTCTATATATTTTTAAAGCAAAGGCCCTACTGAATAAAATGGTGGGTGTTGCATTTTTTTTTCTACACAGTATTTGCGCAGCGATTTTTCAAACGCATTTTTTGGGGAAAAAATACACTTTTTTTAATTTTAATGCACTAAAAGACACTATATTGCCCAAATGTTTGATGAAATAAAAAAGATGATCTTAGGCCGAGTACATAGATACCAAACACGACATGCTTTAAAATTTCACACAAACGCGCATTGGCGACAAACTACATACATTTTTAAAAGCCTTTAAAAGCCTTTACAGGTTACCCCGTTAGATTTACAGAGGAGGTCTACTGCTAAAATTACTGCCCTCGATCTGACCTTCGCAGTGATACCTCACATGCATGGTGCAATTGCTGTTTACATATGACGCCAGACCGACGCTTGCGTTCGCCATTGGGCAAGAGCAGGGCAGGACAGGGGTGCTTTTTTTTTTTTTTTTAATTATTAATTTTGCTTTTTTATTTTATTTTTAAATTGTTCCTTCCATATTTTTTTTTTATATCATTTTTATTGTTATTTCAGGGAATGTAAATATCCCCTATGATAGTAATAGGTAGTGACAGGTACTCTTTTTTTGAAAAAACTGGGGTCTAGACCCTAGATATTTCCTCTGCCCTCAAAGCATCTGACCACACCAAGATCGGTGTGATAAAATGCTTTCCCAATTTCCCAATGGCGCTTTTTATATCCGGGGGGGGGACATTCCCTCCCACTGCTTGTAAAAGCAGTCCAGAGGCTAATTAGCCACTAGGATTGCTTTTACATGAAAGCCGGCCGCTGGCTGAAAAGAATGATACCAAGATGATACCTAAACCCGCAGGCATCAATCTGGTATAACCATTCAAAGTCCAGCAACATACCAGTACGTTGCTGGTCCTTGTTGGACATGTATTGTAATCTTTTTTTTTCATGCAGCCAGGTGGCTGAACGAAAAAAGAGATTGATCGGTGGGTATGCCCACCATTAGAATACCGCCCTTCATCCACCCACTTCTAATGATGGGCATACATGCACCATTTATATATGCCGAAGCATGGGGGCATCCTCCCGCAAAAAAGTTATGCCGCACACACATGGTCGGACTTTTCCACGGGCAAGCCTTCGTCGGAATTTCGACCGTATGTACGCGGCATTAGGAGAAAAATCACTCCTCCGCCCCTGCTGCCCCAATGCTTCGGCATATTTGCTTTTTTTTTTTAACTGTGGTGGTGAAATCACCTCCTACAGCACTGGAGTCGCAGGGATCAGGCTTGTCTCTGCGAACGCTGCAGTTATGTGTGTTGTGTTTTGTAAGTGACAGTGATCGATCGATACTGCACTTGGGTGGCCTGGGCTGGACGGAGGGGCAAAACGCAGGTGCTAGCAGGTATCTGGGCTGATCCCGCTAACACTGCATTTTTAGGAACCCTAAACTGCTGGGGACACTAGTATAGATCTGATCAGATCAGATATTGATCTGTTCAGATACTATACCACTAAGGGAGGTGTATGCGTCACGCGTGGGTGTTAGCGTTACTGGCACTAACCTGACGCTGCCTGGGGTGTGACGCAGACCCTCTCTGACGCTAAAACCTAATTGATATCACCCGCCGGGCGATCAGGGGGTTAAACCTTTATTGGGTTATATACAGCGGGTGCCCTGACACTATAAAAAGCGAACTAACTAACCAGCGTCACCCGTAACACTTATATGATGATTACTGGTGAAAGGGTTAACTAGGGGCAATTAGGGGGTTAAAACCTTTATTAGATAATATATGGGGGTACCTGACGCTATAAAAACCTGCGGCGAACCTAAAAAAAATGACTGGCTACCGATCTGCATCACCGACGCTAAGACAGCGATCAGAAAAATGATCGCTTAGCGACAGTGGTGATAGGGGGTGAAAGGGTTACCTGGGGGGCGATCAAGGGGGTTAAACCTTTATTAGATCATTTATGGGGTACCCGACGCTATAAAAACCTGCGGCGAACCTAAAAAAAAATACTGGCTACCGATCTGCATCACCGACGCTAAGACATCGATCAGAAAAATGATCGCTTAGCGACAGTGGTGATAGGGGGTGAAAGGGTTACCTGGGGGGCGATCAAGGGAGTTAAACCTTTATTAGATCATTTATGGGGGTACCCGACGCTATAAAAACCTGCGGCGAACCTAAAAAAAAAATACTGGCTACCGATCTGCATCACCGACGCTAAGACATCGATCAGAAAAATGATCGCTTAGCGACAGTGGTGATAAGGGGTGAAAGGGTTACCTGGGGGGCGATCAAGGGGGTTAAACCTTTATTAGATAATTTATGGGGGTACCCGACGCTATAAAAACCTGCGGCGAACCTAAAAAAAAAATACTGGCTACCGATCTGCATCACCGACGCTAAGACATCGATCAGAAAAATGATCGCTTAGCGACAGTGGTGATAGGGGGTGAAAGGGTTACCTGGGGAGCGATCAAGGGGGTTAAACCTTTATTAGATAATTTATGGGGGTACCCGACGCTATAAAAACCTGCGGCGAACCTAAAAAAAAAATACTGGCTACCGATCTGCATCACCGACGCTAAGACATCGATCAGAAAAATGATCGCTTAGCGACAGTGGTGATAGGGGGTGAAAGGATTACCTGGGGGGCGATCAAGGGGGTTAAACCTTTATTAGATCATTTATGGGGGTACACGACGCTATAAAAACCTGCGGCGAACCTAAAAAAAATTACTGGGTACCGATCTGCATCACCGACGCTAAGACAGCGATCAGAAAAATAATCGCTTAGCGACGGCGGTGCTAGGGGGTGAAAGGGTTATCTGGGGGGTGATCAAGGGGTTAAATCTTTATTAGGGGGGGTTAGGGGGCTACACTGGACCTAAAACTAAATGTAGTGACACTTTTACAGTCACAAATGTCACTGATTGCAGTGATCAGTAAATAAATGGTCACTGCAATCAGTGACACTGTGACTGGGGGCTGGGGGGTGATCTGGGGGGGCCTGGGGGGGCAATTTATGTGCCTATGTGTGCTGGTGTTGGTGTAGTGTTTGTGCACTAACCTTGATGTCTTCTCTTGTACGGCGCTCGGTATATGTGAGCGCCGTACAGGAGATGACATCACTTCCTCCTGCTTCCTCTGTCTGTGTGTACATTCGACAGACAGAGGGGGCATTTCTATTCGCCGGGAGCGATCGCGGGGGGTGGCCGGAATCGAACGGCCGTCCCCTCATGTCGGATCGCCCCCCAACGAATTCCGACCACTCACTGTACAGAAGGGGGGTCCGATCGGACCCCCCAACTGTACAAAGGCAATCACGTACACTCTACGTGATTGTGCCTGTCGGTGCCATTGTGCCGACGTATATATACAGTGAGCGGTCGTTAAGTGGTTAAAAAAAAACGCCCAAACGTCAATAAACTGCAGTTTATGAGCTTCAGTGTGCATGGAGCCTAAGGATGAAATGGTAAAAAAAAATTTTTAATTAAACTCTAGTCCAGTGGCATGTTGTATAGTACCCGCAGCAGCAAAGTAAAAGAGTACTGTATACAAGTCAATATATATATTAGTGATGAGCCGAACACCCCTGGGTTCGGTTCGCACCAGAACCCGCGAACGGACCGAAAGTTCGCATGAACTTTAGAACCCTATTAAATACAATAGATGCGAACGTTCGAAATCTAAAGTGCTAATTATAACGACTAATATGCATGTTATTGTCCAAAAATGGGTTTGGGAACCCGGGTTCTGCACCAGGGGACATGTATCAATCCAAAAAAAAGTTTTAAAAACGGCCGTTTTTCAGGAGCAGTCATTTTAATGATGCATAAAGTGGAAAAAAAAAGTCAAATATTCCTTTAAATATCGTACCTGGGGGGTATCTAAAGTATGCCTGTGAAGTGCCACGTGTTTCCCGTGTTTAGAACTGTCCCTGCACAAAATTAAATTTCTAAAGGAAAAAAAGCCATTTAAAACTGCTTGCGGCTTTAATGTAATGTCTGGTCCCGGTAATATGGATGAAAATCTTTAAGAAAAATGGCATAGCTACCCCATCACAGCCCCCCCCCCCCTACCCCAGCCCATTACCAGCCCCTTTGGGTCTTGTATGGATATTAAGGGGAACCCCGCACACAAAATAAAAAAGGCCCTATATTCTCTGAACAGCCGTATACAGGCGGTGCATACAAGACAGGGACTGTAGGTTTGTTCTTATGTAGAATCTGTTTGTAATTTTGAACATGTACATTGTTTAAGTGTAGCTCCAGCCAAAAAATCTATTTTTAAGCTTTTTGGAAAACATAGGGAAGGGTTATCACCCCTGTAACATTTGTTTTGCTGTGCTGTCTGTGCAGTGTGCACCTGTTCAGAACAGTTCACCTCACTTTCCGTCCTAATGACAAATGTTTTTTGAAAATTTGGGGTTTTTATTGAAACAAGAATTGGTGATAAAGCATCAGTGGAGAGGAGACACTTTTTTTCCCATATTAACTCTTACAGGAGAGAATTTGCCTTCCTAGGGGTATATTTCCTCTCACTTCCTGTTGTATCCTTCCGTTTGCAAGGAGGAGTCGTTTGTAAGTTGGATGTTTGAAAGTAGGGGCCTGCCGTATATACTCAGCTGAAATTTGCCCCTTACATGTTGGTGTTGCCACAACACTGTGAGCCCTCACAGTTACTCTTGGTGGGCGCATGAATGGGCCCTGCTGTGAATTATTAGATCAAGAATTGTAATTGCATGCCCCTGTTGAACAGGGGCTGAAAAATTGGGCCTTTGGTGGTGGTGGTGGTGGTGTTGACACAACACTGTAAGGCCTCACAGTTACTCTTGGTGGGCGCAGGAATGGGGCCTGCTGTGAATTATTAGATCAAGAATTGTAATTGCATGCCCCTGTTGAACAGGGGCTGAAAAATTGGGCCTTTGGTGGTGGTGGTGGTGGTGTTGACACAACACTGTAAGGCCTCACAGTTACTCATGGTGGGCGCAGGAATGGGCCCTGCTGTGAATTATTAGATCAAGAATTGTAATTACATGCCCCTGTTAAACAGGGGCAGAAAAATTGGGCCTTAGGCACTGGTGCCACAACACTGCAACCCCTCACAGATACTGTACTTGGAGCACAGCAATGAGCCCTGTTGCAAAGTATTGCATCAAAAATTGTAATTACACGCCCCTGTTAAACAGGGGCTGAAAAATTGGGCCTTAGCCACTGGTGCTGGTGCCACGACACTGCTACCTCTCCCAGATACTCTAGTTGGAGTGCAGGAATGAGCCCTGCTGCAAAGCATTGCATAACATTTTTTAATAACACGCCCCTGTTAAACAGGGGCTGAAAAATTGGGCCTTAGCCACTGGTGGCAGCACCCAGAAACAAAAATGTTCTTCCAAGCTATCATCATCAATCGGATCATTGAGGAGGAGGAGGATAGTCAGTCAACATAACAGGACAGTCTCTCAGCATCAGTCTTGAAGGGATGTGACATTTGAAAATAAATTAGTCTGTTATATCAGCTTCAGGTGTTTGGTAGCTGGTGGTGATCCAAGACTGGTTCATCTATATGAAGGTCAGTCGATCAACAGAGACGGTGGACAGGCGCACCCTGTGATCCGTGAAAAATCCTCCAGCAGCAGTTGCTGGAACCGATCATACCTTGGGGCTGCGGACTAAAGAATTGTCTGAACGCATCGGTCAGACGGCCACCTTCCCCATCGCTCCTTCTTTGACTGACCGAAGCCTCAGCAACTCGTTGTCCAGGACCAGGAGTTTGTAACCTCCCAGTCTCTGGGAACGCGTTGCACAGACCTTTCTGCAAGGCCTCCCGGAGTTGTCTCATCCTCTGCTCCCTCTTTGACGGTAAGATAAGGTGCGCAACCTTACCTTTGTACCGTGGATCAAGGAGAGTGGCCAGCCAGTAATGGTCCCTCTCCTTGATCCGAAGAATACGAGGATACTTCCGCAGACTTTGCAGGATCAGGGAGGCCATGCAGCGTAGGTTAGCTGAGGCATTCGGTCCGGAGTCCTCTGGGTCACTAAGGACGACATGATCCGCAGCCACCTCCTCCCAGCCTCGTACAAGTCCACTGGTTTCTTGGGACTGTAAATCATCCCTAAAAAACTGCTGCTGATGATGCTGAGTGCCAGGCTCCACCTCCATGCTGACACAATCCTCCTCCTCCTCTTCTTCCTGTGCGATGGGTGGGACAGAAGGAACACTGTCTGGGTAAAGGGGGCCTTGAGAGGCAAGGAAGTCCTCCTCTTCCTGCCTCTGTTCTGCTTCAAGTGCCCTGTCCATTATTCCACGCAGCGTATGTTCCAACAGGTGGACAAGAGGTACAGTGTAGGCTTGTGCAATTTGTTTCGTAACGAATCTAAATTCGTCCGAATTTAGCAACTTTCGGACATTCGGAAGCATTCGAATTTCCGAACAAAGCATATACGAATAAAACCGAATCCGAAATAAATTATACCGCAAAATAGCGAATGCCCGAATGTCTTCGGCATAATTCGTTATGAAAAAAGTTACAGATTTCGAATCCATTCGAAGCACAATAACACTCTGCTCTGCTCTCTGCTTCTCCCTCACCGTGCTGAACCCTCTCAAAATGGTGTACAGGGGCGGAGGCTATAGCCGCATGTAAAAAACGAAAGTAAAATACAAGATTTCGAATCGTTACAAATAACCGCTATGTATTTAGAAAAGTACAAATCCATTCGAAGCACATTAGGCATAATAGGCAGTGTCGTTGTGAGAGAGACACGGAAAATTCCGAATCAACGAACCCAAAAAAAGTTACGAAAGTGGGAGTTGTGTCCAGAATCAACGAAAAACAATGTACCCTACCGAAAGAACGAATTATAAATCAACTAAAAATTCAACGAAAAATGACGCTTGCGAAAATACGAATTAGTCCGAACACGAAAAATCCCGTCTAGCAAAATTACGAATGATTACGAATCAACAGGACCGAAAAGAAACGAACCGAAACTAAACAAATTTTTCCGTTGTGCACAAAAAACGAACCGAAACTAAACGAATTTTTCCGTTGTGCACAAGTCTAGTACAGTGTCACTGATGCATGCACTGTCACTGCTCACCATCCTCGTGGCCTCCTCAAATGGTGCCAGGACAGTGCATGCATCCCTGATCATGCCCCACTGGCGTGGTGAAAAAAACCCGAGCTCCCCTGACCCTGTCCTGGTGCCGTAGTCGCACAGGTACTCATTGATGGCCCTCTGCTGCGTGTGCAGCCGCTGCAGCATGGCCAACGTTGAGTTCCACCTGGTGGGCATGTCACATATAAGGCGGTTCTTGGGCAGGTTCAACTCCTTTTGCAGCTCAGCCAGGCGAGCACTGGCATTATAAGATCTGCGGAAATGCACACAGACTTTCCTGGCCTGCCTCAGGACATCCTGTAAGCCCGGGTACCTGCCCAAGAACCGCTGCACCACCAGGTTAAGGACGTGAGCCACACAGGGCACATGGGTCAGTTGTCCCTGTCGGAGAGCGGAGAGGAGGTTGGTGCCATTGTCGCAAACTACCATTCCTGGCTTAAGCTGGTGTGGCGTCAACCACCTCTCGGCCTGCCCCTGCAGAGCAGACAGAACCTCTGCCCCAGTGTGGCTCCTGTCCCCCAAACACACCAGCGCAAGCACGACATGGCATCTTTTTGCCTGCGTACTTGCGTAGCCCCTTGAACGCCTACGGAGCACCGCTGGTTCCGAGGACAAAGCACAGGAAGAGGCCATGGAGGAAGAAGAAGAGGAGGGGGTGGAGGACAGAGGTGTGTCACAACCAGTAGTAGCATTTTGGAGGCGTGGCGGTGGAACAACCTCCAACACTACTGCACCTTGTCCTGCATCCTTCCCAGCTGCCAAAAGAGTGACCCAATGGGCCGTGAAAGAAAGGTAACGTCCCTGTCCATGCCTGCTGGACCATGAGTCAGCGGTAATATGCACCTTACCGCTGAATGCCCTGTCCAGCGAGGCCAAGACATTGCCTTCCACATGCCGGTAGAGAGCCGGAATCGCCTTCCGTGAGAAAAAGTGGCGTTTGGGAACCTGCCACTGAGGAACCGCACATTGCACAAACTCACGGAAGGGGGCCGAGTCTACCAACTGAAAAGGCAGCAGTTGAAGCGCTAGCAATTTAGCCAAGCTAGCATTCAACCGCTGGGCATGTGGATGGCTGGGAGTGAACTTCTTTCGACGGTCCAGTAGCTGGGGCAGGGAAATTTGCCTGCTAGAATCGGACGTCGGTGTACTGCTAGCAGAGTGCCCGCAAGTACTTGGCTGTGACACACCTAATTCTACACCTTCATTCCTCTCAGTGCAGGTTTCAGAGAGGACTGAAGGTATAGTGGGGTTGGAGATCCCAGCTGATGCGGTGCAAGAAGAGGTCCGCTTTGTTCTTTGGTGTGGGTCTTTAAGGTAGGCTTGCCAACGAGCTAGATGGCAGGTCAACATATGTCTGGTCAAGCATGTGGTGCCCAAGCGGGTGATGTTTTGGCCACGCGATATACGCTTGAGACATATGTTGCAAACAGCAGCTGTGCGATCTGATGCACTCGACTCAAAAAAGGCCCACACCAAAGAACTTTTTGAATAACGGGCAGAGGCAGCGCCCTGCACAGGCGGAGCTCTGCGGTGTGATTCCGTCGGTGTGCTGCCCTTACGCTGGCCCCCCGAGGGCATCCTGCCTCGTTGGAGATGTGCCTCCTCCTCATCCTCCTCCTCCTCTCTCCTATTAGGCACCCACGTGGAGTCAGTGACCTCATCATCCCCTCCCTCCTCATCACTGGAGCCAATCTGGCAGTATGCTGCAGCTGCTGGAATATGACTGCCAGATTGGTGTCCTTCTTGAGCATCCCCTCTCTCTGCTCTCACGCTACTGCCTTCCTCTAGCTGGGTATCATCATCAGACCCTTCGAAACGCTGGGCATCCTCCTGGAGCATGTACCCAACACTGTGCTCAAACAGTTCGGGGGACTCCTCAGGAGGACATGGTTGGTCTAGGGAAGGAGTGACTGATGATGACATTGATACCAGGGAAGAGGACGCTTTGGCAGCTGCTTTGCCAGTACCCTGAGCCTGGGTGAGAGAGGATGAGGAGGATGAGGAGGGCTTGGTCATCCACTCTACCAAGTCTTCGGCATGATGCGGCTCAACACGTCCAGCTGCCGAAAAGAAGGACAAGCGTGTCCCATGGCCACGTGCTGATGGCGATGCACCGCGTCCACGACCAGCACTGTTGTCTCTAGACACAGAGCCTGCTTGCCCTCTTTTATTGGCTCCTGACTGTCTGCCTCTCCTTGTTTGCCTTCCAGACATTATAATGGCCTGCAGGGAAATGGGAAAACCAGCAATAAGGCATAGCTTCAGGAGTATATTTTGCAGGAATCAGACTCCGCCCGCTGTAAGTGCCGCAAATGCCTGTTTGTGTAACACACCAGGAAAAAGCAGCAATACAGGCTAACTTCAGGTGTAATATGATCAGGAGGCACACTCCGCCCGCTGTAAGTGCCGCAAATGCCTGTTGGTGTAACACACCAGGAAAAAGCAGCAATACAGGCTAACTTCAGGTGTAATATGATCAGGAGGCACACTCCGCCCGCTGTAAGTGCCGCAAATGCCTGTTGGTGTAACACACCAGGAAAAAGCAGCAATACAGGCTAACTTCAGGTGTAACATGATCAGGAGGCACACTCCGCCCGCTGTAAGTGCTGCAAATGCCTGTTGGTGTAACACACCAGGAAAAAGCAGCAATACAGGCTAACTTCAGGTGTAATATGATCAGGAGGCACACTCCGCCCGCTGTAAGTGCCGTAAATGCCTGTTGGTGTAACACACCAGGAAAAAGCAGCAATACAGGCTAACTTCAGGTGTAATATGATCAGGAGGCACACTCCGCCCGCTGTAAGTGCTGCAAATGCCTGTTGGTGTAACACACCAGGAAAAAGCAGCAATACAGGCTAACTTCAGGTGTAATATGATCAGGAGGCACACTCCGCCCGCTGTAAGTGCCGCAAATGCCTGTTGGTGTAACACACCAGGAAAAAGCAGCAATACAGGCTATCTTCAGGTGTAATATGATCAGGAGGCACACTCCGCCCGCTGTAAGTGCTGCAAATGCCTGTTGGTGTAACACACCAGGAAAAAGCAGCAATACAGGCTAACTTCAGGTGTAATATGATCAGGGGGCACACTCCGCCCGCTGTAAGTGCCGCAAATGCCTGTTGGTGTAACACACCAGGAAAAAGCAGCAATACAGGCTAACTTCAGGTGTAATATGATCAGGAGGCACACTCCGCCCGCTGTAAGTGCTGCAAATGCCTGTTGGTGTAACACACCAGGAAAAAGCAGCAATACGGGCTAACTTCAGGTGTATAATGTGCAGGAGGCTTAGCAACAATGACACTGACACTGTCCCCTGCCTATCCTTCTCTCTCCCTGCACACAAGGTTTATCAAAGTATATGACACTGACACTCTCCCTGCCTATCCTTCTCTCTCCCTGCACACAAGGTTTAGCAAAGAATATGACACTGACACTGTCCCCTGCCTATCCTTCTCTCTCCCTGCACACAAGGTTTATCAAAGTATATCACACTGACACTCTCCCTGCCTATCCTTCTCTCTCTCTACACACAAGGTTTAGCAAAGAATATGACACTGACACTCTCCCTGCCTATCCTTCTCTATCCCTACACACAAGGTTTAGCAAAGAATAGATTTGACACTGTCCCTGCCTATCCTTCACTTTCCCTGCTCCGGAACACACTACACGAGGCCGCCGCGCTGGCGGCCTTTTATAGTGTGGGGCGTGTACTAAACCCCCTCAGCTATAATTGGCCACAGGCATCCTGCCTGTGGCCAATCATTGCTCTCCTCGCTGCCGGCGCTGTGATTGGCCAAGCATGCAGGGTCACAGTGCATGCTTGGCCAATCACAGCGCCGGGATTACACTGCGATGGCGCAGTGTATTGTGGGCCGTTCGCGTCACTCGAATTTGGCGCGAACGGCCCAAATCGTTCGTTGTTCGCCGAACGCGCGAACAGCCGATGTTCGAGTCGAACTTATGTTCGTCTCGAACACCGAGCTCATCCCTAATATATATTCATATCAAACCAAATTGAAAACTGAAACCACAGAATGTATCCTCCTGTCGTGGCCTACCTTTACTCAGAAGAGTAACATAGTCCCCAAAAGCATCCTTTATTCATTAATGCCCCTGGGCTCAACTATATGTAGCTACCTAGTGGGTCTGAGTCTCCTATATATTTTGCCATTCCATTGAGCCCTGCTATGTGAGAGATGTAATGTCAATATCTTCTTAAGTTGGCCATACACTGATTGAAATGTAGCGGGTTCAGCAGGGACTGGCCATATTTCCATCAGTGTGTGGCAGTCCCCTCCTGACAGAAGTTTATTGTTTGATCAACTTCTTTTGAACAAACAAGTTACAGCTGTAGGAGTCAGGCCTCGTACACACGACCGAGTTTCTCGGCAAGAACCAGCAAGAAACTTGCTGGCAGAGATGTCTTGCCGAGAAACTCGTTCGTGTGTATGGTTTCTCGTCGAGAAAACCGACAAGTAACCTCGACGAGAAAATAGAGAACCTGCTCTCTATTTTCTCGTCAAGATTCTCGTTGGCATGTTTCTCGACGAGAAAAGTGAGTGTGTGTACACTTACCTGTCCTCCCGGAAGCCCGCGCATGTTCGAAATGAATTTGACGCATGCGCGGTAGCTTCCTAGGCATACGTAGGGTATACCAAGATGGCGGCGACGGCATCGAATGTGACGAGCGCATGCTCGTCGTAGTCGATGACGTCACCGCGTACGCTCCATTCAAAGAACCGCGGGTTCTTTGAAACGAGCGTGTGTACACTCGGCCGGGACAAGTTTCTTGTCCAAGAATCTCGTCGAAAAAAACGACATGTTTTTTTCAACGAGAATCTCGGCCGTGTGTACGAGGCCTCACTGTCAGAATACAATGGCCACTGGAAGGAAGAGATGAAAGATCCCTGGTGCCGCATATCCATGGAGTCCTATGGTGGTAATGAGAGAGACAACCTCAACCTGGGCTCCCACTAGGCCATGCCCCCCAATACATTTTGCTCTGCCCCCCGCCGCTTAGTTATTGGGATCCGGGGTTGAAAATTTCAAGAGGTATGAATACTTTTTCAAGGCGATGTATATAAAAACTGACCACTGCTAAATAGTATTGGCTTTACACCCCTACTGACTACAAAATTAGGAAATTGGTTTCTGTTTTGTAGATTACAGGGAGTCAGACCAGGCTCTAGAAGTCCCTTGCAATTTGACCCTTTTCAATGATTTTCCCTAAAATAAGATCATCCATTTATACCCATACAAAGTTTGTTTCCAGGCAGGTATGGAGCTTGTCTTCATTAGGGCACAGGTATACAATCTTTGTACTTGCCTTCAGTTTCTATACTTGCCCGGTATGTATCAGTGGCGGATCCAGGGGGGGCAACAGGGCAATTGCCCCCCCCCCCCAGACCATTTGTCACACTCACTTGCTTGCTCTGTTTTTTTTTTTTGCGCCTGATCTCCCGAAATTTGAGGACCCGGTACCGGCCGGCCGTAGGACTCCTGGACCCCAAACTTGGCACACATATAGCCCAATGTCTCTTCTACAGGTGTGCAAAGTTTGGTGTCTGGGGGACCTACGGCCGGGGAACACTGATTTTTTAAATCCGGGCACCCCTTCCATAGACTCCAATGTTAAACGGTAATTTCTCCTGTGAATTTGCGGACTTGGTACCGGCCGGTCTTAGGTTCCCTGGACCCCAAACTTGGCACACATGTAGCCCCATGTCTTCTCTACAAGTGTGCAAGGCTTGGTGTCTGGGGGACCTACGGCCGGGGAACACTGATTTTTTAAATCCGGGCACCCCTTCCATAGACTCCAATGTTAAACGGTAATTTCTCCTGTGAATTTGCGGACTTGGTACCGGCCGGTCTTAGGTTCCCTGGACCCCAAACTTGGCACACATGTAGCCCCATGTCTTTTCTACAAGTGTGCAAGGCTTGGTGTCTGGGGGACCTACGGCCGTGGAGCACTGATTTTTTTAATTCGGGCACCCCTTCCTTAGACTCCAATGTTAAACGGTAATTTCTCCAGTGATTTTGCGGACCCGGTACCGGCCAGTCGTAAGTCCTCTGGACCCCAAACTTGGCACACATGTAGCCCCATGTCTCCTCTATAAGTTTGAAAAGTTTGGTGTCTGGGAGAACCGATTTTTCAAAGCCGGGCACTCCTTCCATAGACTTCCATGTTAAACATCAGTCTAGTCATGGGCACAGTGGGGCATGGGCACAGTGAGGCAAAGTGAGGCAAGTATAAGCCTAGGACACCCTAGGCTTATACTTGAGTCAATAAGTTTTCCCAGTTTTTTGGGGTAAAATTAGGTGCCTCGGCTTATATTCGGGTCGGCTTATACTCAATTATATACAGTACTTGTTCTGCGGCTGCCGCTGTCTCTCTGAGTCTCTCTCTCAGTTTCTCACATCAGCCGATCAGCGGCGCTGAGAGAGAGACTCATCTAATGTAGTTACGTGGCGCACTGACACGATACCAGGAGCGGAGGAGGAGGTGGGTGGAGCCTCTTCCTTGCACTCGCTGCTAACGCCTGGGCCGCTTGGCGTCTAGCAACGAGTGACGTCAGTGAGTCACGTCAGGCCGCTCTGCGGGCAGGTGCAATAGCGTGCGGCTCCACAGACAGGTAAGAAAGCGGGCGGCTCCACTTGCGGCGCGGTTTGTTGTCGGGGGGGCGGCGCGGTTGGTGGGCAGACCGTGCTGCTCAGTGTGTTGGCAGCGCAGGTGAGAGTGAGAGAGCAGGCTCAGTGTGGCAGCTGGCCAATCAGCTAGCCGGGAGCGGGGGAGCAGAGAGATGAGATCATCTCTCACCGCCCGTGCCTGCCCTGCATTCCTGCAGTGACTTCCGCCCTCACTGTGCAGGCAGCAGAGAGATTACATTATCTCTCTGCTGCCTGACTCTGGGAGTCTGGGACACAGCAAGAGACAACCAAAACTACACCTTAGCAGGCAAGTTAGTGACAATACGCAAGGTGTGGCAGGCGACGTGGCAAGTGACAATCCGCAAATTGTGTCAGGTGACGTGGCAAATGACAATCTGCATCTGGTGGCAGGCAAGTGACAATCAGCAAGGTGTGGCAGGTGACGTGGGAAGTGACAATCTACAAGGTGTGGCAAGTGACAATCCACAAGATGTGGCAGGTGACGTGGCAAGTGACAATCCGCAAGGTGTGGCAGGTGATGTGGGAAGTGACAATCTACAAGGTGTGGCAAGTGACAATCCACAAGATGTGGCAGGTGACGTGGCAAGCGACAATCCACAACGTGTGGCAAGTGACACGCTTAGGGCTCCCACTAATTGCAGGCGACGGTGGCAAGTGACACACTCGGGGCTCCCACTGATTCTGCATTGAACTATTTAATTTCATATTACAATGTAATAATAGAAATAATGCGCTTCAATCATCCTGACAACATAACAACCATGGTGCCAGGATGATTGAAGCGCCGACACCAACCATTTCCCCGATAAATTTCCCACAAAAAAAAACATTTTTTGGCAGTGCCCCTCCCGAGAAAAGACTCTGGATCCGCCCCTGGTATGTATGTTGTCATGGTACACTTTTCTGGTCTTTGTGCATTTAGGAAATGACCTTGTGGTGTATCACAGCATTTGTGTTTATTGTTGGCAGGGGCTGAATATTGAATGTCTGGGTAGGAAAGCCCTGCATTGTCATACAAAGAATAAGTGTGGTTATTACACATGTCCAACTTCAATGTAAGATCTGTAATCATGGGAAGTAACTATAGGTATTCCATTTCTTCACTTTAGGTATTGAAGTTTATAAATGTAACTGGTAAGCCTAGTGGGTGATCAAGACAACAAAGGACCCAATTACTGAGACTACAAATGGGCCTCCTGTTACAAAGATTTCCAATGAACTATTTGGCAAAAGCCTTTTAATACTCATTTAAAGATACAATGGGGGTTATTTACGAAAGGCATATCCACTTTGCACTACAAGTTCACTGCAAGTGCACTTGGAAGTGCAGTCGCTGTAGATCTAATTGGGACATGCAAGTGTAGCGACCTCACCCCTCTCACCCCTTCTCATTTACGGCTTGTCTGTCTCGTCTAGGGGTCTAGTACTGGGGGGAGGGATGAGATACACAACGGCCCATGTCCTCCAGAGAGACTGGAGGTGAAAGCCAGAACTATCGGATTTTGTGTAGGTGTCCCAGAGTCAAATCCTCTCCTCGGATTGACTCCCTTTGCTCCTAGTAACCAGAGTTCCACACACTGAAAAGATCCAACTCGTATTTATTCTTCTCAATAAATAGTCATACAGCACAGACAGGTTGAGACCCATATAACACTTCAGTCTTTGTGGGGAGTAGGCCAAGGCACAATCCTTTTTAGATAGAGCTAACCACTGTGGTGTCACCAATGGCGAATAGTCACTGCCACTGACTATATTGAACAGAACATGGATTACCTTCGCTAATGTAGCCCCTGTCAGGGGAAGGACATCCGTCCAAGACAGTTACCGGAGGCCTCTCCGTCACCAGCAATGCTGCGCTGGACTCTCTAGAGAAGTTCCGCTCACCGGCCTCCTCGTCTCAGACACGGGCACCCAAGGAGTTAGGGCCCCCTCAGATTCCTCCACCCTCGCGGAACTCAGTCAAAGGTACTGAGCTCCAGGCTTCCGCCATAGTACCTCACCCCAGGCTAAAGGTGCCTGAGATGGACTCCATCTCCCGCTTCGGCCAGGTCAAGGGCACCTGGGCCCGGAACTCCGGAACGCCAGCACCCAGGGTGAAGGTGCCTGGGCGCGGCTGCGTCCTCTGACTCTGAACCCTGAGGTCAGGGCGTCCGCCCCTTTAATCCCCTCTCCCTTTGCGTCACAGCAGGTTCCCCGCCCCGCTGTACCAGCGCCAGGAAAGGACAAAAAGGGAAGCAGTCTTGCGGTGAGTGTTCAGCTCCGGCCCAGGGCGACAGCGCCACCTGCAGGCCGCAGGGAACCTCACACCACCAGAGTCCTCCAAGAACCACAAAAGGGTCTCAGATTCCCTAACAATCAATGCATCTGGGTTACACTACCACCCAGATGCCTCCCCTAAATTCAAATACCCGCTACACAAGGAAAATAAAAAACAGCATTTTAGCTTGCACATGATTGGATGATAAAATCAGCAGAGCTTCCCCTAACTTCAGATCTACCCCTCAGATTTACAGCGATCTACAGCAACTGCACTTACAAGTGCAAATTCAAAAGCACTTGTAGTGCAGAGTGTATTTCCCTTTAGTAAATCAACCCCATTATTTGGATTGCCAGACGTTTAACACCTGGTAATTCAATATGTATTTAACCTTCAGTGGATTAATTTTATCACTTATTTAAGGCTCTTACATTGTTTTATTCTAGAATCACATCTCAATCTTTTTCACTGTGGCCTTTTAAATTATTGCTGTATGTGTAATATCCCCCAGACTTCTCTAAGCCTCCTAGCACTCAACTCCCAGTCAAGCTGCTCCAACAATGACCTGAGTATATCTTACTCCTATTTCACTTCAGAATCCTAGTAAGTGTTTCAGCATTAGCTAATCGTGCAAATGATTTACTGATGCCTTCAATTTGTCTCTTTTCACCAGTGATCCACATGTCCGACTTTTTCATCTCTTTCCTGTTACAAATATAGCTGTCCACCCCATGAATTGCAAACATATCCTAATAGATCAGTTCATTTAATTGACACAAAGGGCAGATGTACAGCAGAAACCATACAGAATGTTGCAATAAATTGCAGGTTTTCTTTTCATGTACACAAAAGAGGCTTGCCTCAGTGCAATTAAGTACAGCTGGTTACAGAAAGAAAGCATGCGTCTGTGGATGGATCAGACAAGAGGGAACCAACTTGAATTTTCTGGCATTTATCACAGAAAAAGAGATGAAAAGACATACAATTTTCATTCCTGTTTGCAGGCAAACATTAATAACCTTCATTTCCCCAACAAGGTGGCTAGACTAGTGTGTAAAGCGAAAACTTTTACTATACAAGCTAGATTTTACACATTCCATCTGACAATCCGCCCCATGGCAAAACTGGCTGGGTGACTTTCTTAATCTTGACTGTAAAACTTTGTAGACATAGTCAACCCACATGCCATCAAATTATCAAATTATACATACTCCACCTCTAATAAACAATGTACTTGCTCCTATTAGTAACCAAACTTTTATTTTTAATGACATTACATGAAGAAATGTATTGAAGGAATTTATGTCAGCTTCTACACTATTAGTTCTTGGGCCTTGGTGTTTTGGATAATTCAAGTGTCTTAATACTTCCACAAAGCAAGTTCATCCTTTCCATATAGGAAATTTGCAAACACCTACAGTGCCTTGCAAAAGTATTCACCCCCTTGGCTTTTTACCTATTTTGTTACATTACAGCCTTCAGTTCAATGTTTTTTTAAAATCTGAATTATATGTGATGGATCAGAACACAATAGTCTAAGTTGGTGAAGTAAAATTAAAAAAATATATACATACAACTGTTTTTCAGAAATAAAAAAACTGATAATTGGCATGTGCGTAGGTTTTCACCCTCTTTGTTATGAAGCCCATTAAAAGCTCTGGTGCAACCAATTACCTTCAGAAGTCACATAATTAGTGAAATGATGTCCACCTGTGTGCAACCTAAGTGTCACATGATCTGTCATTACATATACACACCTTTTTGAAAGGCCCCAGAGGCTGTAACACCTAAGCAAGAGGCACCACTTCCCAAGCACTGCCATGAAGACCAAGGAACTCTCCAAACAAGTAAGGTACAATGTTGTTGAGAAGTACAAGTCAGGGTTATGTTATAAAAAAATATCCAAATCTTTGATGATCCATAGGAGCACCATCAAATCTATCATAACCAAATGGAAAGAACATGGCATAACAGCAAACAGGAACAGCAGAAAGGAAGGAATGGACAGCCGCACTCCAAAAAAAACCTTAAAGGTTGCTTTTATTGTAAAAAAGATAAAACACATGCACCACAGGTCACAGCAAGGCAGGGATCCACTGACGCGTTTCACACAACAAATGTTAGTGCTTACTCATAGCTATGAGTAAGCACTAACATTTGTAGTGTGAAACGTGTCTTTTTTACAATAAAAACAACCTTTACGTTTTTTTTTGGAGTGCCGCTGTCCATCCCTTCCTTTCTGCTGTTCCTGTTTGCCTTGTGCATTGCCAGCACCCATGGTTTCCTGATTGTTGAAGGATTAACAGAACTCACTCACCTGGAGCGGTAATTTTCTCTCTTCATAACAGCAAACCTGCCAAGAGACGGCCGCACACCAAAACTCACGGACCGGGCAAGGGGGGCATTAATCAGAGAGGCAGCACAGAGACCTAAGGTAACCCTGGAGGAGCTGCAGATTTCCACAGCAGAGACTGGAGTATCTGTACATAGGACGACAATAAGCCGTACGCTCCATAGAGTTGGGCTTTATGGCAAAGTGGCCTGAAGAAAGCCATTACTTTCAGCAAAAAACAAAATGGCACGTTTTGAGTTTGCGAAAAGGCACCTGGGAGACTCCCAAAATGTATGGAGGAAGGTGCTCTTGTATGATGAGACTAAAATTGAACTTTTTGGCCATCAAAGAAAATGCTATGTCTGGCAAAAACCCAACACATCACATCACTCAAAGAACACCATCCCCACAGTGAAACATGGTGGTGGCAGCATCATGCTGTGGGGATGTTTTTCAGCAGTCGGGACTGGGAAACTGGTCAGAGTTGAGGGAAAGATGGATGGTGCTAAATACAGGGATATTCTTGAGCAAAACCTGTACCACTCTGTGTGTGATTTGAGGCTAGGACGGAGGTTCACCTTCCAGCAGGACAATGACCCCAAACACACTGCTAAAGCAACACTTGAGTGGTTTAAGGGAAAACATGTAAATGTGTTGGAATGGCCTAGTCAAAGCCCAGACCTCAATCCAATAGAAAATCTGTGGTCAGACTGATTGCTGTTCACAAGCGCAAACCATTCAACTTGAAGGAGCTGGAGCAGTTTTTCAAGGAGGAATGGGCAAAAATCCCAGTGGTAAGATATGGCAAGCTCATACAGACTTATCCAAAGCAACTTGGAGCTGTGATAGCCGCAAAAGGTGGCTCTACAAAGTATTGACTTTAGGGGGGGTGAATAGTTATGCACATTGACTATTTCTGTTATTTTGTCCTATTTGTTGTTTGCTTCACAATAAAAAAAATAAAAAAATAAAAACATCTTCAAAGTTGTGGGCATGTTCTGTAAATTAAATGATGCAAATCCTTAAACAATCCATGTTAATTCCAGGTTGTGAGGCAACAAAACACGAAAAATGCCAAGGGGGTGAATACTTTTGCAAGGCACTGTATAACACCTTTAAATTTCAAGTGCATCTTAAATTATACTGTATATACCACCACCAACAATACATTTTTTAGGGGCAATGTTGACATTAGTATGAATGAATTTGATTTGGTCTAGGAGCTTGGTCTGTGTTTTCCCATGTTTTGTGTAAGGGCGAGTAACAGGTTAGACAGTGTAGAAATGATTGATTTTACATTGTTGAAGAATAACTGCAGAATAATTTTAGGTCTTTTTTATCATGGTCCATGAGATCCTGGTCAAATTAAATGGGTATTAGCAGCAGCTTAACCACTTCCCGCCCAGTCAATAGCAGATTGACGTCCGAGAAGTGGTTCTGTTATCCACACTGGACGTCATATGACGTCCTGCGGGATAACAGCTGCCACGCGCCCGGGGGGCGCGCATCGCGGCGATCGGTGGAGCGGTGGGTCAGTCTGACCCACCGCTACACTGATCTCGGTAAAAAGCCTCAGTCGGAGGCTTTTTACCATGTGATCAGCCGTGTCGAATCACGGCTGATCAGGAAGTAAACAGGAAGAGCCGTTGATCGGCTCTTCCTCACTCGCGTCTGACAGACGCGAGTAGAGGAGAGCCGATCGGCGGCTCTCCTGACAGGGGGGTTCACGCTGATTGTTTATCAGCGCAGCCCCCCCTCGGATACCCACAATAGACCACCAGGGAAGCCCCCCAGGACCACCAGGGAAGCCCCAATCATGTGGATGGCCCCCATGGCCATCCACATGTAGTAAAAATAAATAAATGAAATAAAAACATTAAAAAAAATATGCCAATCAGTGCCCACAAATGGACACTGACTGGCACTTTCACAATGTGTGGTGGCTGGCATTGCTGGGCACCAGTGCCACCAATGCCACCTACTAGTGTCCATCAGTGCCACCTATCAGTGCCCATCCGTGCCCATCCGTGCCAATCTGTGCCCACCTATCAGTGCCCGTCCATGCCACCTATCAGTGCCACCCATAAGTGCCCATCAGTGCCGCCCATGAGTGCCAATCAGTGCCGCCTATGAGTGCCCATCAGTGCCGCATACCAGTGCCACATATCAGTGCCCATCAGTGCCGCCTATCAGTGCCCATCATCAGTGCCCATCAGTGCCACCTCATCAGTGCCACCTCATTGGTGCCACCTCATCGGTGCCCATCAGTGTCGCCTTATCAGTGCCCTTCAGTGCCGCCTTATCAGTGCCCGTCATTGAAGTAGAAAAGGTACTTATTTACAAAAAAACTTAACAGAAACAAAGAAAAACTTAGTTTTTTTTTAAATTTTCGCTCTTTTTTTATTTGTTGTGCAAAAAATAAAAATCGCAGAGGGGATCAAATACCACCGAAAGAAAGCTCTATTTGTGGGAACAAAATGATAAAAAATTTGTTTGGGTACAGTGTAGCATGACTGCGCAATTGTCATTCAAATTGCGACAGCGCTGAAAGCTCAAAATTGGCTTGGGCAGGAAGCTGTATAAGTGCATGGTATTGAAGTGGTTAAACAGGAAGTATAGGGTACATTAATTGAGCTGATACTTTAGTAAATATTGTGGTGTTTAAAGTGCTTTTGGGTGGGACTTTTTTGTGTTTGCTTTTCCATATTTTATTATTGTATTTAATACAGATATGTACATGCAGCCAAGAAGATTAGCTAATACAATTGGGTCAATTTTCCGAAGCAGGGTATTCTATTTTTATACGGTGTAATTCATCCCAAAAAACTTTTTTCTAATTAGAACCCCAGTTCGGTTTTTACTGAGAGATTCCCTCTATCAGATTTTTTTGGGCATTTCCAGTTCTACTAAAGAAAGCATTTGTATTTTTGTCTCTGTCAGGCTGGGTTCACACCTATGTGTTGCGTTTTTGAGCTTGGAGTCTTTGCCAAGTTCGCAATCAGTCGTTCAGCGGTTCCATTGCGTTTTTAGCTGCGGACTTGCCGACCGGGGAAGTCTCGCCGCTGTTATCTTGAGGGGGAACTCCACACCAAATTTCCCCAAAAAAAACGGCATGGGTTCCCCTCCAGGAGCATATCAGGCCCTTAGGTCTGGTATGGACTTTAACGGGAACCCCTACGCCGAAAAAAAACGGCGTGGGGGTCCCCCAAAATCCATAGCAGGCCCTTATCCGAGCACGCAGCCCGGCCGGGGGGTGGGGACGAGCGAGCGCCCCCCCTCCTGAACCGTACCAGGCCGCATGCCCTCAAGATGGGGGGGTGGGTGCTTTGGGGCAGGGGGGCGCCCTGTGGGCCCCCCACCCCAAAGCACCCTGCCCCCATGTTGATGAGGACAGGGCCTCTTCCCGACAACCCTGGCCGTTGGTTGTCGGGGTATGCGGGCGGGGGGCTTATCGGAATCCAGGAGCCCCGTTTAATAACAGGGCCCCCAGATCCCGGCCCCCCACCCTATGTGAATGAGTATGGGGTACATCGTACCCCTACCCATTCACCGGGTGGAAAAAAAATGGCAATAAAAACACTACACAGGTTTTTTTAAGTAATTTATTAGTCAGCTCCAGGGACCTTCTTCCGACTTCGGGGTCTCTTCCGACTTCGGGGGTCTTCCTCCAACTTCGAGGGGTCTCTTCCGACTTTGGGGGTCTCCGGTGTCATCTCCGCGCTCTCCGGTTCTTCTCTCGTTCTCCGGTTCTTTCCTCCTTCTGCCGGGCCTCCGCTATCTTCTTCCAGCTCTTTTGCTAGCGGGGGCCCGGTCTTCTTCGTCGCCTTCTTCCCTCTTTTCTCCTGGAGATGTTGACTCATCGCTGTCTCCGGCTGTAATGCTGTGTGCGCGGAGCGCATTCACTTATATAGGCATGGGCGTGGTCACCGGGTGATGCCACCCAGTGACCCTGCCCCCATATGACGTCACAGTCCCATCATTCCCCGGGACTGTGACGTCATATGGGGGCGGGGTCACTGGGTGGCATCACCCGGTGACCACGCCCATGCCTATATAAGTGAATGCGATCCGCGCACACGGCATTACAGCCGGAGACAGCGACGAGTCAACATCTCCAGGAGAGAAGAGGGAAGAAGGCGACGAAGAAGACCGGGCCCCCGCTAGCAAAAGAGCTGGAAGAAGATAGCGGAGGCCCAGCAGAAGGAGGAAAGAACCGGAGAACGAGAGAAGAACCGGAGAGCGCGGAGACAGCCCCCCGAAACCCCCCGAAGTCAGAAGAGACCCCCCGAAGTTGGAAGAAGACCCCCGAAGTCGAAAGAAGACCCCCGGAGCTGACTAATAAATTACTTAAAAAACCTGTGTAGTGTTTTTATTGCCATTTTTTTCCACCAGATGAATGGGTAGGGGTACGATGTACCCCATACTCATTCAAATAGGGTGGGGGGGCCGGGATCTGGGGGCCCCCTTATTAAAGGGGGCTCCTGGATTCCGATAAGCCCCCACTCGCATACCCCGACAACCAACGGCCAGGGTTGTCGGGAAGAGGCCCTGTCCTCATCAACATGGGGGCAGGGTGCTTTGGGGTGGGGGCACCCACCCACCCATGTTGAGGGCATGTGGCCTGGTACGGTTCAGGAGGGGGGGGCGCTCGCTCGTCCCCACCACCTTTCCTGACCGGCCGGGCTGCGTGCTTGGATAAGGGTCTGTTATGGATTTTGGGGGGACCCCCACGCCGTTTTTTTTCGGCATAGGGGTTTCCTTTAAAGTCCATACCAGACCTAAGGGCCCAATATGCTCCTGGAGGGGAACCCATGCCGTTTTGTTTTTTTAAATTTGGCGTGGAGTTCCCCCTCAAGATCCCTGTTCAGAATGCAACACATGTGCGAATCAGATGCGTGCCCATAGAACATAATTGGCCTGAATTCGCACCTGAGTCGCACCGCAATGTCTAGAGAACGCACGCGTTTTTTCGGCAATGCGGAGTGCGAATGCATCGCACATATGTGAACCAGCCTCATTGGAATCAATGTATTTTATAATGTTATGCGAATTGGATGCGGTGTAAGCCGCAATCAATTCGCATAGGTGTGAACGGGGCCTCACTGTTAAATAGTTCCCCTCCCTTACTGTCTGATAGGACATTGTCTCCAGAACAGGAAGTGATGGGAAATCTATCTAATGTAGCCTTGGGTAGCAGTAAAAACTTGAAGGGGCTCTAACTCTTCCCCACACTATCCAAAAGAAGGAAAAACTGTTTTGGCTGGGCATGCACTTTAACATAGTATATATACACTATATACACATGCCAAGTAAATGTTAAATAAAGCTGTATCTGTGTTTACATAAAATACGCAATCATGTGTGAGGGAAATGTAAAAACACAGAATTTCCAGCAGAACACAATTAGTCAATTGAAGTTTAGTGAGCATAGGTGGGCGCAGCCTACTGCATTAGTATGTGCACCCCAAAGCTCAACCACACATGCCTTTTTCTGCAACCTCAGTTGCACGGGGCAGTGAATGAATGGGGAGTGCAGCAGCTGGGGGGAAAGGAGAGGAGGAAAGCCAGCAGTACTGCAGGGCGGGGGGTTCAACAAGAGGGGGGAGCCTGGGAAGTAGAGGGAATCCGCAACGTACATAGTGATTAGGGTGTGCCCAGGCACACCTGGCACACCTCCTGTGCGTGTCTATGTTAGTGAATATATAAACAGTCTTTATTCCTTTCAGGTCCAATTATTCTGCTGCCTAAAGAATAGTTCCAGGTATGGGTATTTTATACATGCCACTGTTTTATGTATGAGTTAAAATGAAGAGTGCACCATCTTCACCAACCAGATACACAAACATTTAGGCTAGCATCCCAAGACTAATGCCCCATACACACGATCGTTTTTCATGCCGTTAAAAATGCCATTTTTAAAAATGGGCATTAAAACCGATCGTGTGTATGCTCCAGAGCATTTTTAACGACGTGAAAAACGGCCATTAAAAATTTCGAACATGCTCTATTTTTTCACGTCGTTTTTCATGTCGTTTTTTTTAACGACGTGAAAAACGATGGTGTGTATGCTTTGACGAGGTGAAAAAAAAACGCGCATGCTCAGAATCAAGTATGAGACGGGAGCGCACGTTCAGGTAAAACTAGCATTTGTAATGGAGATAGCACATACGTCACGCTGTAACGGACTGAAAAGCACAAGGCTGAAAAGCGCGAATCGTCGCTCAACAAACTTTACTAACATGAAGGGTGGCACCATCCGAACGGAACTTCCCCTTTATAGTGCCGTCGTACATGTTGTACGTCACTGCGCTTTGCTTGAACGTTTTTTAAAATAATTGTGTGTACGCAAGACAGGCTTGAGAGGAAACATGAAAAAAAACGACGAGAAAAACGTTGGTTTAAAAAATGGCATGAAAAACGATCGTGTGTACGCCGCATAAGAGGGCTGGTGAGCACACAGGCTTCAGCTTGTTGATACCACTCCATATACCAAACAGTACCAAACACCCGTTTCAGGAGGGTGAGTTTTACATATGCCTCTACCACCACCATCACTATTTACTTTATTTCTGCTACTTCTCCAAGGGAGAGGGGTGTGAAGGAGACAGATACACCTTCTTCTTTTTTTTTCATTCAAGTTTTAGTTTATTATCTGAATAGAGCCAGTACAATTTTTACAGAAAAAAGTACAATGTAGTATCACAGTATAAAATGCAAGCGAATAAGTCAAATAACGGTAGATCTCAAATTACAATATTACCATGTTGGAATACATCAATGCAAAGATACCATAAAAACGGAAATTATTGAAATATATTTATCAAAAATAGGAGTAACCCCCTACCTCTACACCCCCACATTCTAACCTTCCCTTCTTCGAAAGTAAGTAGCAATGATGGCCTATTAACCACTTCCATACCAGGTCATTGTAAAATGACGCCGGCAGGAACCCTCTCTCCCTCCGGGTAGGCGTCATATGACGTCCTGGGTTTGTGGGGGGATATCTGAATGATGCCTGCAGCTAGAGGCATCATTCAGATATCCTTGTCTTCAGCCGGCGATTCTGCGCACCATAAGAATGATCATAGCGGCGGTTCTGCCGCTTGATCGTTCTTATAGGCGGCGGGAGGGGACATCCCCCCCTCCCGCCGCCATCCGGTGCTTCTCCGGGCTCTCCTGTGCCATCGGGGACCCGGAGAGAATCGTCCGGCGCCGGTGGTGGGTCACGTGACGAGCATAGAGATGACTGGTGACCAGATGGTCACCAGTCATCTCTATGACCGTCGGAGGCCCGGGCGCGATGTGATGACGTCACGCCCGGGTCCTCAGATGTAAACAAAGCCGCCATTGCGGCTGTAAGTATGAGATCAGTGAAAAAAATTTCATGATCTCATGCTTTCCAGCCTGGAGGAGAGATGTGGGGTCTTATTGACCCCACATCTCTCCATAAAGAGGACCTGTCACACACATTCCTATTACAAGGGATGTTTACATTCCTTGTAATAGGAATAAAAGTGATCAAAAAAAAAAAAAAGTGTAAAAAAAAAAAAAAAAGTTAAAATAAAAAAAAAATAAGTAAAAAAATAAAAAATAATAATATATATTTTTTTAAAACGCCCCTGTCCCCAATAGCTCGCGCTTAGAAGCAAACGCACACGTAAGTCCCGCCCGCATATGTAAACGCCGTTCAAACCACATGTGAGGTATCGCCGCGTGCGTTAGAGTGCATGCAATAATTCTAGCTCTAGACCTCCTCTGTAACTCTAACCTGGTAACCTGTAAAAGTTTTCAAAGCGTCGCCTATGGAGATTTTTAAGTACCGAAGTTTGGCACCATTCCATGAGTGTGCGCAATTTTAAAGCATGACATGTGTGGTATTTTTTTACTTGGCGTAACATAAGCTTTCATATTTTACAAAATAATTGGGCTAACTTTACTGTTTTGTTATTTTTTAATTCATGAAACCCTTTTTTTTCCCCAAAAAAAGGCGTTTGAAAGATTATTGCGCAAATACCGTGCAAGATAAAAAGTTGCAACAACCGTCAATTTATTCCCTAGGGTGTCTGCTAAATATATATATATATATATAATGTTTGGGGGTTCTGAGTAATTTTGTAGCAAAAGAATGATGGAAGTGGTATGGAAGTGGTATAAAAAGCCCTGTATGGAAGGGGTTAAACATCTCAAAATATATGTATATAGTTACCAGAAGATAAGGAGAACCTCTATTCCCCCAGACACCCCTAAAGGGAACATACTGTGCCTGAAAAGGCAAGAGGAGCTCCCCCACCCCCCCTCCAAAGCAACCCAAAAACTCTTTTTTTTTTTTTTTTTTGGAGAAAATATATGACCTTAAATCGAGTATATATAACAGAAAATATAGTAGTCTACTATAAGTTTATCCGTTAGTAAAAAACCCTTCTCAAAATAATAAATCAAAGTAAAATGTTCTGACCCTAAAATAAGAGATCGTTGTATAAAGCTGAGAAGCCTTAAAACAATCTAGTACAAATACCTATTGTTTATATTGCATATACCGTATTTATCGGCGTATAACACGCACTTTTTCCCCTTAAAATCAGGGGAAAATCGTGGGTGCGTGTTATACGCCGATACTCCGTCGAATTCCCCTGCTGAAAACGAGCGAGAGGAGCGAGCGGAGCCGAAGCCGAAGTACAATCGGCTTTACTCGGCTCCTCTCGCAGTCCCGCCCATCTCTGACTGCGCCGCTGACATAGAGAAAGCCGAGTGTACTTTGGCTAGTCTCGGCTCCTCTCGCAGTCCTGCCTGTGACTGTGAGCAGAGCCGAGTCTAGCCGAAGTACACTCGGCTTTCTCCGTCAGCGGCGCAGTCAGTGGAGATGGGCGGAACTGCGAGAGGAGCCGAGTCTAGCCGAAGTACACTCGGCCCCGCTCGCTCCTCTCCACAGAAATCGGCGCCAAATTTTAAAAATCGCCGGGACTGACACGATCGCAAAGGCACTGGGCAAGGCTGCAGATGGACAGATGGACACTGGGCACGGCTGCAGATGGACAGATGGACACTGGGCACGGCTGCAGATGGACAGATGGACACTGGGCAAGGCTGCAGATGGACAGATGGACACTGGGCACGGCTGCAGATGGACAGATGGACACTGGGCAAGGCTGCAGATGGACAGATGGACACTGGGCACGGCTGCAGATGGACAGATGGACACTGGGCAAGGCTGCAGATGGACACTGGGCAAGGCTGCATGCTGCATTTAAATGTAAGTTTTTTTTCCTTGAATTTCCCTCCTAAAAGTTTTTTTCCTTAAAATTCCCTCCTAAACTTGGGGTGCGTGTTATACGCCGGTGCGTGTTATACGCCGATAAATACGGTAATAAAAATAAATAAGAATGGGAGAAAGAGAGAAAAGAAGAGAAAAACATTTAGTGTTCAGTAGGAAAAAAAAAAGGAAGAAATAGAAAAAGAAAGAAAGCCTACCTGCTCAATGTAAACATCAATATTCAGCGATTGGTATTGCTAATTACTTAAGGGGTGTAGGAATTCCCAAAAATTGTATCCAAGGTTCCCATATAGAATTAAATTGAGTAGATCTGTCCAATGTTGAACTAATCATTTTTTCCAGTTCCATTATCCATGTAACTTTTCTCTTCATACATAAAAGAGATACTGACAGTTTTTTCCATGCTTTGGCAATGGTTATTCTAGCCCCTGTAAATATGAATAGAATCAGTTTTCTGGTAACCTTGGGAACCTGTGGTATAAATCCGTTAAGTAAAGCGATCGCTGGACATTGATGTATTGTATATCCTGTGATTTTCCGCATAATATGGAAGATTTTATTCCAAAATCCTCGGATTTTGGGACATTCCCACCAAATATGAATCATAGATCCTAATCCCTGACAACCTCTAAAACAGAGAGGGGATGAGGTGGGATAAATAGCAGCTACTCTTGTAGGAACTAGGTACCATCTAGTAAATATTTTAACATTTGCTTCTATAAGTAAAGCATTAAAAATGCCTTTAATTGATCTAATAAAATTTCCACACCAGTCCTTCAGATCCCAATCACTTTGAAGGTCCTTCTCCCAAGCCAGCATATGAGGCAGTTTAATATCGTTGGAAGCAAGCGACTTATATATAACAGAAATCCCACCTCTACTATTAATAGCCTGTTCACATCTAACTTCATATGGCGTAGGTTCTCTAGATCCAGGATTATTTTCCCATAATTTATTAGTAAAATTTGAGATTTGAAGAAATCTTGATCTTTCAGTAGAAGGAAAATCAAGATTATCAATGAAATATTGTATAGAGAGAGGGCCTGATCTTGAGAAAAAACATCCAATGCGGTACACCCCCTTATCATGCCACCACTTAAAGGAACCAACATCCCCTTTTGAAATAAATAATGGATTCTGAAATAGATCAGCCAATGGTTGCAGCTTAGAGACCAAAGAAGGGAGACTCCTAAGCGAGTCCCACAAAGCTAAAGATTGTGATAGAGCAGGAGATAAAATAGAAGGTCTGTTTTTGGGAGGACACCACAATAAATTTTCCAAAGAAAATTTAGGGGATGACAATTCTTCTATACGAATCCAGTCAGGTTGTTCATTTTTGAGGTATGTATCAGACAACTGTGCCAGTCTAGCAGCTTGGTAATACCACCAAAGCTTCGGAAGTCCCAAGCCTCCCTGCTCAGGGAGATTATACAGACTGCGGGAAGAAAGGCGTGGACCTTTTCTGTTCGAAATAAATTTAAGGATTTTGCTTTGGAAGGCTTTTAGGTGAATTTTTTTAATCGGAATAGGGAGCGAGCGAAAAAGATACAACAATCTAGGCAGGAGGGTCATCTTGATCGAATTAAGTCTGCCAATCCAACCTATATTGTGTGTTCCCCAGTTGCTAAGATCAGCCTCAAGTTTCCTATACATAGGTGGATAATTAGCCTGATATAAATCTTCAAACTTTGAAGTGAGATTAATACCTAAATATTTAAGGGAGCAAGTACTCCAACTGAATTCATATTTTTTTGGTATGTGGGAAACCACAGAGTCTGGAAAAGACACATTAAGGGCTTTAGATTTGGCCATATTAACCTTGAGACCCGATATTTTGGAGATTTTTTGAAGCAAAGAATACATTTCAGATAAAGAAGACATTGGGGAAGTAATAAACAACAACATGTCATCTGCAAATAATGCACATTTATGGTTTTCTTTTTCACACTGGATCCCCCTGATATTCGGATTATTCCGGATTGCAATTGCTAATGTTTCCATCATAACAGCGAATATCAGGGGAGATAAAGGACAACCTTGCCGAGTACCTCTACAAATCTTAATGGAGTCAGAGAATAGCCCCTGTAATCTAACTTTAGCTTCAGGTGTGGAATATAGAGCAGATAAAATGCCTAAAACTTTTGAACCATAACCCCAGCGCTTCATGACTTCAAACATGTACGGCCAGGAAACTGAATCGAAGACCTTTTGCAGGTCCAACAATAGGAGCATACCTTCCTGTTTTTGTTTACCTACCCATTGGGTTTGCAATATCGACATCAAATCTACCGCTCTCCTCACCTGACCTGGACCCTGTCTACCAGGGATAAATCCCACCTGATCTTTATGGATATATTGCCCAATGAAGGAAGATAACCTATTAGAGAGAATTTTGGTTAATATTTTTAAGTCATTGTTAATCAAAGAAATTGGCCTGTAATTTTCGACTAGACTGGAGTCCTTATCAGGTTTCGGAATAACGGATATATATGCCATGTTGAGCTGTTTACCTATTGGATGACCTTCAGTCAGAAAATTAAAAAATCGTGTAAGATAGGGTGTCAGGGTCTGTAAGAATGTTTTATAGTAAGTAGGAGAAAAACCATCAGGTCCGGGAGCTTTATTCGTTTTCAATGTTCTAATAACTTCTGAAACTTCTGTCATGGATATGGGAGCTTCTAATTCCTCTCTATGTATATCTGCTAACTTGGGCAATTGTAAGCCATCTAGGAACTCCTCTATTCTATTGGAGGTAGAATGTCCTTCAAAACTATATAAATTAGAATAGAAATCTTGAAAGGCTGTCATTATACGCTGGGGGTTTAATGTAAAAGAGCCATCAGCTAATCTGATCTTGGGAAGAATTCTAGATCTGAGTCTAGGGCAGGGATATGCAATTAGCGGACCTCCAGCTGTTGCAAAACTACAAGTCCCATCATGCCTCTGCCTCTGGGTGTCATGCTTGTGGCTGTCAGAGTCTTGCAATGCCTCATGGGACTCGTAGTTCTGCAACAGCTGGGGGTCCGCTAATTGCATATCCCTGGTCTAGGGGATAATTTATGAGCTAACATGGGACCTATCTTATCCCTCATTTGATAAAATTTGGCCCCAGACCACTTAACAGAATTATCTGCCTTCACGGTGAGAGCCAGATTCAGAGCAGCCCTAGCAGCATCTAATTTGGAGGCAGGAATACCACATGGATCCTTTTTATGTTGTTTACTCAATGTTACAAAGTCTCTTTCTAGTCTTTCCACCTCCAAAGTCTTACATTTTTTTTGTCTAGCTGCAATCTGTATTAATTTGCCTCTGACGGTAACTTTGTGTGCCCCCCACAGAATTTCCGGAGAAACTTCCTCCCTGTCATTATGTTCAAAATATTCCTTAATCTCACGTTCAATTTCTGTGGCAATAACAGGATCCTTTAGTAACGATTGATTAAGGCCCCTTTCACACTGGGGCGGGCAGGAGCGGTGGCGGTATAGCAGCGCGATTTTCAGCGCTGCTATACCGTCGTTCTTACCGCGGTATGCGGTCGCTAGGGGGGTAAATTTAACCCCCGCTAGCGGCCGAAAAAGGGTTAATACCGCCCGCAAACCGCCGCTATTGCCGCGGTTTGCGGGCGGTATTACCGCGCTGTCCCATTGATTTCAATGGGAGACCGCGGTAAAGGAGCGGTGAACACACGGCTCCTTCACCACTGTAAAGAAGCGGCTAGCAGGACTTTTGGAGCGGTCCTGCTAGCGCACCGCTTCAGTGTGAAAGCCTTCGGGCTTTCACATTGAAGGCTAAAGGGCATGATTGTTTCATGCGGTGTAATAGCGCTAATATTAGCGCTAAACCGCATGAAAAATGCCCCAGTGTGAAAGGGGCCTAAGAGTCCAATGGGATACCCTTTGAACCATACTATCACGTTTCAAAGACAGAAGAACCATAGAATGGTCTGGCCATTGTCTATAATAGAGGAGGCAATGGCAGAAGGGATATGTTGAGTAGAAACCATTATGTGATCTATACGTGAGTATGATTGGTGGGGATTTGAAAAGTGAGTAAAATCTTTTGTTTTTGAGTTCAGCTCCCTCCAGATATCCGTTAATCTGGATCTATGAAGTAGGCGAGCAATTTGTGTACTAGCCCTGGTTGGATGGATCATTTTATTCTTCAATGGTTTAGATTTATCTAGCCCTGTATCAAATGCTATGTTGGAATCTCCTCCCATAATGATAACTCCATCCATAAATGGCTGAAGAGTTTCAAACATTTGGTTAAAGAATCTCTTTTGTCCCCTATTAGGAGCATAATATGATATTAAAGTATACAACCTCCCATCTATTGTACCTTTCACCAATAGGAATCTCGCCTCTGGGTCTCCACATTCCTTCTGTAAATGAAACTTGCAGTGTTTAGAAAATAAAATTGCTACTCCCCTGGTCTTATTTTCAGCATTGGCTAGATGAAACACTGGGAAGTGGGCATGGACAGATACACCTTAAACATCGTTGAACCTTTTAGACCTGGAAGTCCAAGCTGTTTTTGCCTTTACAATCTGTTATGCCCCGTACACATGGTCGGACTTTTGACCGGCCAAAATCACATCGGAATTCCGACGGAATTCCATCGGTGTAAAAGAGAACATGTTCTCTATCTAAACTCCAATGGAATTCCTCGGAATTTCTGAAGGAAAAAGTCCCATGGGGCAACACACACGGTTGGAATATCAGATGAAAAAATTCCGTCTGACTTTTTCCATCGGAAATTCCGATCGTGTGTACAAGGCATAAGAGTCAGTCCTCAACAGAAGGGTTCAATACCATGTTGTAAATAGTGCCAAAAAACAAGGTAAGGCTACCTGTTTTTTTTTATAGCTATAAGTAAACAAATCTGATCCAGATTGGATAAAAATTGAGCAGGACTAGTTTTCCTTTGGTGAAAGATGCAAGCTACAAACATCCACACAGAATTAACATATCAGGTTCTCAACATGTTAGATTTTACCTGCCACAATCACAGCAATAGCTGTATGTAGTTTTTTTTTTTTTTGTGCTGACCAACGATCCAAAAAGCACATATTTGTCCATGTGTACAATGAAATAAATAAATTATATTACATGTGTGTTTGACAGTTACAGTGAGATATATTTAGATTTAGCTGTCAACTGTTGTTAACTCTATAGGTGTAGAACTTCCTTGTCCTGAAAAAGACGAGCTTGTGCCTATTCAAAACTTTAAATCAAAAAATCATAATTTTATCACCTTTCAAGCCCCATAAGTGCCTCTTTATCATTAGCATTAGTAGTAGGCTGGATTTACACCATTGCGAATTCAGATGCGGATTTCCCTTATCCAATTCGCAATAGCAGGAGATTTTGACCGGCTCACTTTGGAGCCTGTTCACATATCTCCGCAGCAGGTCCGGTGCGTTTTGCAGAAAAATAATGTGCATCTTTTGGTCCGTTTCAGTTCCGAATTCAGCCCAAAATTCGGGCTGAAAGCAGACCTGAAATGGAGAAACCAGGACGCACCGGATCCCTGCTGTGAGACCGTGCGGGGAAGGTGTGAACCCAGCCTTAATGGTTCGAGCCGAGTAAAGGTTCGACCTGAACATTGCCTGTTCACTCATTCGGCAAACCCCCAAATTTGTGGGTAGCTCAGCGGGATGTTTGGCCGCTGAGCGCCCCACAATGCACTGTGCACTTCAGAGTGCATTCTAGGGCCCTAATTGGATGAAGCCTTGCACCTGACCTTTCCCAATTAGGACACCAGAGCACTCTCAGAGCCCTGATTGGACAAAGTGATGATGACTTTCTCAAATCAGAGCTCAGTGCTCATAGTCCCACTTCACACTATAAAAGGTAAGTTCCCATAGGAAGCTTTGGCATTGTGTTGGAGTGGAGATAAATAGAGCAGGGATCAGTTTGCTACTAGTGAGTTTGTGTGTTCACTTATTGTGACTGAGTGTAGAGTGTCAGTGCACTGTTAGTATAGTGTGTGAGTATAGTGTGTTAGTGTAGTGCAGTGTTTAACACAGTATTACATAACATTTAGTGCTGTATACCCTTTTTTTTGTTTGTTTGATGCGTGTTTTGTTTTTTGTTTTTTTGTCCCCTGCCTGCCCCCTTTGTTTTTAATTGTCAGCTGCAGTTTTTCTGACTGTGACGCTGGTGTTCCCCCTATTGTTTTTCTTTTTTTTTTATAGTTTTTAAATTTCTGTCAGTGTCAGTCATCAATTTTTTTTTTTTTAATACAAACGTTTTATTTATTAGAAAAAGTGAACAATGATAATACAGATACGATAGGGACGCAGCCCAGTCAGAAGTACATATAACATAATGCAAGGAAGGGGAAAAGAAGAAAACAAAAGAGAAGAAGAGTGGGGGGATGAAAGATAAAAAAAAAGAGCTGCAAATGACACAGCATTGCAGAGATGAGAAAGAGAAAAGGAACATAAGCTTTATATAACATTCTATACGTTTAACTAACTCACTGCATCCTAAGATAGATAATCTGCCATTTCCAAACTCTAAAATAAAGCAATGCAAATATAGGTACAGGCCTGGTAACTACAACACAGAATTCTGGTAATTAAAAATTATATAGCCAATAAGTGCTGTCAGTAATAGGTACCACTCTAAGGGATAGTTCCCGAGGGGGACCAAGGGGCCCATTTGGCATGGAAGATGTGCATGGAATCCAAGTTAGTATGATGAATACGTTCCATAAGACGGATCGTCTCCATCCTCTGGAGGACCTGTGGCCAGGGAACCGACGGGGATTTCCAGTTCAAAGCTATGGCCCAATGGACCGCGCAAAACAGAGTGTTGACCAGTTTTTGTTGGGGTGGTGTCAGTGATGGAATAGAGGTGAAAAGAAGGCACATTGAGGGAGTCAAGTCTAAGATAATGTTAGTGATCTGCGCCACGCTAGTGGTAACCCGACCCCAGAGGAGGCGAAGAAGGGGGCAGCTCCAAAATGTATGGAGCAAAGTGCCCGGGCTCTGACCGCATCTCCAACACGCCTCCGAAACACCGGGGTAGAATCTATGTACCCTGTCTGGGGTGAGGTACCACCGCGTGAGCAGTTTCACAACCGTTTCCTTTGTTGCTATAGATCGTGTGCACTTATGCATATTTAACAACATGTCTTCCCATTCTTCCACAGAGAACTCTGCACCCAGGTCGGATTCCCACTTGACCATGGCCGCTGACCTCTCAGGGAGGGGAAGCTCGAGAAGGTATCTGTATATGGTGGAAATAGTGCCCCTATCTCTCGATAGACTCTTACATATTGATTCAAAAGTGGTCTTGGAGTGGCGGGCCTCAGGTGCGCCAAGGGAGTCAAAGAAGTGTCTAATTTGCAAAAATCTGTAAAACTCAGAGCGAGGGATATCAAATTTCTGTTGGAGTTGCGAGAAGGAGAAAAGATGCGTGTTATGTGTGAGGGCCGCCAAGGAGGTAAGGGAGTGTTGTATCCACCAAGAGAAATCCCCAGGGGAGTTGTAAGCCAGAGTGAATCTCGGATCTCCCAAAAAGGAGGTCAAGGGAGGCCTATTGGATCTAAGTTTGAACTTGTGTTGGTATAAGGACCATAGATGAATGGTCTGTCCGACAATGCTATTAAGTGCTCCCAACTCCCTGGGTTTCATGTCCAAACGCCACAGGAGGCCCGGGACATAGTGTGGGTGGATAGAGGACATTTCGAATCTGAGCCAAGGGATTTTATCCATAGGGGCGTGCCACTGGGCCGTCTGGGCCAGTCTGGGGGACAGATAATATAGCCAGATATCCGGGAGACCTAAACCACCCTGAGACATGGGTCTAAATGTAATAAGTCTTCCAAATCTGGGATGCTTCTTATTCCAGACAAACTGGTTAATTTCCCTTTGGATCTGTAGCAGTGTTTGGCGGGATATATATAGGGGCAGGGCTCTAAAGAAATATAGAAGTTTTGGTAGGATAGACATTTTTATAGCTGTGACTCTACCCAGGAGAGTGATATGGAATGAGGACCAAATTTTGAGCCACTGCCTAACCATCCCGAAGGCTTGAGGGTAGTTGGCGTTATACATTGATCTAAGGGAGGGGGCCAGACGTATACCTAAGTATTGGAGTGTATGTCCTGTCATAGAGAAGCCAAAAGGCCTCCCTAAGGTTTGAGGAGATCTGTGGCGAAATGTTAATAGGGAGTGCCGAGCACTTAGCTAGGTTAGCTCCCAGACCAGAATAGGAGTGAAAGGACTGAAGAGTGGTGAGGAGGTTGGAAATGGAAATTACTGGGTCTGGGAGATACATGAGCACGTCGTCCGCGTATAAGCTCAATTTATATTCCTCGTCCCCCTTGCGATATCCTCTAATATCAGGGTTCGCGATGATCGCTCTGGCCAGCGGCTCGATGGCCAAAGCAAACATCAAGGGGGACAGGGGGCAGCCCTGGCGCGTACCCTGTCCGAGGGGAAAGTACTCGGAGGTGCAACCAGGAAGTTTAACTCGTGTATGCGGGTCATGATATAGCGCTTTAAACCCATTAACAAATTCCCCCGTGAAACCGAATTTAGACAATACCACGTCCATATAGGGCCACAAAACACTGTCAAACGCCTTGTGTATATCTAAGCCTAGCAACAAAACCCTGCGTTCGAATATATCAGCATCTTGGATAATGTTTGATGCCAGGCGGATATTATCAGTGATCTGTCTCGAGGGGATAAAGCCTGTTTTCTCAGGGCCTATAAGGGTAGTGATCAGTGGGGCTAGCCTATCCGCCAGGACCCTACCTAGAATTTTTATATCATTATTGAGAACTGAGATCGGCCTGTAATTTTGTGGCAAGGAATGGTCCTTATTGGGTTTGGGGATTAGAGTCATATTAGCAGAAAGCATTTCTGTCGGGAGAGGATTGCCCTGCAGGACATGGTTGAAAACGTTTGTCAGTCTGGGGGTCAGCGCGTTGGAATTTTTTTATAGTATGTGGTAGAATAACCGTCTGGGCTTGGAGCTGTGGAGGTCTTCAGGGATTTAATAACACGAGAGGACTTCTTGCTCCGTGCAAGGGGCGTTTAGGCTAATCAGTTGATCCTGTGATAGGGAGGGGAGACTCAACAAATCAAGCCATGCCTCCACACCGACTGGAGGAGGCGACGTAGGGGGAGCTAAGAGGGAGCTATAGAACTAAGTGAAAATACTAAGGACCTCTTTGGGGTGGGAAACCATCTGGCCTGAAGAGTTCCTCAGCTTGTATACGTGGGGAGGCTGGAGGGATTGGTGTAACTTACGAGTGAACATGGCTGAAGCCGAATTGCTGTGGAGCAGGAACTTCGCCCTAGACCATCGAAGAGATTTTTCAGTGCGTTCTGAAGGAATGGTGTCTAATTCAACTCTCTTTAGATTAATTTGGTTCAAAATATCAGGGGAGTGGGTCAGGGGGTGAGCATGATATAGTCTGTTGAGGTCTAACGTGAGGGTCCTAATTAGTGCAAGCTTCTTTCTCTTGGCGATCGTGGCTAATTCTATCAGACGGCCCAGCAGCACCGCCTTGTGAGCTGCCCATAAAATTGGAGGGGAGATGTCCTCCACATCATTTAGACGGAAATATTCCGTCAATTGTTCTGACACCAATCCTACTATCTCAGGGTCTGATAACAGTGAGTCATTCAGCCTCCATGTGGCTGTCGCAGGGGCTAGGCCTACATGGGATGTAGAGAAGGATACTATCTGGTGGTCCGACCATGGGCAGGGGTGTATTGAAGCCGATGAAGAATTAGCTAACAGTATCGGTGAGCTAAAGACATAGTCTAACCTAGCATAGCTGTCATGTGGGCATGAATAGTGAGTATACTCCCTGGCCCCCGTGTTAAGGGCCCTCCAAGTATCAATGAGATGGTGAGATTCAAGTGACTTTAAAAGGGATTTGGGGAAAGCTTGGGATGAACTGGAAACCCTGCTTCTATCTAGGGAAGAGTGGGCAACCAGGTTGAAGTCCCCCCTATAATCAAATGGGATGATGCGTACCGCTCTAGGGTGTGGAAAAATTACCCGAAGAATGAGCCCTGTGCTGCATTAGGGGCATATACATTTGCTAAGGTCAGGGTCTTCCCATGTATCTCCCCCTGCAGGATCAAGAATCTGGTAGCAGGGTCCTTATACGTGCGTTTCACCTCAAAACAGACATTATTCTTGATAAAGATGGCTACCCCTCTGGCTTTGGAATCGTAAGTGGTGAACTGGCGAATTCCGTATGATTTATCCAAAAATTTAGGGTGGGACGTTGTAGAAAAATGAGTCTCTTGTAAAAATAATACATCTGCCCCCAGACGTTTATAAGTTTGGAAAGCTTTCCTCCTCTTTTGGGGGGAGTTAAAGCCCCTCACATTATGTGAAATGACCTTTAGACCCATCAGATAGGTTGGGAAGGAAGCGAGCCTGGGGGTGATATTGGGCTTGGTGTGTAAAAAACCTGGAGATGCCAACCCTCCAGAGCCAGAGGGGTTAGACAAATAGAAACCTGTGTATAGCTTACATAAGATACAGTGAATCTTTGCAAAAGCAGTAAGATTATAGCAATCATGAACACAGACAGTATTAAATAAAGCATAACAATAGAATAAGGAAAAACAAGAAACCTTAAGGGGTCTGGAAGGGGGAAACAACCAGACCAGCCAACCTATATGCAATGGATTGGTACAACCAGTCCTCCACGTGTGCTCCACCTCCCCTAGGTCCAGGGGGAGGAAGAGAAAGGAGCTAGGGTCAGAAAACAGCTCTCTCCCAAATAAAAAAAACAGGTGGGAGAGAGGCGTTTAGTATAATGAGTTCAAACGTGGAAGGAGGTAAACAAGCGGTAGAGAAGAACTGACAACTCCCCGTGGTCAGGAAATCAGGGAGCTAAAAGATATGCCTTGCAACGAATGCTCACCGGGACTATTCGTAACTTGTCATCAGGAGTCGGAGTCCTCTACGAATCCCCATCCGAGTCTGCGAAAGCAAAGAAGTCGGCCAGGGTGGCCTGCAGTAATGCACCATACCGAAGAATGGACAGAGCGGTGGCGGAGACTCTTCATTCGGGATCCGCCGTACATATTGAACTACAACAGCGAACAACGACCGGAGTCGATCATGGGGCAGGCGGATGGCGAGGCCCGCGGTTACAATTAGGAGATGGGGTGGCCCAGATAGGGGAAGGGCGGGGCGTGGGGGGATGTCTTGGTACCTGTTGTGGCTCTAGGAGGACCAGTTTCACCAGGATAGACTTCCCCTCCGCTACGTTCGTAGCTGTGTAGGTCGATCCGTTGTGGGGGATCGTAAGATTGAATGGGAAACCCCATCTGTAGCGAATCCTCGCTGCTTGAAGTACCGACGTGACCTCCTTCATCCGTCGTCGTTTCTCGAGGGTCGCCGGGGAAATGTCTGGGTAGATCTGAAGTGTGGTACCGTCGAGTTGGATCAGTGGGGTGTTGCGTGAGGCCCGGAGGATCTCCTCTTTAACCAAGAAGTCTTTAAGGCACATGACAACATCCCTGGGAGGCTTCTCAGGTGGTGGCTTGGGTCGTAAAGCTCTGTGGCGTCTGTCGCAGATGAACGACTCATTCGGCAGGTCTGGAAGGAGCGACTGGAATAACTTACGAACAGCCTCGGGGAGTTCCGTGACCGTCTCTGGAAGGCCCCTCACCCGAATGTTGTTTCTTCTGTTCCGGTTATCCAAGTCTTCGAGGCTGTCCTGGAGTTGTAAGACCGTGTCCGACAGTATCTCATGGTCTTTACGAAGGTCGACATAGGCCAGTTGTAGCTCGTCGTGCTTCACCTCGAGGACATCCGTCCGTCTGCCCAGCGAGAGAGTGTTGGTCGATTTGTGGAGTTCTGCTTGGAACTTGCGGGCCAACTTTTCATACATCGCGGAGAGGCTGCTATCCAGATCCGCCTTCGTGAGTTGAGGGAAACACTCACTCCGCTCCGATGAAGCCGAAGGGGAGGCCGCCGGATTGAAGGTCTCAGGCGTGTCGGGCCTAGGGAGGTCGCCATCTTGGGACATCTCCGTCTGCTCCCGGACTCTCAGAAGATAGTTCGTTAGAGACCGCTGGGCGGTTTTCTGTTTGTGCTTCTTCGCCGACGGCATGCACTACGAGTCCCTCGGGGGGGTCCGGCTATGAAAGAAGAAATATTGTGTGAAATGGCCCCGGGGAGTGCAAGATTTCCTGACCGCCTCACGGAGCTCCTTTACCTAGCTTCTTGCCAGTTTCGCGCCGCGCATGCGCCCCCCCCCCCCCGTCAGTCATCAACTTAAAGCACACCAAACACCACTTTTCATCAACAAATGCATCTAATCACACATTTCCTAGTTTCTATTAAACTTGGGTAATAATCTCCCCCCTCCTTATCATGTCTGGGAGGCCAACAAGGAGAGGAAGACATTTCCATGCCACTATAAGTGGGCCAGCAGCATCTGTGTTCCCAGGCAAAGGTGGACGTGGTCTGTCCTCAGGCAGGGCACAATTGTCTCTGTTTAGTGATGTTGCCTGTGCTATCCAGCGCTGTGTCCTTTTCCTTGTTGCCAATTTTTCCACACCTGTTACTTCTTACCAAAGTCTGCAAAAGTGACACCAAACTTTATCTAAATAGCAAATAGGAGTGCAGTGGCATAGCGTGGGTTGTCAGCACCCGGGGCAAGGCAAGTAATTTGCGCCCCCTAACCTGCGGACTTTTCGCACTCTCCAAGTCCCTTCCCTTCCTACAATAGTACTGACCTACCTGATTCCTATACTAACCTCTACACTGACCTACCTGATTCCTACATCGACCACTACACACTGACCTACCTGATTCCTATACTGACCACTACACTACACACCAACCTACCTGATTCCTACATCGACCACTACACTACACACTGACCTACCTGATTCCTATACTGACCACTACATAATACACTATACACTACCCACAGACCACTACTCAATACACTACATACTGACCACTACACAATACTCTACCCACAGACCGCTACACAATACACTATACACTACATACTGACCGCTACACTATACACAATACACTATTCAATACACTACATACTGACCGCTACACAATACACTATTCAATACACTACATACTGACCGCTACACAATACTCTACCCACAGACCAATACACAATACACTATACACTACATACTGACCGCTACACTATACACAATACACTATTCAATACACTACATACTGACCGCTACACAATACACTATACACAATACACTACATACTGACCGCTACACAATACTCTACCCACAGACCAATACACAATACACTATACACTACATACTGACCGCTACACTATACACAATACACTATTCAATACACTACATACTGACCGCTACACAATACACTATACACAATACACTACATACTGACCGCTACACAATACTCTACCCACAGACCAATACACAATACACTATACACTACATACAATACACTATTCAATACACTACATACTGACCGCTACACAATACACTATACACTATTCAATACACTACATACTGACCGCTACACAATACACTATTCAATACACTACATACTGACCGCTACACAATACACTATTCAATACACTACATACTGACCGCTACACAATACACTATACACAATACATTATACACAATACAAAAACTTTCTGGCTGCTCCCTCTCCCCAGACCATATCTAATCCCCCCAGGCCGAGTGAGTCTCTTACCTTTTTTTTCTTCCATCTGCTCTGCCACCTGTCACACTGCTCGCTGGACTGTCTGTCCTGACGGGAACATGATCGGGAGACCCGGCCGGAGAGGAGGAGGAGGAGATGATGAGGATGGCGGCCACAGACTGCCTGCCACCGCGCCGGGGACATGATCGGAGACCCGGCCGGAGAGGGAGGAGGAGATGATGATGATGATGATGATGGCGGCTGGCCACAGACTGCCTGCCTGCCACCACGCCGTGGACCTGGTGACCTGGGCCAGAGAGGAGGAGGAGGAGAAGACAGCCCCGCTCCCCCGCGATTAAGGACAGGCCACATGACCCCTTTCGCCCAATCACAGGGCGCCAGGGGCCGGCCTGAGAATTAAGATGGCGGCCGGAGCGGCGCGGGGTCACAGAAAAAAAAAAATGATTTATGGAGCTAGGGTGACACCGGCGCGGGATTGCACCTCCCCAAATGTTGCGCCTGGGGCCTAGGCCCCCCTCGCACCCCCACGCTACGCCACTGCCTGAGTGTGCTATAATTTGGCTTCTTCACATAAGGCTTGCTCACTGTGGTGCAAAAATGTGTTATTTCCATCCAATGTCTGCCAAAGAGACACCAGAATATATACAAAAAATCTCTAATCTTGTTCTAAATGCGGTTTTATCGTACAGAGTGGTTCCCTGAGCCGTTGTTTGTTAAAAAAATAAAGCTTGCAGGGAAAGTCAATTTAAATGTATTTTTGTTTTCTATATAAATGTCAGTTTTGCTGCAGCAGGTTCTATACACGGTACAGATGCGCCACTTTACAGACAGACTAAAGGGACCCCCATGCACTGTATTTAAAGGAATTTTTCATTTTTATTGTCTTCACTTTAAGCATCATTAAAATCAGTGCTCCTTTAAAAACAATCTTTTTTTTAAAAAAAAATTTGCATGGTTCCATGTACTCAGGGCAGTACCCGGACCCTTACCCCCATACCATTTTTTTGGCCAATAACTTTCAAATACGCCTTCAAAATGGGGACTTTTGATTTTTCATGTTGGGGTCCCATAGACTTCTCTAATTATGAATAGGCACAGAACATGTTATGAGGCTTATGATCCCCAAAAAACAGCTCATGTAGAAGAATTTCTCCTTTACAATATGGTAATAATGGAGGGAAATATGGATAAAAGGCACAGTCATTTCTCTAGACAGATGATCTGTGCAGATGTACCATGTAAGAAAATAAAACAGCAATAAATCAGTATTACATTGTATAGATTAAAAGGAACTTGGGTGTGTGCCAGGGCAGCATACATTTGTTCAACCTGAAAACCTTATTCTTATTTAGTGTCCTATTTGGAGTAATTATCAGAGCTGTTGATTAAAGTGATTCTAAAGGAAAGATTTTTATTTTATTTTTAATATCAAACTTGTTATACTTACAGTACTTTCTCTGTTTTGCAAAAACCAGTCCCGATCCTCTTCTTTTTGGGTCCTCTGCTGACAGTCTTGGCTATTTCCCCTGCCAAGTCCCCCCAATAGCAAGCCTTTTGCTTTGGGGACACTGGAGCAAGCTCGCTCCCGAGCCGCACTCTGTGTATCTATTTAGCGCCGGCCTCGGCTCTGCCCCCTTTTCTCTCCTTATTAGCTTAAACTGGCTGTGATTGACAGCAGAAGGAGCCAATGGCTCCAGCTGCTGTGTGAGCCAATAAGGAGATAGAGGCCCTGGAGAGCCACTGCTCTCATGTACATCCCTGAAACGAGATGAGGCTCAGGTAAGTATAAGAAGGAGCTGGGGGGGGGGGGGGGGCTGCACCCAGAAGGTTTTTTTACCTTAATGCATAGAATACATTAAAGTGATACCAAACACACCATGTTTAATTTACATTGTCCCTTCTATTTCTGTATGTGGATGATGGCACTGTAATTATTGTATTTAAAAAAATCGAAGCACCCTTTTCCTAATCGATATACAGCTGTCACACGACCCAATAAAAAAACAGCCTTTGGAATTCAGAGTAAAAACAAATAAATAGTATAAAAAAACTGTTTTAAATTGACATACAAATATATATTTGGAATAAAATCATTATTATTTTATGAAAAATAACATGGTGTGGGCAGATTTCTGCCAGTCACAGGCTGAGTCACACCCCTCCAGCCTAAGTCTTATAATAAGAGGGAGGTGAAGCCACCATTAATCTACATGAAATATCCCACCCTCATTGTGTTTAGCTGGTTAGAGGAGGAGGGAGGGAGTGGGCTGTCAGTTACCACTGTGTATACGTCCACATGTGTGACTCTATAGTCACGTGGGCCACTCAGATGTGACAGAGAGGAAATGCTGACCATAGAAACTTGCTGAAAACTGAGCATGTGCAAAGTTGACACCACAGCTGAAAAATCCCTAGCTGAAAGGTGGACATGAACAGAAGGTGTAGATAGAGAGCAGCAGGATCAACCAGTTTTTTTTTAGAATAAAGAAAAGAAATCTCATGAACTGCATGAGTATGAACTGCATATAATACACCATTTATTAACATTTTTTTATGATTTGGGTTTAGTGCCACTTAAAGGTAAAAAAAATCCTTGAGCCTTTAAAAACGCTTTAAAGAGGAAGTAAACCCTGATGTCTTCCATACTGACAGAACGGCGATCTGCCTTGTTTACATAGGCAGACCACCGTTCTGCCTATGTACATAACAATCAGCGGGTACTGGTGCACATCGAGTCTGCCGGAGTCGCTGATTAGCTCCCACACCCAGAAATGTAGGATCCCGTATATACGCAATAATCTGCTATCAAGCGATCAGCAACTGGTTAACATCATCAGCATTATGATAACTCACAGGCAGCAGGCACTCTATCATGGCTCTGGCTGGCTCTGGCTGGCTCTGTCAAAGTGTGTCACATAACATGGCTGCTGGATGCTGATTTTGTTAACTTATGACCAATAAGTTAACAAAATCACCACCCAGCAGCCATGTTATGTGACACACTTTGACAGAGCCAGCCAGAGCCATGATAGAGTGCCTGCTGCCTGTGAGTTATGATACCATCCATAATGCCAGAGAGACAGACACAATGCAATGTAGTCTATTCACAGACACCCCCAAAGCACACCTGTGTTAAAGCCTTGAAGGCACTGGCAGCCCCACGATCGGATCCTCTTCCCCTCTGTTCCTGCTGCTGGACATCGTCAGCTGAGCTCAGCTGCCTCTCTCTGCCCGTCGCCGCCCGCCTCACAGCGCTCTCAAGTCTTACTCTCCAGGCCCCGGGTACTACTGGGTGTGGAGTGGAGGAAGATCACTCCACCAGGGAAGTCAAGGAGATAAACAGGCAGGCGGCTGGCCGGGACTTGAGCCAAGGCAGAAGAACATGCGAATGGAGCTGAATGGGCATGGGCCCGAAACTGAAGGAAATATCCCTCCGCTCTGACCAGAATATGAGCATAAAGGGGCACAGATAATGGAAAAATACACCCCTCTAAGCTAGTAGGTGCCATGGAGCTGGGGGGGGGGGGGGTGTAATTCAGAATATTTTTTTGTTCAACTCCAATCCGGGGACAAAACTGGGGACAGACTTGGTCCGGGGACAGTGTCCTTAATCCAGGGACTGTCCCCAGAAATCGGGGATGTCTGGTCACCCTACTATAGGGCCCATTCAAACCTATGCAATGTACTTAAACGTGATTGGTAAAAGGCGCAGGTGCTTTTTTTGGTGTGACTTTGGACATCTTGGCTCCCTTGACATTAATGGGAGCTCATGAAAGATGCACCAAAAATGCATTAAAAAAAAGTGTGAGGACCACAAGAAAATACAGAGGCACAATTGTGAAATCTAGTCCCCTGCCGCTTTTGTGGGTGGTATCATGCCCCCCTTTTTGGTTTTATACCAGATTGTGGGCCCATGTACTCGGGACATGTTTAGTCATGTCCTGATGATCATGCGACACTTACATTGTTTGGTAGCTGGATGGGGAGTTGTCAGTGGTTTTGCTGTGGGCCTGGCCTTGTTGTCCTTTTCCCGGAAGTTGCGATGCGCCCTGCATGCCCTCCCCTTGCCTCCTCCTCTGACTCTGAGTGGTGAGTGCGGGGGACTGGGCGGGCATCCACGGCGCATCGACGCCACGCACCGTCTCTCACGTGTGACGTCAATGGCATCATGACGCGGGAGACGAGCTTCTTACCATCCCAGCCGCCGCTAGCTGGGGAGGTTCTGTCTCTGTTGTGGGCCATGGTTGAGGCCCCTCCCTGCACGTGGCGTACGGCGTGACGTTGGTATGAGTCAGCATGGAGTGGTGCTGGGCGTGTATAAATTACACTTCCTACACCCAGCCATTCCTATTACATTCCTGATTAGTGATGAGCCGAACCCCCCCCGGGTTCGGTTCGCACCAGAACCCGCGAACGGACCGAAAGTTCGTACGAACATTAGAACCCTATTAAATACAATGGATGCGAACGTTCGAATTCTAAAGTGCTAATTATAACAACTATTATGCATGTTATTGTCCTAAAAAGGGTTTGGGAACCCGGGTTCTGCACCAGGGGACATGTATCAATGCAAAAAGAAGTTTTAAAAACGGTCGTTTTTCGGGAGCAGTCATTTTAATGATGCATAAAGTGAAAAAAAAAGTCAAATATTCCTTTAAATATCATACCTGGGGGGTGTCTAAAATATGCCTGTGAAGTGCCACGTGTTTCCCGTGTTTAGAACTGTCCCTGCACAAAATGACACTTCTAAAGGAAAAAAAAGCCATTTAAAACTGCTTGCGGCTTTAATGTAATGTCTGGTCCCGGTAATATGGATGAAAATCTTTAAGAAAAATGGCATAGCTACCCCATGACCCCCCCCCCTTACCCCAGCCCATTACCAGCCCCTTTGGGTCTTGTATGGATATTAAGGGGAACCCCGCACATAAAATAAAAAAGGCCCTATATACTCTGAACAGCCGTATACAGGCGGTGCATACAAGACAGGGACTGTAGGTTTGTTCTTATGTAGAATGTGTTTGTAATTTTGAACAGGTACATTGTTGAAGTGTAGCTCCAGCCCAAAAATCTATTTTTAAACTTTTTGGAAAACATAGGTAAGGGTTATCACCCCTGTAACATTTGTTTTGCTGTCTGTGCCCCTGTTCAGAACATTTCACCTCACTTTCCGTCCCAATGACAACTGTTTTTGAAATGTGGTGTTTTTCTTGAAACAAGGATTGCTGATAAAGCATCAGTACAGAGGAGACACCTTTCTCCCATATTTATTCTTACAGGAGAGAATTTTCCTTCCTAGTGGTAGATTTCCTCTCACTTCCTGTTGTCTTCTTGCGTTTGCAAGTAGGAGTCGTTTGTAAGTTGGATGTTTGAAAGTAGGGACCTGCCGTATATACTCTGCAGAAATAGGCCCCTTAGTTGTTGGTGTTGGCACAACACTGTAAGCACTCACAGTTACTCTTGGTTGGTGCTGGAACGCCCTGCTGTCAACTATTATATCAGGAATTTTAATTACATATAATTGTTGAACAGTGGTAGTAAAAATTGAGCCTTTGATGGTGGTGCTGGTGCCACAACACTGTAAGCCCTGACAGTTACTCTTGGTGGGTGCAGCAATGGGCCCTGCTGTGAATTATTAGATCAAGAATTGTAATTGCATGCCCCTGTTGAACAGGGGCTGAAAAATTGGGCCTTAGGCACTGGTGGCACAACACTACAACCCCTCACAGATACTGTACTTGGAGCACAGCAATGAGCCCTGTTGCAAAGTATTGCTTCAAAAATTGTAATGACACGCCCCTGTTAAACAGGGGCTGAAAAATTGGGCCTTAGGCACTGGTGGCACAACACTACAACCCCTCACAGATACTGTACTGGAGCACAGCAATGAGCCCTGTTGCAAAGTATTGCTTCAAAAATTGTAATGACACGCCCCTGTTAAACAGGGGCTGAAAAATTGGACCTTAGGCACTGGTGGCACAACACTACAACCCCTCACAGATACTGTACTTGGAGCACAGCAATGAGCCCTGTTGCAAAGTATTGCTTCAAAAATTGTAATGACACGCCCCTTTTAAACAGGGGCTGAAAAATTGGGCCTTAGGCACTGGTGCCACAACACTCCAACCCCTCACAGATACTGTACTTGGAGCACAGCAATGAGCCCTATGGCAAATTATTGCTAAAAAAATTGTAATTACACGCCCCTGTAAAACAGGGGCTGAAAAATTGGGCCTTAGCCACTGGTGGCGGCACCCATAAACAAAAATGATCTTCCAAGCTATCATCATCAATCGTATCATTGAGGACTCGGAGGAGGAGGATAGCCAGTCAACATAACAGCACGGGCACTCAGCATCAGCATCAGTCTTGAAGGGATGTGACATGTTAAAATCAATTAGTCTGTTATATCAGCATCAGGTGTGTGGTAGCTGGTGGTGATCCAAGACTGGTTCATCTTGATGAAAGTCAGTCGATCAACCGAGTCGGTGGACAGGCGCACCCTGTGATCTGTGACAAATCCTCCAGCAGCACTGAATGTGCGTTCCGAAAGAACGCTGGATGCAGGACAGGCCAGTAGCTCAATTGCATACTGTGCAAGCTCTGGCCAGTGATCCATCCTCAAGACCCAGTAAGCCAGAGGATTTTCGGTGGGGAAGGTGTCCAAGTCTGACCTTGCCCCTAGATATTCCTGCACCATGTTTATCAGACGCTGGCGATGGTTGCTGGAACCGATCATACTTTGGGGCTGCGGACTAAAGAATTGTCTGAACGCATCGGTCAGATGGCCACCTTCCCCACCGCTCCTTCTTTGACTGGCCGAAGCCTCAGCAACTCGTTGTCCAGGACCAGGAGTTTGTAACCTCCCAGTCTCTGGGAACGCATTGCACAGACCTTTCTGCAAGGCCTCCCGGAGTTGTCTCATCCTCTGCTCCCTCTGCGAAGGTAACATAAGGTCCGCAACCTTACCCTTGTACCGTGGATCAAGGAGAGTGGCCAGCCAGTAATGGTCCCTCTCCTTGATCCGAAGAATACGAGGATCCTTCCGCAGACTTTGCAGGATCAGGGAGGCCATGCAGCGTAGGTTTGCTGAGGCATTCGCTCCGGAGTCCTCTGGGTCACTAAGGACGACATGATCCGCAGCCACCTCCTCCCAGCCACGTACAAGTCCACTGGTTTCTTGGGACTGTAAATCATCCCTAAAAGACTGCTGCTGATGATGCTGAGTGCCAGCCTCCACCTCCATGCTGACACAATCCTCCTCCTCCTCCTCCTCTTCCTGTGCGATGGGTGGGACAGAAGGAACACTGTCTGGGTAAAGGGGGCCTTGAGAGGCAAGGAAGTCCTCCTCTTCCTGCCTCTGTTCTGCCTCAAGTGCCCTGTCCATTATTCCACGCAGCGTGTGCTCCAACAGGTGGACAAGAGGTACAGTGTCACTGATGCATGCACTGTCACTGCTCACCATCCTCGTGGCCTCCTCAAATGGTGCCAGGACAGTGCATGCATCCCTGATCATGCCCCACTGGCGTGGAGAAAAAAAACCAAGCTCCCCTGACCCTGTCCTGGTGCCGTAGTCGCACAGGTACTCATTGATGGCCCTCTGCTGCGTGTGCAGCCGCTGCAGCATGGCCAACGTTGAGTTCCACCTGGTGGGCATGTCACATATAAGGCGGTTCTTGGGCAGGTTCAACTCCTTTTGCAGCTCAGCCAGGCGAGCACTGGCATTATAAGATCTGCGGAAATGCACACAGACTTTCCTGGCCTGCCTCAGGACATCCTGTAAGCCCGGGTACCTGCCCAAGAACCGCTGCACCACCAGGTTAAGGACGTGAGCCACACAGGGCACATGGGTCAGTTGTCCCTGTCGGAGGGCGGAGAGGAGGTTGGTGCCATTGTCGCAAACCACCATTCCTGGCTTAAGCTGGCGTGGCGTCAACCACCTCTCGGCCTGGCCCTGCAGAGCAGACAGGACCTCTGCCCCAGTGTGGCTTCTGTCCCCCAAACACACCAGCGCAAGCACGGCATGGCATCTTTTTGCCTGCGTACTTGCGTAGCCCCGTGAACGGCTACGGAGCACCGCTGGTTCATAGGACAAACCACAGGAAGAGGCCATGGAGGAAGAAGAAGAGGAGGGGGTGGAGGAGAGAGGTGTGTCACAACCAGTAGTAGCATTTTGGAGGCGTGGCGGTGGAACAACCTCCAACACTACTGCACCTTGTCCTGCATCCTTCCCAGCTGCCAAAAGAGTGACCCAATGGGCCATGAAAGAAAGGTAACGTCCCTGTCCATGCCTGCTGGACCATGAGTCAGCGGTAATATGCACCTTACCGCTGACCGCCCTGTCCAGCGAGGCCAAGACATTGCCTTCCACATGCCGGTAGAGAGCCGGAATAACCTTCCGTGAGAAAAAGTGGCGTTTGGGAACCTGCCACTGAGGAACCGCACATTGCACAAACTCACGGAAGGGGGTCGAGTCTACCAACTGAAAAGGCAGCAGTTGAAGCGCTAGCAATTTAGCCAAGCTAGCATTCAACCGCTGGGCATGTGGATGGCTGGGAGTGAACTTCTTTCGACGGTCCAGCAGCTGGGGCAGGGAAATTTGCCTGCTAGAATCGGACGTCGGTGTACTGCTAGCAGAGTGGCCGCAAGTACTTGGCTGTGACACACCTAATTCTACACCTTCATTCCTCTCAGTGCATGTTTCAGAGAGGACTGAAGTTATAGTGGGGTTGGAGATCCCAGCTGATGCGGTGCAAGGAGAGGTCCGCTTTGTTCTTTGGTGTGGGTCTTTGAGGTAGGCTTGCCAACGAGCTGCATGGCAGGTCAACATATGTCTGGTCAGGCATGTGGTACCCAAGCGGCTGATGTTTTGGCCACGCGATATACGCTTGAGATACGCTTGCGATCTGATGCACTAGCCTCAAAAAAGGCCCACACCAAGGAACTTTTTGAATGACGGGCAGAGGCAGCGCCCTGCACAGGCGGAGCTCTGCGGTGTGATTCCGTCGGTGTACTGCCCTTACGCTGGCCACCAAAGGGCATCCTGCCTCGTTGGAGATGTGCCTCCTCCTCATCCTCCTCCTCCTCCTCTCTCCTATTAGGCACCCACGTGGAGTCAGTGACCTCATCATCCCCTCCCTCCTCATCACTGGAGCCAATCTGGCAGTATGCTGCAGCTGCTGGAACATGACTGCCAGATTGGTGTCCTTCTTGAGCATCCCCTCTGTCTGCTCTCACGCTACTGCCTTCCTGTAGCTGGGTTTCATCATCAGACCCTTCGAAACGCTGGGCATCCTCCTGGAGCATGTACCCAACACTGTGCTCAAACAGTTCGGGGGACTCCTCAGGAGGAGGACATGGGGGGTCTAGGGAAGGAGTGACTGATGATGAGTCTGACATTGATACCAGGGAAGAGGACGCTTTGGCAGCTGCTTTGCCAGTACCCTGAGCCTGGGTGAGAGAGGATGAGGAGGAGGAGGAGGGCTTGGTCATCCACTCTACCAAGTCTTCGGCATGATGTGGCTCAACATGTCCAGCTGCCGAAAAGAAGGACAAGCGTGTCCCATGGCCATGTGCTGATGACAATGCCCCGCGTCCACGACCAGCACTGTTGCCCCCAGACACAGAGCCTGCTTGCCCTCTTTTATTGCCTCCTGACTGTCTGCCTCTCCTTGTTTGCCTTCCAGACATTCTAATAGATGGCCTGCAGGGAGATGGGAAAAAAGCAATAAGGGCTACCTTCAGGTGTCCTTCTCTGTCCCTTTACTTAAGGATTTCTAAATATGGTTGAGGATGATTGCTTTTGCACAGAATAGCACAACGACAATTTCCCTGACTGTCCAAAAAACAAGGATTTCAAAGATGGTTGATGAGGAATGCTTTAGCACACTATAGCACAAGGAGAATTCCCCTCACTTTCCTTCTTTGTCCCTAGAAACAAGGACTCGCACAGTGAAAGAAACTGACACTCTCCCTACCTAGAGTTTTCTGTCCCTAGAAAAAATGTTTTTTTAAAGCACACTATAGCACAAGGAGAATTCCCCTCACTTTCCTTCTTTGTCCCTAGAAACAAGGACTCGCACAGTGAAAGAAACTGACACTCTCCCTACCTAGAGTTTTCTGTCCCTAGAAAAAATGTTTTTTTAAAGCACACTATAGCACAAGGAGAATTCCCCTCACTTTCCTTCTTTGTCCCTAGAAACAAGGACTCGCACAGTGAAAGAAACTGACACTCTCCCTACCTAGAGTTTTCTGTCCCTAGAAAAAATGTTTTTTTAAAGCACACTATAGCACAAGGAGAATTCCCCTCACTTTCCTTCTTTGTCCCTAGAAACAAGGACTCGCACAGTGAAAGAAACTGACACTCTCCCTACCTAGAGTTTTCTGTCCCTAGAAAAAATGTTTTTTTAAAGCACACTATAGCACAAGGAGAATTCCCCTCACTTTCCTTCTTTGTCCCTAGAAACAAGGACTCGCACAGTGAAAGAAACTGACACTCTCCCTACCTAGAGTTTTCTGTCCCTAGAAAAAATGTTTTTTTAAAGCACACTATAGCACAAGGAGAATTCCCCTCACTTTCCTTCTTTGTCCCTAGAAACAAGGACTCGCACAGTGAAAGAAACTGACACTCTCCCTACCTAGAGTTTTCTGTCCCTAGAAAAAATGTTTTTTTAAAGCACACTATAGCACAAGGAGAATTCCCCTCACTTTCCTTCTTTGTCCCTAGAAACAAGGACTCGCACAGTGAAATAAACTGACACTCTCCCTACCTAGAGTTTTCTGTCCCTAGAAAAAATGTTTTTTTAAAGCACACTATAGCACAAGGAGAATTCCCCTCACTTTCCTTCTTTGTCCCTAGAAACAAGGACTCGCACAGTGAAAGAAACTGACACTCTCCCTACCTAGAGTTTTCTGTCCCTAGAAAAAATGTTTTTTTAAAGCACACTATAGCACAAGGAGAATTCCCCTCACTTTCCTTCTTTGTCCCTAGAAACAAGGACTCGCACAGTGAAAGAAACTGACACTCTCCCTACCTAGAGTTTTCTGTCCCTAGAAAAAATGTTTTTTTAAAGCACACTATAGCACAAGGAGAATTCCCCTCACTTTCCTTCTTTGTCCCTAGAAACAAGGACTCGCACAGTGAAAGAAACTGACACTCTCCCTACCTAGAGTTTTCTGTCCCTAGAAAAAATGTTTTTTTAAAGCACACTATAGCACAAGGAGAATTCCCCTCACTTTCCTTCTTTGTCCCTAGAAACAAGGACTCGCACAGTGAAAGAAACTGACACTCTCCCTACCTAGAGTTTTCTGTCCCTTGAAAAAATGTTTTTTTAAAGCACACTATAGCACAAGGAGAATTCCCCTCACTTTCCTTCTTTGTCCCTAGAAACAAGGACTCGCACAGTGAAAGAAACTGACACTCTCCCTACCTAGAGTTTTCTGTCCCTAGAAAAAATGTTTTTTTAAAGCACACTATAGCACAAGGAGAATTCCCCTCACTTTCCTTCTTTGTCCCTAGAAACAAGGACTCGCACAGTGAAAGAAACTGACACTCTCCCTACCTAGAGTTTTCTGTCCCTAGAAAAAATGTTTTTTTAAAGCACACTATAGCACAAGGAGAATTCCCCTCACTTTCCTTCTTTGTCCCTAGAAACAAGGACTCGCACAGTGAAAGAAACTGACACTCTCCCTACCTAGAGTTTTCTGTCCCTAGAAAAAATGTTTTTTTAAAGCACACTATAGCACAAGGAGAATTCCCCTCACTTTCCTTCTTTGTCCCTAGAAACAAGGACTCGCACAGTGAAAGAAACTGACACTCTCCCTACCTAGAGTTTTCTGTCCCTAGAAAAAATGTTTTTTTAAAGCACACTATAGCACAAGGAGAATTCCCCTCACTTTCCTTCTTTGTCCCTAGAAACAAGGACTCGCACAGTGAAAGAAACTGACACTCTCCCTACCTAGAGTTTTCTGTCCCTTGAAAAAATGTTTTTTTAAAGCACACTATAGCACAAGGAGAATTCCCCTCACTTTCCTTCTTTGTCCCTAGAAACAAGGACTCGCACAGTGAAAGAAACTGACACTCTCCCTACCTAGAGTTTTCTGTCCCTAGAAAAAATGTTTTTTTAAAGCACACTATAGCACAAGGAGAATTCCCCTCACTTTCCTTCTTTGTCCCTAGAAACAAGGACTCGCACAGTGAAAGAAACTGACACTCTCCCTACCTAGAGTTTTCTGTCCCTAGAAAAAATGTTTTTTTAAAGCACACTATAGCACAAGGAGAATTCCCCTCACTTTCCTTCTTTGTCCCTAGAAACAAGGACTCGCACAGTGAAAGAAACTGACACTCTCCCTACCTAGAGTTTTCTGTCCCTAGAAAAAATGTTTTTTTAAAGCACACTATAGCACAAGGAGAATTCCCCTCACTTTCCTTCTTTGTCCCTAGAAACAAGGACTCGCACAGTGAAAGAAACTGACACTCTCCCTACCTAGAGTTTTCTGTCCCTAGAAAAAATGTTTTTTTAAAGCACACTATAGCACAAGGAGAATTCCCCTCACTTTCCTTCTTTGTCCCTAGAAACAAGGACTCGCACAGTGAAAGAAACTGACACTCTCCCTACCTAGAGTTTTCTGTCCCTAGAAAAAATGTTTTTTTAAAGCACACTATAGCACAAGGAGAATTCCCCTCACTTTCCTTCTTTGTCCCTAGAAACAAGGACTCGCACAGTGAAAGAAACTGACACTCTCCCTACCTAGAGTTTTCTGTCCCTAGAAAAAATGTTTTTTTAAAGCACACTATAGCACAAGGAGAATTCCCCTCACTTTCCTTCTTTGTCCCTAGAAACAAGGACTCGCACAGTGAAAGAAACTGACACTCTCCCTACCTAGAGTTTTCTGTCCCTAGAAAATTTTTTTTTTTAAAGCACACTATAGCACAAGGAGAATTCCCCTCACTTTCCTTCTTTGTCCCTAGAAACAAGGACTCGCACAGTGAAAGAAACTGACACTCTCCCTACCTAGAGTTTTCTGTCCCTAGAAAAAATGTTTTTTTAAAGCACACTATAGCACAAGGAGAATTCCCCTCACTTTCCTTCTTCGTCCCTAGAAACAAGGACTCGCACCGTGAAAGAAACTGACACTCGCCCTACCTAGAGTTTTCTGTCCCTAGAAAAAATGTTTTTTTAAAGCACACTATAGCACAAGGAGAATTCCCCTCACTTTCCTTCTTTGTCCCTAGAAACAAGGACTCGCACAGTGAAAGAAACTGACACTCTCCCTACCTAGAGTTTTCTGTCCCTAGAAAAAATGTTTTTTTAAAGCACACTATAGCACAAGGAGAATTCCCCTCACTTTCCTTCTTTGTCCCTAGAAACAAGGACTCGCACAGTGAAAGAAACTGACACTCTCCCTACCTAGAGTTTTCTGTCCCTAGAAAAAATGTTTTTTTAAAGCACACTATAGCACAAGGAGAATTCCCCTCACTTTCCTTCTTTGTCCCTAGAAACAAGGACTCGCACAGTGAAAGAAACTGACACTCTCCCTACCTATCCTTCTCTTTCCCTAAACTAAAGGAATCCAGGTTAAGCAAGAAAGAAAGAAATGTCACTGTCCCTGCCTATGCTTGTCTTTCCCTGCTCCGGAACACACTACACTAGGCCGCCGTGCTGGCGGCCTTTTATAGTGTGGGGCGTGTACTAAACCCCCTCAGCAATAATTGGCCACAGGCATCCTGCCTGTGGCCAATCATTGCTCTCCTCGCTGCCGGCGCTGTGATTGGCCAAGCATGCGGGGTCACAGTGCATGCTTGGCCAATCACAGCGCCTGGATGACACTGCGATGGCGTAGTGCATTGTGGGCCATTCGCGTCACTCGAATTTGGCGCGAACGGCCCAAATCGTTCGATGTTCGTCGAACGATCGAACAGCCGATGTTCGAGTCGAACGTATGTTCGACTCGAACACGAAGCTCATCCCTATTCCTGATAGAAGCCACACTGCATATAGATCCTTTACTCTCTTACACACCACTAAGGTAATTGCCCTTGAATACGCTGGTAACTTTTTCATTACTTTTTATGAATAATACCCAATCCTCAATATACGATATATCTATTTATTTTTAGATCATTGTTAGTCACTACTCTTTACTACTCTGCGCATTACCAAGATTTACTCTCTGTGGCTTATCTGGGGGGCCTCCTGCCTGTACCCCGGAAACATGCGGCTCTTTGTACCTCAACTTCCGGGATGGACTCCTGTTTTTGGCCCCGGTCCCACATTCAACATATCCCCAGCTTTAACCTTTTGTATGTAAGTACTCAGGAACGGCATTGTTGCCCTTTCCTGTTACACCCAGTGTCATACTATAACAATTCTTATTTATACATTTTTTATAGATAATTGTGAGCAACGCCCCTGATGAGTGTTATACACGAAACGCGTCGGACCTTTTAGGATGCCCACACACACACTGTACCAGATGTCTACATAGTTCACTGTCTATCATGCAATTATATTTTACTATTTTCACCACTATGCACCATTGTATTGTGCCGCTTTAATGACATGTGTGTATATATATGTATTCATGGGAATTACTCATCTATTTTCCATATTGTCGCATGTTTCCAAGTCGATCCTTGATGTCTATGTGATATATGCAAGGTTATGTGTATCCTTATGACTTTTTACAAATTTCATATTTTTATATGTTTCCCATGTCAATAAACACATCATTTTTGTATACCCCCACTGTGTCGAGAGCCTCATTCAAAGTCTCAAAACTCCCCCCCCCCTTTTTTTATTTGTACAAGGGATGGAGGCACATATATATGTGCCTCATCTAAAGTCCCAAACCTCCCCCCTTTTTGTAAATTGTGAAATCTAGCCTTACCACTGCAAGTGCAATGAGAACTGCATGTTGCCAAGGAGAGTTTTGAGAGCTGCATGCTACCAGAAAGTGCTTTTCTGCAGAATAACAGAAACAGTGCTATGACAGCTGCATGTTACCAGAAAAAAAAGGCTGCATGCACACTGGGCATTTAGGCCTGGTGTCCGGGGCTCTGGCATTTACCTGCTGGTGGTGGGCACCATTGCACAGTCCAATCCCGCTGCTGGCAGCCTGTCAAACTCTATGAGAGACCCCTGGACACACACTACCCTAAACAACTGTGCTGCTAGGTGTACCATCCAGCCCTCCAGACGCAGCAGCTGCCAGCCTCACAGAGTTTGACAGACTGCCAGCACCTGTGCCCTCTACCTAGGGTTGCCACCTCATCCCTTTAAACCCAAACACCTATCAATTACACAGGTTCTGAGGTGAATTTATTGCAGATAAGGCACCAAATGAGCTTAATTACCACCTTAATCAGCCTCAGAACCTGTGTAATTAATATGTGTTCGGGTTTAAAGGGATGAGGTGGCAACCCCAGCTCTACCTGCAGCTAAACACCCAAGCCCCATGCACTTGGGCTAAACCCCCAGTGTGCATGGGGTCTAAAAGCAGCATATTGCCATGCAGAGCACCATGAGAGTTGTATATTGCTATAAAGTCCATTTATAAAGTATTCAGACCACCTTCACTTTTTCAATTTTGTTATATTGCAGCCTGATACAGGAAATAGATTAATGAGGAAAATATTTTTTCCTCATTAATCTACCCTCAGTACCCCATAATGGCAAAGTGAAAACAGAATTTTGGAAATCTTTGCAAATGTATGAAAAAGGAAAAACTGGAATATCACATTGGCACAAGTATTCAGACCCTTTGCAACAACACTTCAATATTAACTCAGGTAATTCCCATTTTTCTTGATTGTTGCTGAGGTGTTTCTACACCTTGATTGGTATGCACCTGTGGTGACTTTAATTGATTGGACATTATTGGAAAGGCACACATCTCTATATTAAAGGCCTCACAGCTGACACTGTATATTGTATCAGAGCAAAAGCCATGAGGTCAAAGGAACTGTCTGCAGATAGGTTTATCGCAAGGCACAGGTCTGGGGAAGGCTACAAAAAATGTCTGTTGTACTGAAGGTTCCAAGAGCACAGTGGCCTCCAGAATTCTCAAACGGAAAATGTTTGGCACAACCAGGACTCTTCCAAAAGCTGGTCGACCGACCAAACCGAGCTATCAGGGGAGTGGCTACGGGACAACTCTGTAAATGTCCTTGATTGGCCCAGCCAGAGCCCAGACTTGAACCCTATAAAATATCTCTGGAGAGACCTGAAAATAGCGGTTCACCGACGGTCCCCATCCAAACTGACTGAGCTTGAGAGGATTTGCATAGAAGAATGGCAGAAAATCCCCCAATCCAGGTGTACAAAGCTTGACGCATCATACCCAAAAAGATTCAAGGCTGTAATTGCTGCCAAAGGTGCTTCAACAAAGTACTGAGTAAACGGTCTGAATACTTCAGTACATGTGATATTTAAGTTTTTTCATTTTAAATTCACAGTCATTTCTAAAATTCAGTTTTCACTTTGTCATTATTGGGTACTGAGTGTAGATTAATGAGAAAAAAAAATTTAAACAACTGTACTATCAGGCTGCAACATTACAAAATTGAAAAAGTGAAGGGGGTCTGAATACTTTATGAATGCACTGTAGGTTACCAGAGAGTGCACCAGGCTTCATGTACACGGGACATTTTTACAACCTCTCCTGAATGATTTAACTTGACAGATAGTAACCCACGTTTAAAACATCAATTTTGCCACGTTTACATGCCGTGTTTATCAGCGTTTTGCCGCGTTTGCCGTCTAAAAAAGAGGTTGGAAACTTCGGCGTCTGAACTAATTTTTTTGCCTTCAAAGAAAGGCCTATAAACGCAACTGCCTAAAAGTGACAGTAAACAAACCTGTGTACAAGTACACATAAGATAACATTGAATGAGTTCAGGAGCAGTTGAAAAAAGTGTCCAACTGCCTCTGAACGTCCGTTTAGCAGCAGCAGTGTACATGGGGCCTAAAATGTCAATGTTACAAGAGATAAGGCTCGATTCACAGAGGCAGGAGTTTATACATTTCTCATTGGAAAATAACTGTCACTTTTATTCAAAATAAGTATCCTTATCCTGGACTATTAGCTTTGTAAATCGAACACACAGTATCGGAGCTGAACGTGCCATGTGCCAGGTTGGGCAGAGGTATGGCATAGTGGTATAAACTTGCCACTGCTCATATTGTGATATCATTTTAAAAGTCTGTGCAGAGATGTGCAGAAAAGCCCTTAAAGCGGCATTAAACCCAAAACCACAATTCTAATACTGTATATTGCAGCTTACAAATCATTGGATGTGTTGGCCACACTCGTTTTCTTTTGTAGGCTCCCCTCTGTTTTCACCTGGTGATCTGGGAGGTAACACACCTTCTGTATTAAAGTGCCCAAACTCTGGATTAAAGACCACAGGGGGCAGATTTGGACAGCGGCATTGCCAGTCTGAAGGGAGGGGAGTGGTAGATGCACTAGCAGATTTAGACACATTAACAAATTTAAGCCAAACTCCAGCTAACAATTTATAAGCAGTTACAGCAAAAGTTTTTTTTTTCCTTTTGGGAAAAAGGTTTTCCATAAATAAATAAAAGCTGACCATTTTAAGCAACCCTGCCAGTGTTAAAGAAGAAGCACGGGATTAAAAGAAATAAAAAAAATGGCATACTCATCTATATGTCTGTAGCATCAACCGGAAGCTGCAGCTGTCCCCCACCAGCTCTAAGGCCAACAGACGAGTGATCACATGACCACTGATCGCTCAGTTCTCTGTCTTCAGTAAGCAAAGGGCGGTGACTGCCAGTCACTGCTCTCTGCTCTGCCCCTCAAGTGCTCACTAGAGCTTTGGCCATACTTCTCCTTTAAATGGTCTGACTCATCCCTGTAACTGCAAGACAGCTTGTTCTTTTGAAAAACAACATACTTATTGGCTGGGATCACCAGATGAAAACAGAAGAAAGAAAGCCTAAAAAGGAAATTATTGCAGCCACCACAAGAATAGATAAGCTGCAATATAATACATTTTTGCTTTTGGGTTTTGGGTTTAAAACTGCTTTATCAAGCCTAAAGAATAAGGCATATGGCATACACTATATTACCAAAAGTATTGGGATACCTGCCTTTACACGCACATGAACTTTAATGGCATCCCAGTCTTAGTCCGTAGAGTTCAATATTTAGTTTGCCCACCCTTTGCAGCTTTAACAGCTTCAACTCTTTTGAAAAGGCTGCCCACAAGTTTTAGGAGTGTGTCTATGGAAATGTTTGACCATTATTCCAGAAGTGCATTTGTGAGGTCAGGCACTGATGTTGGACGAGAAGGCCTGGCTTGCAGTCTCAGCTCTACTTCATCCCAATGGTGTTCTATCGGTTGAGGTCAGGACTCTGTGCAGGCCAGTAAAGTTCCTCCACCCCAAACTCGCTCATCCATGTCTTTATGGACCTTGCTTTGTGCACTGGTCCAAATCATTTGGTGGAGGGGGGTTATGGTGTGGGGTTGTTTTTCAGTGGTTGGGCTTGGCCTCTTAGTCCCAGGGAAGGGAACTCTTAAGGCTTCAGCATACCAAGACATTTTGGACAATTTCATGTTCCCAACTTTGTGGAAACAGTTTGAGGATGGCCCACTCCTGTTCCTACATGACTGCGCGCCAGTGCACAAAGCAAGGTCCATAAAGACATGGATGAGCAAGTTTGTGATGGAGGAACTTGACTGGCCTGCACAGAGTCCTGACCTCAACCTGATAGAACACCTTTGAGATGAAGTAGAGCAGAGACCGTGAGCCAGGCCTTCTCGTCCAACATCAGTGCCTTGCCTCACATCAGTACCTGACCACGCTTCTGGAAGAATAGTCAAACATTCCCATAGACACACTCCTAAACCTTGTGAACAGCCTTCCCAGAGAAGTTGAAGCTGTTATAGCTGCAAAGGGTGGGCCAACTCAATATTGAACCCTACGGACTAAGACTGGGATGTCATTGAAGTCCATATACACGTAAAGGCAGGTGTCACAATACTTTTGGTAATATAGTGTGTATATATATGTATATATATTATTGTATAGCTACTGGAAACAATGTATACAAATAAAATACAAAAAATACAAGATGTTGAATGGGTAAATCATATGTTCCTTTGATGTCGAGCAACCGAAAAATAAAGTTTCCATGTATCTTGAATGATGGGCAACCCTTTGCACTCGTTTAGCTTTACAGAACTTCTGCTTTCCATTGGCATAGGATGAGATGAATAACAATCAGCATAAGATACTCTTCCCTCTAAATAGGCCACATGGAAAAAGTAGCATTAAAGTCTCAGCAATTTCTAAATGCAGATCTTTAAGGTGACTTCCCTTTAACCATTTCATATCCAACTTGTTAAGTCAAGAGGTTATATATTTATAATGTTTTTAAAAGCATATATTCACAAAATCACCACTAGACATACTGTGTATAATATTAAGTCATATGTATAATGGTCAATAATCAGTATCCAGCATTTGTCTAGAAATTATGAATGCTAAAATGTCCACTGGGTAATAAGTTGACCTTACTGTGCACTAGCAAGATGTCACTAATGCCCCGTACACATGAGCAGAATTTCCGCCAGCAAAAGTCTGATGTGAGCTTTTCATCGGAAATTCCGACCGTGTGTAGGCTCCATCAGACTTTTGCTGGCGGAATTTCCGCCAGAAAAAGTTTGAGAGCAGGTTCTCAATTTTTCCGACGGAAAAAATTCCTATTGGAAAATCCGTTGTATGCAATTCCGACGGGAAAAAAAACACGCATGCTCGGAAACAATTCGATGCATGCTTGGAAGCATTGAACTTCTTTTTCTCACCTTGTTGTAGTGTTGTACGTCACCGCGTTCTTAGCGCTTGAAAGCTCAGAGAACTTTTGTGTGACCGTGTGTATGCAAGCCAAGCTTGAGCGGAATTCCGTCGGAAAAACCATCCAACTTTTTTCCGACAGAAATTCCGCTCGTGTGTACAGGGCATAAGACTGCTCTTGCCATGCTCACATAAATCCCTGTCTGCTTTTCTCCATTTTTATTGTGTTTTTTAACATGCATAGTAGCATGTTTACACGTGTTTACATTTTTCTATTGGGAATAACAGTGCATAAAAATGCACAGAAAAACAGCTTACTTTTTTCAAACCGCAGCTCATCTCACTGCACCCCAGAAATCTGAACAGCATCACTGAATAACATTGCGTTTTATGACACATCCATTGTTTTGTTTTATATCACATGCATTAAAATGCAAAGGTGTGAACACACTTGTACACACGATCGGATTTCCGATGGAATAAAATCCGATGGACTTGTTTCATCGGAAATTCCGATTGTGTGTGGGCCCCATTGGACCTTTTTCCATTGGAGTAAAAAAAATAGAACATGTTTTCAATTTTTCCAATGGGAAATTCCGATCGTCTGTGTGGAATTCCATCAGAGAAAAATCCAGATTCAAGACGACGCATGCTCGGAAGCATTCAACTTAATTTTTCTCGGCTCGTCGTAGTGTTTTACGTCACCGCGTGTCAAAATTTAGTCTGACATTGTGTATGCAAGACTGATGGAAGTCAGCTTCATCGGAATTCCGACGGAAAATTCCATCGGATTTTATTCCATCGGAAATCCGATCGTGTGTACAAGGCATCATGCCACGTACACACGATCATTTTTCCCGTCGGGAAAAATGACATTTTTTTTTTTCGCCGAGAAAAACGATCGTCTGTGGGCTTTATGCCGTTTTTCTCGTTGAGAAAAACGGCAGGAAAAACTACGAGAAAAATTAGAACATGTTCTAAATTTTCTCATCGTTTTTTCCATAATTTTTTTCCGCGGCAGTTTTCCCATAGGGAGACACTGCCGCGGAGCCCACAGACGGTCGTTTTTCTCGACAAAGAAAAAAATGACGGGAAAAACGGTCGTGTGTGGGGGAAAATGCCGTTCCCTCGTTTTTCATTTAATTTCATGTCGTGATTCACGGCGGTGTTTTCACCGCCGTGAATCACGATCGTGTGTACAAGGCATTACAGTATTTACTAGAAATCCTATTTAATTGCTCAAAATGTACAGTATATGAGCTAAAATGTGAATATCTAAAAAAGGTGCCAAAATAAACTACCTTTTTTGGACAATGACAAGTAAAAATAAATAGTGGTATGCACCTTAAGTGATGTTTACAAATGAAGCCATAGCCATTATTATCATAATCCGAAAACCAAAATGAATGACTATAGTATAATCAAAATGTTTGTAGAATTAATCTAACTTAGACTTGCAAAACATTCATTATAATTACTGTTTAAATACCACGGTGCCCACAAAAGATTTGTACAGAAGTACCAAAGCACTAATTTCTGTCACTGTAGTAAAAGCAACTAATCTTATCAAATCCTTTTGTTATTAGAAACCAAAATCATAGTAATTAGTACAATTGTAAATGTACTATTCTTTGTTTTAACTATGGTAATAATAATAGTTGTAGCACGTTTGTAACTTTAAGTTCAGTTTGTAATATAAAATAAGTCATCTTGTTTCAGGAAGTTAAACTTGGCAATAATAAAAGACACAACTGAACTAATCTTTTCCTGTTTGCCTAGAATTCAAAAATACTACTAGGTAATGGAGACATAAACTGCTAGGGTTTTGTAGTCTCAATGTAAGTAGTAGTCAGTAAATCTGATTAATACATTCATTTTTTTTTTCCTTGGAGTTTCTAAGTGTCTTGAATGTATGTATACTTCTATGATTGATAAGTGCTACAATGGGTGAAATTGTTGTTCTTTTGACTGTATTTTTGTAACTATAAAATAGCCTATTGTACATTTCAAAAAGTAAGGTTCTTCAAGACTTAAAGGGTAAGTAAACCCTTACTAAGAAATGTATTCTGTCCCATTTTGTCAGTTACATATACCATTGAAAGAGTTTTCATTTGCATTTGCTTGATAAGCTCAAAAAATACCTGAAAATAAAAAATGCAGCGCCAAGATACTATGTGAAAACACAGATATAAAGGTAAATCTGGGCTTATGATAATTGAACTAACTATTCAATACAAAAGGAGGGAGTGACCCCAAAATATATATAAATACCAAGCAATTGTGAAAAATGCAAACTCATATATAAAAGTTCTGTAAAGTGAAGTGGCTGACAGCCAAGTCCAATGAAATGCTCAGTAGATAAACTGAGAATAATTGCAGTCAATCAAAAAACGGTATATCCATGGCGACTTCAAATTCGTGTAGAATATATGTATACATAAAACTGCAACACCCGGGGACGTGATTCCAACACCAGAAATGGGGAAAAAGCAATGGATACTCTTACCCCTATGTGTGGACACACACACCAGCGGTGGTGGGTCAATCAGGCAAAGGTGTAGATGCATTTCTCATGCGAAACATGTCGGGTACATGGACTTGCCTATAGCTACGCTTTTTATTTATTTTTTATTTGATTTGATTCCAAACTTTGCTTGTACAAGCCTCTGCATGGAAGCCTGTTTCCCTTTTTTTATATATATTTTGTTTTTCATACACCCATGTGTGTTTTGTGACTTTTTGTTTCAATAAACAAAGTCTTTTTTAATTATCATCTGATCCTGCACTATGTGGAGCTTCCCTCTTTTTTTCTATGGTCATTACCACAATCCTTGATGCACTATTATCCTTGGCGCTTCATATCACCACCGTGGAAAGATCCGGCCGGAGATTCGGTGTCCCTGCATCTATCGATTGGTGAGGACGGTTCCTGAGGATTTCACATCTACACCTTTGCCTGATTGACCCACCACCGCTGGTGTGTGTGTCCACACATAGGGGTAAGAGTATCCATTGCTTTTTCCCCATTTCTGGTGTTGGAATCACGTCCCCGGGTGTTGCAGTTTTATGTATACATATATTCTACACGAATTTGAAGTCGCCATGGATATACCGTTTTTTGATTGACTGCAATTATTCTCAGTTTATCTACTGAGCATTTCATTGGACTTGGCTGTCAGCCACTTCACTTTACAGAACTTTTATATATGAGTTTGCATTTTTCACAATTGCTTGGTATTTATATATATTTTGGGGTCACTCCCTCCTTTTGTATTGAATAGTTAGTTCAATTATCATAAGCCCAGATTTACCTTTATATCTGTGTTTTCACATAGTATCTTGGCGCTGCATTTTTTATTTTCTGTTAATTACTCTGCGATTTGTCTATTTGCTGATGCTAGCAGCCACTTATTCATTTGTTCACCCAGTAGCGCTACTTTGTTTATTTTATATATTTTTTTTTAAAAATACCTGTTGTTCCCTTTAGAAATCTTAACCGGTGAACTTCCTGCGCTATCTGCCTATGCAAACTGTTATCTGTCACATTGTTCCTGCCTCTCTTTCAGGGCGAGAGAATGTCACCAACACATCGTGTATCTCCAGAATGGATCCAAAGCTCTATTCAGCGATCACATTATTATAGCAGAAATAACGTTTCAGAGCCTCTCAGGACTCCTTCATCAGACATGTGACAAAATGAGGTACAGAAAACAAAACTATTTAAAGAGCCATACACCAACCAGTGAACATAAAATGAGCTCAGCCCCACCCCTGATGTCACAATAATGTCATAATCCCACCATAGGCACAAAATTTTAAAAAATTGCATAACAATTACCAGCGATTTTGCCTCTGGCAAGTTGACACCGGTGACAGGATAGTTAGCGTAACCTAATTTGTTAGTAGTTTGACTGCAGTGCAGCACAATGGAGAAATAAGGGCAGAGCTTGGTGACAAGGGTGGTTCTTTATATTGTAGCAGAATGGCCCTCTACTCACTATGCTCAGAGCAGGTGCGGGCTCCTTTCCCTAAAATCCCACAATCCTATGGCTTCCCGAACACATCCAATGGATATAAGTTTCTCTGTTTCCCACCCTCAAATGCTCAGAGATGCTGCACCTGATGTGGCAGATGTCCAGGCTGATGAAGAAGGCGTGGCTAGCCTTTTAAAAGTGTTCCTTTTGCCTCACGCAGTGGAGGGATTGACAGCCCCTTACACTTCTCCTGCTGCATACATTGTCTCTGGGCGGACAACCGAACTCCGGATACACCATCACGGCCACATAAGGCAGCCCGACGCCGGTCCCCCTGCACGGATTCTAGGCTCATCCCGCTCCCCACAATGACCGGCCTTTCTTCTCTGCCACAGACAATTACACGGCTCCCAGCTCACCACCGGACTACACATCCATTGTGACCTGTCATCCTCTCTCCCCCTCTCCCGCCAGTGAGTGCCATTTGTTTTATATTGTATTTTACTCAATAAATTGTGCTACACTATGCCGGTTTGGCGCTTTCTTCCCTTCCCTCTTTTCAGATGAGGCCGATGTAGCTGGGCATTTGATCAGCAGTCAGAGGTCCAATTTTCCATCATTAGTCCCTGGTGCGGACAGCTGGGCAAAAGCCCAATAGCATGCAGCTTCTATGGAAGTCCCAGGCACTATGGAAAGCACAATTCTTACCAGAGTACTGCACTTCAAGTAAAGTGGCCATAAATCTCCAGACATTCACCTGTGCTACCAGTCCTGTGATTCCTCCAGCCATTTGTCTGTGTTACCAGCCCTGAGATTCCTTTAGCTCAGGCGTCTCAAACTGGCGGCCCTCCAGCTGTTGCAAAACTACAAATCCCATGAGGCATTGCAAGGCTGACAGACACAAGCACGACTCCTACAGGCAGAGGCATGATGGGACTTATAGTTTCGCAACAGCTGGAGGGCCACCAGTTTGAGACCCCTGCTAGCTGCTCACCTATTTTACCAGACCTGGCCTAGACTTAACTGTGAGGGACACTGTGGGGATAAGCAATATCTGTTTTTGTACTATTGTATTTAGTAGTCTCTGTTACTATAGAGCCTTATAGAGACTGTGATGTGCTCTCACCCAGTGCCCTAATTGAGCAGCAGAGATGTTGCTTTGAGTAGCTCCTGTTTGCACAGCATCATAGCTTGTTCATTGTTGTTCTGTACTGCATGCATAGTCTTTGCAATTCTGAGCCTGTTTGCATTGTCAATCCTACTACAGTTACCAGTCTAATAATTTGGCTGTATATACATCCTGTTACACTATCAGTGCAACTGCAGCCTAATAATGAATGCTAATAATTAAAATGTTGTCTAACATTCAATCTGTGCTCCAGAAACTTGATGCATTACATAAGCTGTGCTACACATGAACTTTGCAGTGGTGTTCATACAAAGTGTGACATGATATTTCATTCATATATTTTTGTGTGCGCCTAGTGTGTTTACAGTTCAGGACAAAACACAGCAATTGACTGCTTATGTGTGGTGGGTATAAAAAATGAAACAGCTGCGGGACACAATGGGGTTGATTTACTAAAACTAGAGCGTGCAAAATTTGGTGCAGCTGTGCATGGTAGCCAATCAGCTCCTAAATTCAGCTTGTTCAATTAAGCTTTGACAATAAAACCTAGAAGCTGATTGGTTTCTATGCAGAACTGCACCAGATTTTGCACTCTCCAGTTTTAATAAATCAACGCCAATGTTTCACTTTTCCTTCACCAACAATGCAATATTAAAGTCAAACTAAAACCAACACTATTTTTTTTTCATTTTGCATAGAGTAAGGGAGGGTTATAACCCCTGTGATTTTTTTTTTTTTGCCACCTGCTTTCACTTCCTGTCCCATAGCCAAAACAGGAACTAGTGTCCCTATTGGAAAAAAAATAAAAAAAATTCCCTTTTAGTGATAACAGTAAACATGACAAATGACAAATGGACTGAATAAACCTATCCAAAACCAAAAAAAAGTTTTGCCTTTAGTTATACTGTAAATAGTAATGGTAGGTGGAGATTTTCATTATACGCGAATATTTGTTTCACTGTGCCGTAAATCAATTGAATTATTTTGTTGCAGCAGTTTTTCTCTTTGCTTATTTTTTCCCTTGAGCTACTGAGATACCACAACTTAGGGAGGTCCAAGGGGAAGTTTGAACATCACTCAAGCTGTAGTCAGTCTCTGGCAGACCACACTAGGCATTCTGCTTTTTTTCATTTCACAGCATCTATAAATGGATTTGCATTAGTATCAGGCATTGGGCATGGCATCATAATCTGTTTAGAGGAAGCTGGAAAAGTAGGCTGATGAAATTATAGCAACAAAATTTTTAGAACTTGTCTCCCATCGTTCTCTTTTGTATAGTTTATCTCATCCTGTTTGGTTAGCTCTTCCTGTGTGAATTATTAAAGTACATACTCTAAGTCATGCTTAAGTGTATGTCTTTTTAGTTGATACTTTCTATTCATGCCTGACTTTTCTTAGGTATGAATTCCAGCTCTTAAAATAGGTTAGTAAGTAAATATTTATATTGTACTAAAAGGCATTATGACAGAATTAGAAACGACAGGAATGTTTAAACAGTAAACACATACTATATACAGTTTTTTAAACAAAAAATTTTACTAACAAAATTAGTACTGTACATTTTATTTATTTATTTATTATAATAAAGGTAGGTGTTTTAAATGAATAACAGGGGGGAAAAAAAGTATTCAGTTGCTTCATTTTAATGCACAAACTTTCAATGTCCTCATATTTTTAAGAAAAAGAGCCACAAGATATTGTCCCTCTGGTACATGACCCCGGTCAATTTAAATTGCATGTTCCCTTCTACTCCCAACATATGCTGGAAGTACACAGAGGAATTGGGCTCCTACCTACACATTTGGTGGAATTGTCACCTGATTTCACCATTCTGCCAGAAAATCGTGATTTTCAACATTCAGGCCTCTCCTAAATTTCCCCTCTTGTCAATGATCCCTGGGTCAGTTTCCAAAATCGCCTACTGGCAGCCCGAGTTGCCATCTCTCGTCACTGGAAGAGTAGCTCCCCCCCACCCCCCTTCTCTTTTGGAGTGAGCCCAGATCCTCAATGACATCATGGCAATGGAGACTCTAGTAGAGAAAGATAGTACAGATTCCGAAAAGATCCGAACTACTTGGACATGTTGGCGTGCCTTTAGTAACTCTGCGGCTTTTCATGCCCTTATTCTACAATAACTGCTCCAACTTACTTAACTTCTAATGATTCTGGAGCATCTCCAGAGTGTTAATACTAGTAATTCCTGCTCCTTTTGGAACCTTGGGTGTTTTGAGTTTGCAATGTCTGATTTTCCCCATATTTACACTCTCCCCTTGTGCTACTCTTGTTAGTGCTCAAAGTCAGAAGGTTTTTTATCTTAATGCATTCTATGCATTAAGATAAAATGCCTTCTGTGTGCAGCAGCCCCCCTCAGCCCTCCTAATACTTACCTAATGCCCCATCTCTGTCCAGCGATGTCCACGAGTGTCTCGGTCGTCCGGGACTCTCCCTCCCTGATTGGCTGAGACACAGCAGTGGTGCCATTGGCTCCCGCTGCTGTCAATCAAAGTCAGTAAGCCAATCAGGAGATAGGAGGGTGGGGCCGAACCACAGCTGCGTGTCTAAATGGACACATGCTTGCTTCTGTGGGGGCACTCAACATGAGGGAGCGGCCAGGAGCACCGAAGAGGCACCCAAGGAGAGAAGGATCGGGCCTGCTTTGTGCAAATCCACTGCACAGAGCAGGGAAGTATAACATGTTTGTACTTTTTATAGAAAAAAAAAGAGAATTTACAATAGCTTTAATGATATGACCTTCCCATGTTCAGCAGAGGCATTCTGTTAGTCAATTAGGATGTCTCACTTGCATATACAATGCTATAGGATTTATTTTTATGGTTATGACTTGGAGTCATTTATATGTCGCATGCCAATTTCATTGTATCTGCTAACAATATTCATTGTATATCTGAAAAGTTTAAAAAAAAAAAAAATCATTTGCCAGAAAAGGTATTCAGTATATGGGCTCATTCAGAGGGGTAAAAAGTAAATATTAAACAGCGCTTGCCATATACCTTCCATACATATCTCAATATTACTTATATGTGCTGATCAACTCAACATAATTATAAATTTGTGATCCCAAATACGAATTACCTGTGCACTGGAATACTGTCCACACAATTTTTTTTTTTAAAAAGTGTAAAAAACAACAAAATCCTTAGAGTTGTGAAAAAAAAGTGCTTGTGAGAATACGGCCCTCTTAAGGCTCCATGTACACAGAAGCTGATAAACTGCAGTTAATGGGCGTTTTGGCGTTTTTTTTTTAAAAGCCCATTAACTGCACTCTATGTTAGCCTATGTGTTCATGTACACATAACGTTTTTTAGCTTTAATGAGCAGTGGAGTTAATGGGCTTTTTTCTGAACGCAGGAAATTTGCGTTCAAAGTGCCGTTTTTTCGGCAGAAAAAAAACGCAAAACGCCGAAAACCGCTCATAAACGCTCATAAACGCTCAAAAACGTTCAAAAACGCTGGCCGCGAGCATTTTTTAGTCCATTGAAATTTTTTTTTTATTTTTTTTTTTTAAAGCTAAAAAAAGCTACACTGAAAAACGCTAATAAAAGCTAGTAAAAAAACGCTGATAAAAGCTAGCTTTTTCTGCTGCTTTAAAAACGGCCGTTTTTGAGCTTCTGTGTACATGGAGCCTAATACTATTCCACCTTGTGCTTCTCTGATACCATCCACACTCACCAGATTCCAATAATCCCCTTACTCTATAGTAAGAGGAGTCAAAAGAGCTTTGTGGTCACTATGGGACCTATCTGGGGCTCTCTCCAACGGTCCTTAGACTGGATGTTGTCCCGTCCTTGTAATTGTCATACCTTCTTCAGGCTTGTGCTTTTTGTAATTCGTTACATAAACACCATATTACCAAATGTATTGGGACGCCTGTTTTGGAGGTTGCCCATCTAGAGCACCTGTTGTTAATTTCATTAACACCAAAGGACCTGAAACTGATTAACAACCCCCTCTGCTACTTAACTGACCAGATCAATATCCCAAGAGTTTAATTGACTTGATGCTATACTCTGATTAAAAAGTGTTCCTTACATTCTTTGAGCAGTATATACAGTGGATATAAAAAGTCTACACACTCCTGTTAGAATGTCAGGTTTCTGTGATGTAAAAAATGAGACAAAGATAAATAATTTCAGAACTTTTCCCACCAATGTGACCTATAAACTCAATTGAAAAACAAACTGAAATCTTTTAGAATTGGGGAAGTAAAAATAAAAAAATAAAATAATGTGGTTGCATAAGTGTGCACACCCTCTTAAAAATAGGGATCTAGTTGTGTTCAGATTTAACCACTTAAAGCGGAAGTAAACCCATCAATTTAACAATTTCAAAAAACAGTTACATTCCCGGCATGCCGGAAATGCTAACTGACACATTGGTTGTGCTCTCAACCAAACTGTCAAACCATCCAATGGCTGGTGCCATAACTGATCACATGTGCAGCATCATGGCAGTTAAAGATTAAACAGAGGCCAAGATGGCAGCTTCCTTGGCTGAAAACGATAGGAGGGTTTACTTCCACTTTAAGGACCGGCTCATGTACATATACGTCGGCACTTTAAAGAGGGATATCTCGGTAACAGCAGCAGCTGCTGCCACAACCGAGATATCCGTCTCTTCAGGAGACGGCCCTGTAAATGATAATGGTGGTCTCTGCAGCGGATTCGCCGCAAGATCACCGTTATCGGCGGCGGGAGAGGGCCCCCCCTCCCGCCGCTCTCCCGCGCCCTCCGCCGCTTACCGGAGCCATCGGTAGCGGCGGAGGCGATCGGGTCCTCTTCCTTGCTGGGTATGGAGACGAGTGAGGGGAAGATGGCCCCCACCCATCTCTATACCATAGCAGGGCGGAAGCTGTGTCAAAACGTCACTTCCGCCCATACGTCTTAAAGGCACATTTTTTTTGTTGTCATTTTTTCAAATGACAATTTTATTTTTATTTTTATTGCATTTTAGTCTATAGGTCTTTTGGATCCCAGATCTCATATTTAAGAGGACCTGTCATGCTTTTTTCTATGACAAGGGATATTTACATTCCTTGTAATAGGAATAAAAGTGACCATTTTTTTTTTTAAACAGTGTAAAAATAAATAAAATCAAGTAAAATAAATAAGAAAAAAAAAATTAAAATTTTTAAAGCGCCCCTTCCCGACGATCTCGCGCGCAGAAGCGAACGCATATGTGAGTAGCGCCCGCATATGAAAACGGTGTTCAAACCACACAAGTGAGGTATCGCCGCAATCGTTAGAGCGAGAGCAATAATTCTAGCCCTAGACCCTCTCTGTGACTCAAAAGATGCAACCTTTACAATTTTTTAAACGTCGCCTATAAAGATTTTTAAGGGTAAAAGTTTGACACCATTCCACGAGCGGGCGCAATTTTGAAGCATGACATGTTGGGTATCAATTTACTCGGCGTAACATTATCTTTCAGAATATAAAAAAATTGGGCTAACTTTACTGTTGTCTTATTTTTTATTTCAAAAAAGGGAATTTTTTCCAAAAAAAGTGCGCTTGTAAGACCGCTGCGCAAATATAGTGTGACAAAAGGTATTGCAATGACCGCTATTTTATTCTCTAGGGTGTTAGAAAAAAAAACAATATATAATGTTTGGTGGTTCTAAGTAATTTTCGAGCAAAAAAACTTGTTTTTAACTTGTAAATACTGAGTCTGAAAAACATTCAAACTCATGTTAACCAATTCGCGCCCGGGCCGTGGTCAAAAGACGGCAGCATTGCGGCGCTCAATTGCCGGGAGGACGTCCATGGACGTCCTCCTCTTTACTTCCGCGATGCGCGCCGCCGCGCATCGTGGAAAAGCTGTGCCCGCTGTGTCACGCGGGTGCCGATGCGCGTGCCTGGCGGCCACGATGTCCGCCAGGTACACGCAATCGGCTGTCACAGAGCAGGGACGTGGATCTCTGTGTGTAAACACAGAGATCCATGTCCTGTCAGGGAGAGAGGAGACCGATGCTGTGTCCCTTGTACATAGGGACACAGATTGGTCTCCTCCCCCAGTCAGTCCCCTCCCCCCACAGTAACAATCACCTAGCAGGGTACACATTTAACCCCTTCCCGCCCCCTAGTGTTAACCCCTTCCCTGCCAGTCACATTTATACAGTAATCAGTGCATATTTATAGCACTAATCGCTGTATAAATGTGAATGGTCCCAAAAATGTGTCAAAAGTGTTTGTAGGCGCTATAACTTTTGCGCAAATCAATCACTATACGCTTATTGCGATATTTTTTTTTACCTAAAATACGTAGAAGAATACATATCGGCCTAATCTGAGAAAAAAAATAGTTTTTTTAATAAAAATGGGGATATTTATTATAGCAAAAAGTAAAAAAGATTGTGTTTTTTTCCAAAATTGTCGCTCTATTTTTGTTTATAGCGCAAAAAATAAAAACCGCAGAAATCAAATACCACCAAAAGAAAGCTCTATTTCTGGGAAAAAAAGAACGTCAATTTTGTTTGGGAGCCACGTCGCACGACCGCGCAATTGTCATTCAAAGCGTGACAATGCCGAAAGCTGAAATTTCGCCTGGGCAGGAAGGGGGTTATGTGCCCAGTAAGCAAGTGGTTAAATAGGAGCCAGTACACACCTGCCATCATTTAAAGTGCCTCTGATTAACCCCAAATAAAGTTCAGCTGTTCTCGTAGGTCTTTCCTGACATTTTCTTAGTCGCATTCCACAGCAAAAGCCTATTGTCCGCAGAGAGCTTCCAAAGCATCAGAGGAATCTCATAGTTAGAAGGTATCAGTCAACAGAAGGGTACAAAAGAATTTCCAAGGCATTAGATATACCATGGAACACAGTGAAGACAGTCATCATCAAGTGGAGAAAATATGGCACAACAGTGACATTACCAGGAACTTGACGTCCCTCCCAAATGGATGAAAAGGGGAGAAGAAAACTGGTCAGGGAGGCTGCCAAGATGCCTACAGCAACATTAAAGGAACTGCAGGAATATCTGGAAAGTACTGGCTGTGTGGTACATGTGACAACAATCTCCTGTATTCTTCATATGTCTGGGCTATGGAGTAGAGTGGCAAGACGGAAAAAAAACGAAAAAAAACATTCAAGCCCGTCTGAATTTTGCAAAAACATACACCCTGTTCCAAATTATTATGCCAATGATATTTTTCTCATTTACCTAAATAATTGCTGTAAACAACAGTCAGCATAATTCTCATGCTATCAACTAGTACAACTCAAATTTTATTGAACAAACCTCCTAATGATAACAGATTTTTTTTTCAAAATAAAAATCTTACAATGCACTGTTCCAAATTATTACGCACAGTAAGTTTCAAAACACTTTATAGGTTGTAAAGAACTGAAATTTGTCATTTGTTGCGTTTGCAGCATATTTACTGAAATCAAAAGCTATTTCAATCAAACTTTGAACAACATTTTAACTTTTTTAACATTTTTACAAGTCACGTTACATTTTACCATAGGACCCCTTATTTGATAGCAGCTTCACAAGTCTTGCATCCATTGAACTTGTGAGTTTTTGGACAGTTTCTGCTTGAATTTGTTTGCAAGATGTCAGAATTGCCTCCCAGAGCTGCTGTTTGGATGTAAACTGCCTCCCACCCTCATAGATCTTTTGCTTGAGGATGCTCCAAAGGTTCTCAATAGGATTGAGGTCAGGGGAGGATGAAGGCCACACCATGACTTTCTCTCCTTTTATCCCCATAGCAGCCATTGATGCAGAGGTATTCTTTGCAGCATAAGATGGTGCATTGTCATGCATGAAGATGATTTTATTATGGAAAGCATAGTTCTTCCTTCTGTACCAGGGAAGGGAGTGGTCAGTCAGAAACTCCACATACTTTGCAGAGGTCACCTTTACACCTTCGGAGACCCTAAAGGGGCCGACCAGCTCTCTTCCCATGATTCTGGCCCAAAACATGACTCCACCACCGCCTTGCTGACGTTGCAGCCTTGTTGGAACAGGTTGGCCGTCCACCAACCATCCACTACTCCATCCATCTGGACCATCCAGGGTTGCACGGCACTCATCAGTGAACCGGACTGTTTGAAAATTACCGTAGTCTTCATGTATTTTTCTGCCCAATGCAGCTGTTTCTGCTTGTAAGCATTGGTTAGTGGTGGCCGAATGGAAGTTTTATGCACAGTTGCAAGAGTCTGGAGGACTCTACAGGCACCAGCAGCTTCAAATATCTGTTTTCTGCTATGTAATGGTGTTTTAGCAGCTGTTCTCTTGATCCGATGCATGGATCTGGCAGAAATCTTCCTCAATGTGCCTTTTATCTACACGAAACCCATCTGTGCTCTGAATCAGCCACAAATCTCTTAATAGTGCGATGATCACGCTTAAGTTTTTGTGAAATATCGAATGTTTTCATATCTCGTCCAAGGCATTAAACTATTTCACTCTTTTTGGCAGCAGAGAGATCCTTTTTCTTCCCCATATTGCTTGAAAATGGTGCTCTGCTTAATAATGTGGAACACCCTCCTTAAGCCCAGGTTCACACTGGGCTGCGGGAGTGAAGCCGTGCGAGTTCAGCTGAACTCGCACAATTTCACTCTCGCTGGCAGTCCCGATTTCAGCCGCGATTACAAAGACATCTGACACAGATGTGAATGTAAATCGTGGCCGAAATCGCAAAAAGTAGTACAGAAATGACTTTTTGAAATCGATGCAGCGCCGCAGATGCGGCGTTGCACCGATTAGGACGTTGCCATTGCCGGCAATTTGCGGCAAATATCGGCGTTTTGACATGCGATTTGACATGCCAAATTGCATGTCAAAACGCACCAGTGTGAACCAGGGCTTAGTAGTTTTTCCTTTAATTGGGCTCACCTGGCAATCTAATTATCACAGGTGTCCGAGATTGTTTTCAGTGATCAAAAGAGCCCTGAGACACAATGCCATCCATGAGTTAAACTGAAAAACAAAATATTTAATCTTTGTGACACTGAAATAGAATTTGCATAATAATTTGGAACAGGGTGTATTTGAAGTCTCCCAAAAGCATGTGGGAAAATGTGTTATTGTCTGATGAAACCAAGGTTGAACTTTTTGGCCATAATTCCAAAACATATGTTTGGCGCAAAAACACTTCACATTACCAAAAGAACACCATACCCACAGTGCAGCATGGTGATGGCAGCATCATGCTTTGGGGCTGTTTTTCTTTTGCTGGAACAGGGGCCTTAGTCAAGGTAGAGGAAATATGAACAGTTTCAAATACCAGTCAATATTGCCACAAAACATTTAGGCTTCAGCTAGAAAGCTGAACACGAAGAGGAACTTCATCTTTCAGCATGGCAATGACCCAAAGCATACATCCAAATCAACAAAAGAATGGCTTTACTAGAAGAAGATTCAAGTTTTGGAATGGCCCAGCCAGAGCCCAGAACTGAATACCATTAAAAAATCTGTGGGGGGATCTGAAGAGGGCTGTGCACAGGAGTTGCCCTTGCAATTTGACAGAATTGGAGTGTTTTTGCAAAGAAGAGCAGGCAAATATTGGCAAGTCAAGATGTGCTGTGCTGATAGACTCATCCCAAAAAAGACTGAGTGCTGTAATAAAAATCAAAAGGTGCTTCAACAAAGTATTAATTTAAGGGTGTGCACACTTATGCAACCATATTATTTTTACTTTCCTCCACCTAAAAGATTTCAGTTTGTTTTTCAATTGAGTTGTACAGTTTATAGATCACGTTAAAGGTGGAAAAAGTTCTGAAATTATTTATCTTTGTCTCATTTTTTTTACATCACATAAAATTAAAATTTTTCCAGGGGTGTGTAGACTTTTTATATCCACTGTATATATATTCACATACTGTATACACTATATTGTCAAAAGTATTGTGACACCTGCCTTTACATGCACATGGACTTTAATGACATCCCAGTCTTAGTCAGTAGGGTTCAATATTGAATTGGCCCACCCTTTGCAGCTATAACAGCTTCAACTCTTCCGAGATGGCTGTCCACAAGGTTTAGTTAGGAGTGTGTCTATGGGAATGTTTGACTATTCTTCCAGAAGCGCATTTGTGAGGTCAGGCACTATAGTGGATGAGAAGACCTGGCTCGTAGTTTCTGCTCTAATTCATCCCAAAGGTGTTCTATTGAGTTGAGGTCAGGTGGAGGTCCTCCACCCCAAAGCCATTAAAGTTCATGTGCGTGTAAAGGCAGGCATCCCAATACTTTTGGTAATATAGTGTACTTCAAACTTACTGATAACATTTTGGCCAAGAAACTACAATTTAACCCCATCTCGGAGGAAAATGAAACCCCCCTTCTACCCCAGCATGTAACCCATTCAGCTCTTTTTTTTATTTTTATGTTTATGTTGTGGCTTTTTTATATTTACCTAAGTCTGATATCCTTTTTCCATGTAGCACTGTTTCTGGGTATGAGGGACCAGTAATCCAGCACTGCAGATGTGCCCCCAACAGCTGGTCCCCGAAAGTCACCTTGTGCTAGCCTCACTGTCTCTTTCCTAAATCTCAAGAGGACCCCAGCACTGGACAGCCAAAAGGAAGTGTTCACATCACCCCAAAAACAGGCCTTATTTCCTGTACACAGAAAAACAGAGAAGACACAGGACTGGAATGTCACATGACCATGGATTTAGACAAGTGAAAGAAGAATTTAGAGTTTTTCTTTTCAACTTCAATGATTAGTTAGAGCTGGTGGGGAGAGTGTGGGGTGGCGGAGGAGGAGCCTAGAGTTAGCTCTAAAATGAAAGCATTTCATGGGAGGAGCAATCAGACACTGTAATGTCCACCAATTACACTGCACTAAACAATTTCTCATTCTGCATTCTACAATTCAATGTATCTTGTCAGTGTGGGGATGGTCAGTAAAAAGTGATATTCTTGTCAGTTGTGGTTATTGCTTCACTTCCTATCTTCACTTTGTACATTTTGCTGTATTTCTAAAGTGTGGCTGTAGTTGTTAGTAGTTATTTTATTCCTTTTCTGTCCTTGTTTCATGTCTATCATTACTTGGGAGATCTGGTTTCCTTTTAAACAAGAAAGCAGACAGAATACCCTGAGGATAACTTACTCAGTTCTGGGAGGTCCTGCTGAGACAATTCAACTGGCATCAAATCAGCAAAACAGAGCTAGAGGGAGAAACAATAATTAAAACATTCTGATAAAAAGAACAGTAATTAAAAGACACACTATATTTTTTTCTTTTAGGACAATCGTATTTTAATATCTGGTGGACTTCATTCACATGTGTTATAAAAGTAGTATGTGGAAAACCAGGTCACTTAACTTCCACAGTGGTTGACATGATAATAATCTACTTAATCTACTTTCTTCAGAATATTCTTGCAGAGATGAAACACAGCTGTTTTTTTTTTTTTTAACTTTCATATGCTATCAACTCAAAGTAGGTGTCTCTATATAAATTTTTGCTGTAAGAATGCATTTAAAGTGACCCTGTCAAGATTTTTTTTTTTTTAAACCTCTTATACTGTAAAATAAGGCAGTAAATACTCACCTTTCACAATACCCACCAAACTCCACTCCAACCACTAGAACCACCCCCATGGGAAAATCTACACTTCCAAAAGTGTCAGTGTTTGTGGTCCTTTATTGCTCTCATTGGTTCCCCCCTCTGACTTCACATCACTACAGGAAAGAGTGGTGAAATGAGGTCAGGGGGAGGAATAACGCATACAGCAGTCTTGAGCAGCTTAGAGCAGACTAGTGAAAAGTGGTTCCTGCAGATCACCTCTTATGATTGTTTTTTTTTTTTTAAGTTAAAAGTTTTTTTAAGAGTTAAAAGTTATGCCTAGTTTTTTATTGCTTACTGTAACTCCATTGAGAACATTTCTTGTACCTGTTATGCACATAGATGAAATGGAAGGTTCAGGCATCACTGGGGCAGAAAGGCATGGACAGCAATGAAAAAATTGTCATGAGTTCTAATCCTTCTTCAAAAATGCTCTTTTTTTTTCTGTGTCTCCTTGAACAGATTTGCTATCACTTTCTGTCCTCAAAGGAAGTGACGAGAAATCTCCCCCAGTAGAGACAAAATGCAGTAAAAAAACACTGACAGAGGCTCTAATATTTCCCCTCTCTATTGAAAACAAAATAAAATGTTTTGGCTAAAATTATGTTTTGATCTGTAAAAAAAATTGTCGTAGGATATTTCTCAATATAAATTAGTAGATTGTAGCAGTAATTAATATGTAAGAAAACCTTGAAATAAGGGATACGTTTTGAGTTTGCTGCTACCATGAATTCAAGGCAAAACATGCCTGTTTGAGATTTGCAGTCAAGGCAAATTAATGTAGTGTAGCGGCCTCACCCCATCTCCTTTGTCTAGGGGTATGTCACATGACAGAGTGAGATGCGCTACGGCCCATGTCCTCCCTATAGCTGTGGGTGAGGAGAAGGCCAGTACCAGATATTTCCTCGGGCCTATGTGCTTTTGTCTGGAATACAGTTCTGCTGTGTCAACACTTCCCTTTGCTCCCATTAACCAGAGTTCCACACACCGATCACAGTCCAACTCTTGTTTTATTGTATATCTCACAATAAACAGTGCTTTAGTAGCCAACTGGTTGCGACTTGATAACATTTTGATACGGGGAATGAGCAGGTCGAGGCACTATCCTGGTTATAAGCTAAACCACTGCGATCTCGCCAGCGGTTACTATAGCATTAGCTAGAAAGGATTTAGAACTTGAGAGTCTCTACCAGCGACTCAAGAGAGCGTAGATAGGAGTACCTTCGCTGCGCTGCGGCCCCTGTCAGGGGAAGATGTCCTTCCAAGGGAGTTACCAGAGGCCCATCCGTCACTGGGTTGATGCTGCTCCAGACTCTCCGAAGGGGTAACCTCCCCGGCCTCCTCACCTCAGACATGGGCCCCATCCACCTCAGGGACCCTCGGACTTCTCCACCCTCGCGGGACCCAGTCGAAGTCACTGGACCCCAGGCCTCCTAGTTTAGTACCTCACCTCAGGCTGAAGGTGCCTGGGATGGACTCCAACTCCATTCCAGTCAGGCCTAAGGCGCCTGGGCCGGAATCCGGAACCGCCCGCACCCAGGCCTAAGGTGCCTGGGCGCGTGAAGTTCTTCCTCCTGAAGACCTCGTGGTTAGGGCGTCTCCCCCTTTTATATCCTCCCATCGACACCACGGCAGGTTCCCCGCCCTCGCCGTACCATCTCCAGAAAGGGACAAAAAGGGTAGCACTGTGACGGCCAATCTACCCTGAGCCTCCAGGTACCCCACCACCCAGAGGCCTAGGAGATTATTACACCATCCAATCCTCCACGAACATAAATGGTCCACTACTCCCATACTTACACACCTGAGAGTCCCACCTAAATTTAGAGACCCCGCTACAGTAGAAATACACCAAACCAAATAGTAAACATACCGGTAACTGCATGGCCTTCAAACTTGGATCATCTTGCTTAGAAGGGCCAATAAAGGAGGCTTTCCAATAAGCCAGCCCCCTCACTATTAAAAGGGTGAGGTCATACCAACCATATTGACAATGTGCTTTATCTGTGACAGGGAAAGCTTAGGAAGTGCATAGGCAAAGGCTAGTGGGGGGCTTGTAGGCACTGACAAGTCTTGTAGATATAAACCCTTAGTCCTCGCTCACACCATGGTGCAGAGACGTCAGTTTTTCTGCACGCATTCTGCAAGGGCACAAAAAACAATTGATCTCTAAGGGCCCTGTTCACACCACAACACTGGTATCACCTGCAGATTGTTTCTGCGCAGGAATCTGCAACATGTATGTCATTTCCTGCACAGGAAAAAACCGGACATGACATCAACATTGGTGCGAATAGGGCACATAACTGATGCTTGCATGAAAACTGATGTCAGCTTGCATGAAAACTGATGTCAGCGTGCATGAAAACTGATGTCAGCGTGCATGAAAACTGATGTCAGCGTGCATGAAAACTGATGTCAGCGGGCATGAAAACTTATGTAAACTGATGTGAAACTGATGTCCCTGCAAGGGAAATCTGTTTTCCCATCAGTTTTCATGCACGTATGGTGTGAACGAGCCCTTGATGAAGTTCATGTAGATAGCAAAGAGCTGCGTATCTTAGAAAATTGTTGGGGGAAGAGGGGGGCTTCACCTTTTTTCATCCTTTGTTAAATCTTAGTGCTGTTGATGTTCTGCAGCCTCTGTATAGCCTGTGCCTGTTCATATGCACTACAACGATAACAGGCTGCATGTGTTTTTTCAAACGGCATATTTCCTAATTATTGATGGCTGCAAATGTTTTTTCTTCACAGGCCACCTTTTTACAGGCCTTTTTAAAAAAAAAAATATGGTAACATTAGAATATACCTGGGTAATGTGCATTAATACAGATGCATATAGTTTCTTTTGGGAAAGCATGTGACAGAGTAATTTACAGAACATTGCGTGAGATAGGGCAGAGCATTGTCACTACAAAACACAGGGTGTTTAAACAAGAACCTTTATATCAGCATCACCAGCCGTTATTTGACAGCTATGGATTAAAATAAAAATATGCTTTCTAAGTAATATTATGATAAAGCTTATATGACATTTTAGTGGTTGGGCTTACTTTAACAAACTATACTTGAGCTTATTGAGGTACAGTGCTGGTGTTCTGTCTGTATGTATTAAAGATCTGTAAACCCAAAAAATCTGCAACAACTGTCTGCAACAACTGATTGACAACACTATCCTCAAAAATCTTTTCTCACCCACGTACACCCACGTACAACTTACAGGGTTTGGGAGCAAGCAGCTTTGTCAAGCTGGCATGAGGACACTGGGCATGAAGGTGATTTGGGGACATTGTTTCTGTTGACTGCAGCAGCTGCGGAAGAGACGCCCATCTTGAAAAGGATGTTGCTGGAGATGGCAGAATGGGTGTAAGAGAAGAATTCCTCAGAAGTTCAAGCCTTTGCTTGACTTCCCTCAGTGTGGCCCCATAACCCTCTTCTCGTATTTGACATGGCAGTAGAAGCTGCAGATGTTGTCGCTGATGTAGCAGGAGAATGACTTTGATGGGGGACAGATGTAGAAAATGAACAATGAGAAAGAGGAGAAGTTTGCTGCTGACTTGGCCCATTAGGATGCTGCTTCCATCAAGCATTACGGTGCAAAGCCATTTGTTTCCACATGCATGTGGCAACAAAACAGTGGGTACTTTTACCACTGCTAAGATGTTGAAGGAAGAAGTTGTAGACCACAACTCTGCTGTCGGCAGCAGATACAATAAAAAATGCCCACATTACAGAGCTATGTGGACCAGCCCTTGCGATAGCAGTGGCCTGTACCTGTGGAGCAGTGCCACCATATGGATTAAGATGGCTGCTCCCTCCAGTCCACCGCAAGTTGCCCATGCTCCAGGCCAGAATCCTTCCTCACGACTTTCCTCCTCTTGAGTCTGTGACACCACTTTATTATCTCCCCTCCTCATCAATGGAACCCACTTCACAGTAAGCTCCAGCTGCTGGAACATCACTGCCTCTTTTTGGTTCCTGCCTGATGTCCACTCCCTCTCTGGTCATGTGTCACGCACCTGATTGTACAGCTCAAGATGATGAGGGTGGCCTCTTGCACAATTCATGTTCAAGCAACCCTGGTGGTGAAGACAAAGACTGCTGTGGCAGCAAAGGGCACAGGTGACATGTAATTGGTTCAGGGAATTTGAACTTGGAGATTCTGAGGTTGGATGAAGCAAGGAGTCGGTTCACAAGCTTAGTTTAGTAACAGCCAGGCACCTAGGTACAGGATCATGATCAGAATCCAGGTCAAAGACAGGCCAGGGACAACAATATGCTGGCAGCAAGGTACAAGATCAGCAGGCAGAATCTTAGTCAAAAGTCCAGACCTGGGTCGGTAACACGAATCAGTAACAGGCAAGGGGAATCCGAAGAGAAGCGTAAGATGTAGCCGTGCAGACCTCAGGTTTAAATAGGCCATCAGGTGACAGGATCTGTGGACACACCCATGTGTGCATGGGTACGGGTCCAGATTATGTGTGTAAATGTGCACACACACATTCTTGTCCTTGCATGTCCTGTTACATCCTATACTTGCAAGTATGTCCACACAAGGTTGCTACATGAGGTTCCTGACATCATGGTGCAATCGTCTTTATGCATGAACAAGCAGAAGTGGGAGAGGGAGGAAGAAAAGGGCACATTAGCAGTAGTTGCAAGCAAATGGCTGTTCTGTGCTTGAAGACCAAGGCTTGAAGGCTTTTTCAGTCATGAAATTTCCTCTTGCACATAAAAGCTTTAAAGAAAAAAATGTAATTTTGGTATGATACTGTTTAACTAGCATACATTCAAACAACGGAGCTTACATTTTATATGAATCTACATTTGTTAGTTCGTTCCACATACAGTATACTGTTTTTGCTGTAGTCTGAGCAAGTTTTTGTAGTAGGCGCATAGTAAATTCCATAAGCATAGTATTTACTTGTTCATGCACAGCCAGGGCCACCATCAGGAACTTTGGGGCCCCTTGCACAGCTTCAGGCATGGCCCCCCTGGAGCAGAGAACCTGGGGGGGGGGTGCTGCCGCCGCAAATTGAGGACCACCTGCCACTAATTGAAAACCGGGGGGGGGGGGTGCCGCGAAGTTGAGAAGCGGGGGGTGGGGAGGTGCTGCAAGTTGAGAGGCGGGGAGGTGCCGCGAATTGAGCGGGGGTGCTGCCGTATGCCCCCCCCCTAGAATTAAGGTCGGGGGCTTTGGGTTCTGATGAACAACAAAAATAAATACATTTGAAAACAAAAAAAAAACAAAAGGGGGTTGCTATCCGAGCCCCTTACAAGAGAAAAATAATAAAAAAAAGGGGGGTTGCCATCCGGGTCCCTGGGGACCTCCGGGCCCCTTACAAGAAGAAAAAAAGGGGGGTTGCCATCCGGGCCCCTTACATGTGTACTGCCTGTACCCCCCAGATGGCAGCCCTGTGCACAGCATATGGGCTTAGTCATTACAAAACTAGGCCTAATGGTTATATTTAACATGATATATTTGTTAACCTATACCTTATTTGTTGTGAGTTTACCCTTTAATACAGGGATCCTCAAATTACGGCTCTCCAGCTGTTGCAGAACTACAAATCCCATGAGGCATTGTAAAACTCATGACATTCACAGACATGACTAGGCATGATGGGAATTGTAGTTCCTGAACACCTGGAGGTCCGTAGTTTGAAGTCCCCTGCTTTAATACATAGTCATGATATTGCAACTAATATCAGTTTCATAGGCATATCATGGTACTCAAACAATTTGTCTTAATCTTGTATAATGTAAATATCTAATTAAAACCATGAGACACACTGACCTGACTATTACATCCTTAATAACCATTAAAAAGTCTTTGGAGAAACTTTCAATGTGCTTTGCAGGTGTTCTGGATGGGAAGAAGAAAACAAAACTTTCATCATCCTAGACAAATTGGCATTTTAATCACCTTCATTATATAGGAAGGAAAATCTGACATTCCAAAATGTAGCAAGCAAAAATGTACAGGAAAAGATTTGTAATTTTTAAAGTTAGTTCTCTCCATTGCTATTAACCTCCCTGGCAGTATGATTATTTCAGATTTTAGGTGCTAAAAGCGGTACAATTATTTTGCATGGAAATTTGTCATTTTATATTGTAGGCCTGCAATTCTTAGGAATAACTCACTTAAATCTGTCTGTAGCAGGGTCTCCTTTAAGACTCTTGGAACTACATCTCCCAGAGTCCTGTTTGGCACCCAGGGTGCAGTGTTGCCACCGCAGAGACTCATGGGAGGGACTATTTAAGAAGGAGGCGAGGCGGAGCTCGGCCTCTTTGGGACACCGCGCTGCTAGCAATAGCTTCTTCCTGTGCGGATCTGCTGCAGTGCAAGGCCTGAAGCCTGGGGCCTTGTGCAACTTCCAAAGAGCCTTCCATCCCGCTGCGGAGCCTAGGTGGCACCTGACAGAGTTTGCTGTGGACATCAGTTGGATCGGGGACCCGATTGTTGCGGACGCTGTGTGTGGAGACACAGCAGGTGGAAGTCCCGGACTGGGATCTTGTCCGGAGTGGTGAGCGAGCACCTGCTCAATCCAATCGGTTGTATTGTGTTTAGGCCTATAGACTGCCTTGGCCCACCGTTCATTTGTTTGCTGTTTTCGCTGGAGACCGGTTGCAGGACAGAGTTAAAGGGTCTCCAACATAGTGTTCCTTATGACTGCCTACTTTGTGGATTACAATATTGTTCCTGAACGTGCACCACCATTTCAAGTTTGCATGCGAAGAAATCTCTATTCACAAGACTGAGTTTGATTCCATGTCAGGCCTGACTAGGGAGGGGAGATAGAATATTGTTTAGTGCGCCATAGGGCGCGTAGATAGCAATAGCTGCACGTGGTGGATTACCGCGCTGTGCTATTGCCATACATATATTACATCTATTGCTGCAGGGCTCTGTAAGCCAGTTATATGTTATGTTTTAATCCATGCCCTTTTAACCTAAAGTAAAGCTGTTATACCTTGCCCTTTTGCTATCACTGTGTTGTCATTTCTCATAGTGCTTACACTTAATCTGAAGTTAAAGTGTGTATGTTACCAGGTGTAGATTACGATAGAAAACATCCCTAGACTAACTGTGCCACAGGGGACTATACAAGATTGCCGGGGGTTGGTGGAGCTGTACTCAGGGCCCGAAAAAATCAAACCAGCGGCTTTCTTAGCTGGGGGTAGCGCTACATGTCTAAACAAGAGTCTAGTAGACATCTCAGGTATGATACAGTTTGAAACACAAAATCATAAATTATAATATAATAAATAACTATAAATAATTATAACAAATAATAATGTAATTATAATAAAATTTATTCAATAATGTAATCAAATCAAAAACACAGAAATTTGCTCAGTTGCAGAATCGTCACTGTCATTACTTTTAGTGTTTGATGACGAATTTCCCCACAAATCGCTATCGCTCAATTCTGCAAGTGATTTTAATTTATTATTGCGGTTTTCTAGCTGGTCTAAAACCACTTTTGACATAAAGGGACACTTTTTGGTTGCTATGGACAATCTCCAGTTTCCAGGCAGAAAAAACTGTATTTATAATATAAAAGTGCATGCAGGTCACTGGACAGACCACTAGGGACAAAGGGGATGTGTAATTATTTTATACAGTACTGTAATCTGTAAGCACTGTATGTATATTGTGTGTAGCCGGCCTCTCTCTCCCTCTTGCTTTATCGGTTATGTGGCTGTTGTCTAGGGGTCCCTGGGAGGGAGAGATGAGATACACCACGGCCCATGTCCTCCATAACTAAGAGGTGGAGGCCAGAAATTTGGGTCCTGTGCAGGTGTCCTAGAATTAAGTCCAGTACTTCGTTCCTGACTCCTTTGATCCTAGTAACCAGAGTTCCACACAGGGAGTAGGTCCAACTCAGTTTTATTCTTCTTTCCAAACAATAAACAGTCTATTCTACTGAGTTATAATGGGGAATAGATCGAGGCACAATCCTTTCCCTTCTGATGCTAACCACTGTGATATCACCAGTGGTGGATAGTCACTGCCACTGACTATGTGAGGTAGAACGTGAATTACCTTCGCTAGCACAGCCCCTATCAGGGGAAGGAGATCCGTCCAAGGGAGAAACAGGAGGCCTCTCTGTCACCAGCGATGCTGCACCGGACTCTCCAGAGAAGTTCCGCACACCAGTCCTCACAAACTCAGACACGGGCACCCAAGAATTTAGGGCCCCCTCGGATTCCTCCACCCTCGCGGAACTCAGTCGAAGGTACTGAGCCCCAGGCATCCGCCATAGTACCTCACCCCAGGCTAACGGTGCCTGGGATGGACTCCATCCCCGCTCCGGCCAGGTCAAGGGCACCTAGGCCCGGAACACCGGAACGCCAGCACCCAGGCTGAAGGTGCCCGGGTGCGGCCGCGTCCTCCAACTCTGGACTCCCAAACTCTGAACCCCGTGGTAAGGGCGTCCGCCCCTTTTATCCCCTCTCCCTTTGCGTCACAGCGGGTTCCCCGCCCCGCTGTACCAGCTCCAGGGGAGGACAAAAGGGTGCAGTCTTGCGGTGTGAGTTCAGCCCCGGCCCAGGGCAACAGCGCCACCTGTGGGCCGCAAGGAACCTCACACCACCAGAGTCCTCCAAGAACCAGAAAAAGGTCTCGGATACCCTAGCAATCTGTGCATCTGGGTTACACTACCACCCAGATGCCTCCCTTAAATTCAAGTACCCGCTACACTCTCCCCCTGGTGATTTGACACTGGTCCCCAGTGTCTGGTATAAACTCACATCCCACAAGGGTGGTGACATAAGTTCAGCCCAGAAACTAAACTACACAATTTAGCCCTGAATTGTGCCAAGACCTGAATGGGAAAGGGAAACTTAAAACAATATAAAACTTTTTCAATAAAACACTGTAAATATCTCACACATTTACATTCTTCCCTCCCCCTGGCTATCTAAGGACCACCCATTCTCAGCAGCCTTGATAGACGGGTCTCCTGCAGAGGGAAAGAAAAGAAACATACATCCTACCAACATATGTGTGTTTGCTTGGAATGAATGAGTCTATCCGAGAAGAAACCCATTCACTTCAATAAGTGCTGCATAATGTAAAAAAAAAAAAAAACAATCGTTGCACAACACTGCCACCTGGTGACAATACCGCGGTCAAGACACTCATCACTTCCAGATGAACTTTTCTCTTCATCATTTATCTGTGATTCTACACTAACTAAAACCCAAAGTCACTGCTTTCTCTGAAGTGCAAGGAGAAGGAGGGAGAACAAACAAAAACAACTCCCACTTCTCCGAAGAGTAGAACTGCCCAAATGCAAAAAAAAAACTAGGGCACAGTACCTGTGTTCCGGTGAAAACACTCCGGAAAGTTCAGCAATGAACAGCAAACAGTACACACAGGAGTCTTTCCTTTTCTCCTAAAGGTAAAACCTTGGATGCGGTAGGAACACAGGCTTCAAATGTCTATCCAAACCCTCCACATGGTACTCAGCATTTCCTCCTTCCTTGCGGCAAATCACCACTCTGTCCGCATGGATATGCCTTCCCAGCATCCACTTAGCTTTACAGTCCTGGAACTTCTTGGTGACCGTTGGTGAACAAGAAAGGTACCGCCGTGCTTGCTGTATTTTAAGTTTGTCCCACACAAAGGTATCATACCATCTTCCACCTCATAAAGCAGTTCTCGAGGCAGGTACGGGTATTCCCACCCATACTCCTGAGCAACCTTCTGGCCGAAGAGACGCTGCAACCTTGACAGGGGTGGCATGGTGGTCCTGTCTCCTTCTCCAGGCCGAACAATCGCTTCTGGGGGACGAGGTACATTCACCACCTCAGTAGATCTGGGCCTAGGAGCCCGCAATGACTGGCGTTGCACTCCCGCAACTGGAACAGGTGAAATGGATGTTGAGTCCAAAAGGGGAACTTCGGACAGAGGACCAGATTCTTCCCTAGGCGCCGAGGCCTCCACCCGAGGTGTACTATCTCCATTAGACATGGACAGGTCCCTGATGACACAGGACGAGGGTAGCTTCATCTTGTCCCATCCCTTTCGGTGGTAGATTTCGTCTATCTCCCCATCATCGCCATTGTCAGACAATGAATCCGGGTCAGAGGTGTCGTAGCATTCAGCGGGCAGATAGTTCCCAGTCACGGAACTATCCCCCTTGACGGCCTCTACCGACTGTGGGCTTCCGCCACTTGTAACCACACAGACAGTCCCAACCCCTGGCTCACCTGGGCCTTCAGAAGAACAGGGATGTCCAGGACTCTTCCTACCGGATCCATCCAGGCCAGGCAAGCAGCGGGTCGAAGCTCTTCCACGACCACACGAGGCCATCACTAGGCCGACCTTCCTCTTCAGTGGTCGGAGCAGGGAGCTGCTGGTGACCGAGGCAGCATCCTCTGATTTTCCTCTTTTCATCTCCGCTTGGGCAGTCACTTCGCCCGGATCAGTGTGCACGGGTAACGCACCAGCATCGATCTCTCCTTCCGGAGTGGCAGTCCCTGTGAGGTAGTTGAGGTGGAAAGCACAAGGCTTTTCTGTAGATGGTTCCACCTCGAAGAGAAACTCCTTGCAGACCTCACATCCCCCGAATGGCTTCAGCTGGACCACCAGTCCCGAACAGCCAGGACAGATCACACCGTGGGCCTCCATGTCTCTGCAGGTGTACAGAGCCACTCGCCCCCGGAGCCTTAGTCTTATCCCCATATTCATAAGCGGAGCAGCCAGAGAAGTCATGTCCATGCAAGAAGAAGCTGAAATCCATGGTGTCAGGGAACCAACAGCAGGCGAAGGACTTTAGGTCCCAGCATCTCTGGCAGGAGAAGGGCTCTAGGACCCAGTATCTCTACTAGCAGGTCACATGGGCCTATATAAGGAAGTCTGCTAGTGTCTGCATTTGCTGGATTATAGTCAGCTTCTCCTGTGTTCCTGTGTCTTGCATCTCCTGCCTGTCTGATCTCCTGTGTACCAAACCCGGCTTGCCTGACCTGCTCCTGTTGACTTCCTAGCGTATACCTGACCCCGGCCTGGCTAACGGACTCCGCTTACCTTGTCTTCTGTGCTAAGACTCAGCTCTGCTGTGTTCTCGGACTGTCTTGCTGTGTTTGACCCCCTGGCCTGGCTTTGACCCTGTTATCGGAACATTCCACTGGTCCTTACCCTTTGGACCTCCTAAGCACGCCTGCTGTCCTGCAGTCTGCCTGTCCTACCAAGTTCCTGGCAACCAGCACTACCTACCAGGCAACCCGTGCTTCTGTGGGCACCACACCCCCTGTGTCATCTTCAGGGCTGTGCTGCACTCGGCCGCAAGGGGCGCCCTCTCTGCTACTCGGCCTCACATCAGAGACTTGACAGTATAATCCAGCCATGTCTGAGGCCGGCAGAGGTGCGTCCCCATTAGAGGCATTATGTCAACAGGCCGCTACTCTGACCCAAGCAATCCAGACACTGCAAGAAGGATACCTCCAGCTAGAGGAGAGATTGCAACACCTGTCAGAGTCATCTGCTTCTGCGGACCCGGTCCCAGCTTCTCCCAGTTCCACCCACGTACGTTCCTCTGTGGCTCCTACGATGGTGTTCCCTCCTCCAGAACCCCGTGTTCCTGTCCCTGAACGGTTTTCCGGGGATCGAAGAAAGTTTAGATCCTTCAGGAATGCCTGCCTATTGTACCTATCCTTGCAGCCCCGGACTTTTGCTTTAGAAACTGTTAAGGTCGGGTTCCTCATCTCCCTGCTATCTAATGAACCCCAGGCCTGGGCCCACAGTTTATGGGAACAAAGAAGCCCAGTCATTAACACAGTGGACACATTCCTGGCAGCCATGTCACAACTCTACGAGGACCCCCAGCGTACAGCCACCGCCGAAGCCACTCTGCATTCACTACAGCAGGGTAGTCGACCAGTGGAGGACTATACCGTGGACTTCCGTCGGTGGTCTGCAGACACAGGCTGGAACGAGGCTGCCCTCAAGCACCAGTTCCGCTTAGGACTTTCTGAGTCTCTCAAAGATGAGCTGGCCAGGATTGGGGTCCCCACTACACTTGAGGATCTCATCCAGTCATCCATCCAGCTGGATCGACGTTTACGTGAGAGACAGTCCGAACGAGCTCAGTCCTCCAGGCCTGCCATGATGCCGCCTAAGGTTTCCACTTCATCAGTGCCTGCTCCCACTGGTACTTCTATCCCAGTTCCTAGACAAATCAGCCTGCTACGTTCCGCATTAACCCCTGATGAAAGGCGTCATCGTATGCAATCAAGGCTCTGGCTCTATTGTGGAGGAAGCGGACATTTCTTGTATAACTGCCCCAGAAGGCCCAAGAAACCACCTTCCTACCCTCCGGTGTATTTCCAGGTTTCCGGAGCTTCTCCTTCACACCTAGTGCTACCCATTACGCTGCAAATTGGAAAAGAAGAGATCCGGCTGCAGGCCATTATTGATTCTGGAGCATGCAGCTGCTTTGTGCACTTGAACCTGGTGAGAAACCTGAAGTTACCCCTCCTCCAAAAGAAACAGGGACTTGAAGTCCCCCTGGCCGATGGCACATTGCCTAGTTCTGGCCCTGTTACCCAGGAGACTGTCCCTCTGCTTATCACCACTCCTGATGGCCATCAGGAATTCATACGCTTTGACGCTCTAAGCTCGCCTATGTCTCCAGTTATCCTAGGAATTCCATGGCTCCAAGCCCACAACCCTCAGATCAATTGGATCAAGAAGGAGGTCCTGTTCACCTCTCCCTATTGCCAGCAGCATTGCTTTATTCCTGAACCCAGAGACATTACCAGTTGCTTGACAGTCCACCCTGTATTTACCACTAACCAGAATATACCCCAGGCATACCAAGAATTCCTGGATGTCTTTGATAAGAAAAAAGCTGATGTTCTACCACCACATCGGCCATATGACTGTCCAATAGAATTACTTCCAGGGGCCGAGATTCCATTTGGACGAATATTCCCTCTCTCTGAAATGGAATTGGGAACTCTGCGACAATATATCGATGAAAATTTGGCTAAGGGCTTCATCCGAGCTTCCTCCTCTACTGCCGGTGCCGGAATCTTTTTTGTCGAGAAGAAAGACAAGTCTTTAAGACCATGCGTGGATTATAGGGAGCTCAATAAAATCACAATAAAGAACCGCTACCCACTGCCATTAGTTCCTGAACTTTTCCAGAGATTCCGTACGGCCCAAGTATTTACCAAGCTCGACCTCCGGGGTGACTATAACCTTGTTCGGATCCGTGAGGGCGATGAATGGAAGACAGCATTCAGAACGAGGTTCGGACACTTCGAGTATCTTGTAATGCCCTTTGGGCTCTGTAATGCCCCGGCGACGTTTCAGCACTTCGTCAACGATATTTTCCGGGAATATCTTGACTACTTCGTCATCATCTATCTGGATGACATTCTCATATTTTCGGCTACTCTGGAGCTCCACCGGACCCATGTAAAGACAGTGCTGCTCACACTAAGAAAACATGGACTTTATGTGAAAGCGGAAAAGTGTGACTTCGAGAAGAAATCAATACAATTCCTAGGACTGATCATCTCCACGGGCGGTGTAGCTATGGATCCACAGAAAGTGCAGGCAATCCTGGATTGGCCAACTCCATCAGATAAGAAAGGGGTGCAAAGGTTTGTGGGCTTTGCGAACTTCTATAGGAGGTTTATAAGAAACTTCTCCTCCATCATCTCACCCATTACCCAGTTGACCCGCTTGCATACCCGTTTCCAGTGGTCCTCCGAAGCCCAAACTGCTTTTGAGAGACTAAAGTTATTGTTTACCTCTGCACCAATCCTTCAACACCCTTAGCTGCCCTGCCATACATCTTGGAGGTCGATGCCTCAGAAGTAGCTACAGGGGCAGTCCTTTCACAACGCCAGGGACCCAAGTCCTTGCTTCACCCTGTGGCCTTCTCCTCGCGGAAAATGAGCCAGCCCGAGAGGAACTATGATGTAGGAGACTGCGAGCTCTTGGCCATTAAAACAGCCTTAGAGGAGTGGAGATACCTTCTTGAGGGGTCTGCTCACCCCATAATGATATTTACAGATCATCGGAACCTCGAATACCTCCGTACTGCCAAACGTCTGAGACCCCGTCAAGCCCGCTGGGCTCTGTTCTTTTCAAGGTTCAACTTCCACATCACCTACCGTCCCGGCTCCAAGAACGGAAAGGCCGATGCCTTATCCCGAATGTTTCCCGATACTCCGGAGGAGACAATATCTAGTACAATCCTGTCACCTCAGAACTTTCTTCTGATCCAACCCGATCTAAGATCTTCTCTTGAACAGGCTTCCCTCCAATGCCAGGAACCAGAAGCATCCTCTCTAAGAAACCAGGAAGGGTACCTCTGGCATCAGGACAAGATCTTCGTTCCACAACAAACCCGAATACAGGTACTGAAGACCTTGCATGACCACCAACTCGCTGGCCACTTCGGAGTGCGGAAAACTACGGATCTTATCCAACGATCCTTCTGGTGGCCTACCTTGAAATCTGATTGCAGGGAGTTTGTTAGCTCCTGCACTACCTGCCAGCGAAATAAAGGGTCCAACGTCAAGTCGTGGGGTCTGTTACGTCCTCTGCCAGTGCCAGAACAACCATGGAGAATTATATCTATGGACTTTATAGTAGAGCTGCCCCCATCCGAAGAATCTACAACAATCCTGGTAGTTGTGGACCGTCTATCCAAAATGGCGCACTTCTTGCCCATGGCAGGAACTCCTTCTGCTGCAGAAACAGCAAAAATTTTCATAAGGGAGATAGTCAGGCTCCATGGCCTTCCTGACAGCATTGTGTCTGATAGAGGGGTACAATTCACCTCCCGGTTCTGGAGAGAGCTCTGCAAAGCACTATCAATCAAGGTGTGCCTGTCCTCAGCCTATCACCCCCAAAGCAACGGTCAAACTGAAAGGACCAACCAGACCTTAGAACAATATTTGCGTTGCTTCTGCTCCTTCTCCCAGGACGACTGGATCTCTCTACTCCCTTGTGCGGAGTTTGCTTACAACAATGCAGTACACTCAACCACCAATCAATCTCCGTTTTGGGCCAACTACGGTTTCCATCCTCTTTTTCTACCTAATGTCATTCCGGAAGCCTCAGTTCCAGCAGTTCAAGACAGGATAAGCTCCATTCAGGCTAATTATCAAACCCTCCGGCTAACCATGCAGAAAGCGCAAGAGGACTACAAGAAACAATATGACAAGAGGAGAAGAGAGAGTCCTAGCTTTGAGGTTGGAGATAAGGTCTGGCTCTCTTCAGCAAATCTCAGGCTCCCTTGCCCCTCCCGGAAATTGGGTCCAAGATTTATCGGTCCATTCGAAATTAAACGAAAAATTAACCCAGTAGCTTTTGAACTGTTACTACCAAGTTCGTATAAAGTGCATCCTGTGTTTCACGTTTCTCTTCTTAAATCTGTTGTCTCTAGTCCTTTTCCAGGAAGAGAAGAAGACCCTCCGCCTCCAGTCTCAGTGGGAGATGAAGCCGAATTCGAGGTAGAATCCATCCTGGACTGTCGCAAAAGAGGTAGGACTATTCAATTTCTTATTAAATGGAAGGGTTATCCAGCAAAAGAGAATTCTTGGGAACCTGCAGGCAACATACATGCTCCTAGACTTCTCCAGAGATTCCGTGCCAGATAACCTGAAAGATGGGCCCGGGTGGGCATCCGGAGGCTGCCCCTTGGGGGGGGCACTTTCAGGGAACCAACAGCAGGCGAAGGACTTTAGGACCCAGCATCTCTGGCAGGAGAAGGGCTCTAGGACCCAGTATCTCTACAAGCAGGTCACATGGGCCTATATAAGGAAGTCTGCTAGTGTCTGCATTTGCTGGATTATAGTCAGCTTCTCCTGTGTTCCTGTGTCTTGCATCTCCTGCCTGTCTGATCTCCTATGTACCAAACCCGGCTTGCCTAACCTGCTCCTGTTGACTTCCTAGCGTATACCTGACCCCGGCCTGGCTAACGGACTCCGCTTACCTTGTCTTCTGTGCTAAGACTCAGCTCTGCTGTGTTCTCGGACTGTCTTGCTGTGTTTGACCCCCTGGCCTGGCTTTGACCCTGTTATCGGAACATTCCACTGGTCCTTACCCTTTGGACCTCCTAAGCACGCCTGCTGTCCTGCAGTCTGCCTGTCCTACCAAGTTCCTGGCAACCAGCACTACCTACCAGGCAACCCGTGCTTCTGTGGGCACCACACCCCCTGTGTCATCTTCAGGGCACCCTCTCTGCTACTCGGCCTCACATCAGAGACTTGACACATGGAGTGGTTGAAGTCATCTTCTCTCTTCGCTGCTCCATTGCGCACTGACCCAAACGCGCCGGAATCTCCACGTGCGTACGTCCACATGGCCAGACTCCTCCCACCTTCTGCACTTGTTTGCGGCTTTTCCCTTTCCCTGCCCACGAACTACGCAGCTATGGGTTGCCTCATGGCGCGTTGGCCAATTTGGCCGACCTACTCGGAACTACTCCGGGCAGCAAAGTTCAAATTCAGACACCATACACATCCCGGATACGATGCCCCCACGTGTAGCGGGCCTCTCTCTCCCTCTTGCTTTATCGGTTATGTGGCTGTTGTCTAGGGGTCCCTGGGAGGGAGAGATGAGATACACCACGGCCCATGTCCTCCATAACTAAGAGGTGAAGGCCAGAAATTTGGGTCCTGTGCAGGTGTCCTAGAGTCAAGTCCAGTACTTCGTTCCTGACTCCTTTGCTCCTAGTAACCAGAGTTTCACACAGGGAGTAGGTCCAACTCAGTTTTATTCTTCTTTCCAAACAATAAACAGTCTCTTCTACTGAGTTATAATAGAGAATAGATCGAGGCACAATCCTTTCCCTTCTGATGCTAACCACTGTGATATCACCAGTGGCGGATAGTCACTGCCACTGACTATGTGAGGTAGAACGTGAATTACCTTCGCTAGCACGGCCCCTGTAAGGGGAAGGAGATCCGTCCAAGGGAGAAACAGGAGGCCTCTCTGTCACCAGCGATACTGCGCTGGACTCTCCAGAGAAGTTCCGCACACCAGTCCTCACAAACTCAGACACGGGCACCCAAGGATTTAGGGCCCCCTCGGATTCCTCCACCCTTGCGGAACTCAGACGAAGGTACTGAGCCCCAGGCATCCGCCATAGTACCTCACCCCAGGCTAAAGGTGCCTGGGATGGACTCCATCCCCGCTCCGGCCAGGTCAAGGGCACCTAGGCCCGGAACACCGGAACGCCAGCACCCAGGCCGAAGGTGCCTGGGTGCGGCCGCGTCCTCCAACTCTGGACTCCCGAACTCTGAACCCCGTGGTAAGGGCGTCCGCCCCTTTTATCCCCTCTCCCTTTGCGTCACAGCGGGTTCCCTGCCCCGCTGTACCAGCTCCAGGGGAGGACAAAAAGGTGCAGTCTTGCGGTGTGAGTTCAGCCCCGGCCCAGGGAAACAGCGCCACCTGTGTGCCGCAAGGAACCTCACACCACCAGAGTCCTCCAAGAACCAGAAAAATGTCTCGGATACCCTAGCAATCTGTGCATCTGGGTTACACTACCACCCAGATGCCTCCCTTAAATTCAAGTACCCGCTACATGTGTTTTTACTTTTTTGAATTTGGCGCCGATCTCCGCCCCTGTGCATCACAACGTCGCAGGGAACGGAGCTCGGCGGCACTCGGGCACTGTGTGAATGAGCGAGGAGACAGCTCGCACACACAGTGGTGAGACATCACAGGATCCAGGGGACAAGGTAAGTTACTTTGCCTGGATACTGCGATGCGATCCCAAGTCTGGCTCTGGGTTACTGCTAATGGTACTGAAATTTCACCCCGAGCCCGACTCGGGAATACCGGTAGGCAGGTTAAGAAATCTTGGAGCTAATTCTTAAGTTATTTTAGTGACTATAAGACCCTGCCTTAGGCCCCTTTCACACTTATACGACTTTAAAGTCGTGCGATCTTACTGCGATTTTGCCGCGATTCGCGGCCGTGATTTTGACAAGACATTTATACGACTGTGGATCCGACTTTGCCCCACGACTTGAAATACGACTTCAATGAGCAGGGATGCGACTTTGATCCCCCAATAATTAGGGGGAACTTCACGGCAATATTTTTTGAAAAAAAACCCGGCATGGGTTCCCCCTTTATTGGCATATCGGCCCCATCGGTCTGGTAAGGGTTTTAAGGGGAACCCCCGCCGGAAAAACGGCGTGGGGTCCCCCCAAAAATCCATACCAGACCCTTATCCGAGCACCAGCCCGGCCGGTCAGGAAAGGGGGTGGGGACGAGCGAGCGCCCCCCCTCCTGAGCCGTACCAGGCCGCATGCCCTCAACATGGGGGGGTGGGTGCTTTAGGTCAGGGGGGCCCTGCGCCCCCCCACCCTTGTCATATGATTTTGCTGTTCAAAATCGTGGTACAAGTCGTATAAGTGTGAAAGGGGCCTTAAGATTTGAGTGTCCCACCCGGTGTAGATTAATCATCAATCACGATGTCCACTGCCACTACCGACACCAAAAAAATAAAAAAGGCCTGCTCATACCAAAGGCTTTAAATAAAGGACTTGTCAAAAACTGTCTATTGTCCTTTTTTACATATAGTTGCATAGTTACATAGTAGGCGAGGTTGAAAAAAGACACAAGTACATCAAGTCCAACCTATGTGTGTGATTTTATGGCAGTATTACATTGTATATCCCTGTATGTTGTGGTCGTTCAGGTGCTTATCCAATAGTTTTTTGAAATTATCGATGCTCCCCGCTGAAACCACTGCCTGTGGAAGAAAATCCCACATCCTTACCGCTCTTACAGTAAAAAAATAACCCTCTACGCAGTTTAAGGTTAAACCCCTTTTCTTCTAATTTTAATGAATGGCCACGTGTCTTATTAAATTCCCTTTAAAAGTTTTATTCCTATTATGGGGTCACCAGTACGGTATTTTTACATTGAAGTCATATCCCCTCTCAATTGTCTCTTCTCCCGAGAGAATAAGTGCAGTGCTTGTAACCTTTCCTCATAACTAATGTCATCCAGTCCCTTTATTAGTTTTGTTGCCCTTCTTTGGACTCACTCTAGTTCCAGCACATCCTTCCTGAGGAATGGTGCCCAGAACTGGACAGCATACTCCAGGTGCAGCCAGACCAGAGTCTTGTAGAGTGGGAGAATTATCGTTTTATCTCTGGAGTTATTCCCCTTTTTAATGCATGCCAATATTCTGCTTGCTTTGCTTGCAGCAGCTTGGCATTGCATGCCATTGCTGAGCCTGTCATGTACTAGGACTCCAGGTCCCTTTCCATCCTAGATTTCCCCAGAGGTTCTGCCCCCAGTGAGTAGATTGCATTAATATTTTTGCCACCCAAATGCATTATTTTACATTTTTGTACATTAAACCTAATTTGCCATGTAGTTGCCCACCCCATTAATTTGTTCAGCTCTTCTTGCAAGGTTTCTACATACAAGAGCTTGCATACAATTGATGTTAGGCTAACTGGTCTGTAATTCCCAGGGATATATCTTGACCCTATTTTAAATATTGGTGCTACATTGGCTTTTCTCCAATCAGCTGGTACCATTCCAGTCAGTAGACTGGTCGTAAAAATTAGGAACAGTGGTCTGGCAATTATTTGACTGAGTTCCTTAAGGACCCTCGAGTGCAAACCATCTGGTCCCGGTGACTTATTAATGTTATGTTTTTTCAAGTATATTTCTAATTCTGTCCTATGTTAGCCATGAGTGTGCTTTCTGTGATGTGTCATGAGGATAAACACTGCAGTGTTGATTACTAAAGCCCCCTAATTCCCTTGTGAAGACTGAGGAGAAGAATAAATTCAATACCTTTGCCATCTCTCCATCCTTAGTAATCAGTTTCCTTTCATCATTCTTTAGGGGACCAATATGATCTGACCTCCCTTTCTTATTATTTATGTACTTAAATAATTTCTTAGGATTTCTTTTTACTCTCCTCTGCTATGTGCCTTTCATGTTCTATCTTAGCTGCCCCGATTGCACCCTTATATTTCTTGATGCATTCTTTGTAAAGTTGGAATGCTGATGATGATCCCTCAGTCTTGTATTTTTAGAAGGCCTTCTCCTTTGCTTTTATATGCATTCTTATGTTGGAGTTAAGCCACCCAGAACTTTTATTAGCTCTTTTAAATTTATTTTCCATTGGGATGCACTGGCTAAAACCCTTATTTAATATGCTCTTAAAGCATAGCAATTATTCCCGGTGTTCTTTGTTCCTAAGATTTTATCCCATTTAGTATCTTCTAGCAAGGATCGTAGTTGGGGGGAGCTGGCTCTTTTGAAATTCAGTGTCTTTGTATTCCCCTTATGTTTCCTATTTGTGTGATTTATACTGAAACAAATTAACCTGTGATCGCTGTTTCTTAAATTTCCCCGTATTTTCACATCCGTGATCGGTTCTGTATTGTTGGTAATCAGTAGGTCTAGTAACGCTTTGTTTCTAGTTTGGTGCATTTACCGTCTGACCCATGAAATTGTCCTTCAAGCCTTAGATGAATGCGCGGTTCCTTCCACGCAGTCTATGTCTGGAAAAAAAAATTATTATAATGACACTTCCCATCCTTGCCGCAAATCCAAATTGTAATATGAGGTCAGCCTCCGCCTCCTCCCTCTGGTTAGGGGGCCTATAGCATACTCCCAGCATTACTTTCCACTTAGTTTCCTCCCTTTGTAGCTCTACCCAAAAGGATTCCACCTCCTCCCTTGCTCCATCAGTGATGTTGTCTCTCACATTCACTTGCACATAATTTTTGATATACAGGCATACCCCTCCCCCTTTTTTACCCTCGCTATCTCTGCTATATAGGGAATGCCCTTGAATGGTTGCCAGCCAATCATGAGAGCTGTTGAACCAAGTCTCTGAAATTCCTACAAAATCTAAATCTTCCTTGTACAACAGTAGCTCTAGTTCTCCCATTTTGTACACTACACATTTGTATTTACTATGTACCCCATACTCATTCACACGGAGCAGGTGGGATCTGGGTGCCCTTTTGTTAAAGGGGCTTCCAGATTCCGATAGATCTCCCGCCCGCAGACCCCCACAACCACCGGCGGGGGGGGGGGGGACGATCGCTCATCCCCTCATTTTCCTGACCTGTCGGGCTGCATGTTCAGATAAGTTTCTGATATGGATTTTGGGATCCCACTCTATTTTTTTTGTACATTTTTGTGTGGGGTTCCCCTCAAAATTCATACCAGACCCAAAGTGCCTGGTATTTATTGGGGGGGACCCCATGGCATTTTTTCATGATTTTTTTTTATTGCCAGCAATTCTTTTTTTTAAATTCACCTGATCACTCATCGGTTGCTAAGGATGTGGCGGCCACCCGCTCCTTAACAACCAGTACACATTCCACAAATACCGCATGCCTCAACCACTACTTAATTTCCACGTGCATTTAATTATTTATTTCCTTCTGTAAATGGATTTTAACGCCTGTTCCAGCAGTATTTACAAAGCATTTTCAGCGTTTTACGGTAAATACTTAGCAAATGGTCTAGTAAAATCACAGTTTCCAGATCGCATGAGATATTTAGGCAAATGTGTCCTGACCCCTAAATATCTCATGCGAGTTCATTCTTTGAATAGAGCCCAGTGTGTTTTGCAGCTAGGCTGTAACCAGCTTGTTTACATTTTTCTCAACTTTGCAGGTTCACTGTTGATATAAATCAACAATGGCAGCTGCTTTGATCCATGTAAAAATGAGAAGGATTCACATGGGCAGGGCAACATACAAAAAATACAATAGGGGTCTCCAGCACACTTTCAGCCTAGCCAGTGTGGTCCATAAAGCTGGCCATACATGACTCATTTTTTTACATTCAACCAGCAGGCTGAATGAAAAAAAAATAGCTGATTTTCCCATCTACACATTTGAGGTGGATGGGAGAATCCTTCCCACTGAACCTTTTTATCGGATGGCAGGGAACCTTCCCTGCCATTAGAATACAATGATCAGTATTACCGGCTATAGCCAGCGGCACTGTTCATTAAAAAAAAAAAACTTATAGGCTGGTTTTACACAAATCGATCGATAGATTGACTTGTGTACAACGAGCCTGCCCGTACATGGATTAAGACGCGACCAGTCCCTGCTGGACTTTGATCCATATATGGCCGGCTTTAGTCTTAACAATTTGAGTTCGTAGCTATGGGACATAAGTATATGGAAATGCAAACAGAGAGCAGCAGGCAGCTCTTTTTTTTCTTAAAGCAGAACTCCAGGATTTTCAAAAAATCCCCCATTAGTACACCCCCCACACAAAACACTAAACAGTTATTACATTTGTGGAATTTCTTACCGTTTAAGAGAGATGTCTGATTGAATTTTCAGGAAGTCAGCTCTGTGATTCAAAAAATGCAGCATCTTTTCTGCCAGGGAGGATCTCTTAGAACAGTGATTGCATCATATCCTCCCCTCTCTCTCTAAACTGTTCTCAGACTACATTTCCCATGAATCCTTGACGATTGCAATGAATGTGGGTACACTAGGCTTGTACATGCAAATGCGAACAAGCCCACTTCAATATAAATCACACCCCTCATTCTGCAGCCAGCAAGCCATGCTGCTCAGTAACACACGGTATGATAGGTTACAGCCTTATAAATACAAAGCGTTTTAACATAAATGCATATTAATATAATATTAATTTAATGCATTTATTATAAATGCAAACCAGTGCAACGTGTCAGAAACCACCAGTGTCAAATGTCACGGACCACCAGTGCCGCATGTCAGGGACCACCGGTGCCGAATGTCAGGGACCACCAGTTGCCGCATGTCAGGAACAACCGGTTGCCGCATGTCAGGGACCACCGGTTGCCGCATGTCAGGGACCACGGGTTGCCGCATGTCAGGGACCACCGGTGCCGAATGTCAGGGACTACCGGTGCCGAATGTCAGGCACCATCAGTGCCGCATGTCTTTCTGAACAGTGCAAAATGCAAAGCGTTTTAATATAAATGCATATTAATATAATATTAATTGAATGCATTTATTATAAATGCAAACCAGTGCAACCTGTCAGTGTCCACCAGTGCCAAATGTCAGGGACCAGCGGTACCGAATGTCGGGGACCATCAGTGCAGAATATCAGGGAGCACCGATGCCGCATGTCAGGGACCACCAGTGCCGAATATCAGGGACCACCAGTACCGAATGTCAGGGACCACTAGTGCCGAATGTCAGGGACCATTTTTGCAAATGTATGCAATAAACACCCTAGTTTTAACCTGGATAATTGGAACAAATTAATTAGATTTTTTGCTGGCTAGCTTGAAAGTGTGCTGGGGACCCCAATAGCATTGTTATATGTGTATAATTCCTTTTTTTATTTATTAATAATCTTATAAAAAGAATTAGATGTAAATGCAATTACACTTTTTTAAATTTCGCTTTCTAGACTTTTGTGACCTTTATGTGTGATCAAATGACGAACAGACTAATTGATGTGTTTTTCCTTCAGCCCACACTGAGCATTTCATGCTTTGTTCTTTGTGCTTTCATGTTGTTGTTTTTTTTCTTGTGTGTGTGTGTTAAATATACTATAGTTCTTCTGTTTTATCTAGTCTTGAGTATGGTCTCACTCTATCCCACGATGAAAATGCTCACATTTGTAAGATATGAATTCAGTGTCAGTTGCCTACAAGTGCCTTGAAGCATGTTAGGTAGTCATTGTCAGTCATTTTATATTAAGGTTATGGAATTTGAAGGCCAGTCACACATAGATAGGCAAATATTTTACATTTTTTATTAGCCACTTGAACGATTGGGATTGCTTTACTAACGGTAAATAGACTGTTGACTTTGTAAGAGAAGTTGTACTTTGCAAGGGAATTAAGTATCCCCAAAGCTTAGTGAATGAGATGAAGTTTTGTTGACTTCCAGCATACATTTATGTAAAAGTAATATTGCATTATCTTTTCCTTTTTTGCATGTGATTAGGTATTCTTTATAAGGGAAAATTCTCTTGCACAGTGCAACTTCCCTTGCAAACTGAACAGCCTATTTGCCTTTAGTAAATCAGTCCAATTTTCTCCTTAAATCCCCTAAAATCAACCTTCTCATCAAAGTGGATGTAAACCTGATTCATAAAATTTGACCTAGCCACATATATCTGTAATGTTTACTTATCTCTCTCCTAAGCCTGAGTCCTGTGTCTTTCTGCTGTTTCGTTCCTCTGTTATCAGCATGATAACTTCTGCCAAGTTCTTCAAGATGGGAGATAAAACCAGCCTGAAATTTGTGTCAGGGAGGGTGCTATAAATAGATCAGCAGAGAGCTTGTCTCGTCACAGCACAGCTCTAAAAGTATCCTTGTTCCGCTGCCTATGTGGAGGGGGGGTGCCTTTCCTCCAATAAGCTGTCACACAGTGTAAGCCAAGACTCCACTCTTACTGCTGAATAAGGAAGTAAAAAATCTAACATGATGTAAGAATTCTAAAGAATATAGCAATCTAAAGACAGCAGATCTACATGTAAAACTTATGTAGGGAGATTTGTTGCATCCCTGTGTATCATCTGAGGCTGTTCACTTCACTGGATATAAGAGAGGGTTTACATCCACTTTAAGGCTTCATGCCCACGGACGTTTTTACAGCCGCGTTTTTGAGCGTTTTTTACAGCTTAAAAACGCCTGTCCATGTTATTCTATAGCTTCATGCCCACCTAGGCGTTTTTGAGCTGCAAATGGCATAGGCGTTTTTAAGCTGTAAAAAAAAACCAGGACCAGTTTGTTCCGCGGCGCCGACGTTAGGCAGAAAAAAACGCGAAGCGTCAAAAAACGCGCACTAACGCGCACTAACGCCGCGGTCGCGTTTTCAGCTCCGACGTTTTTCTATGTAAAAAAGATGATTGGACAGTGTAAAGACAGGAAATTCCTGTCTGGATATTATTACCCAGGAGTCCTTTGCCGTGTGCTTGTGGAGAGAGAAGAACAGAAGATGGCACATGCTGTGGCCCAACATGACCTTATTACTGCCGTTCAGGCCCATCCTGAACTGTGGGATGTGGCTCATCCTCAACATGGAGACCATATTAGGAGAGTATCTACCTGGGAGGACATCAGCGCTGCTCTCACCCCTGGCTGGGAAGACTGTACAAGTGGAGAGAGAAAGGAGATAAATAAGTCTTTTCCTTGAATGCATGATCTGTTTTTAACCACTTCCCATCCAGACCAATTCTGACATTTCTTTCCTACATGAAAATCTTCTTTTTTTTCATTGTTAATTTACATAGAAACCCTAAACATTATATATAGTTTTTTTAGCAGAGACCCTAGAGAATACAATGGCGCTCAGTGCAAATTAATCTCACACGTTATTTGCGCATAAATTTTTCCACCGCATTTGTTTCGAAAAATAAAAAAGTTTAATTTAAAAAATTTTTTTTTAAAGTTAGCCCAATTTTTTGACTTAATTTGAAAGTTTATGTTAAGCCTAGTAAATAGATAACTTACATGTCACCCTTCAAAATTGCACATGCTCATAGAATGGCGCCAAACTTTCGTACTTAGAAATCCTACTGGTTACATGTTTTGAGTTACAGAGAAGGTCTAGGGCTAGAATTATTGATCTCGCTGTAACGTTCGAGCCGATACCTCACATGTGTGGTCTGAACAACAATGTCATATGTGGGCGGGAGTTGCGTATGCGTTCGCTTCTGTGTGCAAGCACACAGGCACAGGGGAACATTAAAAAAAAAATTTTTTGATCTCTTTGGGAATGTAAACATCCCTTGTAATAGATAAACAAAGGGGAATAGAATGTGGGACTTTAAGAGCCCATTCACACAGGGGCAACTTTGGATCCGACTTCAAATCGCCCCAGGTCGCCCCTAGTTGCCTCAAGTCGCGCTGGCTGAGGAAATCAATGTAAGTTAATAGAGCCGTCTTAATGCACACTACTGCAGTCGCTCCGACTTCAAAAAAGGTCCCTGTACTACTTCAATCCGACTTCTAGGCGACCTGTACCCATTGATTTCAATGGGAGTTGCCTCTGAAGTCGGATCACTGTCTTAATAGGAGCAACTCTCCAGGAAGAGAAAATACATTTCTCAGGCAAACCCCTCCCTCCCACAGAGCTGATTCTTGTTTGATTGACCACTGGAATGTCTCCTGTCCTGCAGGCAACTTTGAAGTTGCCTTGTAAGTAGCTCCAGGTCGCGCTGTGATTCATACTCAAGTCCTGTCTGAGTTGCCTCATAAAATCGCGCTGGAAGTCGTGTTGCCCCTGTGTGAATGGGCTCTTAGGGTGCTTATGACAATGAGAAGAATAAATTGCCAAACATAGATTTTATAAAAATAGAAAAAGTATTTATTAACATATATATATAAAAAACTAATACATATACATGCCTATGACCATCACCGATATATACCTAATACCAAAATCTAAAACAGTCATGCAGATATGTATAGTTGAAGTCAAGCGTCCATAGATTTCCTACAGTTTCGCCTATTAGGCTTCATCAGGAAATAGACGCTTATACGGTTTTTAACACAGAAACGAAAAACTAGTAGGTATAAAGAAAAAGAGAAAACATATTAATAACATATCACAGACATAAACATCACTTTAAATGCGTTTGAAACAATACATGGGCACATCCCCAAATGACACAAAAGCATACAATGAGGATGTCCCTTCTAATCAAAAGATACCCCATTCTGTACCTCCAACACAACCTGGTCAGAAGATGGTCATGACCACCATCATGGATTGCCCTGGAAATGGCCGTCAAATGCTGTCTCTAACGGTCACAATCCCGTGAGGGAGGGTAGGTTTTAAAGTTGCAGAACAAGGTTTTTGTTTGTTAGTGCAAATACCTATAGGTAAACAAAAAAGAAAAAAGAGGACACAATCACATTTCAATATTCAGCAACAGAGGGTGAGGGGGATTGCACTCCCATTAATAAGTGAGAAACACACTCACCAACCCGCTGTTTATTGATCGGTTTAGTTGAATTAGAAGGTTCAAAATCCCTTGTAATAGGAATAAGCATGACAGGTCCTCTTTACAGTGAGATAAAGGGGTCAATAAGACCCCACATCTCACCTCTAGGCTGGGAAGCCAGAAAAAAAAAAAAAAGACTGGTGCGCCGTAAATATCTATGGTAGGCATCCAGGGCCGGCGGAGCTGTTGTCCGGCTCACCGATCACAGTGGTGAGTTGGTAGAAGCACCGTAGGGCAGTGGGAGAGGGGGGACATCCCCTCTCTCTGCCTGTAAGAACGATCAAGTGGCGGTAACAGCTGCTATGATCGGGCACCAAATCGCTGGCTCTAAAAGACGATATCTGAATGATGCCTGTAGCTGCAGGCATCATTCAGTTATCACCGCACAAAGTCAAGGACGTCCAGAGACGTACCTTGGGTGTGAAGTGGTTAATGTAAATGAAGATTGCATATTAAACCTTTTTTTCCCACGTTTTTTTAGGCAAGATTTTACAAAAACGCTGGAAGTCACTCCGAGATCGAGTCAGGAGGGACTTAACAGATGATGACAAGGCAGCGAGGAGTGGAACGCCAGCCCCTACGAAAAAGCCTCACGTTTACCACAACGAACTGAGGTTCTTGAGAGAAAATATGAGGAACAGCAGCAGACCATAAGTTTTCTGTTTTTTTTCATAATATATTTGCCTATTGTGACAGCAGGAAGGTAAAGTCACCTGGTTGCATCCAGGGGGGTAGATATATTTCTCCCAGATTCAGGCTTTATGCTGACTTATACAACTAGGGTGGAGAGTTGTATAAGCCCAGCTGAGGCTAGTAGGCTCATGGATGACTCATACCTCTAGGGAGAGTGTGGGGCGTCGTACAGACAGGGAGTTGATGAGGCCAGCTGAAGCTTGTCAGCTCATTTAGGCCTCTATAAGAACTCCCAGCTTCATTAGATGTTAGCTCATGCCTGGAAGCAGACCTGTGTGGACTTCCTGGAGAGAGTGAACCCTTGTCCGGTGAGACAAAGCCTGTGTGGCTATTTGCTTGGACATTTAAAACCAGGGACTTAGGGACTAGGACAGCACTAGGCTGATCCCAGTTGTTAGTTAGGAAACCTGTATGTTTAGTCAGAGGTCAAGTTGACCAGGATTTAATTTGTTTATGTTTCTTCTGGCTTTGCTGTGTTTTGTCACTGTAAATAGAAAATAAACCGCACCTTTTTTTTTTGATTTTGAAAACCACAACCTCCGTTTGCTGGGCCTGTTTTTGTGTGGGGAGCCCATCCCGGGGGTCACACACACCCGCTGCCAAGCTAACCCCCTCACAGTTGGTGGAGAACCAGTGGCAGTTTTTTTTTAAGCCAGCATGGAGGAGATACTGAAGCAGCTGGCTCTAGCAAATGCCAATCAACAGCAGACAAATGCAGGTTTGCAAAAGAGCCTTGCAGCTCAACAACAGAACTTCGCAGCCCAGCAGCAAGCTCATCAACAGAGCCTTGCAGCTCAGCAACAAGCCCAGCAGCAATCTGAGGCCCGCTTCATAGACCTGTTACAGAAGCAAGAGCAGAGACTACAACAAATGGAAGCAGTAATGCAGCAACGTCCGCAGACCAGTGAGGAAAGCCGTCCCACTAATACCGCGTCCTTTGGGGTGAGTCGTTTATTGACAAAAATGACTGGAGAGGATGATCCAGAGGTATTTTTGACCACATTTGAAAGGACTGCTGAAAGAGAAAAGTGGCCTGAGGAGCAGTGGGCTGGACTGGTGGCTCCTCTGTTAACTGGTGAATCGCAGAAGGCTTACTATGACCTAGAGCCTGACCAAGCAAAAGACTATGTGATGCTAAAAGCTGAAATATTGGCAAGGCTGGGCGTCACCCAGGCTGTCCGGGCTCAGCGTGTGCATAACTGGACTTTCCAGCTTGGAAAACCCCCCAGGTCTCAAATGTATGATCTCATTCACCTAAGCAGAAAGTGGCTACAGCCAGAGACTTTGTCCGCACCAAAGATTGTGGAACGTGTTGTAATGGATCGGTTTTTGAGAGCTCTTCCTACTGCCATCCAAAAGTGGGTAAGCCATGGAGACCCAGAGACGGCCGATGGTCTTGTGGATCGTGTGGAGAAATACTTGGCTACAGAGAACCTGACGGCCTCTTTCAGAGACACTCAGACTTTCCACCCTAAGACCAGACCATCCCCAGGGGCGGATAAGAGGATTCCAAGGGGTGAGGGTGGAGAGAGTGAGAGGGTGGGAGCTCTACCCCAAGTTTGGCGAGAACAGCCTGGGAAATCAGCGGCTCAAGAGGCGGCAAGAAGGATCGTTTGCTACCGCTGCCGGCAAGCGGGACATATTGCAGCCAATTGCCCGGTTGTGGAGGAACCCATGCAGTGTGACTTTCTGATGGGCAGACGTCAGTCGCTGTGTGCGACAGTCGCATGCACTGCCATTCGAGGAACTGAGAAACATTTATGCAAAATGTGTGTTAATGGTAGAAATGTTGTGGTATTGCTGGATTCAGGTAGCCTTGTGACCCTGATAAAGGCTGAGTTAGTTAAAACAGAGGTCTCTGGGAATAGCAAGGTAGCTGTTATTTGTGTACATGGGGACACCCGAGAGTATCCAGTGACTACAGTGTGTTTCGAGACCCCCAAAGGTACCCTCTCTCATCCAGTGGGCTTAGTATCTCAGTTACCGCATGACGCCATTGTGGGAAGGGATTTTCCGAAGTTCTGGGAACTGTGGGATGATCCTGAGCCCCCCACTGGTGCCCCTATGTACCAGGAATGGGATAGCCAGAACTCCCCTGAGAGTGGTGAGGACTCTCCGGAATTTCCCTTATCAGTATTGGCAGGGGAGACTCAAGAAACTGGAGAGGAGCCCACCTCCTCAGACGAAAACCTACCGTCTGTGGAGTTTTCTGATCTTGAGGTTCACAGGGAAAACTTTGCCACAGAACAGTTGAAAGACCCCGCCCTAATAAAGGCCCGGGAAAACGTAGTGAAAATAGATGGCGAGTTAGTGAACCCAGATAATACCTGCACTTACCCATACTTCAGCGTAGAGAAGGACCTACTGTATCGGGTGGCAAAAAGGGCAGAAGAAACCGTTGAGCAGCTTGTGGTGCCCAAACCTTACAGGAAGTTGGTGTTGGAGTTGGCCCATGGGCACATTCTTGGAGGTCATCTGGGGACAGAGAAAACCCGAGAGAGGGTATTACAGAGATTCTATTGGCCGGGGGTGATAAAGGACATAGAAAATTATTGTTCCTCCTGCCCTGTGTGTCAGAGGTCGGCCCCGATGCCACATTTCCGTAGCCCGCTGGTCCCTCTACCCATCATTGAGGTCCCGTTTGAGAGGATCGCCATGGATTTGGTAGGTCCTATAATCAAGTCCGCTAGGGGGCACCAGTACATATTAGTTATAATGGACTATGCCACCCGTTATCCAGAAGCGATCCCTCTCCGAAATACCTCGGCCAAAACCATAGCCAAAGAGCTATCTCTTGTGTTTAGCCGGGTGGGTATTTGTAGAGAACTGCTTACGGACCAAGGTACACCCTTTATGTCCCGGGTTATGAAGGAGCTGTGTAAATTGTTCAAAGTGACGCAATTACGTACATCTGTGTATCACCCCCAAACCGATGGGCTGGTTGAAAGATTCAACAAAACCCTAAAGCAAATGTTGAAGAAAGTGGTGGATAGAGATGGAAAGGATTGGGACTGTCTACTTCCTTATCTGATGTTTGCTATTAGGGAGGTGCCCCAATCCTCTACGGGATTCTCCCCCTTTGAGTTACTGTATGGGAGACACCCAAGAGGGCTGTTGGATATTGCCAAGGAAACTTGGGAAAGTGAGAGTTCTCCCCACAGGAGTGTGATTGAGCATGTCGCCCTGATGCAAGACCGAATTGCACAGGTAATGCCCATCGTGAAGGAACATTTGGCCCAAGCGCAGTTAGCACAGCAGAGAGTGTACAACCGTGGAGCCAAGACCCGTACCTTTTCCCCGGGGGATAGGATACTGGTACTTGTCCCTACGGTTGAAAGTAAATTCCTTGCCAAATGGCAAGGCCCCTACGAGATAATGGAAAAAGTGAGCGAAGTGAATTACAAGGTCAGACAACCAGGAAGGCGAAAGCCCGAACAGATCTATCACGTTAATCTGTTGAAAGCCTGGAGGGATAGAGAGTCCCTAGTCGCAGACACTTGGTCACCAGCTCAAACTGGTTGCGTGATTCCTGAGGTTGGAATAGCAGCCACCTTGTCACAACCCCAACAACAGGAGGTTAAGGAGTTTGTGCTTCGCAACAAGGAGGTATTCTCTGAGCTGCCGGGACAAACATCTGGGGTAGAGCATGACATCATTACCCCGCCCGGTGAAAGGGTGAAGTTAAAACCCTATCGGATCCCAGAGGCCCGACGGGAGGCAATACGGGAGGAAGTACAGAAAATGCTGAACTTAGGGGTGATAGAGGAGTCCCAAAGTGATTGGTCTAGTCCCATTGTGTTGGTGCCTAAACCGGATGGGAGCTGGCGATTTTGTAACGATTTTCGTCAGTTGAACAAAGTTACAAAATTTGACACCTACCCCATGCCACGTATAGATGAGTTGATCGACCGGCTGGGAACAGCCCGATACATGACGACTCTTGACCTCACAAAAGGGTATTGGCAAATCCCCCTGGCCAAATTGGCCAAAGAGAAAACCGCATTTGTAACCCCAGACGGGGCGTTCCAATATAAAAGAATGCCGTTCGGGTTACAGAATGCGCCGGCCACGTTCCAGCGGAAAATGGACCAGATGCTGAGGCCCCATCGGAAGTATGCTGCGGCTTACCTGGATGACGTAATTGTCCATAGCACAGATTGGGCCTCACATCTGCCAAAAGTGCAAGCAGTCCTGGACTCTGTTCGGGAAGCGGGGTTTACGGCTAACCCCAAGAAGTGTACCATTGGGCAGGAGGAGGCCAAATATCTTGGGTACACCATTGGGAGGGGAGTAATAAAACCCCAACTCAACAAAGTCGAGGCCATCCAGAGTTGGCCACGTCCCAACAGCAAGAAGCAGGTACGAGCCTTTCTGGGAATCGCTGGGTATTATCGGCGATTCATTCCCCACTTTGCCTCTAAGGCTGTGCCCCTAACCAACCTAACGAAGGGGAAAGGGTCGGTCATGATTAAATGGACCCCCGAGGCTGAGGCAGCATTCCAATTCTTGAAACAAGCCTTATGTAGCCAGCCAGTGTTGTACTCACCCGACTTCTCTAAAGACTTTGTCGTACAAAGTGATGCGTCAGATGTGGGATTAGGAGCAGTATTGTCCCAGGTCTGGAACGGGGAAGAGCACCCAGTCATTTACCTCAGCAGGAAGTTGAAGTCCCATGAGGTAAATTACGCCACCGTTGAAAAGGAGTGTTTAGCGGTGAAGTGGGCTCTAGATTCCCTTCGGTACTACCTGCTAGGTAGGCACTTTGACATGGTTACGGATCACGCTCCGTTAAAGTGGATGGCTCAAAACAAGGAAACAAATAGAAGAGTGAATAGGTGGTTCCTGGCCCTCCAGGAATTCAACTTCACAGTAAAGCATCGCCCTGGCGTTCAAATGGGGAATGTGGATGCTTTGTCTCGAGTACATGAATGCCTGATTGCTGGTGTTCCAACCCCGAGGTTAAAACAAGAGGGGGGGGGTATGTGACAGCAGGAAGGTAAAGTCACCTGGTTGCATCCAGGGGGGTAGATATATTTCTCCCAGATTCAGGCTTTATGCTGACTTATACAACTAGGGTGGAGAGTTGTATAAGCCCAGCTGAGGCTAGTAGGCTCATGGATGACTCATACCTCTAGGGAGAGTGTGGGGCGTCGTACAGACAGGGAGTTGATGAGGCCAGCTGAAGCTTGTCAGCTCATTTAGGCCTCTATAAGAACTCCCAGCTTCATTAGATGTTAGCTCATGCCTGGAAGCAGACCTGTGTGGACTTCCTGGAGAGAGTGAACCCTTGTCCGGTGAGACAAAGCCTGTGTGGCTATTTGCTTGGACATTTAAAACCAGGGACTTAGGGACTAGGACAGCACTAGGCTGATCCCAGTTGTTAGTTAGGAAACCTGTATGTTTAGTCAGAGGTCAAGTTGACCAGGATTTAATTTGTTTATGTTTCTTCTGGCTTTGCTGTGTTTTGTCACTGTAAATAGAAAATAAACCGCACCTTTTTTTTTTTGATTTTGAAAACCACAACCTCCGTTTGCTGGGCCTGTTTTTGTGTGGGGAGCCCATCCCGGGGGTCACACACACCCGCTGCCAAGCTAACCCCCTCACACTATGTACATAGCTTTTCTGGCGGTATTTTCCATGGCTATTGATTAAAAGTGGTTGTAAACACGTGTATATATATATATATTAGAGCTGCCACGACGCGTCGACTACGAAAATACGTCGACGTGCGTGAAAGGCGTCGATGCGTCACACGTTGCGAGTTGAAGTTTAAATCACCCCCACCGCGGCTTTCGGCGCGGTGCTTCTCTCCCACACACGATCGCCGCTGACGGTCCCCTATCCTCCTCCAGTCCCCAGCCATCCCTTTCCATGCTGCTCCGTGTCTCCCTTTCTCCTCCATGCTGCTCCGTGTCTCCCTATCTCCTCCATGCTGCTCCGTGTCTCCCTCTCTCCTCCATGCTGCTCCGTGTCTCCCTCTCTCCTCCATGCTGCTCCGTGTCTCCCTCTCTCCTCCATGCTGCTCCGTGTCTCCCTCTCTCCTCTGTGTCCTCCCCTCTCTCTTCTCCCGCTCCATGCTGCTTCGTGTCTCCCTCTCTCCTCCGTGTCCTCCCCCCTCTCTCTTCTCCCCCTCCGTGCTGCCGTCCCCCTCGGTATCTCAGAATGGAAAGCGGAGGTAGGAGCCGGCTCCTTAGTTTTCTGAATGGACAGAGTCAGTGATCACTGACTGTCCATTCACATAACTGAAACATCGTAACCTCCTGTGATTATGATGTCTCAGTTAATGAATGAAGAGGAGCCACTGTCTTCTCTCTATTCATTATCAGTGCAACTGAGGCTGCTGAGAAAGGAACTGGGGAATCTGTGCCCCTAGTCCCTTTCCCTGTCTCAAATGGGAGATGTCAGAGGTCTGTTAAGACCCCTGATATCTCACCATAGCCCCCCCAACAGGGCTGCTAAAAAAACAAAACAATAAATAAAAAAAATTAAAAAAATTGTAAAAAATAATAAAAAAAAGCACACCGACACTGTCCCCACACCCCCCCCCCCCCTTAAAAAAATAAAGCATTGTAAAAAATGAAAATAAATTATAAACATTCATGAAGTTCTGAACAATAAAGAAAAACAGAACATAAAAAAAAGGTAAGATAAAAGAATTTATATATATATATATATATATATATATATATATATATGTATGTAGTTATATTCTTTTATCTTCCTTTTTTTTATGTACTTATCCTTTTTTGTAAAGTTATCCAAAGGATTAATTAGCTAATCACAAAAAGAACACACTAGATTAATAAAAAATAAATTAAAAAAATAGTCGTTATAGTCGTGACTAATCGAAGAAATAATCGTTAGATTAGTCGACAGACAAAATAGTCGTTAGTTGCAGCTCTAATATATATATATTTTTTTTTAACCAACCTGCAAGACAAAACCATAATGAGCTAGTATGCATAGCATACTAGCTCATTATGAATAACTTACCTGAGATCGAAGCCCCCACAGCGATGCTGGGAAACCTCCACCGCCGCCATCTTGCTTCGACGTCTCTTCTGTTTATCGCCCGCTCCGGCGCTGTGATTGGCCCCGGAGCGGCGATGACGTCAGACGTGTGCGCGCTCGGGCCAGCTAAATCCATTCAGAAAACCGTCTACGATGCCGGCCCGCTAGTGTGCATGCGCGTGACGTCAGCGGCGCCGTTTTTAAAAGCAAATATCTCCTTAACCGTGTAGGTTAAGGAGATATTTCATGCACCTACAGGTAAGCCTTAATCTAGGCTTACTGTAGGTGCATGTTGTATAAGTGGGTTTACAACCACTTCAAGTTTATTCCTTTATTTCATTGTCTGCAGGACAACATCTAACATTTCAAGAGCCAGGGAGGTGTCTGCAGAGGAGGACAACGTGGACAGATCCAGCAGTCCCGTTGCATGCAGTGGCAATCCATCACCCAATGCTATCGATGAGGGTAGTGTTGCGTGCCCTGATGAGGTAAGTGCTTATGTCTGCCTGTCTATCTCATTGTCTGTCTATTCATGTACATGTGAATGTAAAATTATTTGTTCTTTTGCAGGAATCCAGGGCATTGGAACTGTCCGCGACTGGCAGTCAGGACTGTGGGGAGCGACGCGGTCGTGGCGGTGGTCGTGGCGGTGGTCGTGGACGTCAGGCGAGGGGTGGCTGCACAATTGAGGGAGATGACAGGGTGCTAGCACTGCTGCAGGAAGTGCGGCAGGAGAGGCGCAGTGTTGATGTTTTTTTAGATCCCAGCAACCCACGCGCCTCCTTCTGCCGTAGCCTTTATCATATCCTGTAGGACATTGGGGGAAACGAAAAGAAGGATTGTATGTATCGCATGTACGGTATGGCAATGCAATGCCGCCAAGCAAAATTGAGTGGTGGGCCACCTCCATGTGATACATATAATCCTTCTCATGATCCCCCAACGGCCCCCAGGACCTCAGCAGTGCTAGCACCCCCCTCTCATTATCAGACCACACAGCAACGCCAGCCACCACCTACCCCGTCTCAGGCATCCTTTTACATGCCACACCCTCAAAGTGAATTTTCTCCTTCCACCTCCCATTTTCACCCCTCCAATCCTTTACCCCGCTACCAGCAAGATTTCTGGAATGAACGCCAGCCCCGTCCCCAATCCCCACATCCCCATAGTGATCAAATACCCACCCCCACCTATCACCAGCTGTGATGTACCAAGGCCTTTATTATTGCTCAATAAATTTATTTTTTGATTGAAAAAAAAATTGTTCAATTGGTGTTTTATATGATGCACAACAGCACTCCTTTGCCCTCTGCCTTCAGACAAGCGTATGCTAGCCCATTACGGGCTTAGCATGCGCTTGCCTAAAGACAGAGGGCAAAGCACTCCTTTGTCCTCTGCCTTCAGACGAGCGTATGCTAGCCCATTACGGGCTTAGCATGCGCTTGCCTAAAGACAGAGGGCAAAGCACTCCTTTGCCCTCTGCCTTCAGACGAGCATATGCTAGCCCATTACGGGCTTAGCATGCGCTTGCCTAAAGACAGAGGGAAAAGCACTCCTTTGCCCTCTGCCTTCAGAAGAGTGTATGCTAGCCCATTACTGGCTTAACATGCGCTTGCCTAAAGACAGAGGGCAAAGCACTCCTTTGCCCTCTGCCTTCAGACGAGTGTATGCTAGCCCATTACTGGCTTAGCATGCGTTTGCCTAAAGACAGAGGGCAAAGCACTCCTTTGCCCTCTGCCTTCAGATGAGCGTATGCCTAAAGACAGAGGGCAAAGCACCGTCCCTTAGAAAATTATGCAGAACGCAGCATGCCAGGACTACTTTAATTGTGTTCTCCACATCAAGTTGCATACTTGTGAGCAAAACTCGTCATTTGGCCGTGCACACCCCAAAATGCACATTCAACAACACGGCGTGCACGGCTGAGCCTATAATTGTAGATTTTTGGACGATGGCTGAGACCATAGCCACTGTATGGCCTCATAAGGTTTTCAGCCAGTCAAAAGGCCTCGTCTGCCACCATCACTAAGGGTAAGCTGGGTTCCTCAGTGCAGGGTAGAGGCCTGCTTTCAGGGATATTGAGTCATCCCTCATGTACACGACGTCCGAAGGCCGACTCACGGAATATACGGGCGTCACCTTGGCTTCCATATGCTCCCACATCCACAAAAAGGAATTTGAGATGTGCATCGGACAATGCCAGGAGGACCACTGAAAAATATTTTTTATAATTAAAATACGATGATCCAGAGTGGGGAGGCTTCTTCACCCTGATGTGTTTCCCATCAAGCGCACCAATACAATTTGGGAACTGAGTTTTCTCCCAAAAAGTGTCAACCACCGATTTCCAGATCTCTTCTGTGGGCTCTGGCATTACCACCTTATGCAACTCCTCCCATATTGCCACACATGTTTCCCTTATTACCCTGGACACCGTTGTGAGGCCAAGTAGGAAATAATGATGCAGGGACACATAACTTTGTCCTGTGGCAAAGAACCTAAGATAAGATAAAAATTTCACATATTAAAAAACTATTGAATAAAAATAAAAACTTACCCTTCCCATAACCCCAACCCTACCCCCTAACCCTAACCCCTAACCCTATTCCCTAACCCCTAACCCTAACCCTATCCCCTAACCCTAACCCCTAACCCCTAACCCTATCCTCTAACCCTAACCCTATCCCCTAACCCCTATCCCCTAACCCTAACCCCTAACCCTAACCCCTAGCCCTATCCCCTAACCCTAACCCCTAACCCTAACCCCTAACCCTATCCCCTAACCCCTAACCCTATCCCCTAACCCTAACACCTAACCCTATCCCCTAACCCCTAACCCTATCCCCTAACCCTAACCCCTAACCCTATCACTTAACCCTATCCCCTAACCCTAACCCCTAACCCTATTCCCTAACCCCATCACTTAACCCTATCCCCTAACCCTAACCCTAATCGTATTCCCTAACCCTAACCCATATGTGTATTGCACTTACCTGAGTGTCACTAGGAGCCGTTCCTCCGGTGACACAGAGCTCCGCATCCATCCTGGTCAGCCTTGGCCTGAGCTTCTCCAACAGATTATCGAAGCGCGGCACTGACATCCTTGTGAAGTTATGGAACTTTGTCGGATATACCCGCAGTTGCGAATACATGTTGGCAAAGTACCCCGTTGACACCCGATGGGATACCATTGGATGCATCCAATACTGATGAGTTCTCCTCCTTCTCTCCTCCTCCTGTCTCCTTCTCCGCAGCCTCCGCAAGATGATCAGAAGGATTGCCTCATCAATTTTTAACATGACAGGATCCATATTACTCCCGAAATATAAAGAAAATGCTAAAATGCTTAAAAAGGGTGTGTAATGCTCTCTCCTAACAAAATGGCACCGACACATGCTCTGTAACATGTTTTCTTTGTTTTCTGTGGCATTGTGGGAAATTTGGGAGTGTATAAAGCCTAGAGATGTGTTTTTCTTTAAAAAACGCTAACTAACGCTGACGCTAAAAAACGAGCAAAAACGCGCACAAACGCGAATGAAAAACACAGTAAATTTCGCGTTTTTTAACGCCGGTTTTCCTGGCGTCCAACCTATATTTATTGCTCGCTTTTAAAAACATCCGTGGGCATGGAGGCTAAGTATCAAAAAAGCCATACATGGAAAATATTCAAGCAAAAACACACCTTTCCTGCTACGTGCACTGCCAGAACATTTCTCTGTTTGCGAGAAGTCTTTGGCTGAAGTCTGAAGGGTACCTACAGTTCTGGGAGTGTCATTCTTGTGGTTCCCTTGCAATGTTCAGCAGTTACTCTCTTTGACTTCTAAATCAATACTAAAGCTGGCCAAAACTGGATCATAATTCAACTGGTTTAGCAAGGGCCGACCAAAATCGATCCATCTGTGGCCATTCCCACTCAATAGAAGTCTATCAAATTATTGACTTCTGTCAACAGGGATTGTTGGAAAACTTTTCTCGATCAGCCTGGTGGAGGGGTACAATGGCATGGTGCCGAGAACCCTTAATCCGCTAAGCTTGCATGGATAGGGGAATCCATTAATTTTTCTTTCGTAAGCCTACTGGCTGATAAAAAAAAAAAATCCATGTATGCCCAGCCTAAATCGTGTAATGATTTGGTGGTCAGAGGCAGGAGTTACTGAAAACTATGGGGGACCAAGCAGATCAATACATCTGGAAGTGTGGGGTTCATGTAACACTGCAGCTGGGAATGTTTTTGTGAAAGAAGAGGCATTATGGTAACACAAGCAGGGGTAAAGGTATGTATTGACTTATTTTGGTATGGCTATTTTAAATTTTGATGCTTCATAACAAGAATGATTTAAGCACTACAGCAAATTTTTATTTTGGAGATGTTTCAGTTCAGTGCCTTACAGTTGCCTTTTAGTTTAGTTTGTAGTCTACCCTAACTGATACATTTTTGGGACAGATAAGGATTTAATTTGATAGCAGATATGGATACATGTTTTTATTTCCTGGGTTTTTATTAGGAAGAAATTGCGAAAAAAACTGTGTCCAAATCTATTAACACTTTAAAGTAGAATTCCATGGTAACTAATCATTCCCCCCTTCCTAACACCTATACTTGCTAACCTGTGTAAAAAAAGATACATATACTTATCTATTTTCATGCCACTCCAGTTCAGTCACGTGATTTCCACTGAAACTCGCCGCTGGAGCATGTGACTGGACTGAAATGACAGTGACAGTGTATATCTTTTTTTGCACAGGTTAGCATGCATAGGGGCTAGAGGGGGGGGGGGGAGGAGTATTTTTAAGATTAGTTTGGGTTATCATGGAATTCTGCTTTAAGTTTAGAAAAGATAATTTCAGTCCTGAAAATCTCACTCTTGGCACACTTTTAACATACTCTCCCAGACAATGTAGATGAAAGAACGTAATATTTTATTCACCTGACATTAACCTGTACTTTCTATTGTTAATTATAATGTATGCAATGTTATCAGGAGCTCTTTATTGTCAACTGTTCTGTTCCAAGCATGCAGAACACACCCCGTATATAAATATTTTCCTGCGGGGGTTTAATTAAAGTAAAAATAGAGCACTTCAGATGTACGCAGGTAAATTACCCATGTATATGCCGAATTAATGAGTCACATCTATCATTAAGATGAATTCAGTACACAGATCTCCATTGTGTCCTTTTTGCTTTATGCCCAAAAATTTAAAAGCCCAGATGAAGGGGAAGTACAGAAGATGCTTATCTTAGGTGCAGCTAAGTTTGTGATTCCCAAAGTTACACGTTTACTAATATGGAAAGCTTATATCTAGCACTTTTCAATATGCACAGCTAGGGGGTTTGATTTACTAAAGGTAAAGGCTGGAAAATTTGCAAAGGAATTTTCCTTATCTTAGTAAATGAGGTGAAAATTCACTTTGCAAAGATTACTTAATAGCATGCAAGAGAAAAAAAAACTATTTTTGCTTGCACATGATTAGATGATGCACGTCAGCAGAGATTCACCTTAATCACTAAATCAAGTGAGGCCCTCGTCTAGAGTTCCATCCAGTGCTTCTGGCTTCTCTCCTTTTGCAAATATCCCTATATCAAGCAGCTTGCTATGGGGGACTGGTGCAGGCTTGATCCTGAGCCACGCTACTTGTACCCATAGACACAGACAATGCGGCTTGGTCCTGACCTGCATCCCCTTGTCACAAGATTTGACTGACACCATTGGCTCCCAATGCTTTAGCAAAGCCTACGAGAGAAGGGAGAAAAGACAAAACCATTACAGACGGTTACATCGCTGGATCGAGTGAGGACTTAGGTAGGTGTAAGGGTGGTCAGGGTTTGACACTGTTTCCTAAATATTTTTTATCCTAATGCAGGGAATGTTTAGGTTTTAGAACCACTTTAGTATTGAATGGAAGGGCTGTAACCTCTGTCGGCTTTTTATTACTGTCAATGTCCTCATCGGACAGATTTCTCTTTATTTCCTTACCTTGTGTCAGTGATAGGATTCTTCGACAATTGAGATACATACAGTAACAAAAATGCTGTAGGGAAGGATTAAGACCTCAGTCTTATTTTTTCTAGCTGTCAGTGCTCCTACTGGAAAGATTCTCTTTAATTCCTATTACTGTTATTGGAAAGGAAGTGAAGGGAAATCTCTCTAAGTGATCCAGAGATCAACCTGCCAGAGGTTTAAACTATGCCTCTCTCTACCCAAGACTAAAAAATGTTAGCTAAAGTTACACTTTAAAAAATCATTCTTCAAACATTAATTACCTTCCCAGAGAAATATCAGACCATTCCCCCCTGGTGAGTCACCTGGAGGGGAACTCAACTTCCTCTCTACCTGCCCCATGGAAGTTTAACCTCTTTCCCTCATATGCCATGTTACATTGCTCTATAGCAGATTTTTTGGTAGCCCATGAGAATCAGGCTGATACAATGCAAAGTTGGGATGCCTTTAAAGCATTCCTACGAGGTATACTTATAAGGAAAATTAATGGAGTTAAACAAAACATGGTTTACAAATCAAGCTTGGGTAACAGGTATGCCAATTAGAGCAAGGGTATATAGATAGTTCTACAGACTCTACTAGGGGGTATTGGATGTCTACATAGGATGCGCTAGAGCAGTGGTTCTCAACCTGGGGGTCGGGACCCCCTCGGGGGTCAAATGACGATTTGCCAGGGGTCCCCGAATCCTGGGCTGTTCCTGAAGCCCGCACCGCTCTCCTAGCCTTTTTCCAGCTGCCCAGCAGGGGTTTCCCTGAAGCCTGTGGCCGCCCAGCTGGGCTGTTCCTGGAGCCCGCGCCCGCCCACTCAGCCTCATCGCAGCCGCCCATTCAGTTCACGGCACGGCTGGGGGGCAGAGACTAGAGGTCAGCTGACTGGTGATGAATGTGAAGTGGGAGAGGCTGGAGGAGACCCTATATCCTGATTTTGGCATACTGTAGGTGTCACTGCTGCGGGACACTACAAAGTCGGAGACACAGTGAAGCCGGATACACCATGAGTAACACTACCTGTGATTATAGTTGCCATTAAAAGCCCCCACTACAGTTCTCAGATCAGCAGATGACCTTGATCAAGAGCACCAAAGTTGGCTGATCAGAACCCCCCACTGCACTGCCACTCATCCCATTCACCCCCCCCCCCCCACCAAAGTGTAAGAGAAGGAATAAAAAAATAAAGAATACATGAAAAGAGGGGGAGGAACAAAGAAAAAGGGAGAGAAAGAATAAGAGAAAGAACAAGAAAGACGGCTAGAGAGCGAGGGATGGGGAAAAAAAAAACAAGAAATTAGGATAGAGAGAGGTAAAAGTGAAAAAAAAGACAACAAAGTGAAAGAGTGGTAAATCCTAAAATGTACTATAAGGGGTTTTAATACTGTACGAGTAGAAGGGACTCAGGGAGCGCTAAATGTCCGTGGGTTAAGGGCGCAAATTACTTGTCTTGCCTTGGGTGCTGACAACCTACGCTACAAAAATAATTTTACTGTTAGGGGTCCCCACAACTTGGGAAATTTTATCAAGGGGTCACGGCATTAGAAAGGTTGAGAACAACTGCGCTAGAGCGTCTGGTATCATTCTCAGCAGATAGGAAGCACTTTTTTTCTAAGTTGGCATTTTATGAGGAGGTAGAAAAAACGGGAAAGCTACCAGCCAGGATGGCAAGAGCACCGCAGTCTGGAGGTTCTATAGATGCCTTTGCGGGCCAGGGATGGTAGGTTGGCCACTACTCCAGATTCCATAATAACAGAACTTGTCTCCTTTAATTCCAACTAATACCAATCAAAGCAAGTATGCACGTCCGAATAAATCTTGACCTATTTGGACGGTATCCGCCTACTGGAGCTGTCTGCACAAAACAGGAGAATGCTTGACTCTCCAACTACTTTGGAGGAGCTGCAACAGGCGACTGCTGCATTACCTAACTACAAGGCACTAGGTGATGATGGTTTACTGGTAGAGGTGTGCAAACAGTATGGGGAGAAGGTATTGCCATTCCTGTAAAAAAGTACTGAATGCTAAACCACGGAAGTGGAGGAACTTATACAAAAAGCGAGAGACACCCCCTCCAAATTTGGGAAAATTTGGTCATGCTGGTTACACTTCGTCACGACAGACGAATACACGCAATTTTGGACCTGAAATAACCATAAACTTGCAGCGGGTGAGGGAGTAAGGTAGAAGTCTGAACCCCCCCCTCTCTACCTAACACTAAGAGACACTTAAATAGTATTCTCCCAAAATATACCCAGCCACCCCCTGTGACCCCCATCCATACATTATTACCCCCATGTTTCTGATATCCATACCCCAACCTAGATACATATTCTCTTACAACAACGAATATACATAGTACAACCTGACAGTCTCTGAAAGAACAGAGAGAATAGAGACTTAGCAGTCAATGAGCTCTGTCGCAGAAAAACAAACAAGGCGCCTCTAAGTGCAGAAGTATAAAACTTTTAATATCCCATAAAAGGGTTAAAAACACTTACAAGATAGTGGATGAAACAGGCATGTAGCAGGTAAGAGCGTTCAGGAGATGTTCCAGTGGCAGGGCAGTCCCAGTCTGTGATAGTAAAGCTTCCAGGAAAGTCCACGAAATAACAGCTGATTGTGCTGTGAATGTTCAGAGGACACAGTAACGCTGGAGCCTGGGGATGACGTCAGAGGAAGCGAGACAGAAACCAGCATGGAACACAAACAGGAAGATAACAGGAAGTGTGTCATAGAGGCGGGACGCGTTTCGGAACAGTTCATTGGTTCCTTCTTCAGCCAGTGACGATGGTTCCATAAGGGCTAAACTTCTTATAGTCTATGTGTTGTAATGGGGGCGGGACTTGTGGACGTCAATCAAATAAAAAGCAACACAGTGTTTTAGCAGCAGAACGCTGCCAAATGACTATACACACACAAATAAAAATAAGAATAAAAATTAAAACAACAATAGAAGGAGGACCATAGCTGGACAGCATAATAGGACAGAATCTGCATACTACTTAATGCTCAGTTTGCATACTCATTTTTTGTTGGGGGAAAAAAAAATGATGTATGACATAAATATTTAAACATACAACATAATCTATTTTTGACGATATTAAAATCCATATACATTACAGTTAAAACAGGGGAATTATTATCAGGGAGAATAAGGATATGCATACACATATGTATGCATACATCAAAAACGCATGAAAAACGCATAATACACCAGACATAAAGGGAGTAGTGTTGAGCGGACCCGAACTGTAAAGTTCGGGTCCGTACCGAATTTTGGCGTTTTCCCGACCCCGGACCCGGACCCGGATTTTGCGCTAAAGTCCGGGTTCGGGTCCGGATTCGGGAATTTAATGGCGCAGTTAGAAATGCTTCAGGGGCCAGCCAATCACCATTTGATTAGCTGGTGTGCCCTTAGAAGCCATCATAGCCATGCCTACTAATGGCATGGCTGTAATTGGTCAGTGCAACATGTGACCCAGCATGTGACCAGCTTCTATATAAGAAAGAGGCACACAGCACAGATCGTCACTCTGCTTTTAGACAGTGTAGGGAAAGGATCCTGGCTGCTGTTGCTGTGAGGGAGAGAATAGGAGTTAGTCCTGATTCTGCAATCTACTGATAGAAAAGATAGAGAGACAGTGTAGTGTAGTGTAGTGTAGGGGCAGGATCCTGTTTGTGCTTTCAGGGAGAGAGATTTAGATAGGAGTCCAGATTGAGAGATATAATAGCTCAGCGATCTGCATAGGTTTATCTGTTTGTGTTGCAAGCTCAGTGCACCAGCACTGCATTACGTTGAGTGATACACCTATTCCATACTGTGGCTGTATTGTGCTCTTGCTAAAAGACCTATTTTGGTCAGAAAAAAAAAAAAAAAAAAAGGCACTTTATTGTGCTTTTGCTAAAAAGACCCATTTTTGGGCCCCCCAAAAAAAAAAAGGCACTTTATTGTGCTGTTGCAAAAAAAAAAACGGCACTTTGTTGTGCGCAAAAAAGACCTATTTTTGGGCAAAAAAAATATTTTGCAGTGTATATCTCTAGTTGTGTGAAATAACCAATTTCTATATATTTTTCTTGTACTATGCTATACTAAAAAAAAAAAAAAAACTTTTTTTTGAATAGCATTCTCTGCAGCTGTGCGATTCAGCGGTTATATACTGTGGTTGTGTTGTGCTCTTTCAAAAAACGCCATTTAGGGCCACAGAAAATATTTTTCAGTGTGAAATACACATGTGGAGGTGTGTAAAATAAACAATTTCTATATATTGTACAGTGCTATACTAAAAAAAAACAACATTTTTTTTGAATAGCATTCTCTGCACTTCTATAGCTGTGCGATTCAGTGGTTAAATACTGTGGTTGTATTGTGCTCTTTCAAAAAACGCCATTTAGGGCCACAGAAAATATTTTGCAGTGTGAAATACACATGTGGAGGTGTGTAAAATAAACAATTTCTATATATTGTACAGTGCTATACTAAAAAAAAAAACATTTTTTTGAATAGCATTCTCTGCACTTCTATAGCTGTGCGATTCAGTGGTTAAATACTGTGGTTGTGTTGTGCTCTTTCAAAAAACGCCATTTAGGGCCACAGAAAATATTTTGCAGTGTGAAATACACATGTGGAGGTGTGTAAAATAAACAATTTCTATATATTGTACAGTGCTATACTAAAAAAAACAAAATTTTTTTTGAATAGCATTCTCTGCACTTCTATAGCTGTGCGATTCAGTGGTTAAATACTGTGGTTGTGTTGTGCTCTTTCAAAAAACGCCATTTAGGGCCACAGAAAATATTTTGCAGTGTGAAATACACATGTGGAGGTGTGTAAAATAAACAATTTCTATATATTGTACAGTGCTATACTAAAAAAAAAAACATTTTTTTTGAATAGCATTCTCTGCACTTCTATAGCTGTGCGATTCAGTGGTTAAATACTGTGGTTGTGTTGTGCTCTTTCAAAAAACGCCATTTAGGGCCACAGAAAATATTTTGCAGTGTGAAATACACATGTGGAGGTGTGTAAAATAAACAATTTCTATATATTGTACAGTGCTATACTAAAAAAAACAACATTTTTTTTGAATAGCATTCTCTGCACTTCTATAGCTGTGCGATTCAGTGGTTAAATACTGTGGTTGTGTTGTGCTCTTTCAAAAAACGCCATTTAGGGCCACAGAAAATATTTTGCAGTGTGAAATACACATGTGGAGGTGTGTAAAATAAACAATTTCTATATATTGTACAGTGCTAAACTAAAAAAAACAACATTTTTTTTTGAATAGCATTCTCTGCACTTCTATAGCTGTGCGATTCAGTGGTTAAATACTGTGGTTGTGTTGTGCTCTTTCAAAAAACGCCATTTAGGGCCACAGAAAATATTTTGCAGTGTGAAATACACATGTGGAGGTGTGTAAAATAAACAATTTCTATATATTGTACAGTGCTATACTAAAAAAAAAAACATTTTTTTTGAATAGCATTCTCTGCACTTCTATAGCTGTGCGATTCAGTGGTTAAATACTGTGGTTGTGTTGTGCTCTTTCAAAAAACGCCATTTAGGGCCACAGAAAATATTTTGCAGTGTGAAATACACATGTGGAGGTGTGTAAAATAAACAATTTCTATATATTGTACAGTGCTATACTAAAAAAAAAAACATTTTTTTTGAATAGCATTCTCTGCACTTCTATAGCTGTGCGATTCAGTGGTTAAATACTGTGGTTGTATTGTGCTCTTTCAAAAAACGCCATTTAGGGCCACAGAAAATATTTTGCAGTGTGAAATACACATGTGGAGGTGTGTAAAATAAACAATTTCTATATATTGTACAGTGCTATACTAAAAAAACCAACATTTTTTTGAATAGCATTCTCTGCACTTCTATAGCTGTGCGATTCAGTGGTTAAATACTGTGGTTGTGTTGTGCTCTTTCAAAAAACGCCATTTAGGGCCACAGAAAATATTTTGCAGTGTGAAATACACATGTGGAGGTGTGTAAAATAAACAATTTCTATATATTGTACAGTGCTATACTAAAAAAAAAACAATTTCTATATATTGTACAGTGCTATACTAAAAAAAACAACATTTTTTTTGAATAGCATTCTCTGCACTTCTATAGCTGTGCGATTCAGTGGTTAAATACTGTGGTTGTGTTGTGCTCTTTCAAAAAACGCCATTTAGGGCCACAGAAAATATTTTGCAGTGTGAAATACACATGTGGAGGTGTGTAAAATAAACAATTTCTATATATTGTACAGTGCTATACTAAAAAAAACAACATTTTTTTTGAATAGCATTCTCTGCACTTCTATAGCTGTGCGATTCAGTGGTTAAATACTGTGGTTGTGTTGTGCTCTTTCAAAAAACGCCATTTAGGGCCACAGAAAATATTTTGCAGTGTGAAATACACATGTGGAGGTGTGTAAAATAAACAATTTCTATATATTGTACAGTGCTATACTAAAAAAAACAACATTTTTTTTGAATAGCATTCTCTGCACTTCTATAGCTGTGCGATTCAGTGGTTAAATACTGTGGTTGTGTTGTGCTCTTTCAAAAAACGCCATTTAGGGCCACAGAAAATATTTTGCAGTGTGAAATACACATGTGGAGGTGTGTAAAATAAACAATTTCTATATATTGTACAGTGCTATACTAAAAAAAAAAACATTTTTTTTGAATAGCATTCTCTGCACTTCTATAGCTGTGCGATTCAGTGGTTAAATACTGTGGTTGTGTTGTGCTCTTTCAAAAAACGCCATTTAGGGCCACAGAAAATATTTTGCAGTGTGAAATACACATGTGGAGGTGTGTAAAATAAACAATTTCTATATATTGTACAGTGCTATACTAAAAAAAACAACATTTTTTTTGAATAGCATTCTCTGCACTTCTATAGCTGTGCAATTCAGTGGTTAAATACTGTGGTTGTGTTGTGCTCTTTCAAAAAACGCCATTTAGGGCCACAGAAAATATTTTGCAGTGTGAAATACACATGTGGAGGTGTGTAAAATAAACAATTTCTATATATTGTACAGTGCTATACTAAAAAAAACAACATTTTTTTTTGAATAGCATTCTCTGCACTTCTATAGCTGTGCGATTCAGTGGTTAAATACTGTGGTTGTGTTGTGCTCTTTCAAAAAACGCCATTTAGGGCCACAGAAAATATTTTGCAGTGTGAAATACACATGTGGAGGTGTGTAAAATAAACAATTTCTATATATTGTACAGTGCTATACTAAAAAAAACAACATTTTTTTTGAATAGCATTCTCTGCACTTCTATAGCTGTGCGATTCAGTGGTTAAATACTGTGGTTGTGTTGTGCTCTTTCAAAAAACGCCATTTAGGGCCACAGAAAATATTTTGCAGTGTGAAATACACATGTGGAGGTGTGTAAAATAAACAATTTCTATATATTGTACAGTGCTATACTAAAAAAAAAAACATTTTTTTTGAATAGCATTCTCTGCACTTCTATAGCTGTGCGATTCAGTGGTTAAATACTGTGGTTGTGTTGTGCTCTTTCAAAAAACGCCATTTAGGGCCACAGAAAATATTTTGCAGTGTGAAATACACATGTGGAGGTGTGTAAAATAAACAATTTCTATATATTGTACAGTGCTATACTAAAAAAAACAACATTTTTTTTGAATAGCATTCTCTGCACTTCTATAGCTGTGCGATTCAGTGGTTAAATACTGTGGTTGTGTTGTGCTCTTTCAAAAAACGCCATTTAGGGCCACAGAAAATATTTTGCAGTGTGAAATACACATGTGGAGGTGTGTGAAAAAACAACATTATTTTTAAAAAGCATTCTCTGGCCTCTGCAGCTGTGCGATTCAGCGGTTATATACTGTTGGGGTTGTTGTGCTCTTGCAAAAAACGCCATTTAGGGCCACAGAAAATATTTTGCAGTGTGAAATACACATCTGGAGGTGTGTGAAATAAACAATTTCTATATATTGTACAGTGCTATACAAAAAAAAACAACATTTTTTTGGAATAGCATTCTCTGCACTTCTATAGCTGTGCGATTCAGTGGTTAAATACTGTGGTTGTGTTGTGCTCTTCCAAAAAACGCCATTTAGGGCCACAGAAAATATTTTGCAGTGTGAAATACACATCTTGGAGGTGTGTAAAATATACAATTTCTATATATTCTTCTTGTACAGTGCTATACTAAAAAAAACAACCTTTTTTTTGAATAGCATTTTCTGTAGCTGTGCGATTCAGCGGTTACGTGCTGTGGGTGTGTTGTGGTCTGGCAAAAAACGCCATTTAGGGCCACAGAAAATATTTTGCAGTGTGAAATACACATCTGGAGGTGTGTGAAATAAACAATTTCTATATATTTTCCTTGTACTGTGCTATACTAAAAAAAACAACCTTTTTTTTTTTGAATAGCATTTTCTGCAGTTCTGTAGCTGTGCGTTTCAGCGGTTAAATACTGTGGGTGTGTTGTGGTCTTCCAAAAAACGCCATTTAGGGCAAGATCCTAAATTTGGAAAATATGAGGGGAAGGTCAAAGGGACGTGGTGGCCCCGGTCGTGGTGCTGCTGGTGGAGCTCCTGTTGCAGGGAGAGGACGTGGTGGATCTGTGCCAGCTACACGCACAAGTGAAACACCTTCCTCAGGTGCGAGTAGGCTAACGAGCCTGCGGCGGTATTTTGTCGCGCCTAATGAGGCTGTACCAATGTTTAGGCCAGGACAAGTACAGGCGATAGTAGATTGGGTTGCTGACAGTGCCTCGGGTTCCTTCACATTGTCTCCCACCCACTCTTCTGATGAAAGATCAGAGTTGGCACCTGAAGCCCATGTCCATCAGTCTTTCACCTCACCCCCTTGCAAATCAGCCAAGCAGTCTGAGCCCCAAATCATGCAGCAGTCTCTTCTGCTTTTCGATGACTCTGTTAGCAGGGTTTCCCAGGGCCATCCACCTAGCCCTGCCCCAGAAGTGGAAGAGATTGAGTGCACCGATGCCCAACCACTTATGTTTCATGATGGGTACATGGGAGGACCATCGCAGCACGTCTCGGATGATGACGAAACACAGGTGCTAACTGCTGCTGCTTTCGCAATTGTGCAGACAGACATGGAGGGCAGGGGTGAAGACTGGGTGGAAGATGATGTGGAGGACGATGAGGTCCTCGACCCCACATGGAATCAACGTTATGCAGGTGACCAGTGTAGTTCGGAGGAAGAGGCGGTGGTCGCACAGAGCCACCAGCACAGCAGAAGAGGGAGCAGGGTGCAAAAACGGAGCATTCGTCCGCTAGACAGTACATCTGCTACTGCCCAACACAGCAAGGGACCGAGCACACCAAAGCCAGGTCCAAGGACTTCCCTAGCGTGGCAGTTCTTCACACAGTGTGTTGATGACAAGACACGAGTGGTTTGCACGCTGTGCAATCAGAGCCTGAAGCGAGGCATAAACGTTCTCAACCTGAGCACAAGCTGCATGACCAGGCATCTAAGTGCAAAGCACGAGCTGCAGTGGAGTAGACACCTCAAAAACCAAGAAAGGTCTCTGGCTCCTCCTGCTTCCTCTTCTGCTGCAGTCTCGGCCTCTTCATCCACCTCTGTAGTGACAGTGGCACCTGTCACCCCGCAAACAGAGGATCTGCCAGCAACACTACCACCTGGGTCACCAACCATCTCCACAATGTCCCATGGAAGCGTTCAGCTCTCTATCTCCCAAACATTGGAGCAGAAGAGGAAGTACCCCCCTAGCCACCCGCGATCCCTGGCCCTGAATGCCAGCATTTCAAAATTCCTGGCCTTTGAAATGCTGTCATTCCGTCTGGTGGAGACGCAGAGTTTTAAAAGCCTGATGGCATTGGCTGTCCCGCAGTACGTCGTGCCCAGCCGCCACTACTTTTCCAGGCGAGCCATCCCTTCCCTGCACAACCAGGTGGGGGACAAAATCAGGTGTGCACTGCGCAACGCCATCTGTGGCAAGGTCCACCTAACTACGGATGCGTGGACCAGTAAGCACGGTCAGGGACGTTATATCTCTCTAACAGCACACTGGGTAAATGCAGTGGCGGCTATGCCTGAGGCAGATAGCGGTTTGGCGCATGTCCTTCCACCACCGAGGATTGCAGGGCGCTTCAGTTTGCCTCCTGTTGCTAACTCCTCCTTCTCCGCTTCCTCATCCTCTACCGCCTCCTCATCCATTCAGCGTAACACCTTCACCACCAACTTCAGCACAGCCAGGGGTAAACGACAGCAGGCAGTTTTAAAACTTTCCTGTTTGGGGGAAAATCCCCACACCGCGCAGGAGTTGTGGAGGGACATGGAACAACAGACCGATGAGTGGTTGCTGTCAGTGAGCCTCAAGCCCGGCCTGGTGGTGTGCGATAATGGGCGAAATCTCGTAGCAGCTCTGGGTCTAGCCGGTTTGACGCACATCCCTTGCCTGGCGCATGTGCTGAACTTGGTGGTCCAGAGTTTCCTTAAAAATTACCCCAATATGCCAGAGCTGCTGCAGAAAGTGCGGGCTGTCTGTGCGCACTTTCGGCGTTCTCACCCTGCTGCTGCTCGCCTGTCAGCGCTGCAGCGTAACTTCGGCCTTCCCGCTCACCGCCTCATATGTGACGTGCCCACAAGGTGGAACTCCACCTTGCACATGCTGGCCAGACTGTGCGAGCAGCAGCAGGCAATAGTGGAGTTTCAGCTGCAGCAATCACGCGTGAGTCGCTCTGCGGAACAGCACCACTTCACCACCAATAACTGGGCCTCCATGCGAGACCTGTGTGCCTTGTTGCGCTGTTTCGAGTACTCCACCAACATGGCCAGTGCCAATGACGCCGTTCTCAGCGTTACTATCCCAGTTCTATGCCTCCTTGAAAAAACGCTTTGTGCGATGATGGAAGAGGATGTGGCACAGGAGGATGAGGAGGAGGAGGAGGAAGCGGGATCATTTCAAAGGCTTTCAGGGCAGTCTTTCACAAGTGGCTACGAGGGTGGGTTCCTGCACCAACAAACGCCAGGTACACAATTGTCCGGCAGAAAGGGCACAGTTCTGGAGGATGACGAGGTGGAGGAGGAGATGGAGGAGGAGGAGGAGCCATGTTCACAGCAGGGTGGCACTCAGACCAGCTCGTGGCCATTACTGGTGCGTGGCTGGGGGGATACAGAGGACACAGACGATACACCTCTCACAGAGGACAGCTTTTCTTTGCCTCTGGGCAGCCTGGCACACATGAGCGATTACATGCTGCAGTGTTTCCGCAACGACAGCCGAGTTGCCCACATTTTAACTGGTGCTGATTACTGGGTGGCCACCCTGCTGGATCCCCGTTACAAGGACAACGTACCGTCCTTAATTCCCTCACTGGAGCGGGATCGTAAGATGCGTGAGTACAAGCGCACGCTGGTAGACGCGCTGCTGGTGGCATTCCCACCTGACAGCGGGCGTACGGTGGAAGCACAAGGCGAAGGCAGAGGAGGAGGAAGAGGTCGCCAACGCAGCCGGGGCACCGGCAGCACCTCAGAAGGCAGGGTTAGCATGGCCGAAATGTGGAAAAGCTTTGTCAGCACGCCACAACAACCAGCACCACCAGCTGAGATGGAACGTCTTAGCAGGAGGCAGCATTTCACCAACATGGTTGAGCAGTATGTGTCCACAGGCCTACACGTACTGGATGACGGGTCTGCCCCCTTTAACTTCTGGGTCTCCAAATTGGGCACATGGCCTGAGCTTGCCGTTTATGCCTTGGAGGTGCTGGCCTGCCCTGCAGCCAGTGTATTATCTGAACGTGTATTTAGCACGGCAGGGGGCGTTATCACAGACAAGCGCAGCCGCCTGTCCAGAGCCAATGTGGACAAGCTCACGTTCATTAAAATGAACCAGGCATGGATCCCACAGGACTTGTCCGTACCTTGTGCAGAATAGACATGTATACCGGTGTTGTGACAAAAACTGTCCGGCCATCGGATTGTGCCCGGCCCGTACTGCGCAGGCGCAGCGCTTGCGCAGTACAGAGGACAAGGAGATTCACAAAATCTCCGAAGATGAACGGCGCCTGCGCTGTGAGTGCAGGTTCAAGCCCCACCATCCAAGAGGACATACGGTAGCACATAGTAACAGGGCCCCTCACGGGCTCGCTTCGATCGCGGCCTTGCTTGGCTCGGCTTGAACCATGGATGGTGTGGCCTTCACCTGAACTCAACACGCAGGCGCCGTTAGTCTTGGGAGATTTTTGAAATCCCCTTGTCCTACATACTCAGCAAGCGCAGTACAGGGCGGACACTATTCGACAGGGGACAGAATTCGACACATCACCGGCCTTACCCAGCCATTGTTGTATTTTTGAACCAGTGTTGGCTACCTCGTCCTCCTCCACCACCGCTTCCACCTACACAGCCACATCCACCGCCACCTCAACCTCCTACTCCATATGGACCTCGTCCTGCTAGGCCAAGATTAAAATTTTTATTTTATTTTTTTGTAGCGCACAGATCCTTTCCCCCTTACCTGCCTTTATGTTGTTGGCTCTTCGCAGGAGGGAGAAAGGCACACCGCACTACCAGCCCGTATCATCCTATATAAAGAGGTTGAGCGGTGTACTTGACGGGCCGTGTCCACAGCCGGAGTCAAAACTCCTCCAGAGGATGATTCTCACCTCTACTGTAGGTAGAGGCAAGTCCTTTAATTGCCAGTAAAGTCAATGTCCACACCAGCTGAAACTCCAACTCTTATTCTCTCATGGCAAAATAAACTGTACTCAGATAGAAAAGGTTAGAGCAAAGAAACAGGACAGCTTAAGGTGTGGAGGAGGTCCAGGCACAAACGTAGCACATTCACTTCACTGCTTAGGTTTCTCAAACAGTTTTTGGCGCACGGTCTCTGCCACAGACATTGAGGTTGGTCTCTGCCACAGACCGGGTGTACAAGGCCGCTGCCACGGGCCTGGAGAACTTTGGTCTCAGCCACAGACCAGGGTGTATAAGGCCCCTGCCACGGGCCGGTTGAATAAGGCCTCTGATACAGTCAAGGTGACCTTGAGCTTCTCCTTCTACGAACCTAGCCCATATCAAGGGGAAGACATCTCTCCAGGGAGTCAACAGACCATTCCTTCACCGTGACTCCCGCATCGGTCCATCAGAATGATCCTCCCTTCCCTGGAACAGGGTCCCCTACACGAGGCGGCTCTGGACTCCAGGCTTTACTCCCGCCCCTAGGCCTCCATACCCAGGGCAGCAAGAACTCCAGGATAGTACCTCACCCCGGGCTAAAGGTGCCCGAGATGGAACAGGAACACATGCACCCAGGCCGAAGGCACCTGGGCGCGGACCCCACTGGACATCAGCCCCCAGGCCAAAGGTCTGCCCCTTTTATATGCTCTCCCGGCATGCACAGCAGGTTCCCCGCCCCGCTGTACTACTGCCAAGAGGGGACACAAAAGGCGCCAGCTGTAGGCCGCAGGGAACTGCACACCAATACTGTCCCCCGAGGACAAAATGGTCCATGAATCCTACAGAATTAGGGTATTTGAGCCTATTTACCACTCAAACACTTTCCTTAAATTTAGCACCCCGCTACATTTTTATTTCAAAGTATTTTATTTTCCCACTAGCTTATCCATTAAATTAAATAATTTATTCCAGAAAGGGCGTATTCTGGGGCATTCCCACCATATGTGTGGCATTGTGCCGTTGAGTTTCTGAGGTTCTTAATGACTTCCTGTACCTCTTCTGCTGAAAAGGGGGCCTCCAGCATATTTTTTAATTTTTTAATTTTTTTTATGTTCTTTTAAGTTATTTCCTATCCACATTTGTTTGCAGAGCACTTGCCATGTTCTTAACAACATTTTGCTGCCATTTGCAGCCCTCTAGCCCTTTCCATTACTTTTTTAGAGCCTTTTTAGTCGTCAGAAGTCCGGGTCCCCATTGACTTCAATGGGGTCCGGGTTCGGGTTAAAGTTCGGTCCCGAATCCGAACTTTTTTCCGAAGTTCGGCCGAACCCGCCGGACCCGAATATCCAGCTACCCGCTCAACACTAAAAGGGAGTTAAAAATGGGGGAATTGTTATCAGGGAGATAAGAATATGTATACACATATGTGTGCATACATAAAAAACGCATAGTACACCAGACATAGAGGAGGATGAACATTATAGAGGATTGCTTTATACACTGGCACTAATTTCAAAATCCTCCAAGGGCCAAGACACTTAAAGAAAAAAGAAAAAAAACAGGGGAATTATTAATATCATCAGGGGGAATAAGGATATGCATACACATATGCATGCATACATAAAAACGCATGAAAAACGCATAGTGCAACAGACATGGAGGGAGTTGAAAATAGGGGAATTATTATCAAAGGAAATAAGGATATGCATACACATATGTACGCATACATAAAAAACGCATGAAAAACGCATAGTACACCAGACATAGAGGAGGATGAACAATATAGAGGATTGCTTTATACAATGGCACTAATTTCAAAATCCTCATTTAAACCTCCCGGGGCCAAAACACTTAAAGAAAAAATCCAAAACCTTTCCCTACGACAAAGCTTGCGAAAGCGCTCAGCTGATGGTAGGTCTGATGGTAGGTCTCTGGGCATCCCCTCAATCACCCAAACCTTCAGTAGATTTTTGGTGATGTTCAAGGTAGTGCCTAGGGACACTATGATTGTCTAGACCATCGGTAATAAAACGGCGGTGTTCACCAAACCGTTTGCGCAGTGGTCTAATGGTTCGCTCTACATAGAACAAACCACAAGGACATGTCAAGCAATAGACTACATGGTCAGAGAAACAAGTCTGGAAACCTTTGATGGGGTACGTTTTTCCTTTTACACAAAAGTCCTTCTGGCCATGCTTGACAAACCTACAGGTCTTACAAAGGTTTTTTTTGGCACTGATACATGCCTGAAATAGCTAAAAATGTAGGGATAGAATACCCTGGCGGTAAGGGTTTTTCTTTTAACTTACTTGGTGCCACTTTACCTTTTATGTTAGGGGCCTTTCTATAGGAAAATTTTGGCTTTTTTGGTAAAGCAGGGACAAGGTGTTCATCCTGCAACAATAAGGGCCAATGTTTCTGCACGATGCCCTCCATCTGTCTGTGGCAGGAGTGAAATTGAGAGATAAACCGTATATCGTTTTTATTGTTAGTGTTATTGTCGGCTTGGATCTTAGGACGTGATGGAATAGACGTATCTTTATAAAATGAATAGGCTGTTTTGACAATATCGGCTGGGAATTCTTTATCAATAAATTTTCCCTCCAAGATCTTACTTTGAGTCTCATAATCGGTATCCCTAGTGCAGTTCTTTTTCAATCTGCAATACTGGCTTTTAGGTATATTGTTAAGCCACTGAGGGCGATGGCTGAGGGTGATGGCAACTTTTATAATTAAGAAATGAGTTACCAGCCGTAGGCTTAGTAAAATTCTTGGCATGGATGTCCTTCCCAATAAAGAAGAGCTCCAGATCAAGAAAGGCCAACTGATGTTCGTCTATGACTGAAGTGAAATTAAGACCCATATTATTGTTGTTACAGTGAGAAACAAAATCAGAGACTGAGGATACACTGCCATCCCAGATAATGATCACGTCATCTATATATCTTCCATAAAACACGATGTGAGATGAAAAGGGGTTGTTATTAGACTTGTGCACAACGGAAAAATTTGTTTAGTTTCGGTTCTTTTCTTGTGCACAACGGAAAAATTTGGTTAGTTTCGGTTTGTTTCTTTTCGGTCCTGTTGATTCGTAATCATTCGTAATTTTGCTAGACGGGATTTTTCGTGTTCAGACTAATTCGTATTTTCGCAAGCGACATTTTTCGTTGAATTTTTCGTTAATTTATAATTCGGACTTTCGGTAGGGTACATTGTTTTTCGTTGATTCTGGACACAACTCCTACTTTCGTAACTTTTTTTGGGTTTGTTGATTCGTAATTTTCTGTGTCTCTCTCACGGCGACGCTGCCTATTATGCCTAATGTGCTTCGAATGGATTTGTACTTTTCTAAATACATAGCGGTTATTTGTAACGATTCGAAATCTCGTATTTTACTTTCGTTTTTTACATGCGGCTATAGCCTCCGCCCCTGTACACCATTTTGAGAGGGTTCAGCACGTTGAGGGAGAAGCAGAGAGCAGAGCAGAGTGTTATTGTGCTTTGAATGGATTAGAAATCTCGTATTTTACTTTCGTTTTTTACATGCGGCTATAGCCTCCGCCCCTGTACACCATTTTGAGAGGGAGTTCAGCACGGTGAGGGAGAAGCAGAGAGCAGAGCAGAGTGAGTGTTATTGTGCTTCGTATGGATTCGTACATTCGTAACTTTTTTCATAACGAATTATGCTGAAGACATTCGGGCATTCGCTATTTGCGGTATAATTTATTTCGGATTCGGTTTTATTCGTAATTGCTTTGTTCGGAAATTCTAATGCTTCCGAATGTCCGAAAGTTGCTAAATTCGGACAAATTTTGATTCGTTACGAAACGAATTGCACAAGCCTAGTTGTTATGCCAAATGTAGGAAGATTAATATTTGCATATGATGGAGCAAAATTAGCTCCCATCGCAGTCCCGTTTACCTGCAGAAAGAAGTCTTTTTTGAGCTCTGTCGCTCCTAGGATGAGATACACCTAGTATCATTGGAAGCTAGGAACACAAGCTTAACAACCAAGTGACCATTGGCTTACTGTCCTGCTATTTACATTATGTCATAGGTAATCTTTTTCAACCAGATACATTTCTTTGTATGTATGTTTACCAAAGCGGCTGCGTCCACACATATACTGTCAAAGGTTATGTCTTTTACATCCAAAATAAAAAATTATAAAAAAATAAAGTACTGAATGCTACCAGGCAATGTGATACTTTACCATACTCTATGACGAAAGCTAATATCATACTCTTGCTGTTACCGGGCAAGGATCCCACTGACCCAGGCTCTTATAGGCCAATCTCCCTGATCTAAAGTGACATTAAAATCTTAGCAAAGGTACTGACTCTACGCCTAAATAAAGCTATCTCCACAATTATTCACCGGGATCAGTCGGGCTTTATGCCCCAAAAGTCCACAGCTGTCAACCTGCATAGGTTGTTCTTAAACATCCAGGCCAGAGCTGATAACATGGGAAGTAGGGCACTCCTGTCCCTGTCCTCTTACAGCGTGGAGTTGCCCTTTCTTTGGGCTGTCCTTTGCAGATTTGGCTTTAGCCTGGTCTTTACCTCATGGGTTAGATTGCTATACCCATTTCATCCACAGCTTTTACGGAGGATCACTCAGCTAAAAGAGGGATCCTTTTCCATGTGACCAGCTCGCGCTTCTCAGAGACCGGAGTCATCCATCAACTGACCTCCACTGCGGCTGTGAGAGGAATCGGAGACTGCAAGTTGCGGAGAGGTTGCGGATCGAGGTACCGACAGCGGGACGTACCGGAGGGACGAGGCCTTCTTTGGTGAGAGGGCCCCTGCCCAGACTTCATTAACTGTTTGTGTAGGCCTGTGACTTTGCTAAGGCCCACCATTATTAGTAGTGCGCCATCCGCCAGGACATAGCGTATCTCACGGAGGCTGCATGGCTTAAAGTTGGCATTTGCACCGCTATAGAGTTTTCATTCACAAACATTGTGGAAGTTTAGTTTGCTTTCTTCTAATACCCCTGTGGATTACAAATGTTATGTGCACCAACGTTTGCTAGCGAAGACTCCTACCACTGAAGGAACTGGACATTGAACTTAGTCAGGCCTGACTAGGATTGATAGTGACGAGACAAGGGCACAGTATTGCCCATTAGGGGGAGCTCGCGAGCATACGCCTTTTTATTTATTTAGAAAGTGCGCATTTAGATTGTGTTATATTATTGTCATATATTACCATTGACGTTGCAGGGCCCTGCACAAGTCAACTGTACAGCTGTTTAACTTTGCTATTTTTATCACTAAGTAAACATGATTTTTGGTTAAGCAGAATACTGTGTGGAGTTCTCTATATTATCCTGCCGGACCAGTGGCTATATAAGGTAACAATTTTATGTACCATTTTACTGTTGTGAAGTATTATTGTGTACCCCATTGCCATTGGGTTCCACAATCTCTTTCAGACCAGTTGCGCCAAGGGAGGGTTCGAGCCAGATTCTTGGGGTTGATAGCTAGGGTACAGACCCAAAACAAACTGGGGGTACTGCACTTAGTTTTCCCTGAAAGTAAGCAAAAGACAGGGGAGAGATCTCGGCCCTTTTATAGACGATTATTGTGAGGAAGCTCTTTGGGCAGTACCCCAATGTGAACCAGAGGCTTATGCAACAATATATACTACTGAGGGCTCATTTCACCCCTGCCAGGTTACATAAAATGGGCACTGTAGATTCTCCTATATGTCGCAAGTTTTCAAGGGATCACGGGGACCTGATTCACTTAACTTGGAGATCCCCCAAACTACATCTCTATTGGGTGGGAGTGATGAACACCATAAATACGATGTTTCGGACCTCCATATCACTTGACCCTAAATCGTGCCTTTTAGGCATTTTAAGGGGAGAAGCAATAGCCAGAGCTCTCTTTCAGGCCCGGAGGATTGTACTCAGATATTGGAAGTCTACTGACTCTCCTTCTCATAAAGATTGGATAAAATGCATGGGAGAAACTCTTAGATTTTAGAAGTACATCTATCAACATATGGGACGTTCCAGAATAATTGGAAAACCTATGGGGTCCCTGGTTGGATAGCCCAGGCTTGAGTCCAGTGAAACTGGTTATGGATAGGCTACTCATTTATTTATTTCAGCTTCTTATATAGCGCCGTCAATTTACACAGCGCTTTACATATACATCGTACATTCACATCAGTCTCTACCTTTAAGGGGCTTACAACCTAAGGTCCCTAACTCACATTCATACATATACTAGGGCCAATTTAGACAGGAGCCAATTAACCTACCAGCATGTCTTTAGAGTGTGGGAGGAAACCCATGCAGGCACAGGGAGAACATGCAAACTCCAGGCAGATGGTGTCATGGTTGGGATTTGAACCAGCAACCCTTTTTGCTGCTAGGTGAAAGCTAACCACTACACCACTGTACTCATTGGCTAGGTTAGATCTTTCTGACCAGTGAATGTGACTGTATGCTCTACAGCAGGAGCCAAAAGTGCCGAGTACGTTTTCAAATCTCAGTATCATGGTGGATACTGTATTGCAATCTATAAGGTTGAGGTGCAACATGTTTGAATTATTGTGCATGTCCAATGATACCTGTACTGCTCTATGCGGATCTTCAATGTATTTGTGAGGCTGTCATGGAATCACTTTATTTGTATTGGTATTTGTTTTGTTTTTCTTGACTTAAAAAAAGAAAGAAAAGGAAATCATTTTTGAAGCCATTTTTTCACCCAAAAATGTATTATAAGCTTATGTCAACCCCTTTGTCTAAAAAAAATAAATAAGCATTTTACTTACATACAACAATGTGCATAATATGTGTAGCGCCTAGTTGCCTGTTCTAATTGATACTTCCTCTTTAGGAGCCAAATCCATTTGTCCCTCATTGTGGCCTAATATATAGATCTATTTAAATAAATGTACTATTTAATAACCTAAATCATTTATATTACTTCTAACTTTGTCTTAAAATTATCCTATAAATAACTGTACTAAAATGTGACTAATCAAATGTTTGTTTGCCCTTTGTACTTACTCCAGACACAAGATAGAATTTGGCTGCGGCTAGTAGTAAGATTAATGTTCTTTTACACCTAGTCGCTTTTGTGAATGAGTGATTTATAGTACCCCTTTTGTGTACACTGTATGGAGCGTACTCATCACCTTCTGACATTATGTAAGAAGTATGGCAGATCAACTTTTATTTAAACTGCATACATCATACTGCGGATTAATGTGAGTCATGATGTCTGGAGGTGGACTCTGATTAGTCAGGTCCCATAAGACACATTACAACTTTGGTATGAATGTAAGTTGCTTACTGAATTCAGAAGAGAAAAAACTGCATGCAACACAAGATGAACATATATAGCAGCCTGCAGCAGCTCAGGACAAGAAAGGGTGTCAATACTTTTACAGACCACTGGCTGAACTGGACTGAAATAAGATAGAGGTTCCCAGGTTTGTGGGTCAAGGCTAATAGCATGTTTAGCACACCTGTTGGATAGCTGATTCAGGCCTGGTTCACACTGGGGCGACAAACGCTCCGACATTGGGAGCTCATGTCGCATGACGTGTGAAAATCAATGTTTCCCTATGGGAGCCGTCTTAACTGGTCCGACACATGTCGGTCCGACTTTGAGAATGCTCCCTGTACTACTTTGGTCTGACTTTGATCCGACTTCAGCCCATTGACTATCATTGAAGTCGGATCAAAGTCGGACCGCAGTCTTGCATGATCCGACTTTGGCATGCGACTTGTGCTGTACTGCTCTTGAGGGGGAACTCCAGGCCAAATTTTAAATAAAAAAAACGGCGTGGGTTCCCCCTCCAGGAGCATACCAGGCCCTTGGGTCTGGTCTGGATTTGAACGGGCACCCCTACGCCGAAAAAACGTTGTGGGGGTCCCCCCAAAATCCAAACCAGACCCTTATCCTGAGCACACAACCTGGCAGGCCGCAGGGGAAGAGGGGGGAACGAGAGAGCGGCCCCCCTCCCTCCTGAACCATACCAGGCCGCATGCCCTCAACATGGGGGGTTTGGTGCTCTGGGGCAGGGGGGGACCTGCGGCCCCCCCCACCCCAGAGCACCCTGCCCCCATGTTGATGAGGACAGGGCCTCTTCCCGACAACCCTGGCCGTTGGTTGTCGGGGTCTGCGGGCGGGGGGCTTATCGGAATCCGGGAGCCCCCTTCAATAAGGGGGCCCCCGGATCCCGGCCCCCCCACCCTATGTGAATGAGTATGGGGTACATCGTACCCCTACCCATTGACCTGGTGGAAAAAAATTGCAATAAAAAAACCACACAGCTTTTTAAAGTATTTTTTTGCACAGCTCCGGGGGTCTTCTTCCGACTTCGGGGGGTCTCCGGTGTCGTCGCCGCGCTCTCCGGTTCTTTCTTCCGCTAACTTCTTTTTAGCTCTTTTGCTAACGGAGGCCCGGACTTCTCCGTCGTCTCGTCCGGCTCTCCGTTGTCCTTCTGCCGGCCCTCATCCAATCAGAGAACATCTTATAATTATTGAAAAAAATATATAAAGCTCGAAAAAACCTGGAATCCTTGGATCAAATACCACTTATCACCACTCTGTGATAACACAATTCTCATGCTATGGTAGCTGACAACCCTACTCAGATAAAAGTGATTTGCAATCCCAAACCTTCAGAGCCTTGGTGCTACCCTACGTTCTGTTGTGAATATTATAATGCTTTTTACACCCTCAGAAGGAAGCCATACGATCTGAGCTAATCCAGTGGACTCCTGCACTTTCTTCTCTATTCTCCTCACTATTCTATTCTTCCTTTTGTTGTGTCTCCCTTTTTCTGTGTGTTCTTTTCTTTTATATATTTTTTTTTTTTCTCTTCGGCTCTATTTTTTATTCTTTTACTGAACAGTAATGAAGTATTATTCTATTTAACAAATGTTAACAGCTCTGGTCCAAGCTAATACTCTATATGGTAGCATTATTTCAATTGTAGTTAATTATTCTTATGCCGTTTTTTTCCCGTCAAGAAAAATGAAATTTTTTCCTTTGGACGAGAAAAACGATCGTCTGTGGGCTTTTTGTCGTTTTTCTCGACGGGAAAAACGACATTAATCACGACAAGAAAAATTAGATTATGCTCTAATTTTTCTCGTCGTGATTCCCGTTGTTTTTTTCCGCGGCAGTTTTCCCATAGGGAAACACTGCCACGGAGCCCACACACGGTCATTTTTTTCGACCAAAAAAAAAATGTCATTTAAAACGGCTGTGTGTGGGGGGAACAAGCTGTTCCTCGTTTTTCGCGTTGTTTTTCTCGACTGTGTTTTCACCGTCGAAAAAATCGATCGTGTGTACGCGGCCTTAGTTATATTAACTAATTTACTTTTCTTTTCTGTAAGGCCCCTTTCACACTGGGGCGGGCAGGTGCGGTGGCGGTATAGCAGCGCGATTTTCAGCGCTGCTATACCGTCGTTCTTACCGCGGTATGCGGTCGCTAGGGGGGTGAATTTAACCCCCACTAGCGGCCGAAAAAGGGTTAATACCGCCCGCAAACCGTGGCTATTGCCGCGGTTTGCTGCGATATTACCGCGGTGTCCCATTGATGTAAAGAAGCGGCTAGCAGGACTTTTGGAGCGGTCCTGCTAGCGCACCGCTTCAGTGTGAAAGCCTTTGGGCTTTCACATTGAAGGCTACAGGCACAAATTTTTCATGCGGTATAATAGCGCTAATATTAGCGCTAAACCGCATGAAAAACGCCCCAGTGTGAAAGGGGCCTAATGGTCAAATAACCTACCTAACAGTAGCTACTTAGTGGACCTTAAAATTCTACCATTTAGGCCCCTTTCACACTGAGGCGTTTTTACCGTGTTTTCGCGGTAAAAATAGCGCTGTAATAACGCCTGAAATAATCCTGCCCCAGCATTCTCAATGTGAAATCTCTGAGGGCTTTAACATTGAGGCATTTTGCTGGCTGGGCGTTGAAAAAAATCCTGCAAACAGCTTTTTTAGAGCAACTTTAGGGCGCATAAAATAGCGCTGTAAAAACGCCTATCCCCATTGAAATGAATGGGATTTGCGGTAAAAACGCGGTAAAAACGCGGTAAAAATGCATAGGCATAAGCGTTATGTTAAAAAATAGCGCTACGCCTATGCGTTTTTACCGCGTTTGCGCTAATTTTTGCGCAAACGCGGTAAAATCGCGGTAAAACGCATAGGCGTTAGCGCTATTTTTACCACGATCGCTGTAAAAACGCGGTAAAAAATGTCATTATTTTTTTGCGTTTTTTCAACGCCTCAGTGTGAAAGGGGCCTTATGTTAAACATGGTTTGTTTACTGTTGTATTATTTATTACAACTGCTTGTATTTACTTGTTGATCCAATCAATAAAATATTTTGAAAGGAAAAAAAATATAAAGCATTCTATTGATACAGTATGATTACAGCTATGCCTTTCTCTTTGGATAGGCCATCTCTATCTGTGGTCAAGATATAGAGGTCCTGTGGAAGCTATAATTGTGAAACGAGTCAACCTCTTGACATAGCAGTAATAGAGTCACATAAGAGTAATAATAGACATGTTATATATGTAATGAGCTAATGGTTTTCTTTTAGAAAAGTATGTTAAACAATTTTAACTTTTGTAATAAAGACAATATTTTATCTATTGGATTTTCATTGTCCTCTTCTGGTCTAAAGTTCTTCAGCTGTTCTTTCCCAATTTCGAAGCATTCTATTAATGGTGAGGACTCGATGACATCATGAGGTAGGATTATGTATTTAGAACAGGGTGGTTTTTACAAACTATTCCTGACACTCGTTAGATATAATGATGTTGCTTGGATAGACAAGAAAACAATCAACATTAACTGCTTCCATACTGGCCACTTTTACCCCCTTCCTGCCCAGGCCAATTTCCAGCTTTCAGCGCTGTCACACTTTGAATGACAATTGCGTGGTCATGCAACACTGTAACCAAATTACATTTTTTTAATTTTCTTTCCACACATAGAGCTTTCTTTTGCTGGTATTTAATCACCCCTGGGTTTTTTATTTTTTGCACAAAAAAAAACTAAAAAAAGATCGAGAATAAAAAATAAAAAAAAGTTTTTCTTAGTTTCTGTCAGTATATTTTGTAAATAAGTAATTTTTCTCCTACACTGATGTGCGCTACTGAGGCGCCACGGATGTGCACTGATAGGCTGCACTGAAGGGCAATGATTACGTGGTACTGATGAGGAGGCACTAATATGTGGCACTGATGAGCACTGATCGGTGGCACTGATGGGCACGGGTAGGTGCATCGGTGGGCACTGATAGATGGCACTGATGGGCAGTGATAGGTGGCACTTATGGGCAATGATAGGCGGAATGGACAGGCAGCACTGATGGGCATGGATGGGTGGCATTAATGAGAAGGCACTGATGGGCACTGAAAGGCAGCACTGACTGGCATCACTGATGGGCACTGATTGGTGTCACTGATGGGCACACATTGGTGTCACTGATGGGCACTGCTGGGGCTGCACTGATAAACAGGACACTGATGATCAGTGTCCTGATTACCTGTACAGTCTCGCCTGCGTTGATATGCCGCTGATCGGCTCTCCTCGCCTCACAGTGTGAGGCGAGGAGAGCTAAGAAACGGCACTTCCTTGTTTACATGTGATCAGCTGTGATTGGACACAGCCAATCACATGGGTAAAGAGCCACGTCATCAGCTCTTTACCGAGATAAGGGTAGCGCCGGGTCCTAGGAACAAGGCGCGACCGCAACGCTGCATGCCCCAGCAGCCGCGCAATAACGATGACACTGGGGCAACATCATATAACATTGCCTCAGAACGAGAGGGGATCCCGCTGCCATTTTACTATATGGAGGGTGGTAGTTAAAAGAGAAGTTTAGGATTTTTTAAAAAACTAAAAATTATAGTCACCTAGGTGGATGCAGCATCGATCCGTTGCTGCATCTGTCCCCTGCCACTATGCAGTGAGAACTGAGCAATCAAACATCGCCAATCGCTCAGTTCTCCTCCACTCTGAGTAGAGAGCCGTGCATGTCAGTCAGCGGCTCCCTGCTCTGCCCTCCAGTGCTCACTGCAGCTCTGAGCTGTGAAGGGGGCTGGAGGGGCTGGGTCAGGCTCTTAGTGTCTCTACATAACTCTAGGTAATTCTTACCTCTTCAGAGCTGAGAGGGTCACCCTCCTCTCACTCAATGCTGCTGCCATACTGACAGTCATTTGGTCCTCCTTCAAACCTTTTGACCACACATTTCAGCTCCCACCTGCACAAGATCTATATTACCACTTGATTAACAAAACAAGACATTTCTCTTCTTGCTAGGAACTTTGTTCACCCTAATACTAAAATCTGTAAATCTACTGGCATCCACAATCTAATACCGCGTACACACGATCGGAATTTCCGACAACAAATGTTTGATGTGAGCTTTTGGTCAGATATTTCGACCATGTATAGGCTCCATCAGACATTTGCTGTCAGAATTTCCGACAACAAATGCTTGAGAGCAGGTTCTCAATTTTTCCGACAAGAAAAGTTGCGACCGTGTGCAGCCATTTCCGACGCACAAAAGTGCTGCACATGCTCGGAATCAATTTGACGCATGCTCGGAATCGTTGTACTTCATTTTTCTGGGCTCATCATAGTGTTGTACGTCTCCACGTTCTTGACCATCGGAATTTCCGAGCAACATATGTGCAACCGTGTGTAGGCAAGACAAGTTTGAGCCAACATCCGTTGGAAAAAAAAACACGGTTTTGTTTTAGGAAATTCCGATCGTGTGTACGTGGCATAAGACTAATCTATTTAGCCCTGTAAAGAAGGAAATCGCTACACATACCTTTTCTAAAGCCGGTCCGGTCCCACTCTGAGCTGTCAGTGGCAGCTTCCCTGTGGAGGCGGGTGCAGAGGAGGCAGCCGACAACTAAAGCCCTATACGAACTCTATGGGTGACGTCACTTCCCTGGCATTTCCCAGCTGTGGGAAAAGTGCACAGAGAAAGAGCTTCTAAACAAAAGATCTTACAGTGGTTAGATTCCACAAGTATGTCTAACAGCCTGGGATGCTTGTGGATCATGCAATGGTCATTCACAATACAGTGGAAGTATATGTAGGGGAATAAGATCTATGTTTTCATCATTTTATGTTCCAATTTAACTGAGATGCTTAACTTTGGGAGAGAGTTACTAAAACTGGTGCACACAGAATCTGGTGCAGTTGTATATGGCAGCCAATCAGATGCTAACTTCAGCTTGTCCAGTTAAGCTTTGACAATAAAACCTGGAAACTCATTGGTTTCTGTGCAGAGTTGCACCAAATGTTGCATGTTCCAGTTTTAGTAAATCCCCCAAATGTGTGTTGTAAAAAGTAAGTTACATATTTGACCATGTAACAGAAAACAGCACAATTCAAATATACTACTACAAATATCTAATCATAAAACATAATATATAAGGCTGCAACTCTGTGCTTTGTGGGATTTAAGATGATGTAGTTAGATGTTAAGAAATTACTCACTTGACTTGCCTGTTACCTTCTGAAGAAGTAGAAAAAAATGTGTTTATTTTTTCTTACTTTATCTCACCATATGTCCATTTGATCATTTCTGACAATAAGAGTGAAAATGTTATATTGAAACACAGAAAACTACAGCTATATACCTATATATGTTTTGCCGTTCCCTTATGGAAAGTGTAAACCAGCATTGTATAATGAATTTTTCATTATTTGCAAATTAATTGCCTGTATATATCCTGCACGTTCTAATCAAAGTCCGCTTTTGCACTGCATTACAGTGGGGACAGCTGGCACATGTTAGTGGCTGGCACGGCTTTTTTTTTTTGCTGGCAAAATATCACGATTGGCATTTTTGGCTTAAAAGCAAATTAGCATTATGTGATCTAAAAGATGTTGGTGCTTACATGAGGCTTAGTGAGCTGGCAAATTCACACCCACAGTCCCAGTCTCAGGAAATTATGCAGCCTAATCCATGAGATTTCAGTCTTAAAAGAAGGCTTAAGCAAAAAAAAAAAAAAAACACTTTACCGTAAAGGAAGGAAAAAATATTTCAGGATAGAATTCTGATTTAGCTGGCTTTTTGAAATTGGCCAACCTGCAGTCTTAAAACTGGTAGTTAGTTAAATATCCCAGTGTACCCAGATATCAATCAGCAGCAATAGGCCTTACAAAACGTAAAGTAAATTCAGGTTTGTTGTTTTCTTTTAAGCAAGTTTGTACTGAAGTGGATTAAAGTAATCCGTAAACACGGATAAAACACAGGCTAAAACCTTTGAGGCTTTATTATGCAAATACCAACTTCAGCTTCAAAGTTGTATTTCTGACCCAATCTCTCTGCTACTTACTATTGGACTTTTAATGTGATGGGCAACCTTAATGACCACTTGAGAGGAGCAGTAGACGGGGGGCAGGTGAAGTTTAACGGAAACTTTTATTGAGAGACATACAGGGGTCCTATTGCTGTCCTTCTAAAAATAGTAAGAGTACAGTTAGAACCCCTGATCTGCATGCCCATAAGAGAGTGACTTAGTACTATCAAGCCACAGCATCAACATGGCAGTCCTGGTCATTCAAAAAAAAGACCTACAAGTGTTTTTTGTGTAGCACCCTCTAGTGCAGTGGTTCTCAACCTGGGGGTCGGGACCCCCTCGGGGGTCGAATGACGATTTGCCAGGGGTCACCAAATCCTGAGCTGTTCCTGAAGCCCGCACTGCTCTCCCAGCCTTTTTGCAGCCGCCCAGCTGGGCTGTCTCTGGAGCCTGTGGCCGCCCAGCTGGGCTGTTCCTGGAGCCCACGGCTGCCCACTCAGCCTCTTCGCAGCTGCCTGTTCAGTTCACAGCATGGCTGGGGGGCAGAGACTTGAGGTCAGCTGACTGGTAAGAAATGTAAAGTGGGAGGGGCTGAAGAAGATCCTATCTCCTGATTTCGGCATAGGTGTCACTGCTGCGAGACACCACAAAGTTGGAGACACAGTGAAGCCAGAGACACAGTGAGTAACACTACCTGTGATTATAGTTGCCATTAAAAGTCCCCACTACAGTTCTCAGATCAGCAGATGACCTTGATCAAGAGCATCTAAGTTGGCTGATCAGAACTCCCCCCAGCACTGCCACTAATCCCACCCCCCATCAGCACTGCCACTCATCCCAACTCCCCGCCAGCACTGCCAGGCATCCCATACTTGGAAGGGAAATGAAAAGAGGGGGAGGAATAAAGAAAAAGGGAGAGAAAGAATAAGAGAAAGAACAAGAAAGACGGCTAGAGAGAGATGGGGAAAAAAACAAGAAATTAGGATAGAGAGAGATAAAAGGGAAAGAAAGGAGAACAAGGAGAGAGTGGTACATCCTAAAATGTACCATAAGGGGTTTTAATTTTAATGTACGAGTGGAAGGGAGTCAGGGCGCGCTAAATGTCTGTGGGTTAGGGGCGCAAATTAGTTGTCTTGCCTTGGGTGCTGACAACCCACCCTACGAAAATTATTTTAATGTTAGGGGTCCCCACAACTTGGAAAATTTTATCAAGGGGTCACGGCACTAGAAGGTTGAGAACCACTGCTCTAGTGTGTGCTACTATAGTGAGAGTAGGCAAAATATACTCTGACTAATGCCTAGCCTGCGAGTGTAATTGGGTCTGGGTTATTAGAGGTTAGGCCAGCATGACTCATACAGACAGCTCCCTGGTGCCTCCTCCAGGATCCAGAAAGTTGGAGAACATTCTAGATACCAGTGGGAAGAGGTAAGGAGGGGCTGCTCTGCATATTTAGGGACCCTTAGCCAATCACCAGGACTGGGCCTGCTAGGGGACTAAGGAGTCATGCTGGGAGAGGAGTCGGGTGGAAGATGGAGATGCAGTGCTGAGGGAGTCTGTCGTGGCTCTTGAGAGACCCCTACCAGGGAGGGGCTTTACCTCAAGCTAGAGCTTGGGTTGGCTAGCCTGGAAGAATCTTACCATAGGCGGAAGTTGGAGGAGAGCCTTCCAGAGAGGCAGCAGGGAGCAGAGTGAGACAGAGTGAGTAGATCAGCATGGTGCAGGGACACACAAGGGGAGAGACTGCCAGCTCTAGCAGGTCTCTCTTGAAGATGGCAGTGTGCTAAGTCTTCATCCAACCTTGTCCTGGGAAATCTCCAGCGTGTCAATTGGGCAGAACTGGTGCAGAGTTTCAGTCAGGAGGACTGGGAAGAAGAAGCAGACAGGTGGGCCGGTGGCAGACAGGTGGGCTAGCATTTCTGCAGGAAATAGAGCTTGGACCAGTGTCTACAGGAAAGCAGAAGGTGATGCAGGATGCAGTTCACTCCACATGTGCTATTTTCCACAAGGGACTGAGAGTTACTAGCCTGTAATGGGCTGTTGCTGAACTAACGAGAGACTATTATTTCTCAAGGGAGTGAACCCAGCAGAGCTGTGCAAAGGAGCAAGTTTTGTGCAGGAGGAAGAAGAGGAGCTGTAAAAAGGGAGGAAGTTGTTCCTGGATTTTCTGTTGTTGTCAAGTTGGGCATCCCATAAATCCCTAACCCCATCCAAGTTATCATCCCCTCAATAAAACAACAAAACAAAGCTCAAGTACCGTTTTCCTCTGTCTGGATGCATGTTGAAAATGCTAAGTGACTGGCTGTGCAGCAGTGGGGAACCCTGACATTTGCAACTCCTAAGGGGGTAGCGCTACATTTGTAAACCCCCCAAAAAAAGAAAAAAAATAGCAAATGGGTAAAGAAAAAAGTTGTTATAGTACTGCCCAATAGTGATTAATCAATTAATCATTCAATCAATTGAAAAGACAAAAAATTGTGACTACCATAAATATCGAGTAACAATGAACTCCTGTGCTATAAAATTGCTATAAACATTGATATGTTGAAAAGTACATAAACACATATTATGTAAATAGTTAAAGTCCCAACAGTCCACACATAAAGTGCTCTAGTGCATCTTCATATTTCAATATGTGCTCCACCATATAACAAGAGTGCTCCGTCACCAGGTGAAATACTTGCTCACCTCAGGACAAGATCCTCAAAAGGGCCATCACAGCATAGTGGTAAAGTAATCAATCCTGTACACCAGATAGTGGGTCCTCTGCTCACTTCCTCCTCTGATGATGGAACTTCCCCAGCTGGGATGACTCCACTGAACTCCCAGAATAAAGGAAACAATCTCCAATAGTGCAGGATCGTGGCTAAAAAGCATAAGAGAATACCAGCCAAGCTTAAGGAATTGCACTCACATTTATTAAGTAAAAAACAAGCAATATGATATAACATGGTCTCACAGCATCTAGATCAGTGTTTCTCAAACTGTGTGCCAGGTGAGGCTGCATTCAAGGGCACTGGTGAGGTTGCATTGATGGGCACTGGTGAGGCTGCATTACACATCATTTCAGGGGGAAATTTTACAACTTTTTGGTGCACCGCAAGACAAAAAAGTTTGAGAAACACTGATCGAGATCAGGTAATGATTCTCGCTGCTGGCTCCCACCCCCCCCCCCTTTACGCGTTACACCACTCTCACACATGGCTTCATCAGAAGACCTTCTGAGTGTTCTGAGGAGTAATCCCAGCTGGTGAAGTTTTATCACCAGAGGAGAAAGTGAGCAGAGGACCCACTATCTGGTGTACAGGATTGATTACCATTATGCTGTGTTGGCCCTTTTGAGGGTCTTGTCCTGAGGGGAGCGAGTATTTCACCTGGTATTCCGCTTGGTGAAGGGGCACTCTTGTTATATTCAGCCCAAAAAATATATGTGATTAAGCCCAGAAAATTGAGCACATGCTGTGATTAGGGATGAGCTTCGAGTTCGAGTCGAACTCATGTTCGACTCGAACATTGCCTGTTCGCCCGTTCGCCGAACAGCGAACAAATTGGGGTGTTCGCGGCAAATTTGAAAAGTCTATGGGAGAAAACGAAAGTGCTAATTATATTATATGGAAGGCTTATATGGCTTATATAGGCTTATATGCAAGTTATTGTCATAAAAAGTGTTTGGGGACCGGGTCCTGCCCCAGGGGACATGTATCAATGCAAAAAGAAGTTTTAAAAACTGCAGTTTTTTCGGGAGCAGTGATTTTAATAATGCTTAAAGTGAAACAATAAAAGTGAAATATTCCTTTAAATTTCGTACCTAGGGTGTGTGTATGATATGCATGTAAAGTGGCGCATGTTTCCCGTGCTTAGAACTGTCCCTGCATAAAATGTCATTTTTTAAGGAAAAAAAGTCATTTAAAACTCACTCGCGGCTATTAATGAATTGTCGGCTCCCGGCAATACATACAAAAGTCATTGATAAAAAAAAAAAAAAAGCGTGGGGGTCCCCCAGAATTCAATTACCAGGCCCTTCAGCGGACCTGATGGGGAACTTCCTCCGCAGTCTATTACATGTATAGACCCGCCCCCTCTAAAGTTCCCCATCAGGTCCGCTCAGCCAAGGCTGAGGACCTGATGCGGAACATGAGAAGGGGCGGGTCTATACATGTATTACACAGTGAGGGAAGTTCCCCATCAGGTCCGCCCCCTCGGTATGTCAGACCCCGCCTACGTCATTGGCCTGAGCGGACCTGATGGGGAACTTCCTTCACTGTGTAAATTTAAATTACACAGTGAAGGAAGTTCCCCGCTCAGGCCAATGACATAGGCGCGGTCTGACATACCGAGGGGGCGGACCTGATGGGGAACTTCCCTCACTGTGTAATACATGTATAGACCCGCCCCTTCTCATGTTCCGCATCAGGTCCTCAGCCTTACACCGAGTCATTGGCTGAGCGGACCTGATGGGGAACTTTAGAAGGGGCGGTCTATACATGTAATAGACTGCGGAGGAAGTTCCCCATCAGGTCCGCTCAGGCTCAGCCAATTCACATGGGGGGGGCGGGGATCTGGAGGTCCCCTTTGTTAAAGGGGTCTTCCAGATTCCGATAACCCCCCCGCCCGCAGACCCCCACAACCACCGGGCAAGGGTTGTGGGGATGAGGTCCTTGTCCCTATCAACATGGGGACATCCTCCCCATGTTGAGGGCATGTAGCCTGGTACGGTTCAGGAGGGGGGGGCTGCTCTCTCGTCCCCCCCTCTTTTCCTGCGGCCTGCCAGGTTGCGTGCTCGGATAAGGGTCTGGTATGGATTTTTGGGGGGACTCCACGCCATTTTTTTTAAATTTGGGGTGGAGTTCCCCTTAAAATCCATGCCAGATCTGAAGGGCCTGGTATGGATATTTGGGGGAACCGCACGCATTTTTAAAAAAAATTTGCGGCGGGGTTCCCCTTAATATCTATACCAGACCTGAAGGGCCTAGTAATTGAATTCTGGGGGACCCCCACACTTTTTTATTTATTTTTATCAATGACTTTTGTATGTATTGCCGGGAGCCGACAATTCATTAATAGCCGCGAGTCAGTTTTAAATGACTTTTTTTCCTTCAAAAATGACATTTTATGCAGGGACAGTTCTAAGCACGGGAAACATGCACCACTTCACATGCATATCATACACACACCCCAGGTACGAAATTTAAAGGAATATTTCACTTTTATTTTTTCATTTTAAGCATTATTAACCCCTTCCATACCGGGTGGACGTCATATGACGTCCTGGGTTTGAGGGGGGATATCTGAATGATGCCTGCAGCTAGAGGCATCATTCAGATATCCTTTTGTAGTGCCGGCGATCCTGCGCACCATAAGAATGATCATAGCAGCGGTTTCGCCGCTTGATCGTTCTTATAGGTGGTGGGAGGGGACATCCCCCACTCCCGCCACCATCCGGTGCTTCTCCGGGCTCCCCGTGCCATTGGGGACCCGGAGAGAATCGTCCGGCGCCGGTGGTGGGTCACGTGACGAGCATAGAGATGACTGGTGACCAGATGGTCACCAGTCATCTCTATGATCGTCGGAGGCCCGGCGCGATGTGATGACGTCACGCCCGGGTCCTCAAATGTAAACAAAGCCGCCATTGTGGCTGTAAGTATGAGATCAGTGACATTTTTTTCACCGATCTCATGCTTTCCAGCCTGGAGGAGAGATGTGGGGTCTTATTGACCCCGCATCTCTCCATAAAGGGGACCTGTCACACACATTCCTATTACAAGGGATGTTTACATTCCTTGTAATAGGAATAAAAGTGATCAAAAAAAAATAAAAAGTGTAAAAAAAAAAGTAAAAATAAAAAAAATAAGTAAAATAAAAAAAAATATATATATATTTTTTTTAAACGCCCGTCCCCAATAGCTCGCGCTTAGAAGCGAACACACACGTAAGGCCCGCCCGCATATGTAAACGCCGTTCAAACCACATATGTGAAGTATCGCCGCGTGCGTTAGAGCACGTGCAACAATTCTAGCCCTAGACCTCCTCTGTAACGCTAACCTGGTAACCTGTAAAAAATTTCAAAGCGTCGCCTATGTAGATTTTTAAGTACCGAAGTTTGGCACCATTCCATAAATGTGCGCAATTTTAAAGCGTGACATGTTAGGTATCTTTTTACTCGGCGTAACATAAGCTTTCATATTTTACAAAAAAATTGGGATAACTTTACTGTTTTGTTATTTTTTAATTCATGAAACCATTTTTTCCCCCAAAAATGGCGTTTGAAAAATTATTGCGCAAATACTGTGCAAGATAAAAAGTTGCAACGACCGTCATTTTATTCCCTAGGGTGTCTGCTAAAAAAAACCATATATAATGTTTGGGGGTTCTGAGTAATTTTCTAGCAAAAGAATGATGATTTGTACATGTAGGAGAGAAGTGCTAGAATAGGCCCAGTATTGAAGTGGTATAAAAAGCCCTGTATGGAAGTGGTTAAAATCACTGCTCCCGAAAAAACGGCTGTTTTTAAAACTTTTTTTTGCATTGATACATGTTCCCTGGGGCAGGACCCGGGTCCCCAAACACTTTTTAGGACAATAACTTGCATATAAGCCTTTATAATTAGCACTTTAGATTTCGAACGTTCGAGTCCATTGTATTTAATAGGGTTCTAAAGTTCACGTGAACATTCTGTCTGTTCGCAGGTTCTGGTGCGAACCGAACAGGGGGGTGTTCGGCTCATCCCTGGCTGTGATGCAGGACATCATGGGCCTACCCTATAAGGTAGTGTAACCATGGTGATCTTTATTCCTAGTTTTTTGCTGCAAAGAACAGTGCTGGCGTCATTATGTCAATGATGCTCTCTGCATTAGCATAGACCGCCCAGCTTGGAAAGAAGGGAATAGGACCCTGCGGCATCATGTAACATATTTGAAGATACATATTAACCACTTGCTTACTGGGCACTTTTACCCCCTTCCTGACAAGGCCAATTTTTAGCTTTCAGCGCTGTCACACTTTGAATGACAATTGCGTGGTCATGCAACACTACATTCATATGAAATTTTTATAATTTTTTTCAGACAGATAGAGCTTTATTTTGGTGGTATTTAATCGCCACTGTTTTTTTTTTGCTATAAAAATCATTGATGGGCATGAATAGGCGGCACTGATGAGGCTGCAATGATATGCGGCACTGATGGGCACTGATAGGCAACACTGATAGGTGGCACTGATGGGCACTGATATGCAGCACTGATAGGTGGCACTGATGTAGAGGCACTGATGGGTAGCACTGATGGGCAGCATTGATGGCACTGATGAGGCTTAACTGATAATCAGGGCACTGATGGGCAGCATTGTTGGCACTAGTAGAAAAGTAAATAATTCTGCGCTGCCCTGGTGGTGAGCAGCTAACACAACCAATCAACAAGTGGTCAAAACAGATAATACATAAAAGTGTAGCGCTAAGCATAAATGAACACAGTGCCAAAAAAAATTATCAATATATAAATGAAAGAATAAAGCAATACTGGGTGAAAAAATAAACAATGAACAAATATCTGTGAATGAACCAGAAATAAGTGCACTGAAAAAAGTCTCTAATAATGATGAGTGAATAAAGTTCAAAAGATGATAGTTTTCTCAAATGTGAAGATGAGTGAAAAACTGGATAACATAGTATCAACCGCCACCAGCAGGTAAGAGGCAGGTAAGAGGCTTACTGGAAACAGTGAACCCTAAAGAACATACATACGTTCAAAGGGTCAACTGAGCATGACGTAAAATCACTGTTAGAAGCTGGATCCTCAGCTGAATTCCACATACAGTGGGGCAAAAAAGTATTTAGTCAGCCACCAATTGTGCAAGTTCTCCCACTTAAAAAGATGAGAGAGGCCTGTAATTGTCATCATAGGTATACCTCAACTATGAGAGACAAAATGTGGAAACAAATCCAGACAATCACATTGTCTGATTTGGAAAGAATTTATTTGCAAATTATGGTGGAAAATAAGTATTTGGTCAATATCAAAAGTTCATCTCAATACTTTGTTATATATTCTTTGTTGGCAATGACAGAGGTCAAACATTTTCTGTAAGTCTTCACAAGGTTGTCACACACTGTTGCTGGTATGTTGGCCCATTCCTCCATGCAGATCTCCTCTAGAGCAGTGATGTTTTGGGGCTGTCGCTGGGCAACACGGACTTTCAACTCCCTCCAAAGGTTTTCTATGGGTTTGAGATCTGGAGACTGGCTAGGTCCCTCCAGGACCTTGAAATGCTTCTTACGAAGCCACTCCTTTGTTGCCCGGGCGGTGTGTTTGGGATCATTGTCATGCTGAAAGACCCAGCCACGTTTCATCTTCAATGCCCTTGCTGATGGGAGGAGTTTTGCACTCAAAATCTCACGATACATGGCCCCATTCATTCTTTCATGTACACTGATCAGTCATCCTGTTCCCTTTGCAAAGAAACAGCCCCAAAGCATGATGTTGCCACCCCCATGCTTCACAGTAGGTATGGTGTTCTTTGGTTGCAACTCAGGTGCCATTAATACAGGTAATGAGTGGAGGACAGAGGATCCTCTTAAAGAAGAAGTTTCAGGTCTGTGAAAGCCAGAAATCTTGCTTGTTTGTAGGTGACCAAATACTTATTTTCCACCATAATTAGCAAAAAGCGTCTGACGATGTACTATGCTACGAAACGCGTCAGTGAGTCTCCACTGTTGCCATAAGTACTTTGATAAGCACTGATTGACTTCCCTAATGTAAGTGTTCCTACTACATTAAAAGTTCCTTACCTTTACAGTATTATGCTATGTGCCTTATTTTCTTCTCCCATTCTTCCATATAACATCTGGTTTAAGACTTTGGTACAACCTGAGTCATTGCCCAAAAGAACACAATACCAGGAAAGTGATGGGCAGCATTGATGGCTCTGATGAGCCTGCACTGATAATCAGGGCACTAAGGATCAGTGCCATGATTATTTGTGTACCTGTCCCCTGTCAGGATTGCCAGTTACCGGTTCTCGCCTCCTCACGCTGTGACAGTGCATAAGGAAAGTACTGCTGAAAACTGGCAATTCTGTTTACACTGTGATCAGCTGTGCGGACACAGCTGATCATGTGGTAAAGGGCCGATGTGATTGGTTCTTTACCACAATCTGTGACTGGCTGTGTTCGAAGGACAGAGCGATCACAGAGCACGTCAGATACGCGCCCCAGGGACATCGTCCCGGAACAACAGAGCCATGTAGTAGCTATCTTTCGGCTATAGCGTGGTAAGGAACTGGTTAAACATCAAAAAATACTGCCAGTGGGGGCCACAAGGAGAGTCAATTAAGAGGGAGCAAAGAGCCAAGAGATGGGCTTTAACAAAGGACATGTTTTTATGGCACACTGGTAATATTGCAGTGAAATTGTTTGATTTTGTCCTGTTGTAATGGGTAACTGTTTCCATTTAAAGTAATGTCTGCTTTGATACTTAAAAGGAAATTCTAAGAAGAATAGAAAAGAGCGCCCAATGTGTAAGGAAAAGTAAACAACAGGTGTGTGTTATGACTTACCAAAAAGGCCTTTTTTTTATTGTTTTCTTATTATAGGATGAAAGAATCACAAGTTAGTGCAAATTTCAATCTTCGTCTTTGAAGACTGACATAACACAATTATCCAGCATGTAAAATATGCAGATTAGAAAAATTAAGATCGTTTGACCTGTAAACGAATTGTGGAATAATGCACCTTGTTTGCAGCTTACGGCTTATATTTATGACATACAAAAAAAAAATAAAAAAAACCAATCAGTTCAAATTGTTTAGCTACTTTCAATTCTACTACTTTGATGGAAGGAAAATTGTAAAACCTAGAAAAACATTGTTACAGTAAAAAGAGTTATATAAAAGAAGGTATGACAGGTATAAATACTGGATAGTATGTTGGTAGTAAATGACTGTGCCAGTTTATCTTTTCCTGCACACTACAATTGCAATGCAGGGTAAGTACAATGGAACTGTGTAAGATTCTCAAAGCATTTGTGGGTTGTTTTAACCCCTTCACTCCCAAGCACAGTTTTGCAACTTTGACATGTGTTAGCAAAAACAATACATATCATAACAACTACTGCATTATGGTGAGTTGAACTATTTAATTTTCTCTAACAATGTAATAATAGAAATAATGTGCTACAATCATCCTGACACCATAACAACCATGGTGCCATGATGATTGAAGCGCCAACACCAGCCATTTCCGTGATAAATTGCCCGCAAAAAATCATATTTTCTGGCAGTGCCCCTCCCGAGACTAGACTCTGGATCTGCCCCTGATGCAGCATACCCCACTGCACTATAATTGAGTACTGTGCATTGTGGTACTCGTTTTGTTCATTCTTGTGTGTCGGCAGCCTATTCAAAATGAATGGGCTTCTTTAATATAACAAATGTTACTGAATGAAACAACATGCTTTTACGCAACACACAAGAATAGCAAAGTTTGAATGGAACCCTCAAATTAATCTAATACTTTGTAGTCAGGACATGGCCATGATGTATTAAACAGTAGGAAGATATGCTGCACTTGCACTTGCACTTGCATAGAGCACTGGGGGAGCTGGAGAGCACTGGGGGCGGAGAGCACTGGCGGGGGTGGAGAGCATGGGGGGAGGCAGTGAGCAGGAGGGCCGGAGAGCAAGGGGGTGATGGAGAGCACAGGCAAGTGAAGAGTACTGGGGGGACCAGAGAGAGCTGGGGGTGCCAGAGAGCACAGGGGGGGGGCAGGAGAGCACTAGGATGGGCCAGGGAGCACAGGGGGTGTGGGCCAGAGAGCACAAGTGGGTGGAGGACATTGGGGGAGCCAGATAGCACTGGGGGCACCAGAGAGCACTGGGGGAGCTGGAGAGCACTAAGGGTGCCAGAGAGAATCGAGGGTGGAGCGCATGGGGGGTGGAAAGCATGGGGGGATGAAGAGCACTGGCGGGCCAGGGAGCACAGGGGGGATGGAGAGCACAGGGGGCGGAGAGCACTGGGGGAGCTGAAGAGCATTGGGGAGGACTGGAGAGCACAGCACTGGGGGGGCTTAAGAGTATGGGGGATCTGGAGAGCATTGGGGGAACTGGAGAACAGTAGGGGGAGAGTGGAGAGCACTGGGGGGGCCTGGAGAGCACTGGGGGGGAGATGGAGAGCCCGATGGGGTGAAGAGCGCAGGTTGGCCAGGGAGCACAGGGGGGGTGGAGAGTACAGGGGGCAGAGAGCACTGGGGAAGCCAAAGGGCAGGGGGGAGCCAGAGAGCACTGGGGGAGCCAAAGAGCACTGGGGGGCGGAGAGCACAGCACTGGGGGGGCTTAGGAGCATGGGGAATCTGGAGAGCACTGGAGGGAGCTAGAGAACAGTGGGGGGAGGGTGGAGAGCACTGGGGCGGTGCTGGAGAGAACGGTGGGGTGAAGAGCGCAGGGGGGCCAGGGAGCACAGGGGGTGGAGAGCACAGGGGGGCAAAGAGCACTGGAGGAGCCAAAGAGCACTGGTGGGGCGGAGAACACAGCACAGGGGGGGCTTAAGAGCATGGGGAATCTGGAGAGCACTGGGGGGAGCTAGAGAACAGTGGGGGGGATGGTGGAGAGCACTGGGGGTGCTAGAGTGCATGGTGGGGTGAAGAGCACAGGGGGCCAGGGAGCACAGGGGGGTGGAGAGCACAGGGGGGCAGAAAGCACTGGGGGAGCACTGGGGGGGGTGGAGAGCACTGGGGGAGCTGGGGAGCAAGAAAGAAAGGAAACTAACACTGATAAAATAAGTTGGTTGCTATTACTGAACTTCTGCAGATGCTAGTTTCCTAACTGTAGTGCTAAATGAATAACTTCAATATACTTCTGATTTAGCAATGTCCACCTGCGTTGAATATGCATTAGGGCTCATTCACACACACAGAGCATTTGCAATATATACAACATACAGCCATATTTGTGATGCTGCCACATCATTATATACAGTTTTGAGAATAGACCACCAAGGTTTACTGACACCCCCATGGAGTACAATGTTGTGCATATTGAGTGCTGTGTATTTTTCATTCTCTTTTTTGTCACATTTCATTGACATATTAATGCTTCTGTGCTGGACAGTTTATGAACCTCTTTTTTTAAGTACATATGGACAGCCTTTCTGTTACAAAAGCCTTTGACCATCAGTGTATCCTCCATCTGGTTGCTGCATCATATATGGAAATGCTTTTCAACTGTGTTTATTTAATCTCTGGAGATCAGGCCCAGGCTGGAGCTGAAGAGCACTGGGGGAGGGGGGAGGCTTAAGATCACTGGGGGGCCAAAGAGCACAGGGGGGGGGGCAAAATAAGCGGCTGGGCAGCTGCATGTAGAGGGATTGATCTTTCTATATTCCTCCTGCAGCTGCTGAATGCCTGCTTCTCCTCCTCTCCCTCCTGCAGGCATTAAGCAGCTGCAGGAGGAATATGGAAAGATCAATTCCTCTATATGCAGCTGCCTGGTCGCTCCTCCTATCCAGGTGCACAGGAGGCTGCACAGGCACTCACTTTCTCTCTGGTGGGGCAGGCAGCAGGCCGCATTCCCCTTCATGATCATGGGGCAGCTGGGTAGTTTCCGCCCCCTGGTCACGTCTGCTATAACTGAATATGCAGCTGGCCAGCTGCAGAAAGGCCAGGTGAGTGGCTCGAGCTCTAAAAGCAGCCCAGCTACCGCAGCTGCTTTGGGTCCCACATGGACATGCAGCCGGGGGCGCCGGCCCACTGGGCAAATGCCCTGTGTGCCCTATGGCCAGTCCGGGCCTGAATACCACATGGTAATATATTCAAAACCAATTACAACTGTGGCAGGAGTATCAATGTACAATAAAACTAGGTGACCAAAGTCATTGCTTCTCTGTCTTTTGGCTAAGAGTAGTATCGTATCTCATCAGTGTCAGGTAGGGGTGCTCCACTACCCTACCCTGTATAGTATCCCTGCTGGTATGATGGGGGCTCTGAAAGCTAGTACTGGCTAGAACAGAAGCCGGGGCACCCACAGGATGTGGGGCACAGGAGTAATACCCCTGGAAAGACTGGAGGGGTCCAGTGCCTCCTGATTTGAATGGGTCTACCTTGTCTGGCCATGGCCTGAGAGAGCAGAGAATCCGCAGTATCAGTGCCACCTGGGAATTGGTTGCCCCAGGTAAGCTCCCAATATCATATGTGTGTGGGAACCCCACTTGAGAAGAGAGCACAAGTCACCAAAGCCTTTTCTGCACCTGGCCTCTTGGGCTAGGCCTTTTGGCTAAGTCCAGGGCAATTTTTTAGCTATCAGGCCTCTGAGCCTAGTCTATGCACTAGCATGGACACTATTTATTTATTTTTCTCATACATTTGTCATTGTGCACTTTTGTCTGTGTCTTTTTCACTTGGATGGGGGTATGGGTCCTCAGGCCTACCCTGAAATCTAGGGGGAACCATTAGGTTCCTTCCTCTCCTGAATCAGAGGGTCTCTAATCGGGAGATCCCCTCACCTAGTACTTGTTGGTTGGCTTCAGCTGACCATGAAGAGAGGGGTCCGCCAGGTCTTTTGGCTAGGTGGACAATGTTCAAATCTTGCCCCTGTCAGGAGACTTGTGTCCCAGGGGGCCAGGGTAAGGTCCTACCCCTTTGCAGGGTGGACAAAGGCAACCCCTTAAGTGCACTTTTTGTGTGTGATTCACATGCACTTTTTTTGTTTACTTGTGAGTTTTTATAAATATAGTCTGCTAGCATTTGGGCCCTGGATCTCCCACTGGAGAACTCACTGTCTCTTCCAGGAGAGAGTAATTCTAATTCAGTGGGAACACTATGAAGGTTCAGGGCCAAGTTTCCACATGCAGCAAAGACTTTAAGCAGGGTCAGTATCAAAAAGGTGGCCAAAATGCCTATCACTACATGTGAAGATCCCAGTGTATCCTCTGAATGCCCAGCAAGGGGGTCAAGCCAAAATGCACAGGGCTTTCATAATATGCATTGGATAAGGCTCCAGCTTTTTCTCTCTCTGGATTCCTTGGCAGTAGTCTCTCTCTCTGTGTCTCTCTCTCTCTCTCATTCCTCAGCAGCAGTCTAGCACAGTATATGCAGCAACAACCTCTGGCCTGGACCACTGTACCTTATAGTAGCATAGTCTCTGGGCAGGTACAGCACAGCACAGCATATTAACCCAGACACCCTGGCTCTTTACAGCTCTCTGTAACTCTGCACACAGTGCTCCCCTGAAGCTTGACAGCTTGCAGGTCCCTCCTGCAGCTCACAGTTTTGCACAGTCCCTCCACATGAGACACTATTTGTCAACATTCCCCAGCTCTTTGCTGAAAATCCCAACCTCTACAGCTTGGGGTTTCCTTCCCCGTTCCATGCACTGTCCACACAGCAGATTACTCTCAACATCCAACACAGTCACATCTGTTCAGAGCAGGCTCCTGGAAACAGCTTCCCTCATCTCTGGAAAAAAGGTGAAGGATGGGGCATAAAATATCCCCACCCCCACTGCCTATGGGATTGTGGCAGACAAAGAAATTGCTATAATCTGTTTTAAAAAAAATGAAAATAAATACTTACCAGTGGTTGGTTGAGTAGTTGACAGTAGTCCAAAAACGGTCCACTGGCACGAGCTGTCACCTATAAAAAGAGAAAAGATGCGTCATTAGATGTGAAAGCAAGAGATACGCCTCTCCAGGTGAGTGGATCCAGGTGAAATGAATTCAATAATAAGAACTTCTCTTACGGGTGCATCCCTCGGCTCGCCTGTCGTAAAGATACACGTGAAAAGAAATGGCTGCACACCGAAATGCCGGAAGTCCATATATTGCATCTTCCCATAAATGCGCGCGACAAACACCACAGGACAGTAGCAGATCAGGTTGACGCATTTCACACATTTACATTGGGTACTCACCAAGAAATACCAAGAAATACCACAAAGCAATCTTCAAAGCAAAAAAAGAATACTTCTCTAACACCATCTCAAAAGCCCTAAACCGTCCCCACGAACTTTTCAAACTAGTCGCTCAGGCTATGAACCCCACCTGCCTAGAGCCTCCAGCAAACGAAACACAAGAATTCTGCAATGAACTATCTGATTTTTTTATTGACAAAATCGAAAACATTTGTGAAATAATTCAGCAGAAAAAAACAACCAACCTCACTCGGCCAGAGCAAGAAGAAAAAAGCCATATAAATATTCTACAATCAACTAAATTTACTCTGGTCCCAATCACCATCGACACCACCAAAATCATTATCAGAAGCCTCCGACACAGCACATCACCAAATTACATTATTTCTACAAAACTTCTGAAAGAATGTACCGACATCTTGGCACCCACCATAACACACCTCATAAATCAATTGTTCAAAGAAGGTATTGTTCCGATCTCCCTCAAGCAAGGCATAATCAAACCCCTCCTAAAGAAACCCAACCTTGACCCCAAAGACCCAAACTACCGCAGACCAGTAACAAGCCTTAACACCATCTCCGAGATCATTGAGAAAGCAGTAGTACAACAGCTACAACTTCATTTGGACACCTACAAACTACATTAAATAAAAATAGGATAAAAAGATGGACTTTATGGGCACGACAAATTGATATAAAATTACTCAAGTTTTATTAAAAATTAACAAAAGAAAGGATAACAAAACATACAAATAAAATGAATGTTATATAGAACTATTCATCAACCTAATGTTGACACACTTATACACATCACCCAATAGCCAAAATTCAATGAGAAGTTGGAATTTATACTGGGTAGAATGACATCAAGGTCAATTCTTTCAGTATATTGGATACCAGTATTGGCTGGTGGCATTGATTGGTGGTGTGTCGTCAGAAATTCATTCCTAAACCCGACATGTTGCGCGACACAAGTCGCTTCTTCAGGAGTTTTTTGAATGTCTAAAAATATATAAATACATAACATAAGAACATATAAATAGATTACAAAACACAACAAAACAAGAGAACCTGTATGTCTGGCCAGGTGCCTCAGAAACACGTGATCCCCCAACAGCAATACCACTGTTTAGAAACAAAAATAAATATAAAATAAAACAAAACAAAACAAGACAAGACCAGAAGCAGTACAGAGAGTTAAGAAAACCCTCACAGATTGAAAAAGAGTCCATTAGGTGGATGAATCGTTTATCATAACTTACATGGGTTAAAAGGTTTTTCAAGTAAAAACTGAGGTTTATAGATGGTCAGGATGGCAATAGTAGTAGTAGAATAATGCCTCTGGGTATCTTGAAAAAACTAGGCATGAACAAACACATGTGGATCAATCATATGATTACATCCAATTACACAACATGTATATAATTTAGAAGCATTGTCAGCATACTAAGAGCTGACCGATTCAGTTCGGTGCATACAGGCTTACCTCTGCTTACCTGGATAGCATAATATATAGCTACGATGTAGAGCCCAATATCCGTGTTTAAACCCCAATTATGTAGAAAAAAATGAAAATTGATACACGGATATGGGTACTGGTAGTTTCAATTATGCTAGCAGGAATTCGATATTGTCCTAGCTTGCAGAGTTGCCCAGTCTGGACTAAAAAATGGGAGAGAAGGAAAGGGAACAAAGGAAGGAAGGGGAGACACAAAATTGAATGGCATTAATGAGATGTGTGGGTATGCGGAAATCTAATAGAGAGTAACCAATTGCTGGGCTGCTCAAGTGTCACCCCCATAACCAACCAGCAGGGTAAGAGACACTAGCCCATAATAACAGAAAAAACCAGTTACCTTGTAATAGATGTTAGTGGGAGTGCCTCCGTTTAGTAGGTAGCAGCCCTCGGTAGTCAGGGATTATCTGCACCCTGGGCGATAATAGGTCCTGTGTTTAAATAGGACCAAATCGCGCCAGGACAACCCCATCCGGAAAAGCGCGCCGTCCGCACAGTGCCTCTGATAGGCTGGCGTCATAGCTAGGCGTCGAAATGCCCGCAGTGAGCTAGATAGTGGGCGGGGCCGAAACCGTGACGTGCCCCTGTTATCTAGCAATATGCGAGAAACAGGAAGTGTACATGGGAGGTTGGCGTGGCAACCGCGCATGCGCATAGGTACCCACACACTCATCTCGCAGCGGTGGAAGGGGCAGAGCTCAGGGCGGCGGCCTTAACACTGAAAACAGTCCCAGCTAAATCAAGCCCGCACATCGTCAAGCGATGCAATCAATTCCTTCCTCTAACCAACACACTCAAGGGGAGTGCAAGCCCACACCATGCGACACTTAGGGCAATAAAGCAATCAGCCATGGAGCAAGGAAGATCTATATTATCATATCGACTCACAGATCATTATAGGGCAATTACACTTAGTATAACATTAAGTATAAAGATCTTTCTATACTTAATGTTATACTAAGTGTAATTGCCCTATAATGATCTGTGAGTCTATATGATAATATAGATCTTCCTTGCTCCATGGCTGATTGCTTTATTGCCCTAAGTGTCGCATGGTGTGGGCTTGCTCTCCCCTTGAGTGTGTTGGTTAGAGGAAGGAATTGATTGCATCGCTTGACGATGTGCGGGCTTGATTTAGCTGGGACTGTTTTCAGTGTTAAGGCCGCCGCCCTGAGCTCTGCCCCTTCCACCGCTGCGAGATGAGTGTGTGGGTACCTATGCGCATGCGCGGTTGCCACGCCAACCTCCCATGTACACTTCCTGTTTCTCGCATATTGCTAGATAACAGGGGCACGTCACGGTTTCGGCCCCGCCCACTATCTAGCTCACTGCGGGCATTTCGACGCCTAGCTATGACGTCAGCCTATCAGAGGCACTGTGCGGACGGCGCGCTTTTCCGGATGGGGTTGTCCTGGCGCGATTTGGTCCTATTTAAACACAGGACCTATTATCGCCCAGGGTGCAGATAATCCCTGACTACCGAGGGCTGCTACCTACTAAACGGAGGCACTCCCACTAACATCTATTACAAGGTAACTGGTTTTTTCTGTTATTATGGGCTAGTGTCTCTTACCCTGCTGGTTGGTTATGGGGGTGACACTTGAGCAGCCCAGCAATTGGTTACTCTCTATTAGATTTCCGCATACCCACACATCTCATTAATGCCATTCAATTTTGTGTCTCCCCTTCCTTCCTTTGTTCCCTTTCCTTCTCTCCCGTTTTTTAGTCCAGACTGGGCAACTCTGCAAGCTAGGACAATATCGAATTCCTGCTAGCATAATTGAAACTACCAGTACCCATATCCGTGTATCAATTTTCATTTTTTTCTCCATAATTGGGGTTTAAACACGGATATTGGGCTCTACATCGTAGCTATATATTATGCTATTCAGGTAAGCAGAGGTAAGCCTGTATGCACCGAACTGAATCGGTCAGCTCTTAGTATGCTGACAATGCTTCTAAATTATATACATGTTGTGTAATTGGATGTAATCATATGATTGATCCACATGTGTTTGTTCATGCCTAGTTTTTTCAAGATACCCAGAGGCATTATTCTACTACTACTATTGCCATCCTGACCATCTATAAACCTCAGTTTTTACTTGAAAAACCTTTTAACCCATGTAAGTTATGATAAACGATTCATCCACCTAATGGACTCTTTTTCAATCTGTGAGGGTTTTCTTAACTCTCTGTACTGCTTCTGGTCTTGTCTTGTTTTGTTTTGTTTTATTTTATATTTATTTTTGTTTCTAAACAGTGGTATTGCTGTTGGGGGATCACGTGTTTCTGAGGCACCTGGCCAGACATACAGGTTCTCTTGTTTTGTTGTGTTTTGTAATCTATTTATATGTTCTTATGTTATGTATTTATATATTTTTAGACATTCAAAAAACTCCTGAAGAAGCGACTTGTGTCGCGCAACATGTCGGGTTTAGGAATGAATTTCTGACGACACACCACCAATCAATGCCACCAGCCAATACTGGTATCCAATATACTGAAAGAATTGACCTTGATGTCATTCTACCCAGTATAAATTCCAACTTCTCATTGAATTTTGGCTATTGGGTGATGTGTATAAGTGTGTCAACATTAGGTTGATGAATAGTTCTATATAACATTCATTTTATTTGTATGTTTTGTTATCCTTTCTTTTGTTAATTTTTAATAAAACTTGAGTAATTTTATATCAATTTGTCGTGCCCATAAAGTCCATCTTTTTATCCTATTTTTATTTCATCTACAATCTCGGGACGTGGCAATTTTTTATTACATTGTATCCCCAGTACCACTCTGGGTGGATATGATTTTCATGTTTCCACCTACAAACTACAATCGGGTTTCCACCCAGGCCACGGGACAGAAACGGCACTTCTCAAAATATGGGATGATGCCCTCGAAGCAGCAGATGATGAAAATCATGCCTCCTGGTACTGCTGGACCTCAGCACAGCTTTCGACACAGTAGACCACAAAACTCTGCTCACTCGTCTCACAGAAGTAGCCGGAGTCGCAGACTCTGATCTACCCTGGTTCGCATCCTTCCTAGAAAATCGATCCCAGACAGTGAAACTAGGAGCCTTCACTTCGGAAGCACGCGCAATTACATGCGTAGTCCCTCAAGGATCACCCCTGTCGCCTGTGCTCTTCAGCATCTAAATCCGCCCACTCATCAAAATCATCAGCAAACAGGACCTGCTCTATCACTCCTACGCTGATGACACTCAACTTTACTTTCGCATCACCAACAAAAAAGACCAATGTCATGGATTAGAAAAGTGCCTCACATTGATCGATAATTGGATGACGGAGAGCTCCCTCAAACTTAATGGATCCAAAACAGAACTTCTCTTTCTCCACGCAAACCAAAAGAAAAACTCTAGGACTACATGCACACCACCCACCATCCTTGGACAAACCATCACCCGAAGCACCAAAGTCAAAAGCCTCAGAGTCATCTTTGACTCAGACATGACTACGGACGCACAAATAGGATCAGTAGTCAGCGGATCTCACTATCTTCTCCGCCTGCTACGTAGACTCATCCCCTTCATCCCGGAAGAGGACACAGCAGTAGTAGTTGGGACAATCATTAATTCCCGACTCGACTACGCAAACTCCCTCTACATAGGACTACCCAAATACCAGATTTCGCATCTACAAGTCGTCCAGAACACAGCAGCCAGACTGGTAACGGGAAAAAAAACCTGGATATCAATCACCCAGTCCCTGAGGACCCCCCATTGGCTAGCCGTAAAGGATCGGGTTACATTCAAGACCCTCTGCCTCACTCACAAATGCACACAAGGAAACGCTCCTCAATACCTATGCGAGAAAATAAAACACTACACCCCTAGTTGCGCCCTTCGGTCAACTAACATAAACCTCCTCCACATCCCCAAGACCCGCTACAAATCTAAAGGAGAACGAAGATTTGCAGTCCAAGGACCACGGCTATGGAACTCTCTACCCACGAACATCCGCATGGATGAAAACCTTCGGGCCTTCAGGAAAAAACTTTAGACCCACCTCTTCTGAAGGATCAGGATGACACTGGATGCAAAAAGCAGCTTGAGGCGATTTAGTACACATTTGTAGCGCTATACAAGTTACTCACTCTTATGCGTAAGCAACAATGTAACTGTGTGAAACGTGTCAACCTGCTACTGTCCTATGGTGTTTGTCTTGCACCTTAATGGGAAGATGCAATAAATGGACTTTCGGCATTTCGGTATGCAACCATTTCTTTTCACATGCGTCATTAGACGGGCAGAAGACAGGAAGAACCAGAAGACAGCACATCCCAACCTCCCACCTCTTGTCATGGCCCTTTTTATGAGGTTTGTCCCTTTCTTTGAAAGGGGATGTTAAGTTGATTTAAATTGGTAGTTCGAGCTTCAATAGCTAATTATTTATGTTTATTGGTGTTGATATAATATTTTTTTTTTTTTTGATATACTATAATAAGGAGCCAGGGCCTATTCAATCCACAGGTTTTGAGTCAAGAGTGATTATTTATTAAGGTTAAGGAGTTCTGACTACGATCCCATCAGCAGTCTCTGGACAGCATAGCGCAGGTGACAGCATCCAATCTGTCCTCTGCACTTCCCGGTGTCCCCCCCCACTCTACTTTTTCACCTTGCTGGGACTGTTCCTGGGTCTCATTCCCCAGCTGCAAATTTAGCCAATCATTATCTTTCCGTTGCCCATTTCCTCTGTCAGTCCTGACACAGGGGAAGCAATGAGCTGCAGTCAAGTGGGAATGTTCTGCTGCATGTTAAAGAGCCAACAGCCTGGCAGATGGGCTACTTACTATATATCCTAGCAGTATATGTGTTTTATTGAAGTTCCTCATGTTGGTGGGGCACAGATCATCTTTCTGAAAGCAAACAGCACTATATCATAATGTTCCTTTAATACCTGAATCTACCCCTCAACCCTCAACATGTGTCATCATCATCATTGCAAACAAACAAAAGTGAAGTACCACACATAATAATGCTATACATAATTTTAATATTAACCCCTTCCTGCCTGCCCCGTTGTCCTTTTAACTGGGCTCATATGCCTGGGGTTGAGAAGGTATGCCTAGTCATGTCACCACTGTGATTAGCTGTCACAGTGGTCACATAATCAGTATCCGATCCCTCCCATTCCTGAACATTAGTACAGACCATAAGCTGTCTTTGAGAGCTTGCTGTCTGTGCTGGAGGCACACAATGGATGTACTCTCAGCACAGAAACCTTTGCTGCCCATAGGCACGTGTAGACATTAAAGCCTACCCTCTTTACCACTGTTACGTGTGTGAAAAGAGCCTAAAGCGGAGCTCCACCCTAAAGTGGAACTTCCGCTCATCGGAACCCTCCCCCCCCTCCGGTGTCACATTTGGCACCTTTCAGGGGGGAAGGGGGTGCAGATACCTGTCTAAGACAGGTATTTGCACCCACTTCCGGGAGTCCTTTCTGCGGGTATTCTGCGGGTAGTACGTCACTTCCCGTAGAATACCCATTGTGTTCTGGGAAACACTCGACTCCAAAAACAACGGGGACCAGTGAGAACGGCGCAGCGCGACTCGCGCATGCGCCGTAGGGAACCGGGCAGTGAAGCTTCAAGGCTTCACTTCCTGGTTCCCTCACCGAGGATGGCGGTGGGGGCAGCAGAGTGTCGTCTTCTGCTGCTGACGTCGCTGGACTCCAGGACAGGTAAGTGTCCTAATATTAAAAGTCAGCAGCTGCAGTATTTGTAGCTGCTGGCTTTTAATATTTTTCTTTCAGGGGAGCTCCGCTTTAAGAAATGTCTGAGTCCAGGCACTCCTAAAAAAAACTAGAGCAAGATTTATGTATACCATTGCATTATTATAGATTTTGAGACTAAAGCAGAAGTTGTGGTAGTTTACATCGGAGTCATATAACAGTCATTCTGTTAACTGAGGTTCACTTCCCATCGCAAATATTAAACTCTTGAAGTTTTTAAATTTCGAAAACTGAGACCATTCTACTATAGCTGCTATTTAGTCAAGGATGTTATGGACACAGTCCTCCAAAAGGAAAATATGTGCAGATGGGAAATTTATAGGCATATAGCAGCCTCTTCTTTATAGATGCAGGTATTATAGATTTTGAGACTAAAGCATAGGTTGTGAAAGTTTACATTGGAGTCATATAACAGTCATTCTGTTAACTGAGGTTCACTTGCCATCGCAAAAATATTAAACTGTTAAAGTTTTTAAATCTTGACAACTGAGACCATTCTACTAAAGCTGCTATTTAGTCAAGGATGGTATGGACACAGTCCTCCAAAAGGAAAATATGTGCAGATGGAAAATTTATAGGCATATAGCAGCCTCTTCTTTATAGATGCAAGTATTACATGTGCCATCTGCTTGAAAATTATGGACAGATTCAGGGGATGACTAACTAGCTTAATCAAAATAAAAAAATGATCTTACATGAAAATCCTGCACACACTCCACACCTAATGATTTTATTAAATGGGAGACTGGACATGATTTTATTGAAAATATATCTATATCAATTAAGAGAAGTTGGCAACTTTACCAACATGCATGTGTATATTTATCTGGAGTAAAAACTCTCTTTCAATGGGCAGGTTCAGCACTAATTTATGTTTCATGATTCACTAGGTACAATATGTAGTAAATTACCGTATTTATCGGCGTATAACACGCACAGGCGTATAACATGCACCCTAACTTTAAGGCCTCATGCCCACGGACGTTTTTACAGCTGCGTTTTTGAGCGCTTTTTTGCAGCTTAAAAACGCCTGTCCATGTTAGTCTATAGCTTCATGCCCACCTAGACGTTTTTGAGCTGCAAATAGCATAGACATTTTTAAGCTGTAAAAAAAAACCCAGGACCAGTGCGTTCCTCAGCGTCAGAATTAGGCATAAAAAACCGCGAGCGTCAAAAAACGCGCAAAAACGCGCAGAAACGCGCAAAAATGCGCAAAAACGCCGCGATTGCGTTTTTCAGCTCCGCGTTTTTTTTTTCTTTTTTAAAAAAAAATATATATACAATAACATGCACAGGCGTTTTTAAGCTGTAAAAAACGCAGCTGTAAAAACGTCCGTGGGCATGAGGCCTAAGAGGGAAGTTTCAGGAAAAAAACTTTCCACAGCCCCCTGCGTATAACACGCAGCCACAGTTTCCCCTCTATTTTAAGGGTAAAAAAACTGAGTGTTATGCGCCAAAAAATACAGTATATGCTTTATTTGGTAACATATTCTACAGGAACTTTTATATACAAATGAACATCTTCTTCTATGCTTATGTCATCATGATGTTCTCGTGGCCACTGAGGTGCCAATACATAGTGTACAAATAATTTCTAAATCTATCATAAAAAAAACGAGTCTGGCAAGCTTGGTCCTGTTTTGTACTCCATGCTCTGGAAAAACAAGTCCAGTGTGTGGATAGTTTGACAATGACTCTGCCGGGTGTCCGTTTCTGTGTTCAAAGGAATCTGACAGAAGGAAGAAAAGCGATCACATGAACTTTTCATCAAACACATAGGAAATACAGAAGCATGGCGGTCAGTGGTACTAGCTGAGCAATTTAAAATAATGTGACTTGGTGTGTCATTAAATGAACTTCCTACGTATGAGTACTATGGAAACAGAATAGTAAACATTCATTGCAACAATTTTCCATGCCATGCCATGGATTTTCCTAGATATTTTTTCCTGTCTTAGAAAACAGAATTAAAACTTCAGTCAATTGTCCTATTGTTTCATATTTTGGTGTAAGTGTCCAGCAGCTTAAAGTAGTAATAAACAAAAGCTTTTGACTGGAAATACAGAGACCTTTGAGAGAATTCTTATCACTTGACATGCAAGGTACATACAAGTTAGTACACCTTTAGGATAGACAGATTTTGCCACCATATCTCAACAAACAGAACAATAGAAAACTTCCCTTATTGTGGGGTGGGTCCCTCCTTAAACTTTGGAAGACCCTGAGGAATACCTTCACTCAAAAGGTTGGCCTAAAGGGCTCTTATTGTAAAGTGTAAACTATTAATCACTAAATGTGCATGGTAATGCAAGATACTGTGGAACACAGGGGGTCATTCCTCTTAGTGACTAAAGGTAGTCAGTCATGTCATTTTGGATAATTGTCTGGCCCATATTCCATTCTCAGTTCAATGTCTATGTAATCCCCCTGCACACAAGTGTCCCCTCCTAGGCACAAGGGATTATATCACTGATTTTTGCTTAAAAACAGACTTAAAAAGGGTAAAATAAATAATATCTTGAGCCGAAGGTCAGATACATGCCTAAACATAATAAAACAGTGTTTCAAGTTTATTTCCTTATGGGTCTAATGGAGTTACTAGTTGGTGTACACATTTGCAATGTAGCATCTGCATAACACAGTCCTTTAAAATTTCCTTCTCTCATCTTTCAGATACCCCAGGAGAATATGCTTCCCAGCCTGTGTTTCCCCAGGGAAGAGGACACATAGGGAGGCCTAGTTGCCTCATAACTCCAGAAAATGGGTCTTCTCTCTTTGACTGCCTCAGCAGAACTTTCTCCTTCACCCAGTAACCAGTATCCTTTCACTTGATTGATTTCCTCCAATTACAGAACAGGACTTATACACTATAAATTAGAAAGTTAAAATGCTGTATGCATCCCATACATGATTGAGCCTGCAATGCTGCAAAATCATTGGCTGTGATAATTTTCAATCCATATGAGGTCAGGTTGCAATGTGTTGTATTAAAGCAGTTGTAAAGTAAATTTTTTTTTATTCTTCCTAAAAATAAATTATACTTACCTGCTCTGTGCAAAGGTATTGCACAGAGCAGTCCAGAACTTCCTCTTCTTTGATCCCCTGCCTGAGCTCTAGGCTTCTCCTCCTATGCATGTGCCACCATAGGAAGCTACTTGCTATGGTGGCACACATGTGGGCTCACTCCGAAATTGACACACACAGCACGTCTCAGCCGACCCCCCACTCCCTCCTTACTGAATTTGACTGAAAGTCGTAGGAGTCAATGGCTCCCCTCTGCTTTCAGCCAAGCCTGTGAGAGAGCAGAGAGAGGAAACAAGTCCCGCAGACAAGCACAGCGCTGGATTCATACAGGACTCAGGTAAATATTTTTTGGAGGGAGGGGGGAAATCAGGCACAGAATTTTTTTTTACCTTATTGCATAGAATGAACAGACCTTTAGTAAATCAACCCCCGTGAATGACGATCCTGAGATATACCCCCTTGTAAAATGGGGAATCTTATCTTTCCCATTTATTTTCTCTACCTTTTTTCTGTGTGTTTTGTATTTATCTTTTAGACAAATACATCATAAGTAAAAACTTGTTCCTAGAATGTTTTAGAAGAAAAAAAAAATACTATTGTCTTGGAAAAGGATTTCCTGTCTACACGGTTCAAAGTAGAATGTAACTAATAATTCTGATGATGCATCCCAGTTCTCAATACCTGGTCAGTGACTATGACCATTGTCATTGACGTTCCACTTCTTGAACTCCTAGCAGGTCATCAGTGAATCATTTAAGAAGTGTACTGTATAACATAAAAAAAAGTCGTAAACAACATAAACTTAGATATTCAGCTGTGAAAGGTGTGATTAAGTAAAAACTGTCATGCAATGGAACGTGTTGCATGGCCAATCTATAAAATGAAGAGTACTTCCTCCCATGTAAGCAATAGCAGACCATCTTGCAAAAGTGAAATTATCTTCATATCTTATCTTTTTTTCTCTGGATGAATTCAAGTGAACAGTTCTATCGGTAAGCTAGTCTGACTGATGTTTTTGCTTTAGGGTGGGAAGTCAAAGATTATACAAAGCAATAAGCTGGAGGGCACAGAGTTTGTTCTTTTTCTGACTGAAGCACTTGTGAAATCACTCTTAACTCCTACACTGTAACTTAGTGTACACATTCACATGGCAATGCTTAGTGGTTAGAGGGACTTTTAGAACAAGAAAGAACACGTCTGGACTTGAACATATCATGGTCTAAATATATAATTTATTTAAAGGGGTTTGCGACATAGAAATGTGGGTTCCTGCCTAAAATAAATACAATGGCAGTTGGTTATTTGAAGCAAATCCCGACGCAAGAATAGAAAATGAATACCTTAGTCCTTAGATGTGGCTGCTTCTTTCGTTTTCCTTTTTTTCAGCCTTTCATCCATTATTTTTACATGCTGATACTGTCCTAGAGTGACAATGCTCATTCACTGTACTGTATCTACACCAGTGTTGCCAATCTACCAGATTGAAATGAACTGACATGATACCCAAGATATACTGGCACAGCCACGTTTTTACTGGCATTTCCAAAAGTTACAAAATTATAGTTTTAAGTGAAAATTTCAGCATTTATGTTACAAACCAGTAAAATATGCAATTAGTAATTTTAATTAAAATAGATATTATGGCAATAAACATATTTCTTATTTTATTTGCAATGTAGTAAGTAAGTAGCTCAAGGACAGGACTCTGGAGGACAAGAAATTAGAATGGGCGGCAAACACACATGAAATTGGCTCTCACAGTGACACCACCCGCAGTGCGCAGCAGTACAGATGATGATAACACCTCAGCAACATGACATGTCCCCTCCTGAGTCATAGTGACAGTCTCATTCTCTCTCTCTGCAGAGCTACAAGGACACTGGATTTATGACAGGACCACAAAGTAGTTTTCTATACTTGCAGAAAAGGTGCTTGGCCTAAAAAGAAAACGAATGTGCCTAGTACAGGTGAAACTCGAAAAATTAGAATATTGTGCAAAAGTTCATTTATTTCACTAATGCAACTTAAAGGGTGAAACTAATATATGAGATAGACTCATTACATGCAAAGCAAAATAGTTCAAGCTGTGATTTGTCATAATTGTGATGATTATGGCTTACAGCTCATGAAAACCCCAAATCCACAATCTCAGAAAATCTGAATATTGTGAAAAGGTGAAATATTCTAGGCTCAAAGTGTCCCACTCTAATCAGCTAATTAAGCCATAACATCTGCGGGGGGTTCCCTTGAGCCTTTAAATGGTCTCTCAGTCTGGTTCAGTAGGAATCACAATCATGGGAAAGACTGCTGACCTGACAGTTGTGCAGAAAACCATCATTGACACCCTCCATAAGGAGGGAAAGCCTCAAAATGTAATTGCAAAAGAAGTTGGATGTTCCCAAAGTGCTGTATGAAAGCACATTAATAGAAAGTTATGTGGAAGGGAAAAGTGTGGAAGAAAAAGGTGCACAAGCAGCAGGGATGACTGCAGCCTGGAGAGGATTGTCAGGAAAAGGCCATTCAAAAGTGTTGGGGACTTTCACAAGGAGTGGACTGAGGCTGGAGTCAGTGCATCAAGAGCCACCACACACAGACGGATCCTGGACATGGGCTTCAAATGTTGTATTCCTCTTGTCAAGCCACTCCTGAACAACAAACGTCTGAAGCGTCTTACCTCAGCTAAAGAAAAACAGACCTGGTCTGTTGCTTAGTGGTTCAAAGTCCTCTTTTCTGATGAGAGCAAATTTTTCATCTCATTTGGAAACCAAGGACCCGGAGTATGGAGGAAGAATGGAGAGGCACACACTGCAAGATGCTTGAAGTCCAGTGTGAAGTTTCCACAGTCTTTGATGATTTGGGTAGCCATGTCACCTGCTGGTGTTGGTCCACTGTGCTTCATTAAGTCCAGGGTCAACCCAGCCGTCTACCAGGAGATTTTGGAGCACTTCATGCTTCCTTCTGCAGACGAGCTCTATGGGGATGCTGACTTCATTTTCCAGCAGGACTTGGCACCTGCCCACACTGCCAAAAACACCAAAACCTGATTCAATGACCGTGGGATTACTGTGCTTGATTGGCCAGCAAACTCGCCTGACCTGACCTTTCTCTTGGCATTGCCAAGAGAAAGATGAGAGACATGAGACCAAACAATGCAGAAGAGCTGAAGGCCGCTATTGAAGCATCCTGGTCTTCCGTAACACCTCAGCAGTGCCACAGGCTGATGGCTTCCATGCCACGCCGCATTGAGGCAGTAATTGCTGCAAAAGGGGCCCAAACCAAGTACTGAGTACATATGCATGCTTCTACTTTTCAGAGGTCCGATATTGTTCTATGTACAATCCTTGTTTTATTGATTGCATGTAATATTCTAATTTTCTGAGATTGTGGATTTGGGGTTTTCATGAGCTGTAAGCCATAATCATCTCAATTATGACAAATCACGGCTTGAACTATCTTGCTTTGCATGTAATGTATATTAGTTATATATCTATCTATCTATCTATATATAGATAGATAGATAGATAGATAGATAGATAGATAGATAGATAGCATATATTAGTTTCACCTTTAATTTGCATTAGTGAAATAAATGAACTTTTGCACGATATTCAAATTTTTCGAGTTTCACCTGTATATCTAAGTAATGATAAACAGCAGTATGTTAAAACTTTGTTCTTGGGTTTAGATTTACTTTAATTCTTGATTTAACATAGTACTTGATCAATATAAATGGTAGTCAATCTGCTGGATTTTCTGTTCTTTATATGCAACCCCTGAATTTAAAGGGCTGTATATTACTTTTTCACAATAGTTAAGGCCTAACTACAGCCAAAACTATTATTGTTATTATTATTATTATTATTAATATTATTTTTAGATAAAGCAAACAAGAGTTGGGGCCTGTGTCAAGTTTTTGTTGCTGTGTTTGCATTGGACAGATTTAACTTCATTCTATCAGAAAACAAAGTGATGGCAGAACTTTCAAGTAGGGCCACATGGGTTGATTTACTAATAGAAGAAAGCATGCGACTGTATACAAAACGATCATTGGTTTGAGATTTTATGCTTTATTGAGTGACTAGGGAAAAAAGATTACCCTAATGCAAAGTGGTTTACCTGTATTACTTTATAACTTCTAAATTGTCATGGATTATTCTGTGATATATATGTATATATTCTTCTGTGATGTGTATATATATATATATATATATATATATATATATATATATATATATATACCGGTGTATATATATATATATTATATATATATACATTTATTTTATTTTTTGCTATTACTACAGACCACACAGCGACTTCTCAGTGCGTGTGTCACTCATTTGTAATATGTCCTCTGTCCACCTGTCCTCTTGTTAAGTTCATTCTGAATTACATTGACCATATACAGTGCCTTGAAAAAGTATTCACACCCCTTGGAATTTTCCACATTTTGTCATGTTACAAGCAAAAACGTAAATGTATTTTATTGGGATTTTATGTGATAGACCAACACAAAGTGGCACATAATTGTGAAGTGAAAGGAAAATGATAAATGGTTTTCAATTTTTTTTTTACAAATAAATATGTGAAAAGTGTGGGGTGCATTTGTATTTAGCCCCTTTACTCTGATGCCCCTAACTAAAATCTAGTGGAACCAATTGCCTTCAGAGGTCACCTACGGTAATTAGTACATAGCGTCCCCCTGTGTGTAATTTCATCTCAGTATAAATACAGCTGTTCTGTGAAGCCCTCAGATGTTTGTAATGAGAACCTTAGTGAACAAACAGCATCATGAAGGCCAAGGAACACACCAGACAGGCCAGGCATAAAGTTGTGGAGAAGTTAAAAGCAGGGTTAGGGTATAAAGAAATATCCCAAGCTTTGAACAGCTCACGGGGCATCCATCAACCAAAAATGGAAAGAGTATGGCACAACTGCAAACCTACCAAGACATGGCCGTCCACCTAAACAGGCCAGGCAAAGAGAGCATTGATCAGAGAAGCAGCCATGGTAACTCTGGAGGAGCTGCAGAGATCGACAGCTCAGGTGTAAGAATCTGTCCACAAGACAACTATTAGTCACGCACTCCACAAATCTGGCCTTTATGGACGAGTGGCAAAAAGAAAGCCATTGTTGAAAGAAAGCCATAAGAAGTCCCGTTTGTAGTTTGTGAGAAGCCATGTAGGGAACACAGCAAACATGTGGAAAAAGGTGCTCTGGTCAGATGAGACTAAAATATAATTTTTTGGCATAAAAGCAAAACGCTATGTGTGGTGGAAAACTAACACTGCACATCACCCTGAACACACCATCCCCACTGTGAAACATGGTGGTCGCAGCATCATGTTGTGGGGATTCTTTTCTTCAGCAGGGACAGGGAAGCTGGTCAGAGTTGATAGGAAGATGGATGGATCCAAATACAGGGCAATCTTAGAAGAAAACCTGTAAAGCCCTGAACACACGATCGGATTTCCTATGGATTTTAAACCGATGGATTTTTCCATTGGAAATCCGATGAACCTGACTTCCATCAGTCTTGTCTACACACCATCAGTCGAAAAAACGATCGTCCCAAACGCCGTCACGTAAAACACTCAGACGAGCCAAGAAAAATTAAGTTCTATGCTTCTGAGCATGCATCCACTTGATTCTGAGCATGCGTGGGTTTTTTATCCGATGGAGTTCCCCACAGATGATAGTAATTTGCTATCGTTTTTTTTCCACCGGATAAATTCAAAACATGTTCTATTTTTGAACACCGATGGAAAAAAGACCGATGGGGCCCATACACGATCTGTTTGTCCGATGAAAAAAGTCCATCGGACTGTTTTCATCTGTAAAACCGGTCGTGTGTACAGGGATTTAGAGTCTGCAAAAGACTTGAGACTGGGGCGGAGGTTCACCTTCCAGCGGGACAACAACCCTAAACATTCAGCCAGAGCTACAATGGAAAGGTTTAGATCAAAGCATATTCATGTTTTAGAATTGTCCAGTCAAAGTCCAGACCTAAATCCAATTGAGAATCTGTGGCAAGACTTGAAATGTTCTATTCACAGACACTCTCCATCCAATCTGACAGAACTTGAGCTATTTTTCGGAGAAGAATGGGCAAAAATGTCACTATTTAGATGTCCAAAGCTGGTAGAGACATACCTAAAAAGACTTGCAGCTCTAATTGCAGCAAAAAGTTGTTCTACAAAGTATTGACTCAGGGGGGCTGAATACAAATGCACGCCACACTTTTCAGATATTTGTAGCAAAATTTGAAAACCATTCATCATTTTCCTTCCACTTCACAATTATGTGCAACTTTGTGTTGGTCTATCACAGGGATATGCAATTAGCGGACCTCCAGCTGTTGCAGAACTACAATGTCCCATGAGGCATAGCAAGACTCGGACAGCCACAAGCATCACACCCAGAGGCAGAGGCATGATGGGACTTGTAGTTTTGCAACAGCTGGAGGTCCATTAATTGCATATCCCTGCTCTATCACATAAAATCCAAAATAAATAAATTTAGGTTTTTGGTTGTAACATGACAAAATGTGGAAAATTTCAAGGGGTATGAATACTTTTTCAAGGCAATGTACAATACTATTTCATCTGAAATTACAAAATTCAACATTTGTCTCCTTTCAATCAAGAGTATCTTAAATGTAGAAAGGACACAGTAAAAACATGTCTGCACAAAATAATGTCATGAGGTTCAAACACTGGACATCAATAAAAGTAGATCTTGAAATAAAAATAGCAGCTTGGAAGGCAACAAAGCAGCGTGTATGATTTTATAATATGGTTATATAGTGTAGGTTTACCTTTCAGATAGGATATGTAATGTAAGGGAAGACAATCCCTTTGAGAAACAAGCCATCATTGACGCCATATTACATTCAATCTGAGACTCCATAGATATACTTGACATTCATTTTAATATACAAGAAAGGAAAGTTGAAGTGCTTCAAAAAGTGAAAGTGCGTGCTTTTTTTTTTTTTTGGAACTTCCCAATCAGAAGAAAACCAAAACCTAACATGTCTCATTTACGGAAAGAAAATGAGCAAAATAAATTTCACTTCACTACTTGGACAACGTCTTACTGTAATAATGCAACATGTATTTCAGGAAAAGACTTGCCACAGAATGTAGCAAACATTCACTTTTGTTCCTGTACTAGCAGCATCCCTGTTTATTGGAAGACATACTGCAATAAAACCTGACACTTTACCGAACAGACAAGTTGATGCAGATTGCTGAGTTCAGTACTCATATCCTAGTCACCCCATAGTTATTACAAGATGTAGTTACGAATCTTATAGTAAAAATGTTATTTACTTTATTTATTATTGATAACTATTACCTTTTCAAACGCTGTGAAATGATTTACAGGCCTTCAAGTTCCTTATAGACATGAAATGGGCTTCCTGACACTTACGATTTTGACAGGGTATGATTAATATCTGGCTGTGAAATTTGGGTTTGCTTTGAATATAATAGACCTTCTAGAGTAGCCTTTCTTAACCCTTTTACCCCAGAGGAACCCTTGAAATAATTCTCAGGTCTTAGGGAACTCCTTATGATGCTGCATACACACGACCGTTTTTAATGTCATTGAAAAAAAAAGGCATTTTTCTCGACGTGATTCTTGTCAAGCCTGCCTTGCCTACACACTATTGTGGAAAAAAAGCTTGAGTAAAGCGCGGTGACGTACAACACGTACGACGGCACTATAAAGGGGAAGTTCCATTCGGATGGCGCCACCCTTCATGTTAGTAAAGTTTGTTGAGCTACGATTGGCGCTTTTCAGCCTCTAGCTTTTCAGTCCGTTACAGCGTGACGAATGTGCTATCTCCATTACGAACGCTAGTTTTACCAGAACGAGCGCTCCCATGAGCATGCACATTTTTTTTCACGTCGTTAAAGCCCACACGGTCGTTTTTCATGACAAGAAAAACGACGATGTAAAAAACGACGTGGAAAATTAGAGCATGTTCCAATTTTTTCATGGCCATTTTTCACGTCGTGAAAAATGCTCTGAAGCCCGCACACGATCATTTTTAATGACCATTTAAAAAAAAAAAATGTTCTCGTCATTAAGAACGGTCGTGTGTACACGGCATAAGGCTAGTCCATTGGGAAAATGCCTCTCAGATTGGTGGTGGTAAGTGAGAAGAATCCACCACTTACAGGAGTGGTCAAAATGACATCCTTGCAGTCATGAAACTGCCGCTACTAAATGGCGTTTAGCCTTGGAACTATGTTCCATCAAGGCCACCTCTGGAGGATCCTTATGGTTCCACGAAACCAAAACCCTGGTTGAGAATTGCTGTTCTATAGGGACCTCCGTTAGTAAAATTGTTATGGGCTTGGTTGTATTTTTTTTAAAAGGAATGTATTGTTCCCTTTAATTAAAAAAGATGCTGCACATCTCTACAGTTCTGCTCAGAGGGTACGACAAGATGTGCGTTGCTGATCACTTGCCAATTATCAGGTATAATTAAATGTCAAGTTTAAAAAAACTGGAAGCACCCATATAAAAACACATTTATAACACATTGTTAATGTGTTATTGGCAAATCAATGTGTTTGATGTTGGCAACAGCATATTCTGGTTAAACGTTTTCTTTGAAACTGTCCTACTTTCCAAAGATATTTTGTTTGGCAGCAAGTGTTTGAAGGATTTCATGAAATGATATGTACAAGTATTCTCAAAATGTCAATGCAATGCAAAAGGGAGTAGTCTACAAATAAAATAATTGCTCCCACACGTTTTGTGTAGGCTGTGATTATTTCCTGTGCTAGCAAAAGCCTCTTTGTTAAATGGGTATAATATTTATGATAAGGGAGTTGTCACTTTCTATTGGGGCAATACGTTGTACATCCAACACAAACATGACAGTAAGGGGAAAGAACAAAAAAATAAAAAAAAACACACATCAAAGGAGTATCATACCTGTCACTTACCTTGCAGTGCTTTCTTACTTAGATAGAAGATCACTTTGAAGTGAAAAATTGGACTATGATCTCACTTTGATCTTCACTAATTTATTATTGAAAATGTAAGCAGCAAACCAATGAAAAAAAATAGGGTGCTAATACAAATTTCTATTGTGCACTTTGTCTGCTAAGTCTTTCGAAATAATTACAAAATTTGCTACAAACTGCTCATAAAAAGGCAGGGAAGGCAGCAGATCAACCTATAAAAACCAAAATATTCAAAATTGCTGAAGACTTTGGTTGCGTAAATGCAATGTTTTATGTAAGTGTGAATGTCCGATAAGGACCCAAAATCGTACGCTTCTTGAGGGCAGGGGCTGATGTGAATGTACAAAAGAAGAGCTGTATTGACACTTTAAAAATCTTCATCTTATATCCCATTCATTTTGATGACTAGCGGGGAGAGTAGTGATCAGTCACGTCTATCAATCTTTTTTTTTTTTTTTTTTTTTCGTGTAAGCACTTCCGAGTTCATTTTCAGAATGGTGCTGGGTGCCAGGAGAGAAAAAGATCAGGGACTGATCCCTGATGTTCATCTGAAATGTATAGTAAAGTTTTTAGTGATCTATAGGTCTATATGTCTTAAGGCCCGTACACACGATCCAATATTATAGCCATAATTGTCTGATGGATAATCCGACCATGTGTATGCTCTATCAGACAATTATTGGCTGAATTAACGACAAAAAAAGTTGGCTGTTCATGCTCACCAACTGTTGGGCAATAAATCTGTTACGTCGGTTTATCCAATCGTGTGTACGCAAGTTCGTCCAACTAAAATCCGCGAGGGACACCCTAGGATTCCTCTTTTAGAATTAGGCTCCAGCTAAAGGTGCTGGGCCCAGCGTTGAAGATGCAGCCCCAGGACTAAAGGTGCCTGGGATTGATGCACACGTGGCCCCATGGCCTGGAGGGCCATGCGCCACGCACTTGGACTCCGACTCCTCTCCTCCTCCGAAGACCCCTCCCAGGCGGCGGCTGCCCCTTATGTCTCCTCTCCCAGCATGCACAGCAGGCCAAACACGCCCACTGTACCGCTGCCGAGAGAGGACACCCCAAGACACAGCACTAATACCAGTGGTTCAACCCTGACCCATTATGGCAGTGCCACCTACAGGCCACAGGGAACTGCACACCAGTATACCACCTGGAGAATAAAATAGCACAACCTATAAATTGAGAACGGTCTGAGCCCAACTACTAACTCAGACCAGCCCCTAAATTTGGGTATATAGCACCCCTAAATGAGGTGGGCGCTACACTAGTATAAATTACTTTTTTATTTTGTTTTAATATTTTGGATCCTTCTGCATTCCTCCACCGCTTTTTCGAGTTTGATGTTTGTCCAAAATCAAGGGAGTAAAACAATAACTCCTAATGTGTCACCTGATGTTAATCTCAACATCCTCTCTAGAGAAAAATAATTACCTTTGTCCTCACTTTGGTTATTTACCATTTTTGCATTTGCTTTGATTTGAGGTGGTAACTGTTTGTTAATCGATAGGAATGTCTCGAAATAGTTTTGAGGCCACGCAAAAACAATAATTGCCAGTAATAGGTCTTTCTCAACTGCAACATGCACTTAAACTTCCAAGCCGTTTAGTCATCCATAATTACTAGTGCTTTGTACGTTTTTTTTTCTATACTGTTGTAACAGTACCGTTGATAGTGTTGATAATGGAGAAACAGTAAACTCATCATACTTGTAGAGCAATCAAAGCACGGGTGACATATTGATGTCTACCATGTTCAACAAAAATACAGACAGAAAGGATATTTTGTATTTTATTTTTTTTTGAGTGATGTAGCTGCTCCACCAAGCAACTGCTGGAGAATAAACTAAAACTACCGGTAATAACATACTTGAATACCAAGAAGAAATAAATACTTGAAGTGATTATAATAAAAAATAATTACACGCTATTGAGTGATACTGTATTATATTAAGTTACATTTTTCTCTTTAATGCTTTTAAAACATTTTATTAGGTGCCAGTTTTTATCAGATCTAGTAGTAAAATCACTAATTAAACTGAAATATTCGCCCTTTACATTTTTCTTGAACAACAAAAACCTTCACATAATGGAACCATCTCATTTGGATATACTGTTTTTGAATTCTTAGGAATTTTTTGCAAGTCTGTAATAATAGCTGCTAACATCTAATATGATCTTCAAGTCAGAACACAGTGAAAATCAACACAACATAACCCCTGCTTGATGAGTAATACCAATGAGAGATATTAGTAAAAATGATAACTCCTAACAGCTATTTTTGACAAATTTCAATGTACAATATATATTGTATGTGTTGTCTTGATTTTGCTCACATTGAATGTGGCTTTGAAAACGTATAACTTCATCTCAGATCGCACAATTTCAAAGCCGCATGTCAGTGCGACTTCAGGTGCGACTTTGAAGACATCTGTGTGGCTTCATGTACAGATGGCTATTCAAGTCACACCCGAAATCGCCAAAAGTAGTGCAGGAACCACTTTTTCAAATCGGTGCAGCACCGAAAAGTCGGCATCCCATCGATTTGAACATGGCCATTTCCGACAATAAGGTGCTACTTGTCATGTGATTTGGCCTGTCAAATCGGATGACAAGTCGCTCCAATGTGAACAAGGGCTAAGACAGGCTTTTTTACTGATACAGTAAATGTATAAACAAAGGCAAACTTGAAAAATGGTACAGGTGGCCAAAGACAAGAGGGCACTTGAACATGTCAACATCATCTAACTTCCCACAAATATCTGTTGATCCCGGTGCTGGCATCAGGCAGCTGCTTGGTATAGGCCCTTGAAGGAACAAGGACAGACCTGCACCTCCGACACCAACCTCCGAAGAAGGAAAAGAGTAGTGCCTGGGCAAGGTTTTCTAGCCTGTTTATACACTATTCCATCTATTAAGCCTCATCTGGCAGTGAATACAGGTATACCATAAAAATGAGATATTTGCCAAATTTAGCTCAAAACAGCCAAATCATATGACTGTTGTGTAATATCTATATTTACCCTTCTATTTAACACTTTAGGTTTGACGGTGTGTTTAAACGTTAATTTTCTTATTTTTCATGGTAAAATCAGCACTTGAATACTTACTTGAGTTCTCTTTAATCGTACATATATAGCACCCCAAAATAAACTGCATTGGACCCCTTTGGTGTGAATGATAATATGTAAAGTGTCTTGACTATTGCTGGATTCAGATACAGTTAGAGCTCAGCTTAACCTCTTGCCGACCCGCTCACGCAGATATTCTGCGGCAGGTTAGTAGCCCTGCGCGGATCAGCGTACCTGTACAGCGGCTCGCACAGGTGCAGTTGCTGCGGCAGCATGCCCATGGGTCGGGCGGACTCGACGTCCACCGACGACCTGCGATCACTTAGTACAGAGGCAGAATGGGGATCTGCCAGTGTAAACAAGGCGGATCCCCGTTCTGACAGGGAACATGTCAGAGATCTACTGTTCACTGTGATCGGGAATAGTGATCTCTGTCATGTTCCAGTGAGCCCATCCCCCCTACAGTTAGAACACACCTAGGGAACACAGTTAACCACTTGATCGCCCCCTAGTGTTAACCCCTTCCCTGCCAGTGTCATTTTTACATTGATCAGTGCATTTTTATAGCACTGATCAATGTAATAAAGTCACTGGTCCCCAAAAAGTGTAATTTGGGGTCAGATTTGTCTGCTGCAATGTCGCAGATCGCCACCATTTCTAGTAAAAACAATAAAAATAAATAAAAGTCCCTAAATCTCTCCCATAGTTTGTAGATGCCATAACCAATATACACCTATTCCAATTTTTGTTACCAAAAATATGTAGAAGATTATATATCGGCCTAAACTGATGAATAAATGTGTTTATATATATATATATATATATATATATATATATATATATATATATTATTTTTTTTTTGTGTTGTATTATAGCAAAAAGTAAAATATTTTTTTTTTTCAAAATTGTCGCTCTTTGTTTTTTTTCATAGCGCAAAAATAAAAACCACAGAGGTGATCAAATACCACCAAAAAAAAGCTCTATTTGTGGGAAAAAAGGATGTCAATTTTGTTTGGGTACAGCGTCGCACGACCGTGCAATTGTCAGTTAAAGTGACACAGTGGTGTATCGCAAAAAATGGCCTGGTCATTAAGGGGGCAAATCCCTCTGGGGCTGAATTGGTTAAAGTGGTTCTAAAAGCAGACAGTTTTTACCTTAATGCCTTCTATGCATTAGGGAAAAAACATTCTGTGTGCAGCAGCCACCCCCAGCCCTCCTAATACTTACCTTAGCCTCATCGTTATCTAGTGATGTGCACGAGAGCCTCAGCTGTAGCGGGACTGCGACATTGCAGCAGACAAATCTGACCCCAAATTACACTTTTTGGGGACCAGTGACTCTATTACATTGATCAGTGCTATAAAAATGCACTGATCAATGTAAAAATTACACTGGCAGGGAAGGGGTTAACACTAGGGGGCGATCAAGGGGTTAAGCCTCCTCATTGGCTGAGACAGCAGCGTGAGCCATTGGGTGCTTGCTCTGGGGGCACTTGGCAGGAGGGATGGGCCAGGAGCGCCAGCGAGGGACCTGAGAAGAGAAGGATCGGGGCTGCTCTATGCAAAATTACTGCACATAGCAGGTAAGTATACAGTAACATGTTTGTTATTTAAAAAAAGAAAACAGTGCTGCCTTTAATATAAAAAAAAGAGAATCTCGCCCTGGGACTTTGAGTTGAGGTGAGCACCATTATAAAAGTAACAACGATGAATACAGTACATATTTATTCCAAAAAGGGAGTACATGCATAGTTGATCATCAATAAAAGCCAATTCATAACAAGTAATTACATCAATGGTTAAAATAGAAGATTGGTACATGTAAATCAGGTAATCGCGTATCATGCAAACATCAGATATACCCATCGCGTTTCATGAGTCCCAGCTCGCTCTTCAGGGGTAGATGTGCATGAATTGTACCTGGGTTGAAAAAATACATAGTGGGTGTGTGACATAATGATAATAATTTGTTAGGCAAGGGGTAAGAAGGGCCTGATTGGTATGAGGTGAGGATAGAGATTATATTAGGAATGAAACTGAGATGATGTGCGGGTTCAAAGCAAACCTAATATCATCTCTATCCTTACCTCATCTTTCTTCTTTCCTCTCTCTTTGCTTTCCTTTTCCCTTCCTCTTCACAAATCCTCCACTTTCACTCCTGTCACCCCATGCGCTTTCTCCATCACATTTCCCCATAGCTTCCATACCTGTGCCATTCATGGCTCAGGCGCTGTATCCACACACAGATATACATACGTCATTACTCTCATTCTATATTCAATACTCTAAAATATCTGACATACACTCTTGTGTTTACAGCCAATATACACCATGGACACAGCCCAACTACTAGGGGGACACACTCCCCATCCGTGCAGTGCTGCTCCTCCGACATTTCCTGGGGGGAGTCCTGTGTGGCTCCGCCTCCTCAGCTCCCTTGCGAGACGCCTGCTGCCGCTGTATGGGGGCTGCACGCCCACTGGTCTGGTCAAGTGTAGTGGTGAGTATAGGGCCCATACAAATCAGGCCCATCTTACCCTTTGCCTAACAAATTATTATCAAATTATTATCATTATGTCACACACCCACAATTTTTTCAACCCAGGTACAATTCATGCACATCTACCCCTGAAGAGCAAGCTGGGACTCGTGAAACGCGTCGGGTATATCTGATGCTTTCATGATACACAATTACCTGATTTACATGTACCATTCTTCTATTTCAACCATTGATGTAATTACTTGTTATCAATTGGCTTTTATTGATGATTAACTATGCATGTACTCCCTTTTTGGAATAAATATGTACTGTATTTATCGTTGTTACTTTTATTGGCATAATGGTGCTCACCTCAACTCAAAGTCCCAGGGCGAGATTCTCTTTTTTCTGTTACACAATACAGGAATGGAGGTGTGTCACTGGTGACATTAGACCTTTCTCTTTTTTTCTTTTTTATTGCCTTTAATATCACAGTAAGCTGGTCACACATGGGAGAATCTTATGTAAGATTTAGAATAGGCTTGCATTATCAAAATGATCATATGGTATTAGTGAATTATATTTTGCAATACTGTTTTTGGGTGGTTGTAATTGTCCTGTACTCTAAAGGATCATTTGTATTTATAACATTTGTCAAACTGACTGTCATCACCCATTATAATATCATTAAACATCATTAATAATAGATGAATAATGAAGTAAAGATTGGGATAGATGCCACCATAACATTTAGATTATCTTATGTTAATGTTCAGTTTACGCTGTATGTTGCTCACTATATGTGATTGTTGACTAAAGCCCCGTCAACACTAGTCTTTTTTTTTTTTTCGTTCATCCAAGCAGAGCTGAATAAAGAAAAAACTGACAGTGATCTCCCCTGCTGTTCTATTGTGTTCTGACAGGGTGATGGTCCCCCCGCCAAAACACTCCAGGCAGCGCTCTCAGCCATTGGCTAAGAGTGATGATCGGCAGACCTTCTTTAAACAGGCCCTTTTGGACAGAAGCGGCCAAACAACCAGCTTCTGTCGGACCGACTCCAGTACACACAGGCCTAATGTTGGACGGTTTCTATTGAACCGGACAATGCCACCCAACATTTGGCCTGTGTGTACTAGGCTTAACTTTAGGCCTATGGAATAATTGTTTTATTTGCTGCTATCATATGTTTAATGAGCCCTGTTCTTTTGGCATACAAGACACATTTATAACTGAAGTTTTGTCTGTGGGAAAGTTAGTCTTGAATCAAAATTGCACCAAAAGTGGCATCAAAGTCACACTCCAAAGACTCCATGGAAATCGTGCAACTTTGGAGACGCATTAATGTGAATGAAAGTTTAAGGTTAGTTTTGGTTTTACTTATAGCTTTGGGGGTTGGGTTAAGATTATATATTTTTTTTTTTATCTAGGGTTAAGCTTTAGTTATGTTAGGTTACACTTTAACCACTTGCCGCCCGCCCTATAACAGATTGACGGTGGCAAAGTGGTTTAAAAATCCTGACTGGACGTCATCTGACGTCCTCAGGATGTTGAGCCGCTGCGCGCCCCCGGGGGCGCGCATCGCGGCGATCGTTGCTGCGGGATGTCAGTCTGACACCCCGCAACACCAATCTAGGTAAAGAGTCTCCGATGGAGACTCTTTACCACGTGATCAGCCGTGTCCAATCACGGCTGATCACAGTGTAAACAGGAAAAGCCGGTCATCGGCTTTTCCTCACTCGCGTCTGTCAGACACGAGTAGAGGAGAGCCGATCGGCTGCTCCTCTGACAGGGGGGGTTTGTGCTGATCCATTATCCGAGGATGCCCACTAGACCACCAGGGAACCCCTACTATAGGTATTGCACACTAGACCACCAGGGATGCTAATTATATACTAAATGGATGCCAATCAGTGCCCACAATTGATGCCAATCAGTGCCCACAATGGGCACCACTGATTGGCAGGCATTATTGTTTGGCACTGATTGGCATCCATTAGTACAGTACAGTGCCACCTATCAGTGCCCATCCATGCCACCTATCAGTGCCCATCCATGCCCATCCGTGCCACCTATCAGTGCCCATACATGCCCATCACTACCCACCCGTGCCGCCTATCCATGCCCATCAGTGCCAACCCGTGCCGCCTATCTGTGCCCACCCGTGCCGCCTATCTGTGCCCAACAGTGCCGCCTATCTGCCCACCCATGCCACCTATCTGTGCCCACCCATGCCGCCGATCGTTGCCCATCCGTGCCGCCTATCGTTGCCCATCCGTGCCGCCAATCGTTGCCCATCCGTGCCGCCTCATCGGTGCCCACCCGTGCCGCCTATATGTGCCCACCCGTGCCGCCTATCTGTGCCCAACAGTGCCGCCTATCTGCCCACCCATGCCACCTATCTGTGCCCACCCGTGCCGCCGATCGTTGCCCATCCGTGCCGCCGATCGTTGCCCATCCGTGCCGCCTCATCGGTGCCCATCCGTGCCACCTTATCCATGCCCATCAGTGCAGCCCCATCAGTGCCCATCAGTGAAGGTGAAAACTAACTTATTTACAAAGTTTTGTAACTGAAACAAAAGAAAACTTATTTTTTTTCAAAATTTTTGGTCTTTTTTTTATTTTTTAGCAGAAAATAAAAATCGCAGAGGTGATCAAATACCACCAAAAGAAAGCTCTATTTGTGGGAACAAAATGATAAAAATTTAGTTTGGGTACAGTGTACCATGACCGCGCAATTGTCATTCAAAGTGCAACAGCGCAGAAAGCTGAAAATTGGTCTGGGCAGGAAGGTGTATAAGTGACCAGTATGGAAGTGGTTAAGGGTTAGGTTGGTTTAAGGTTATATTAAGGGTTACGTTTGGAGGTTAATTGAAGACACATAAATATATATTTAGATGTTTTAACAGTGGTATAGTCTTGCCTTCACTTTTCTGCTCTAGCAGTTTTGCAGTGTGTCTAAATATGACAGTGCAATCCGACTGACACCAGCATTTGACTGCACTGCCCAGTGCACTCTGCAATATAACAGACCTGGTCAGACACACTTCCTCTCTTTTTAAGCCATACAAGTCTGTGTGAGGACCATTGTGATTTCCACTAAAGCTAGCCCTACATTGAGCGAGTTTTGAAATGAGATATGTGTGTTCAGCCATGTCAGCACCACTCTGTCCATCATCCTTCAGTTCTTATAAATCAAAGGATATGAGCAGAAAAACAATGCCAAACATTGTCTGCATTCAATCTGATGCATGCACACACTATTCAGGGAGCCCAGGTTGACACGGTGCAGCACGGGGGGGGGGGGGGGGGTCCATGACAACTCACATTCACAGGAAGAGGGTTGATTAACACTGGCTGATTCCCACCCTAGAAGATGAGCGCCAACTAGCAGTAGCAAGGATTTTCCACTGAACAGAGCACTGAATTGAAATTGAGTTTTGCTTTTTTTATGTTGACTGGGCTAATATTTTTTTCATTGAATACCTGCTCTATATTTTAAAGGATTAAGGGTAAATTGGCAATTGTGTGTAATATTTTTGGGGCTGAAAAGGTTTTTTGGGTTTAATAAATGCTTAAAGTTCCTGTGTTAAAAATCACATTGCTAAATGTACTGTTCCGAAAAAGTACAACAGAGAGTTGGCCTTTATAAAACAGAAAGGTTAGAGATGGGCAATCTCATTTGTTAAATGCCAATAAAAAGCTTTTTACATGCGTATTATCACAAACAACATTTTAACCACTTAAGCCCCGGACCATTTGGTAGCTAGAGGACCAGAGGTGAATTCAGAATTTTGCACTGCGCTGCTTTAACTGTAAATTGTGCGGACATGCAATGTTGTACCCAAACGAAATTTGCGTCCTTTTCTTCCCACAAATAGAGCTTTCTTTTAATGGTATTTGATTGCCTCTGCGATTTTTATTTTTTGCGATATAAATGGAAAAAGACCGAAAATTTTGAAAAAAATGATATTTTCTACTTTTTGTTATAAGAAAAATCGAATAAACTCAATTTTAGTCATACATTTAGGCCAAAATGTATTCAGCCACATGTCTTTAGTAAAAAAAATGTCAATAAGCGTATATTTATCGGTTTGCGCAAAAGTTATAGCGTTTACAAACTAGGGTACATTTTCTGGAATTTACACAGCTTTTAATTTATGACTGCCTATCTCATTTCTTGAGGTGCTAAAATGACAGGGCAGTACAAAACCCCCCCAAATGACCCCATTTTAGAAAGTAGACACCCCAAGGAAATTGCTGAGAGGCATGTTGAGCCCATTGAATATTTTTTTTTTTTGTCCCAAGTGATTGAATAATGACAAAAAATAAAAATAAAAAAAAAAATACAAAAAGTTGTCACTAAATGATATATTGCTCACACATGCCATGGTTATATGTGGAATTGCACCCCAAAATACATTCTGCTGCTTCTCCTGAGTACGGGGATACCACATGTGTGGGACTTTTTAGGAGCCTAGCCACGTACGGGACCCCGGAAATCAAGCACCGCCTTCAGGATTTCTAAGGGCGCAAATTTTTGATTTCACTCCTCACTACCTATCACAGTTTTGAAGGCCATAAAATGCCAAAATAGCACAAAACCCCCCCAAATGACCCCATTTTAGAAAGTAGATACCCCAAGGAAATTGCTGAGAGGCCTGTTGAGCCCATTGAATATTTTTTTTTTGTCCCAAGTGATTGAATAATGACAAAAAAAAAAAAAATTACAAAAAGTTGTCACTAAATGATATATTGCTCACACATGCCATGGTTATATGTGGAATTGCACCCCAAAATACATTCTGCTGCTTCTCCTGAGTACGGGGATACCACATGTGTGGGACTTTTTAGGAGCCTAGCCACGTACGGGACCCCGGAAACCAAGCACCGCCTCCAGGATTTCTAAGGGCGCAAATTTTTGATTTCACTCCTCACTACCTATCACAGTTTTGAAGGCCATAAAATGCCAAAATAGCACAAAACCCCCCCAAATGACCCCATTTTGGAAAGTAGACACCCCAAGCTGTTTGCTGAGAGGCATGGTGAGTATTTTACAGCTCTCATTTGTTTTTGAAAATGAAGAAAGAACATATTTTTTTTTTCTTTTTTTTTTCAATTCTCAAAACTTTGTGACAAAAAGCGAGATCTGCAAAATACTCACAATACCTCTCAGCAAATAGCTTGGGGTGTCTACTTTCCAAAATGGGGTCATTTGGGGGGGTTTTGTGCCATCTGGGCATTCCATGGCCTCCGAAACTGTGATAGGCAGTGAGAAGTGAAATCAAAAATTGACACCCTTAGAAAGCCTGAAGGCGGTGCTTGGTTTTTGGGGTCCCGTACGCGGCTAGGCTCCCAAAAAGTCTCACACATGTGGTATCCCCGTACTCAGGAGAAGCAACAGAATGTATTTTGGGGTGTAATTCCACATATGCCCATGGCATGTTTGAGCAATATATCATTTAGTGACAACTTTGTGCAAAAAAAAAAAAAAAAAAAAAATTATTTTTTCCGCAACTTGTGTCAACATATAAAATATTCCATGGACTCGACATGCCTCTCAGTATATAGCTTGGGGTGTCTACTTTCCAAAATGGGGTCATTTGGGGGGGTTTTGAACTGTTCTGGCATTTTATACACAACATTAGGAAGCTTACATCCACTCTTCTAACCACTTGAAGACAAAGCCCTTTTTGACACTTTTTGTTTACATGAAAACATATTTTTTTTTGCAAGAAAATTATGTTGAACCCCCAAACATTATATATATTTTTAAAGCAAAGGCCCTACAGAATAAAATGGTGGGTGTTGCATTTTTTTTTTCTACACAGTATTTGCGCAGCGATTTTTCAAACGCATTTTTTGGGGAAAAAATACACTTTTTTTAATTTTAATGCACTAAAACACACTATATTGCCCAAATGTTTGATGAAATAAAAAAGATGATCTTAGGCCGAGTACATAGATACCAAACACGACATGCTTTAAAATTTCGCACAAACGCGCATTGGCGACAAACTACATACATTTTTAAAAGCCTTTAAAAGCATTTACAGGTTACCCCGTTAGATTTACAGAGGAGGTCTACTGCTAAAATTACTGCCCTCGATCTGACCTTCGCGGTGATACCTCACATGCATGGTGCAATTGCTGTTTACATATGACGCCAGACCGACGCTTGCGTTCGCCATTGGGCAAGAGCAGGGCAGGACAGGGGTGCTTTTTTTTTTTTTTTTTTTTTTTTTTTATTATTAATTTTGCTTTTTTATTTTATTTTTAAACTGTTGCTTCCATATTTATTTATTTTTATCACTTTTATTGTTATCTCAGGGAATGTAAATATCCCCTATGATAGCAATAGGTAATGACAGGTACTCTTTTTTGAAAAAACTGGGGTCTATTGGACCCTAGATCTTTCCTCTGCCCTCAAAGCATCTGACCACACCAAGATCGGTGTGATAAAATGCTTTCCCAATTTCCCAATGGCGCTTTTTATATCCGGGGGGGGACATTCCCTCCCACTGCTTGTAAAAGCAGTCCAGAGGCTAATTAGCCACTAGGATTGCTTTTACATGAAAGCCGGCCGCTGGCTGAAAAGAATGATACCAAGATGATACCTAAACCCGCAGGCATCATTCTGGTATAAACATTCAAAGTCCAGCAACATACCAGTACGTTGCTGGTCCTTGTTGGACATGTATTGTAATCTTTTTTTTCATGCAGCCTGTTGGCTGAACGAAAAAAAAAGATTGATCGGTGGGTATGCCCACCATTAGAATACCGCCCTTCATCCACCCACTTCTAATGATGGGCATACATGCACCATTTATATATGCCGAAGCATGGGGGCATCTTCTCGCAAAAGTTATGCCGCGTACACATGGTCAGACTTTTCCACGGGCAAGCCTCCGTCGGAATTTCGACCGTATGTACGCGGCATTAGGAGCAAAATCGCTCCTCCGCTCCTGCTGCCCCAATGCTTCGGCATATATGCTTTTTTTTTTTTTTAACTGTGGTGGTGAAATTACCTCCTACAGCACTGGAGTCACAGGGATCAGGCCTGTCTCTGCGAACGCTGCAGTTATGTTTGTTGTGTTTTGTAAGTGACAGTGATCGATCGATACTGCACTTGGGTGGCCTGGGCTGGACGGAGGGGCAAAACGCAGGTGCTAGCAGGTATCTGGGCTGATCCCGCTAACACTGCGTTTTTGGGAACCCTAAACTGCTGGGGACGCTAGTATAGATCTGATCAGATCAGATATTGATCTGATCAGATACTATACCACTAAGGGGGGTGTATGCTTTACGCGTGGGTGTTAGCGTTACTGGCACTAACCTGACGCTGCCTGGGGTGTGACGCAGACCCTCTCTGACGCTAAAACCTAACTGATATCACCCGCCGGGCGATCAGGGGGTTAAACCTTTATTGGGTTATATACGGCGGGTGCCCTGACACTATAAAAAGCAAACTAACTAACCAGCGTCACCCGTAACACTTATATGATGATCACTGGTGAAAGGGTTAACTAGGGGCAATTAGGGGGTTAAACCTTTATTAGGTAATATATGGGGGTACCCGACGCTATAAAAACCTGCGGCGAACCTAAAAAAAATTACTGGCTACCGATCAGCATCACCGACGCTAAGACATCGATCAGAAAAATGATCGCATAGCCACGGCGGTGCTAGGGGGTGAAAGGGTTACCTGGGGGGTGATCAAGGGGGTTAAACCTTTATTAGGTAATATATGGGGCTACCCGACGCTATAAAAACCTGCGGCGAACCTAAAAAAAATTACTGGTTACCGATCAGCATCGCCGACGCTAAGACATCGATCAGAAAAATTATCGCATAGTGACGGCGGTGCTAGGGGGTGAAAGGGTTACCTGGGGGGTGATCAAGGGGGTTACACCTTTATTAGGTAATATATGGGGGTACCCGACGCTATAAAAACCTGCGGCGAACCTAAAAAAAATTACTGGCTACCGATCTGCATCACTGACGCTAAGACATCGATCAGAAAAATTATCGCTTAGTGACAGTGGTGATAGGGGGTGAAAGGGTTACCTGGGGGGGCGATCAAGGGGGTTAAACCTTTATTAGGTAATATATGGGGGTACCCGACGCTATAAAAACCTGCGGCGAACCTAAAAAAAATTACTGGCTACCGATCAGCATCACCGACGCTAAGACATCGATCAGAAAAATGATCGCATAGCCACGGCGGTGCTAGGGGGTGAAAGGGTTACCTGGGGGGTGATCAAGGGGGTTAAACCTTTATTAGGTAATATATGGGGCTACCCGACGCTATAAAAACCTGCGGCGAACCTAAAAAAAATTACTGGCTACCGATCAGCATCGCCGACGCTAAGACATCGATCAGAAAAATTATAACTTAGTGACAGTGGTGATAGGGGGTGAAAGGGTTACCTGGGGTGCGATCAAGGGGGTTAAACCTTTATTAGGTAATATATGGGGGTACCCGACGCTATAAAAACCTGCGGCGAACCTAAAAAAAATGACTGGCTACCGATCAGCATCACCGACGCTAAGACATCAATCAGAAAAATGATTGCTTAGTGACAGTGGTGATAGGGGGTGAAAGGGTTATCTGGGGGGTGATCAGGGGGTTAAACCTTTATTAGGGGGGGGTTAGGGGGCTACACTGGACCTAAGGCTAAACTTTGGTGACACTTTTACAGTCACAAATGTCACTGATTGCAGTGATCACTAAATAAATGGTCACTGCAATCAGTGACACTGTGACTGGGGGCTGGGGGGTGATCTGGGGGTGTCTGGGGGGGCCTGGGGGGGCGATTTATGTGCCTATGTGTCCTGGTGTCAGTGTAGTGTTGTGTGTACTAACCTGGCATCTTCTCCTGTACGGCGCTCGGTATATGTGAGTGCCCCAGGAGAGATGACATCACTTCCTCCTTCCTGGCAGGCAGGGGAAGCTCTCTCATTCGCCGGGAGGGATCGAGAGGGGGTGGCCGGAATCGAACGGCCGTCCCCTCATGCCGGATCGCTCCCGAAGGTAAAACGACCGCTCACTGTAAAGAAGGGGGGTCCGATCGGACCCCCCAACTATACAAAGGCAATCACGTATATATACGTGATTGTGCCTGTCGGTGCCATTCTGCCGACGTATATTTACAGTGGGCGGTCGTTAAGTGGTTAAAAGAATCTTTTAACTTTTGTTTTAGTTTTTTCTTTCATATTTAAGTGGAGCTCCACTTATTTATATCTTTATTAAGTCTTCTAAGAGATACAGTAAAACCTTGAATTGCGAGCATAATTTGTCCTTGAATTGCGAGCATAATTTGTTCCGGAAACATGCTTGTAATCCAAAGCACTCTTATATCAAAAAAAAATTCCCCATAAAAAATAATGGAATCTCAGATGATTCGTTCCACAACCATTTATTCATAGGTCCTTCAGTTTATAGTTCATATAAAAGGATTATAGCAATGTGATAGTCCATCCACAAATGGAATCCATCCACAAATAAAATCCAGGGGATTAGAAGCAAAATCCAGCAGGAACTACAGAGTATAAAAAAGATGAGAGGCGCCTCTAAGTGTAGTAATATGGTTACATTTAATGAAGGTAGAACATTTAGCAACTCACATGGTTGATGAATAAAAGAGGCACATCTAAGTATGCAGGCATCCGGGGTAAAGCTGTCCACATAGACCATCCCCCACACCACCGGCTACCACCACTGTCAGTCTGCAGTCGTGACCGGGAAGACTACCCTGCAGTAGAGCGATCTGAAAGGGAGGCTTGAACCACTCGTGGAGTGCAGCATGGAAGTGACGACGTCGATGGAGGTGCGGAGGACGGTCTATGTGGACAACTTTACCCAGATGCCTGCATACTTTGATGTGCCTTTTTTAATCATCAACCATGTGAGTTGCTAAATGTTGTACCTTCATTAAATGTAACCATATTGCTACACTTATGCCGCGTACACACGATCGGAATTTCCGACAACAAATGTGCGACGTGAGCTTTTGGTTGGATATTTCGACCGTGTGTAGGCTCCATCGGACATTTGCTGTCGGAATTTCCGACAACAAATGATTGAGAGCTGGTTCTCAATTTTTCCGACAACAAAAGTTCTTGTCGGAAATTCCGACCGTGTGTGTCCAATTCCGACGCACAAAAATCCTACACATGCTCGGAATCAATTTGACACATGCTCGGAATCATTGAACTAAATTTTTCTCGGCTAGTTGTAGTGTTGTATGTCACTGCGTTCTTGACGTTCGGAATTTCTGAGCAACATTTGTGTGATCGTGTGTATGTAAGACAAGTTTGAGCGAACATTCGTCGGAAAAAAATCCACGGTTTTGGTTGTCGGAATGTCCGATCGTGTGTACGCGGCATTAGAGGCGCCTCTCTTCTCTTTTATACTCCATTGTGACATGACGCTACTCGTATATCAAGACATTGCTTGTATATCAAGTCAAAATGTATTAAAAAATTTTGCTTGTCTTGCAAAACGCTCTTAAACCAAGTTACTCCCAAACCAAGGTTTTACTGTCTATCCTAAGTCTGGCCTAGATAAGTTTCATGGCTCGGCTGTGAGATAGGCCCACTTTGCTTTACCTCACTTCACCTAACTGCCTTCTTTATTAACTTTAGTTTAGTTTCTCATCCTGGAGTAAATTATTCATATAGTCCAATCAGAATCCAGTAAAGAGATGGCGACAACACAGTTATGGAAAATGAACGCCACATAGATGAATCAAAAAGTTTAGTCCATACATGGGTTCTGGATGTCTACCAGAAAGAAAGACTGAATGGGTGAAGCCCCACTTCCAAAAAACAAAACATTTTGTGCTGTCACTTGAAAAGAGGCTTAAAGTGTTTGTTACCCCAGCATTTCAAATTCCTGACATGTGCCTGCTGTACCACGTACTTGTATGAAAAAGTATCCTGTTATCTTTGTATTACTTCCTTTGTGTGAACTCTCTGGTGTTCCTGCCAGTCCCTCTGCTTTCCTGTAAAAAAAAAAAAAAACGGCCACACTAAACAGGAGAGAACAGCATGGTCAGTTCTCTAGCTGTGCTGGGAACTCAGCCTTCTCTCCTCCAAAGATCAGACTGGGAAGATCAGCGTGTGGTTGCTGCTCTTCCCGTCAGCTCTTATGCAGCTGAGAACAGAGGAAACAGAGGACATGCAATTACTATCCATTTTATATCGAATATCACAATATTTATACACAAATGTTTGCCTTTCATTTCAATTTTAACCGGAAAGGGGTGTTTTACAAGGTGACCTTGTACAACCACTTTAGTCTTTTGATGGGGACAACTGTTCCATTGACAACTGTCTAATGGAGGGTTCCTCTTCCTTTAAGGGGATCTCCTCTCAAAGCTTGTTTGGTTGTACTTCTCCTGTGGATCGCAGGAGTGTAGTTCGTTCTGCACTCCTGTGATTGTTTTCAGCAGACAGCGGGCTGAAGCCTGCTGTCGGCTGATGTCACAGAGCTGGTCCATGCTCTGGAAAGATTATGACCATATGGACTGAATCTGCCCACGTGCCTGGACCAGCACCCAGGTCAGCCTGTCAGTGAGTCATTGAGAGCCTGAGCCGGCCGCTCCCGCACCTTCCACAGCCCAGCGCTCTAGTGAGCGCAGGGGGGCAGAGTAGAGAGTCGGTGACTTACAGTCAGCAGCTCTCAGCTCAGGGAGCCCTGAGAACCGAGCGACCAGCGGTGTGGTGATCGCTCAGTTCACAGCCTTGGAGCCAGTGGGGGATAAATGCAATTTTGGACCGAAGCTACACCCAGCTAGGTAAGTATGATTTAACCACTTGAGACCCGCGCTATAGCCGAAAGACGGCTGCAGCGCGGCTCTCAAGTGCCGAGAGGACGTCCCCAGGACGTCCTTCTCTGTTTACATCCCGCCGCACGCCACCGAGGGCGCGCGGCGGGGAACAGCTGTGCGGCGCGCATCACGTGATGCCGAGGAGCGTGCCTGGCGGCCGCGATGTCCGCCAGGTACATTCGATCGGCAGTTACAGAAGCAGGACGTGGATCTGTGTGTAAACACAGAGATCCATGTCCTGTCAGGGAGAGAGGAGACCGATGCTGTGTCCCTTGTACATAGGGACACAGATCGGTCTCCTCCCCCAGTCAGTCCCCTCCCCCCACAGTAAGAATCACAAATAGGGAACATAGTTAACCCCTTCCTCGCCCCCTAGTGTTAACCCCTTACCTGCCAGTCACATTTATACAGTAATCAGTGCATTTTTATAGCACTGTTCGCTGTATAAATGTGAATGGTCCCAAAATGGTGTCAAAAGTGTCCGATGTGTCCGCCATAATGTCGTAGTCATGATAAAAATCGCTGATCGCCGCCATTACTAGTAAAAAAAAAATATTAATAAAAATGCTATAAAACTATCCCCTATTTTGTAGACGCTATAACTTTTGCGCAAACCAATCAATAAACGCTTATTGCGATTTTTTTTTACCAAAAATATGTAGAAGAAAACGTATCGGACTAAACTGAGAAAAAAAAACTTTTTTTAAAAAAAATTGGGATATTTATTATAGCAAAAAGTAATAAATATTGTGTTTTTTTTTCAAAACCGCAGAGGTGATCAAATACCACCAAAAGAAAGCTCTATTTGTGGGAAAAAAAGGAAGTCAATTTTGTTTGGGAGCCACGTCGCACGACCGCGCAATTGTCATTCAAAGCGACGCAGTGCCGAAAGCTGAAATTTCGCCTGGGCAGGAAGGGGGTTTATGTGCCCAGTAAGCAAGTGGTTAAAGAAAAAATACCTATACTTCTCTTAAAATCTAGCCAAAAATTATTGGCTTTAGATACACTTTAAAATAATGTTTTGTTACAGTGTTGACTTTTTGTACATTTCAAATATTCTTTTGATACAGTTATGTGTTATTTTAGTATGAATGACTACTGTAACTAAGACATTTATATATGCAAATAAGTCAATTATAAACAGATAATGATGAGCTTAGTATGTGCATCACAAGTTACATAAAAATGAGTACCTTCTATGTGTCACATTATCTTTCAAAATAAGTCAAATGTAGGAAAAACATTTGGGGCCACCCAACTAATTACAAAGAGGTCTGACATTAATCATAATATGGAAAATCCAGTCAATGAGCAAATGTTTATTACTAACAGTGCTTTCGGATTCCTGAAAAAGTTGTCAACATATAAAATGGCAAAAATCCAGTTTCTGGATGAGTTATGTAATGTACCTTACTACTGTATTACACAGACTCCTGTCATTAACAAATCACTTTTATGATGAGACCTAATCAGTCTATTAGGCTGTATTGCTTTGTAAACAAGCACTCAATTAATCATTCATTGGGACACAAATATCTTGCTCTTGTGCATAAAATATCACTGCCTCTGCTGAGAGATTTACATACTATAGCTGGTTTGGTTCAGAAAACTCCCAAGCAATGATATTTTTTACGACAGTAACCATGCCAGAGAAGACATCCTAGGATGAACTACTTGGGAATTAAAAGACCACCATATACTTTGGCCATCCTTAGTGAAACAAGGTCAATAGTGGGCATACAAATCCAGCTGCCATGGACTTTTCCCGAGTTATGTATAATGCACCTTTCCAAAACGATGTGCAATCTTTTAAAAAAAAGCCAGAAAAGTTTTATAGGCAAAATATGGAAACACTCTTATGCCCCGTACAAACGATCAGAAATTCCGACAAGAAATGTCCGATGTGAGCTTTTTGTCGGAAATTCCGACCGTGTGTAGGCTCCGTCAGACATTTGCTGTCAGAATTTTCGCCAACAAAAGATTGAGAGCAGGTTCTCTATTTTTCAGACGGAAAAAGTTATTGTCGGAAATTCCGATCGTCTATGCAATTCCGACGCGCAAAAAAACACGCATGCTCAGAATCAAGCAGAAGAGCCAAACTGCCTATTGAACTTCATTGATCTCGGCTCGTCGTACGTGTTGTACGTCACCGCTTTCTTGACGGTCTGAATTTACGACAAGATTTGTGTGACCGTGTGTATGCAACACAAGTTTGAGCCAACATTCCGTCGGAAAATAATCCACGGTTTTATTGTCGGAATTTCCGATCGTGTGTACGCAGCATCAGAGATGTCTAGGTTAACATCACGGTTAAAGTTTTATGTTTACTCATTATTGCATACAGTATATTTTAATGTTTGCACCTTACCATTTTGCACCTTACAATATTCTTCTAGACTTGCTAACAAAGTCTTATAATGAAACACAACCAAATGTGAGAGAAGCTGCCAAGACATAGTAGTTCATGTAGAAATTGAGTTACACAGAGGACATCCAGAACGTGAGCTGTAGTTGGAGGTGCTCTGTTATCTGATTTTCCACATCTTGTTCATTCTGAGTTTGTCTAGTGTATTTCAGCAAAATGCAGGATTACACTGTGTAGAGCCAATAAAAAGATTTTCTTATTCTTCCAGGGCTCCTATACACCCTTTATTCACTATTTTCTGGAGATCCATTTCTTTCCATGAGAACAATGGTTCTCTTCAACTGCTGACTATACAGTATGTGCCTGATTACCTGAATGAGTTTGTGAACAAATCTGGCAGTTATGTATATTTAGGAGAACATCATTTGCCTCATTTTCAGATCCCTCTACTAGTCTATTCCTCTTGTAGTCTTTTGATATAAAGAAACCAGCAAGAAAACTGCTGTCAGAGCTTTTTGCCGAGAAAACCGGTCGTGTGTATGTTTTCTCGTCGAGAAAACTGCCGGGAAACTCAACGAGAAAAATAGAGAACCTGCTCTCTTTTTTCTCATCGGGATTCTCGTCGGCCTGCTTCCCGACGAAAAAAAACTGTGTGTGTGAATGCAGCTACAAGCTTACCTGTCCTCCGGTAAGCCTGTGCATGCTTGATGAGACTTTGACGCATACGCGGTAGCTTACAAGGCTAGTGTAGGGTGAAGCAAGATGGCGGCGACGGCATCGAATGTGATGAGCGCAGGCTCGTCGTAGTCGATGACATCACCGCGTTCTTGCCATTCAAAAGAACGGCGGTTCTTTTGAATGGCCATCTGTATGCACGGCTTGGCAAGAAAAGCTTGCCAGGAATCTCGTCAGGAAAAACAATGTTTTTTTCCTGACGGGATTCTCGACCGTGTGTTGTCAGAAAAAAAAGTCATGTCATAATATATCATGTTAAAACCTATTACAAGATACTAAATAGCTTTGTTAAAATACCCCCCCCCCCCCAATGTACTAGTTATCCTCCAAATTGTTAATTTACTCTCACCACTGCTGCCATTTATTTATAGCTTAACTCCAGTACAAGCATACTGTCTAATATACAAGAGGCACATGTATGCTTACTTGAATCTTAGTGTGCTTTGTGTATTTCTTCCAGATCTGTGCAGTAATGCAGAAGACATGTTGTCCCTGTGTAATAAAGACCAGCCACTGTTGATCACGCTCCTTATTCAGGGTGACTGGCCTTATATCCGCCCCTCCTGTCTTTTGCTGCAGGCAGCCTGTATTGAGCTCTTACAGCTCTGCCCACTGTACAGGCTATATGCAGCACAATGATGATGTCACTGCCATTTTTACAAGGTAATGCAAAGACATTTGGTGCATATAATGTGAATTTCTATGCTTTGTGGTGTTTTAATAATATATTATTAAAAATTTAGCATGCCTTGAATTCAGTTTTAAACCCCATGTATTTTCAAGTATCAAGTAACATATGACTATTCCTGTACCCTCCCACAATGTGGAGCACAGAGCCTGAATAGCTAATGGCCAGGCAAAGTGCTATCATATGGGAACAGGTGTGCCAGTACTAACCAACCATCCTGGGCATAATTAGTATTTGCCAGCAATTTGTTCAGGGGCAGCAGTGGATATCAAGGGCATCCGGCAGCATCTTGATGTAAAATCTTTTTTAACCCAAATTTTTTTTTATAATTTTGGATTAAGCACGGAGCACTTAAAACATTCTAACATTTTATGCTGCTAGGGAGATTCATACGTTGTTAGTCATTGTTCTGTCCTCGCTGTACTTGTGGCCTGTGCACTGCTCCACATGCAGGTAAACTCTCCTATCCTCCAATAAGCCAGACAATGTTAATAAATATCAATGCTTTATTAACCACTTAACGACCGCCCACTGTAAATATACGTCAGCAGAATGGCACCGACAGGCAGAATCACGTACATATACGTGATTGCCTTTGTATAGTTGGGGGGTCCGATCGGACCCCCCTTCTTTACAGTGGGTGGTCGTTTTACCTTCGGGAGCGATCCGGCATGAGGGGACGGCCGTTCGATTCCGGCCACCCCCTCTCGATCGCTCCCGGCGAATGAGAGAGCTTCCCCTGCCTGCCAGGAAGGAGGAAGTGATGTCATCTCTCCTGGGGCGCTCACATATACCGAGCGCCGTACAGGAGAAGATGCAGGTTAGTACACAAAACAGCACACTGACACCAGGACACATAGGCACATAAATCGCCCCCCCAGGCCCCCCCAGACACCCCCAGATCACCCCCCAGCCCCCCCCAGCCCCCAGTCACAGTGTCACTGATTGCAGTGACCATTTATTTAGTGATCACTGCAATCAGTGACATTTGTGACTGTAAAAGTGTCACTACATTTAGTTTTAGGTCCAGTGTAGCCCCCTAACCCCCCCCTAATAAAGGTTTAACCCCCTGATCACCCCCCAGATAACCCTTTCCCCCCCTAGCACCGCCGTCACTAAGCAATCATTTTTCTGATCGATGTCTTAGCGTCGGTGATGCTGATCGGTAGCCAGTAATTTTTTTTAGGTTCGCCGCAGGTTTTTATAGCGTCGGGTACCCCCATATATTACCTAATGAAGGTTTAACCCCCTTGATCGCCCCCCAGGTAACCCTTTCACCCCCTATCACCACTGTCACTAAGTTATAATTTTTCTGATCGATGTCTTAGCGTCGGCGATGCTGATCGGTAGCCAGTAATTTTTTTTAGGTTCGCCGCAGGTTTTTATAGCGTCGGGTACCCCCATATATTACCTAATAAAGGTTTAACCCCCTTGATCACCCCCCAGGTAACCCTTTCACCCCCTAGCACCGCCGTCCTATGCGTTCATTTTTCTGATCGATGTCTTAGCGTCGGTGATGCTGATCGGTAGCCAGTAATTTTTTTTAGGTTCGCCGCAGGTTTTTATAGCGTCGGGTACCCCCATATATTACCTAATAAAGGTTTAACCCCCTTGATCGCCCCCCCCAGGTAACCCTTTCACCCCCTATCACCACTGTCACTAAGCGATAATTTTTCTGATCGATGTCTTAGCGTCGGCGATGCTGATCGGTAGCCAGTAATTTTTTTTAGGTTCGCCGCAGGTTTTTATAGCGTCGGGTACCCCCATATATTACCTAATAAAGGTGTAACCCCCTTGATCATCCCCCAGGTAACCCTTTCACCCCCTAGCACCGCCGTCACTATGCGATCATTTTTCTGATCGATGTCTTAGCGTCGGTGATGCTGATCGGTAGCCAGTAATTTTTTTTAGGTTCGCCGCAGGTTTTTATAGCGTCAGGTACCCCCATATATTATCTAATAAAGGTTTAACCCCCTGATCGCCCCCCAGGTAACCCTTTCACCCCCTATCACCACTGTCGCTAAGCAATCGTTTTTATGATCGTTGTCTTAGTGTCGGTGATGCCGATAGGTAGCCAGTAATTTTTTTTTAGGTTCGCCGTCAGGTTTTTATATAGCGTCAGGTACCCCCACATATTACCTAATAAAGGTTTTAACCCCCTAATTGCCCCTAGTTAACCCTTTCACCAGTGATCATCATATAAGTGTTACGGGTGACGCTGGTTAGTTAGTTTGCTTTTTATAGTGTCAGGGCACCCGCCGTATATAACCCAATAAAGGTTTAACCCCCTGATCGCACCCGGCGGGTGATATCAGTTAGGTTTTAGCGTCAGAGAGGGTCTGCGTCACACCCCAGGCAGCGTCAGGTTAGTGCCAGTAGCGCTAACACCCACACGTGAAGCATACACCCCCCTTAGTGGTATAGTATCTGATCAGCTCAATATCTGATCTGATCAGATCTATACTAGCGTCCCCAGCAGTTTAGGGTTCCCAAAAACGCACTGTTAGTGGGATCAGCCCAGATACCTGCTAGCACCTGCGTTTTGCCCCTCCGTCCAGCCCAGGCCACCGAAGTGCAGTATCGATCGATCACTGTCACTTGCAAAACACAACACACATAACTGCAGCGTTCGCAGAGACAGGCCTGATCCCTGCGACTCCAGTGCTGTAGGAGGTGATTTCACCACCACAGTTAAAAAAAAAAAGCATATATGCCGAAGCATTGGGGCAGCAGGAGCGGAGGAGCGATTTTGCTCCTAATGCCGCGTATATACGGTCGAAATTCCGACGGAGGCTTGCCCGTGGAAAAGTCTGACCATGTGTACGCGGCATAACTTTTGCGAATAGATGCCCCCATGCTTCGGCATATATAAATGGTGCATGTATGCCCATCATTAGAAGTGGGTGGATGAAGGGCGGTATTCTAATGGTGGGCATACCCACCGATCAATCTTTTTTTTTCGTTCAGCCAACAGGCTGCATGAAAAAAAAGATTACAATACATGTCCAACAAGGACCAGCAACGTACTGGTATGTTGCTGGACTTTGAATGTTTATACCAGAATGATGCCTGCGGGTTTAGGTATCATCTTGGTATCATTCTTTTCAGCCAGCGGCCGGCTTTCATGTAAAAGCAATCCTAGTGGCTAATTAGCCTCTGGACTGCTTTTACAAGCAGTGGGAGGGAATGCCCCCCCCGGATATAAAAAGCGCCATTGGGAAATTGGGAAAGCATTTTATCACACCGATCTTGGTGTGGTCAGATGCTTTGAGGGCAGAGGAAAGATCTAGGGTCCAATAGACCCCAGTTTTTTCAAAAAAGAGTACCTGTCATTACCTATTGCTATCATAGGGGATATTTACATTCCCTGAGATAACAATAAAAGTGATAAAAATAAATAAATATGGAAGCAACAGTTTAAAAATAAAATAAAAAAGCAAAATTAATAATAATAAAAAAAAAAAAAAAAAAAAAAGCACCCCTGTCCTGCCCTGCTCTTGCCCAATGGCGAACACAAGCGTCGGTCTGGCGTCATATGTAAACAGCAATTGCACCATGCATGTGAGGTATCACCGCGAAGGTCAGATCGAGGGCAGTAATTTTAGCAGTAGACCTCCTCTGTAAATCTAACGGGGTAACCTGTAAATGCTTTTAAAGGCTTTTAAAAATGTATGTAGTTTGTCGCCAATGCGCGTTTGTGCGAAATTTTAAAGCATGTCGTGTTTGGTATCTATGTACTCGGCCTAAGATCATCTTTTTTATTTCATCAAATATTTGGGCAATATAGTGTGTTTTAGTGCATTAAAATTAAAAAAAGTGTATTTTTTCCCAAAAAAATGCGTTTGAAAAATCGCTGCGCAAATACTGTGTAGAAAAAAAAAATGCAACACCCACAATTTTATTCTGTAGGGCCTTTGCTTTAAAAATATATATAATGTTTGGGGGTTCAACATAATTTTCTTGCAAAAAAAATATGTTTTCATGTAAACAAAAAGTGTCAAAAAGGGCTTTGTCTCCAAGTGGTTAGAAGAGTGGATGTAAGCTTCCTAATGTTGTGTATAAAATGCCAGAACAGTTCAAAACCCCCCCAAATGACCCCATTTTGGAAAGTAGACACCCCAAGCTATATACTGAGAGGCATGTCGAGTCCATGGAATATTTTATATGTTGACACAAGTTGCGGAAAAAATTATTATTTTTTTTTTTTTGCACAAAGTTGTCACTAAATGATATATTGCTCAAACATGCCATGGGCATATGTGGAATTACACCCCAAAATACATTCTGTTGCTTCTCCTGAGTACGGGGATACCACATGTGTGAGACTTTTTGGGAGCCTAGCCGCGTACGGGACCCCAAAAACCAAGCACTGCCTTCAGGCTTTCTAAGGGTGTCAATTTTTGATTTCACTTCTCACTGCCTATCACAGTTTCAGAGGCCATGGAATGCCCAGATGGCACAAAACCCCCCCAAATGACCCCATTTTGGAAAGTAGACACCCCAAGCTATTTGCTGAGAGGTATTGTGAGTATTTTGCAGATCTCGCTTTTTGTCACAAAGTTTTGTAAATTGAAAAAAAAAAGAAAAAAAAAAAAATGTTCTTTCTTCATTTTCAAAAACAAATGAGAGCTGTAAAATACTCACCATGCCTCTCAGCAAACAGCTTGGGGTGTCTACTTTCCAAAATGGGGTCATTTGGGGGGGTTTTGTGCTATTTTGGCATTTTATGGCCTTCAAAACTGTGATAGGTAGTGAGGAGTGAAATCAAAAATTTGCGCCCTTAGAAATCCTGGAGGCAGTGCTTGGTTTCCGGGGTCCCGTACGTGGCTAGGCTCCTAAAAAGTCCCACACATGTGGTATCCCCGTACTCAGGAGAAGCAGCAGAATGTATTTTGGGGTGCAATTCCACATATAACCATGGCATGTGTGAGCAATATATCATTTAGTGACAACTTTTTGTAATTTTTTTTTTTTTTTTTTTTGTCATTATTCAATCACTTGGGACAAAAAAAAAAATATTCAATGGGCTCAACAGGCCTCTCAGCAATTTCCTTGGGGTGTCTACTTTCTAAAATGGGGTCATTTGGGGGGGTTTTGTGCTATTTTGGCATTTTATGGCCTTCAAAACTGTGATAGGTAGTGAGGAGTGAAATCAAAAATTTGCGCCCTTAGAAATCCTGAAGGCGGTGCTTGGTTTCCGGGGTCCCGTACGTGACTAGGCTCCTAAAAAGTCCCACACATGTGGTATCCCCGTACTCAGGAGAAGCAGCAGAATGTATTTTGGGGTACAATTCCACATATAACCATGGCATGTGTGAGCAATATATCATTTAGTGACAACTTTTTGTAATTTTTTTTTTTTTTTGTCATTATTCAATCACTTGGGACAAAAAAAAAATATTCAATGGGCTCAACATGCCTCTCAGCAATTTCCTTGGGGTGTCTACTTTCTAAAATGGGGTCATTTGGGGGGGTTTGTACTGCCCTGTCATTTTAGCACCTCAAGAAATGAGATAGGCAGTCATAAATTAAAAGCTGTGTAAATTCCAGAAAATGTACCCTAGTTTGTAAACGCTATAACTTTTGCGCAAACCGATAAATATACGCTTATTGACATTTTTTTTACTAAAGACATGTGGCTGAATACATTTTGGCCTAAATGTATGACTAAAATTGAGTTTATTCGATTTTTCTTATAACAAAAAGTAGAAAATATCATTTTTTTTCAAAATTTTCGGTCTTTTTCCGTTTATATCGCAAAAAATAAAAATCGCAGAGGCAATCAAATACCATTAAAAGAAAGCTCTATTTGTGGGAAGAAAAGGACGCAAATTTCGTTTGGGTACAACATTGCATGTCCGCACAATTTACAGTTAAAGCAGCGCAGTGCAAAATTCTGAATTCACCTCTGGTCCTTTAGCTACCAAATGGTCCGGGGCTTAAGTGGTTAAAAAGAAGACAGTGGGGTGAAACTGGGAACAAAATAAAAATAAATCATACAGTAAGAAAACACATTGTAAATGCACAGTAACTGTTGAAGGATGTGTGGCAGATGCCTGATGCTAAAAAAGCCAGAGCCTTACTAGAAATGCTGCTACTAAAAGGAATCACAGATGTACTGTAGTCCTCTACCGAACATGTGCAAATGATGGTGGATGGGCTCCTGCACATGTTCCTTCTTCACATGCACTCCTCAAAATGGAGTCTAGGTCCCAGGATGCACCATTCTTCTCCTTCTTCTCAGAGTGAGGGATGGTGAGAGGATGAAAGCTTGCAGGGGTCAAAACGAATTCATTCACTGATAGGAGGAAGTGCACTTTGGCTACTAAGACCAGTAGCTGAATATATTTGCCTTCTTCAAAGTCTCAAATAATTTTCGGTTGCTAAATACAGGATACATTTCCATACAGTTGAGCAACATGGCTGTTGACATAATGATACATTTGTATTAAAATTTTGGATTCATCATAGTCGATGACTCGCCTACCAATCAAAACATGCTTTTCCTGAAAGTGTTGCTTGGAGTGTAATATAGTGTAGTTTTTCCAATAATTTACAAGCTCTGAAGCCTGTGTAGCTTTTTGGACTCATGATGCACATAAAGTATGCCATGCTATAATATTTATTGGTAAAATTTAATTTTATTAAAATGACAATTAAGACACATTTGTGCAAAGAATTATGAATAGCCTCTGGCAGTATGCAAGATACCAACAGGTACTAATTAAAAATTGCTACTAATTATTACAGGGTAGACTACCTTTAAACTGCTTAAGCTGTCAAGACTCTTCCTGCTTTACATTGCCTGTGGGACTATGCACTGTAATTGATAAAGTGTGCTATCATTGGAACAATGCAAAATTAAAATATCTGTACAGTACACACGATATTATATCAGTTGTAAGGTAATGATCTGTGTGATTTGTGATGGGTATTTCATTTTGAATTCTACAGAAAGGTTTTTATAATGATGACAAGGGTCATTTATCAACTAAAACAAAGTTTTTAACAATATCAAAATATATTCTCTACGTTAGCTCAATTATTTCTAACACTGCCCTATTTTATTACTTTAGTTCCAGCTATCATATGGTGATTAATTTCATTAAAAGGGTTTTTGTATACATGAATTTACATAACAGAATCCTATATTTATTAAATTAAAATCAATGTCACAATGAATATAAATAATCAGTTCCGTTCAGTTCTAATTATTACTGTTGTCCTAATTGTTTACTTTTTTTTTTCACGATCAAATTGATGCTTTATAGCTCTACAAATGTAGAATGTAAATTAGAATGTAAATATTTTAAACCTCTAGACAGGCAAGATGGTGAAAATGAATCACTGCTGGGAAAAATGGAAACTATAGAAGCACAAACATATTTTTTCCATACAAAAGGAAATTAAGAAAAGTCCCCAAAAATTAAGAGACACTGTTGGCTCACTAGTCCATGTGCCCAAAATGGAAATACATATCCAATCATTTTGAGTCAGCTGCCATCTAATATTTTATTTTTAGCACAGAAAATATACCAGTTTTCACAATATAACAAGTGAAAAGGTTTTTGTGAATTAGGCACTGTAACGCATAGCTCTGGGACAGTCTGCCTTATTAAACAGTTACATAGGTTACATAGTAGGTGAGGTTGAAAAAAAACACAAGTCCATCAAGTCCAACCTATGTGTGTGATTATATGTCAGTATTACCTTGTATTACCTAGTTATTAATGCTATAGGCTTTCAGATGGTGCGTTATCCGTCAAGCAGATCTGCCAGCTCATCAGGGGATCTCCAATCAGGCAGCTAACAGGTCAGTGTCCACTCTGCTATGCAGAACAGACATGGACACAGCCCACTGTTTTCTATGGGGCGGTCAGATGGAAAATGGACTGCCTGTCTGTTTCCATCCGTCGTCCAATCTGTTCCATCAAACATATGGTGAACACATCCCCATCCTTCTGTTTATAGTGGACTGGATCCAATTGGAAGCCGGTGGTTGTCAGTGGAAACATGACCTCTGACATCCACCGCTCCATAGAGAAAAATGGGTGTTTCGATCGGGTCCGCCTGAAAAACGGACATGCAGACCAGATCAGTCCGCTGGTGTGAAAGGGGCCACAAAGTTGAAATCGAATCTGTTTATATTTTTCTTTCATTGGTTCCTTCCTGACAAAACCTTTCCATTTTCTTTACATACCTTATTTTAGACACAGTGACATCATCAATGGGTCTCTGTGCTTCACTAAACAATGCAGGCAGTTCATGGCTGGTGGGAGGGACTAGCAGGGTGCTGTACATAGCTTTCTAAAAACATCACAGCACCCTGCCTCAGTACTCCTCTCCTCTTCTCTTTGTATTCAGACTGTCTTGAGTAACACCTAAATGTGATGCTGAGCCTCTGATTGAAAGAACTGAAATTCAATGAATGAAAGGAAGGGCTAAGGAGGAAATGGCTGGATTATAGTGGATGTCCTCCAATCTGGAACTAAGGCAGGCTGTTTCTGATTTACTGCAGATTCTAATGCAAACTCTGAGAAACTCATAGTGTGCAGTAAAATGAGAGTAAGCAATTACGGGAGAGGGACCTGTGCCCTCTCCTGTAATTGCTTCTTCTCATTAATATGCTTTTTTATCTTAGAATTTAGCCACCCATATATTTGTTGGCCATTGGAATGCACTGAAGAATGCCATTGTTTAATATGTCCTTAGAGCACTTCCTCTTCTGTTCAATGTTCTTTGTTGTAACAATTTGATTCCATTTAGTATTTTGTGGTATGGAGAGCAGCTTAGTAAAGATGGATATTTTCAAATGTAGTGTTATTTTCCTACCTTCGATCCACCTTTTCCTATAATTCACTCTGTGATGACTGTTTCCTACATTCTTTTTATTTCGACATCTGCAATCAACGCTGCATTGTTTGTAATTATTAGGTCCAGCAGAGCATCATTTCTAGTTGGGGCTTCCATCATTTGACTCATGAAATTGTCCTGCATTACATTCAAGAAATGACGAGCCTTAGTTGAGTGCATAGTTCCATCTTCCCAACCAAAATTAGGAGAGTTAAAGTCCCTCGTGATTATAACATTGCCCTGCCTCCCTGCTATCTCTAACTGTGAATGGAGATGGATCTCTTTCTTTTCCTTAACATTAGGGGCACAACAGTATATACACACACAATTATTTTACCATTTGTTTTGTCCATTTGACGCTTCAGCCACAAAGACGTCACCTCATCACTAGCCCCATTAGCAATGTCTTTACTTATGTTCACTATCAAATCACTCTTGACATACAGGCACACCCCTCCCCCTCTTCTACTTACCATGTCCCTTTGATACAGGGAGTACTCCTGGACAATTGCAAGCCAGTCATGTGATCTGTCAAACCAGGTTTCTAATATTCCCACAAGTCAAAATTCCCCTCAGGTATCAGACATTTTAGCATTTGTGTACATACCCTTTAATTTTGTACAAGAGCATATTATTTTATCCTTGCTCGCTCTTAGGTTACAGTAAGATTCAGCCAGCTTACGAGCATTAGTACTAGATCCTTTAGTTCCACTATTATCTGGTATGATGCCCCCTTCCTCCCAACTTTGCTCATGTCTACACACTCTGGCCCTTGTTCGTTGCATGGTATACTTCTCATTGATTCCCCGCCCACATCCTAGTTGATGCTGTGTAGACCCAGCCCCTACCTGCCCCTGGTCACTGTCTCCTGCAGGCAGTGCTCATATCATTATTTTAAGGCTGCCTGGATGCATTACAAAGGGCGGTGAAGAAACCATAAGAAGTACATAAGAAGCAGTCAGAGCTGACTTTTCCTTCTAACATAAATAGAGCCATTATTTATATTTATATAACTCAGGATCAAAGAAACAGTATGAAAAACTTAAATATGTAAGAGGTGAGCATTTCTCTACCTAACCTTTATATTTTCTTTACATTTTTGCCTGGAAAGAAGCTCCAAGAAGTCTCATAATTGTGTTATGTAGGGCCTGATTTTCAAAAAATCTAAGTTAAATTTAGGTACTGTAAACCTAACCCTGAAACAAGGTGAATTAAACTGTATGCATTTCGAACATCCAATCACTTCACTACCAAGAATTCTGAGTTATTAGAAATCCATACATGAAATTCTTACAGTATATTTAGACATTGGTTCCTATGCTGTTTGCGTGTTGCTTTTAAACAGTATGTATAGTGTTTTTTTACATATTGAATAAAAGCACTTTTGGATAAAAATATTTTGCCATTTTTAGCTAGAGGATGGAGCTACCACCTACCAGGTTATGTGATTATTGTATGTGTGTATTTTTTAATAATCTCTTTTTGACAGAAATCTGTAGTTTACAACAGCTCAAGCTAAAATTTACATACACAAGTGAATGACTCATCCGATTGACCATTTCCTTTCCAGATAACTCAGCCTAAGTCCAAGGTTTTGATCAGAAGCCAGAATAACTGTAATGTGCTGTCATTTTAGCTAACCCACAGTGCTCTAGGTTATTTTTTTTGTGTGCTGAATGTTCATTTCTGAAATAAAATATATACACATAATAACAAAAACAGATAAAATAAGTTCAAAAAATAATAAATGTAATAAAATAAAATTGACCCAAAAATGTATAATTACTTTATAATGGGAGATAAGGACTCAAATCTATACATTTTTGGAATGATCTCATACAATCTTGACCTTTTTAATGAGTTCAAGAAATTAATTTAAAGCAACTGGATTTTACATTCTATGTGGTGTCCAGGAAATGTGTAAGCATTATACTAAATTTTATAATTCACACCAGTTATATCCCACCAGTAACACCAGTTATATAGGGTGACCACATGTCCCGGATTGCCCAAGACAGTCCCACAATAGGCAGCTCTGTCCCGGGTCCCCAGCACCCTCATTCTGAGACAATACAGTGTCCCGGAATAGCCCCCTGGTCCTGGGCCGATCGGATGCCCCCTAAAATAGCCCTTGCATCGCCTCTCTCACTCACTGTCCGCCTGTGGTGGACCCCTGGCTGCAACACATTGCATCTGGCAGCAGACAACAGTGGTAAGTGACAAGCTGCATCTGTAGGCAGGTAACAATGGCAAGTGACAAGCTGCATCTAGCGGCAGACAACGGTGGCAGACAACGGTGGCAAGTGACACACTGCATCTAGCAGCAAGCAGCGGTGGCAAGCGACACGCGGCATCTGGCAGCAGACAACGGTGACAAGCGGCATGCTGCATCTGGCGGCAGGTAACACAGGCAAGTGACAAGCTGCATCTGGTGGCAGGAAACTGTGGAAAGTAACAAGCTGCATCTGGGGGCACGCAATGGTGTAAAGTGACAAGCTGCATATGGCGGCAGGCAACGGTGGCAAGCGACACGCTGCATCTGGCAGTAGGTGACAGTGGTAAGTGACAAGCTGCATCTGGTGGCAGGCAATGGTGGCAAGTAACAAGCTGCATCTGTAGGCAGGCAACGGTGGCAAGTGACAAGCTGCATCTAGCGGCAGACAACGGTGGCAGACAACGGTGGCAAGTGACACACTGCATCTAGCAGCAAGCAGCGGTGGCAAGCGACACGCGGCATCTGGCAGCAGACAACGGTGACAAGCGGCATGCTACATCTGGCGGCAGGTAACACAGGCAAGTGACAAGCTGCATCTGGTGGCAGGAAACTGTGGAAAGTAACAAGCTGCATCTGGGGGCACGCAATGGTGTAAAGTGACAAGCTGCATATGGCGGCAGGCAACGGTGGCAAGCGACACGCTGCATCTGGCAGTAGGTGACAGTGGTAAGTGACAAGCTGCATCTGGTGGCAGGCAATGGTGGCAAGTAACAAGCTGCATCTGTAGGCAGGCAACGGTGGCAAGTGACAAGCTGCATCTAGCGGCAGGCAACGGTGGCAAGTGACATGCTGCATCTGGCAGCAGGCAATGGTGACAAGCGGCACGCTGCATCTGGCGGCAGGTAACACAGGCAAGTGACAAGCTGCATCTGGTGGCAGGAAACTGTGGCAAGTAACGAGCTGCATCTGGGGGCAGGCAATGGTGTAAAGTGACATGCTGCATCTGGCAGCAAGCTGCGGTGGCAAGCGACATGCTGCATCTGGTGACAGGCAACAGTGGCAAGCGACACGCTGCATCTGATGGCAGGCAACAGTGGCAAGTGACAAGCTGCATCTGGTGGCAGGCAACAGTGGCAAGTGAAAAGCTGCATCTGGGGGCAGGCAACGGTGGCAAGTGACAAGCTGCATCTGGCGGCAGGCAACAGTGGCAAGTGACACGCTGCATCTGGTGGCAGTCAACGGTGGCAAGGGACACGCTGCATCTGGTGGCAGGCAACAGTGGCAAATGACAAGCTGCATCTGGCGGCAACCAAAGGTGGCAAGTGACACGCTGCATCTGGTGGCAGGCAATGGTGGCAAGTAACAAGCTGCACCTGGTAACAAGTGACAAGCTCGGGGTTCCTACTGATTCTGTATTATGATGAGTTGAACTATTTAATTATATATTACAATGTAGTACAACAGCCATTCGGCTGATAAATCACCCCCGCCGCCGAATTTACCGTCAACTCCAAGACTACATTCCCTTAATTTTTTTGGGGAAGGGGGGAGGGGGTGTCCCTGAATGGCAGTTTGGAAACGTGGTCATCCTACAGTTATATCCCACATCAACCATATTCCAGTGAATAGTGAAGGACATTACACCAATGTAGGGTTTCCCTCTTTTCATACTTTATATACATTGTTACACTCATACTACTTAGGTTTGAGTGTAGTTATCACATAAACATATGTCAGGAATTTAAAAATAATAGGTGTTACAAGTAACTTGCCCTACATTCAAGTTCTTCCTGAAGGAAAACCATCAAAATTTGCATTTTGCAATAACATAACTATCTTGTTAACACATTAGTTTGTGATATTTCTTCAACCAGGACTCTCTGCTTGGTTCCTCCTTGTTGTGTATTTCCTGGTTTCTCCCAGCTGCCAGTTTGCATTACACAACAGTGGATTAAAACACCAAAGCCAACAACTATAATCAAGGTTGGATTTAACAATATGCACAGAAGCCTTCATAGTAGCAGAGGTAAAGAGACAGCTTTTCCCTATATAGTCATTGGCCACACATTCTCCCAATTACACACGAACGAGTTTCTCGGCAAAAACCAGCAAGAAACTTGCTGGCAGAGATTTCTTGCTGAGAAATTCGTTTGTGTGTATGGTTTCTAGACATGTGCATTCGTTTTCGTCCGAATGCATTTTCGTCCGAATTTCAGCTATTTTCGTTATCGTTTTAACAAACGAAAACGAAAGCACAGAATCCGAAAACCGAAAGATCCGACATAAACAAATGCTTTATTTTCGTTTTCGTTGCTACAACAGTTCGATATAGATAGGAGATTCGACGTGACGCTGACAATAACAATCTGTGTCTATCGAACCTGTGGTCGAATGCGCCTAACCTTAACTCTATTAGTCCAAGATTATTCTACATAGGAGAGAAAAGATTCGACATTATAGAGAGAAAAGATTTGACATAGGAGAGAAAGATTCGACATAGGAGAGAAAAGATTCGACATAGGAGAGAAGATTCGACATTATAGAGAGAAAAGATTCGACATTATAGAGAGAAAAGATTTGACATAGGAGAGAAAAGATTCGACATAGGAGAGGAAAGATTCGACATAGGCGAGAAGATTCGACATTATAGAGAGAAAAGATTTGACATTATAGAGAGAAAAGATTCGACATAGGAGAGAAAGATTCGACATAGGAGAGGAAAGATTCGACATAGGAGAGGAAAGATTTGACATTATGGAGAGAAAAGATTTGACATTATAGAGAGAAAAGATTCGACATAGGAGAGAAAAGATTTGACACTATAGAGAGAAAAGATTCGACATTATAGAGAGAAAAGATTTGACATTATAGAGAGAAAAGATTTGACATTATAGAGAGAAAAGATTCGACATAGGAGAGAAAAGATTCGACATAGGAGAGAAAAGATTTGACATTATAGAGAGAAAAGATTCGACATAGGAGAGAAAAGATTCGACATTATAGAGAGAAAAGATTCGACATAGGAGAGAAAAGATTTGACATTATAGAGAGAAAAGATTCGACATAGGAGAGAAAAGATTCGACATTATAGAGAGAAAAGATTCGACATAGGAGAGAAAAGATTCGACATTATAGAGAGAAAAGATTCGACATAGGAGAGAAAAGATCACTGCTTGTGGGCGGAACATTCGACCGGAAATGTATGATTGCAGAGTCGTACAGTTTCGCTGCTCCGTCGAATCTTCTTTGAACATTCGACAGACACCATAAGCCTTCAATGACAGATTCGACCTTAATTAATTCAGATTTTCGGACGAATGCAATTTTTAACGAAAAACGAAATAAATAAAAACGAATTTCGGGAGTAACTAAATAAATTTATTTTTTGGACGAAAACGAAATTCCGAAACAAAATATTTCAGTGTGCACATGTCTAATGGTTTCTCGTCAAGAAAAGCGACAAGAATCTCGATGAGAAAATAGAGAACCTGCTCTCTATTTTCTCGTCGAGATTCTCATCAGCCTGTTTCTCGACAAGAAAATTGTGTGTGTGTACACTTACCTTTTCGCCGGGAAGCCCGCGCATGCTCGAAATGACTTCGACGCATGCGCGGTAGCTTCCTAGGCATAGGTAGGGTGAACAAAGATGGCGGTAACGGCATCGAATGTGACGAGCGCATGCTCGTCGTATTCAATGACGTCACTGCGTACGCTCCATTCAAAGAACCGCGGGTTCTTTGAATCGAGCGTGTGTACACTCGGCCGGGACCAGTTTCTTGTCCAAGAATCTCGTCGAAAAAAACGACATGTTTTTTTCGACGAGAATCTCGGCCGTGTGTACGAGGCATTAGACAGATATCCTATAAAAGCTTATTTACACCTTGCTCCACTATTGGCAAATCCCACAATCACCTAAGGCTTATCCGTTCTGATTTAGCATGGTGGACAAATAAGGGGCTTTTGTCTATCGATTTTTATGACCACAGAGGAGTCCTATCTCTAGAAGCCCTTCAGAAACAACACACTTTACCACCAGCAGAATACTATTGATATAATGAGATAGCCCACTTTATCTCTTCACTGAAAAGGGTTTCCGACTTATCTACAACAACCCCCAAAGAATACCTATGTAAAAGCTTTGACACCTGCTCCGGTATATATGTAAGGTTTACAGCATTCTGACGTCAACAGATGACGAACACCCTTATATGGAAAAATGTGAACAGGATATAAGGAAGGTCTTGGACCCTGCAGAGTGGTATAGACTGGCACAAGGGGCATTTCTTCTCTTTGTTAAAGACATATTTAGCTGCTGCTCATTAAACTCTTCTCCACATCTACTTTTAAAGCTCTCATTTGCCTCTACCAACAAGCTCCGCACTAGGGATGAGCCGAACACCCCCCGGTTCGGTTCGCACCAGAACCTGCGAACAGACCGAAAGTTCGCGCAAACTATCGACCCCCGTTAAAGTCTCGAACGTTCGGAATCAAAAGTGCTAATTTTAAAGGCTAATATGCAAGTTATTGTTCAAAGAAGGGTTTGGGGGCCCGGGTCCTGCCCCGCGGGAAATGTATCAATGCGAAAAGACGTTTTAAAAACGGCTGTTTTTTCGGGAGCAGTGATTTTAATGATGTATAAAGTGAAAGAAAAAGTGAAATATTCCTTTAAATATCATACCTGGGGGGTGTCTATAGTATGCCTGTGAAGTGGCATGTGTTTCCCGTGTTTAGAACTGTCCTTGCACAAAATGACATTTCTATAGGAAAAAAAAGTCATTTAAAACTGCTTGTGGCTTTAATGTAATGTCTGGTCCCGGCAATATGGATGAAAATCATTGAGAAAAATGGCATGGGTACCCCCCCCCTCCAGTCCATTACCAGCCCCTTTGGGTCTTGTATGGATATTAAGGGGAATCCCGCACCCAAATTAAAAAAAGGAAAGACGTGGGGGCCCCCAGGCCCTATATACTCTGAACAGCAGTATACAAGCGGTGCAAACAAGACAGGGACTGTAGGTTTGTTGTTACGTAGAATCTGTTTGTAATTTTGAACTGGTACATTTTTAAAGTGTAGCTCCAGCCAGAAAATCTATTTTTAAGCTTTTCGGAAAACATAGGGAAGGGTTATCACCCCTGTAACATTTGTTTTGCTGTCTGTGCACCTGTTCAGAACATTTCACCTCACTTTCCGTCCCAATGACAAATGTTTTTTGAAAATTTGCGGTTTTTAGTGAAACAAGGATTGGTGATAAAGCATCAGTGGAGAGGAGACACCTTTTTCCCATATTAACTCTTACAGGAGAGAATTTCCCTTCCTAGGGGTAGATTTCCTTTCACTTCCTGTTGTCTCCTTCCGTTTGCAAGTAGGAGTCGTTTGTAAGTTGAATGTTTGAAAGTAGGGGTTTTCGGTATATACTCTGCAGAAAATTGGCCCTTAGGTGTTGGTGTTGCCACAACACTGTAAGCCCTCACAGTTACTCTCGGTGGGCGCTGGAACGCCCTGCTGTGAACTATTATATCAAGAATTGTAATAACATGCCATTGTTGAACAGTGGTAAGAAAAATTGGGCCTTTGGTGGTGGTGGTGGTGGTGGTGCTGGTGCCACAACACTGTAAGTCCTCACAGTTACTCTTATTGGGCGCAGGAATGGGCCCAGCTGTGAAATATTAGATCAAGAATTGTAATTACATGCCCCTGTTGAACAGGGGCAGAAAAATTGGGCCTTTTGGTGGTGTCCGGTGGTGGTGGTGGTGGTGGTGTTGCCACAACACTGTAAGCCCTCACAGATACTGTAGTTGGCATGCAGGAATGAGCCCTGCTGCAAAGTATTGCATCAAAAATTGTAATTACACGCCCCTGTTAAACAGGGGCATAAAAATGTGGCCTTAGGCACTGGTGCCACAACACTGCAACCCCTCACAGATACTGTAGTTGGAGTGCAGGAATGAGCCCTGCTGCAAAGTATTGCATCAAAAATTGTAATTACACGCCCCTGTTAAACAGGGGCTGAAAAATTGGGCCTTAGCCACTGGTGGCGGTGCCCAGAACCAAAAATGTTCTTACAAGCTATCAGCATGATCATTGAGGAGGAAAAGGATAGTCACTCAGCATAACAGGATAGTCACTCAGCATCAGCATAGGCAGTCTTGAAGGGATCGGACATTTAAAAAAAAAAAAATTCAGTTACATCAGCATCAGGTGCTTGGTAGCTGGTGATGATCCAAGACTGATTCATTTTTATGAAGGTCAGTCGATCGACCGAGTCGGTGGACAGGCGCACTCTGTGATCGGTTACAAAGCCTCCAGCAGCACTGAATGTGCGTTCCAAAAGAACGCTGGATGCAGGACAGGCCAGTAGCTCAATTGCATACTGTGCAAGCTCTGGCCAGTGATCCATCCTCAAGACTAGGGATGAGCCGAACACCCCCCTGTTCGGTTCGCACCAGAACCTGCTAACAGCCAGAATGTTTGCGTGAACTTTAGAACCCTAAAATACAATGGACGCGAACGTTCGAAATCAAAAGTGCTAATTATAAAGGCTAATATGCAAGTTATTGTCATAAAAAGTTTTTGGGGACCCGGGTCCTACCCCAGGGGACATGTATCAACGCAAAAAAAGTTTTAAAAACTGCAGTTTTTTGGGAACAGTGATTTTAATAATGCATAAAGTGAAACAATAAAAGTGAAATATTCCTTTAAATTTCGTACCTGGGAGGGGGGTGTGTATAGTAAGCCTGTAAATCAGCGCTTGTTTCCCGTGCTTAGAACTGTCCCTGCACAAAATGTCATTTCTGAAGGTAAAAAAAGTCATTTAAAACTCACTCGCGGCTATAATGAATTGTCGGCTCCCGGCAATACACGGAAAAGTCATTGTTAGAAAAAAAAAAAAAAGTGTGGGGGTCCCCTCAAATTCAATTACCAGGCCCTTCAGGTCTGGTATGGATATTAAGGAGAACCCTGCCGCAAATTTAAAAAAAAATGCGTGGAGTTCCCCCAAATATCCATACCAGGCCCTTCAGGTCTGGTATGGATTTTAAGGTGAACTCCACACCAAATTTTAAAAAAAATGTCGTGGAGTTCCCCCAAAAATCTATACCAGACCCTTATCTGAGCACGCAACCTGGCAGGCCGCAGGAAAAGAGGGGGGACAAGAGAGCGCCCCCCCCCGTCCTGAACCGTACCAGGCCACATGCCCTCAACATGGGGAGGATGTCCCCATGTTGATGGGGACAAGGGCCTCATCCCCACAACCCTTGCCCGGTGGTTGTGGGGGTCTGCGTGGAGGGGGCTTATCGGAATCTGGAAGACCCCTTTAACAAAGGGGACCCCCAGATCCTGCCCCCCCATGTGAATTGGTAAGGGGTACATTGTACCCCTACCATTTCACGAAGAAAGTGTAAAAAAAATGTAAAAAAAACACACAGACACCTTGGAAAAGTCCTTTATTAAAAAAAAAAAAAAAATTTAAAAAACATTCCAGCGATGAAATCCAGTGTCCCGTGGCAATCCGATGTCCAGCGCTGTTCACACGAAACGTCATTGGCTGATCAAGGAGGGTTGCCAGCCAGTAATGATCCCTCTCCTTGATAGCACAAATACGATCCTTCCGCAGGCTTTGCAGGATCAGGGAGGCCATGCAGCGTAGGTTTTCTGAGAGGCATTCAGTCCGGAGTCCTCTGGGTCACTCAGGACGACATGATCCGAAGCCAACTCCTCCCAGCCACGTACAAGTCCATGGGTGTCTTGGGACTGTAATTGATCCCTTGAAGACTGCTGCTGATGCTGAGTGCTAGGCTCCACCTCCATGCTGACACAGTCTTCCTCCTCCTCCTCCTCCTCTTCCTGTGTGATAGGTGGGCCAGCAGGAACACTGTCCGTATAAAGGGGGCCTTGAGAGGTAAGGAAGTCCTCCTCTTCCTCCCTCTGTTCTGCCTCAAGTGCCCTATCCATTATTCCACGCAGCATGTGCTCCAACAGGTGGCCAAGAGGGACAGTGTCACTGATGCATGCACTGTCACTGCTCACCATCCTCGTGGCCTCCTCAAATGGTGCCAGGACAGTGCATGCATCCCTGATCATGACCCACTCACGCGGAAAAAAAAACCCAAGCTCCCCTGACCCTGTCCTGGTGCCATATTGGCACAGATACTCATTGATGGCCCTCTGCTGTGTGTGCAGCCGCTGCAGCATGGCCAACGTTGAGTTCCACCTGGTGGGCATTTCACAGATTAGGCGGTTCTTGGGCAGGTCAGCCAGCCGAGCACTGGCATTATATGACCGGCAGAAATGCACACAGACTTTCCTGGCCTGCCTCAGGACATCCTGTAAGCCCGGGTACCTGCCCAAGAACCGCTGCACCACCAAGTTAAGGACATGAGCCAAACAGGGCACTTGGGTCAGGTGTCCCTGCCAGAGGGCGGAGAGGAGGTTGGTGCCATTGTCGTAAACCACCATTCCTGGCGTAACCACCTCTGAGCCTGCCCCTGCAGAGCTGACAGAATCTCTGCCCCAGTGTGGCTCCTGTCCCCCAAGCATACCAGCTCAAGCACCGCATGGCATCTTTTTGCCTGCATACTTGCGTAGCTCCTTGAACGCCTACGGAGCACCGCTGGTTCCAAGGACAAAGCACAGAAAAAGGCCATGGAGGAAGAAGAAGAGGAGGGGGTGGAGGAGAGAGGTGTGTCAGAATCACCAGTAGTAGCATTTTGGAGGCGTGGTGGCGGAACAACCTCCAACACTACTGCACCTTATCCTGCATCCTTCCCAGTTACCAGCAGAGTCACCCAATGTGCCGTGAAAGATAGGTAACATCCCTGTCCATGCCTGATGGACCATGAGTCAGCGGTAATATGCACCATACCGCTGACCGCCCTGTCCAGCGAGGCCAAGCCATTGCCTTCCAGATGCCGGTAGAGAGCCGGAATCGCCTTCCGTGAGAAAAAGTGGCGTTTGGGAACCTGCCACTGAGGAACCACACATTCCACAAACTCACGGAAGGGGGCAGAGTTTACCAACTGAAAAGTTGAAGTGCTAGCAGTTGAAGGGCTAGCAATTTAGCCAAGCTGACGTTGGTGTACCGATAGCAGATTGTCCGCAAGTACTTGGCTGTGACACACCTAATTCTACACCTTCATTCCTCTCAGCGCAGGTTTCAGAGAGGACTGAAGGTATAGTGGGGTTGGAGATCCCAGCTGATGAGGAGCAAGGAGAGGTCCGCTTTGTTCTTTGGTGTAGGTCTTTTAGGTGTGCTTGCCAACGAATTGCATGGCAGGTCGACATATGTCTGATCAAGCATGTGGTGCCCAAGCGGGTAATGTTTTGGCCACGCGAGATACGCCTGAGACATATGTTGCAAATAGCAGTGCTGTGATCTGATGCACTCGTCTCAAAAAAGGCCCACACCAAAGACCTTTTGGAAAAACGCGCAGAGACAGCAGCGGCCTGCACATGCGGAGCTCTGCGGTGTGATGCTGTCGGTGTGCTGCCCTTAAGCTGGCCTCTGGAGGGCATCCTGCCTCATTGGAGATGTGCCTCCTCCTCCTCCTCCTCTCTCCTATCAGGCACCCATGTAGAGTCCGTAAACTCATCATCCCCTACTTCCTCATCACTGTAGCAAACCTGGCAGTATGCTGCAGCTGGGGGAACATGACTGCCAGATTGCTGTCCTTCTTGGGCACTCCCTCTCTCTGGGCTCACGTTACTGCCTTCCTCTAGCTGGGTACCATCATCTTAGCCTTCAAAATGCAAAAAACGCAAAAGACATCCTCCTGGAGCATGTACCCAGCACTGTGGTCAAACAGTTCGGGGGACTCCTCAGGAGGACATGGTGGGGCTAGGGAAGGAGTGACTGATGCCATTGAGCCGAGGGAAGAGGCCGCTTTGGCAGCTGCTTTGCCAGACAAAGTACCCTGAGCCTGGGTGAGAGAGGATGAGGAGGATGAGGACGGCTTGGTCATTCACTCTACCAAGTCTTCGGCATGTTGCGGCTCAACACGGCCAGCTGCCGAAAAAAAGGACAAGCGTGTCCCACGGCCACGTGCTGATGAGGATGCACCGTGTCCACGACCAGCACTGTTGCCTCTAGACACAGAGCCTGCTTGCCCTCTTTTATTGGCTCGTGACTGTCTGCCTCTCCTTGTTGTCCTTACAGACATACTAATGGCCTGCAGGGAGATGTAGCTGCACAAATCTGGGATGTATATATATACTGATTATACTGCAGCTAGCAGAATCAACTGCCTGCCTGCAGTATTATTAGTATGAGAACACCAGCAATTGTCTTCAGTTAGCTTTAGTTGCACACTGTGCAGAGGACACAGTACACTAACTGAAAACACTGCAGCTCCCTGCCTGTGGTATTTGTATGAGAACACCAGCAATTGTATTGAGGTAAGCTTTAGGTGCACACTGTGCAAAGGACACTAAAACAAAATACTGCAGCTCCCTGCCTGTATTTGTATGAGAACACCAGCAATTGTATTGAGGTAACCTTTAGGTGCACACTGTGCAAAGGACACTAAAACAAAATACTGCAGCTCCCTGCCTGTATTTGTATCAGAACACCAGCAATTGTATTCAGGTAAGCTTTAGGTGCACACTGTGCAAAGGACACTAAAACAAAATACTGCAGCTCCCTGCCTGTATTTGTATGAGAACACCAGTAATTGTATTGAGGTAAGCTTTAGGTGCACACTGTGCAAAGGACACTAAAGCAAAATACTGCAGCTCCCTGCCTGTATTTGTATAAGAACACCAGCAATTGTATTGAGGTAAGCTTTAGGTGCACACTGTGCAAATGACACTAAAGCAAAATACTGCAGCTCCCTGCCTGTATTTGTATCAGAACACCAGCAATTGTATTGAGGTAAGCTTTAGGTGCACACTGTGCAAAGGACACTAAAACAAAATACTGCAGCTCCCTGCCTGTATTTGTATGAGAACACCAGCAATTGTATTGAGGTAAGCTTTAGGTGCACACTGTGCAAAGGACACTAAAACAAAATACTGCAGCTCCCTGCCTGTATTTGTATGAGAACACCAGCAATTGTATTGAGGTAAGCTTTAGGTGCACACTGTGCAAAGGACACTAAAGCAAAATACTGCAGCTCCCTGCCTGTATTTGTATCAGAACACCAGCAATTGTATTGAGGTAAGCTTTAGGTGCACACTGTGCCAAGGACACTAAAAAAAAATACTGCAGCTCCCTGCCTGTATTTGTATCAGAAAACCAGCAATTGTATTAAGGTAAGCTTTAGGTGCATACTGTGCAAAGGACACTAAAGCAAAATACTGCAGCTCCCTGCCTGTATTTGTATCAGAACACCAGCAATTGTATTGAGGTAAGCTTTAGGTGCACACTGTGCAAAGGACTCTAAAGCAAAATACTGCAGCTCCCTGCCTGTATTTGGATGAGAATACCAGCAATTGTATTGAGGTAACCTTTAGGTGCACACTGTGCAAAGGACACAGTACACTAAGTGAAAATACTGCAGCTAGCACAATCACCTGCCTGTCTGTCAGTATATTATGAAGAGAATAACAGGAACGGATCTAGCTAAACTGAATACAGTGTATAAATATATATACAACACCTAGGGCACATTTATATCCTCTACACACTGTAACTGAAGCTATCTGACTTGCCTGCCTACACTATCTCTCTCTCTCTGTCTTTAACCACCGCCGCAACACACTACACAAGGCCGCCACGCAGGCGGCCTTATATAGTGTGGGGTGTGTACTAAACCCCCTGAGACATAATTGGCCAAAGCCACCCTGGCTTTGGTCAATTATGGCTCTCCGTTTTTTCCGCGCTGTGATTGGCCAAAGCATGCGGGTCATAGTGCATGCTTGGCCAATCATCAGCCAGTAATGCACTGCGATGCCGCAGTGAATTATGGGCCGTGACGCGCCACTCGAATTTGGCGCGAACGGCCCATAATGTTCGAAATTCGGCAAACAGCCGAACAGACAATGTTCGAGTCGAACATGGGTTTGACTCGAACTCAAAGCTCATCCCTAATCCACACACACAAACTGTCACTCTGTTAGCAGGTAAGTTCTAGATGTACAGTCCCAGTACACAGTGCACTGTTCCACCAGCAAAAATGTACACACTTTGTAGGCTGGTTGGCAACCTGCAACCATTTGCTGTTAAAGTATTACTTAAAGTTAATATAATAACATAACGCGTAGGTGGCTGTGTGCAGCCCTGCAAATCTAGGCAATGGCATTTGCTAGCTATGAAGAAATCCAGCACTGGATACAGGGCCTGTAAGATAAGGTGTATGCTGACAGCTAATGCTGTCATTTTTTAAAAATTTGCTAAAGCTGTGAGTTTATTCATTTTACCTACTTACATTGCTTGTTTTAATATTGTTTATTATATAACTTATTTTAGTAAACTGTACGTAATGCCATATTATATAAATTCAAGTTGCAAAACTGACACATCCCTTTAAGTTGTTTTCTGTAGCAACTGTGGCTATTTGATTGTGCAAACCTGTACTGTCATGTTTTACCATATCAAGATGAAACCATTATCTAAGCATGAAAATGAAAGGTGCTAGTTTTTGAATGGTTAATTTTAGTTCTTATTTGTGATTCATTATTATCAACAATTACTAATAAAAACATGTTGGGAAATTAATTTATATATATGCATAGCCCATATACTGTATGTTTGTAATGCATTACATAATACAAACCAGTTTATCATGCTATGTATTGCGCCATAGATTTTCACTGTATTTTATATAACTCCAAACCTACCCATATGGCAGGGAGGGAATGTGACAGTACTAAATTAAATTAGCATTTCGGTTTGCGTTTGAATTTTATTTTTGCCTAGCCTGTTTACCTCTGGGCACTTAGTAAATCCAATGGCAGAATCCTGTTTAAGGGTTCAAAAGCTAATGGAAGGATTTTTCTGTGGCTCACTAAACAAGTAATCATCACTTTTTCTGCAGAATCTTGATTGTCTGACTCTGACTGTACAATACAGTTGCAGGACTGCTTATGAATTGTACAGGGTACGGCTCCCTGGTTTAGTCTTCACATTATCAATAACAATGTAATTGACAAATTTGACTAGCTGGTAGAAGTGGTATCAATCACATATTCCTAGAGTGGCAGAAACTATGTACAAAAACTTTGTACAAAAACATCCCAGTGGTAAATGTTTTTTCCAAATTCATCGTGCAGCAGTGAAATATTAAGTGTTTTAAAGTAATAAACTTAAATCAGTTTGACACTATCTCTCTATAGTATAGGCATTTGGAAACTTTGAAAGCTAATGTCTGCTCCTCTTAGCACTCAATTCATGGAAGTAGAGGGCAGGGAATTTTTTATTTCTCACATATTGGTATCAGTTCTATAATACTAGTAGGACTACTACCCTCGTCTTACTTTCCATCCTGTTACCTGTGCAGTATTTTTCCAGCGTGATAAAAATGAATCATATTTATACCATGGACATATTTTTTCTTTCCAATGCTAGTTCTGAAAGAAGGAGTACCTGGCAGAACAAGTTTATCATCTACTGCTTATAAATGAAGTTGCCACTCGATACAAGGTTTTATCTCTAGATATGAACTGATCATTATTTAGTTAACAGGACTGAAAATCAATATAATATCTCCAAGTTTCTAATTTAGAATATTCAGAGATAGGCAGTCCCTATGATGTCTCAAAACAAGAAGGTGTAAATCCTTAGTTTAGCATTAGCTTAATTAATGGCCTATTTACACCAGGACAGTCTATTCCGGTGCACGTTATGCATTTCCAATGTGTGTTACATTAAGGTAGCCTATTGCTTTAAATGGGTTGTCTAACACACTACAAAAGACTAACAATTGGACCTGCTGCATTTTGGCTATGGCAGCTCACCACAATGTGCAGTAGAGCATTACAACACAATGGGGGAGTTTTACTGAAACTGGAGAGTGCAAAATCTGGTGCAGCTCTGCATGGTAACCAATCAGCTTCCAGGTTTAGCGAGCGAGTAGGCAAAGGTAAAGTATTTTAGGTAGGTGCTAGATTACAAGCACATACTAACTTACTACTTTTTGCAGAAATAAAAATGCTTATGTTGACATATTACCCTGCTAATTAGGTCTGAAAAGCTAACAATCTTTTTCCAAAGACTGTACTTAATCCTATACTTTTTTAGGCTAAAAATAGAGATTTGTCTCTATATGTTGCTGCTATAGTCCCAGGAGCTGGCTATAAGCTTCTGAAATATCTCATTTGAGTTGACTGATCCATCATATAAAATGTATTTCTCCTATCTAACACATCTGTTTATAACACAGTATATCAGAAAACCTCATATTTTTAATTAAGCAATAAAAAGCATTGTAAAGCAAATATGTTCCCAGCACAAACTTCCTTTTCAAAGAAATATAGATGAAAATTGAAAGCACCACAACAGTTTTTTTTTTAAATGTGATATACATGTGATGTTGTGCTTATTCCTAAACAATACAGGGTGTCATAGTAATCAGTTGATTAATAGTGAAGACAAATGATGTGAACTTATGTCCACTTTAAACATCTAATCATGTGCAAGGGAACTTAAGAAAATAAAAAATTCTCCTGCACATGATTGGGTGTTACTGTTCACAGTGGTTAAAGCGAAACTAAAGTTCCACTTTAAAAAACTGCGAGCAGTCAGCTTTTTATTTCAAAAGAAACATGCAATGTCTCTTCTGAACTAAAAGAAATCTACTGCTTGCTCTCAGTCTTCTTCAGAATATACACTGAGCTAAGCGAGTGCAGCTCAGGTTACATTCCGGTACAGCGCCTGATGGGATGACTTCACTCCTGCGCACATCGTGACCAATGAGTACGGACGCAGCTACAAGATCATCAGCCACAGGATCATCAGCCACAGGATCATCAGCCACAGGATCATCAGCCACAGGATCATCAGCCGCAGGATCATTAAAATGTGCAGTGAAAACACTCACCTGCGTGCATGTGTTATTCTCATAATAACTACACCGTGCGGCTGCTATCCTAATTAATCCAGTGACCAAACAGATGAAAAAATCTTTTGACAGCACTAGCACAAATTAGCCTAATATGTGAACCAATATAAAGTGCCAAAATTTCCACAAAGTGACTGCAAAAAGTCCAGTGCTATAATTACAAAATTAGAATAGATACAGTATCTCACAAAAGTGAGTACACCCCTCACATTTTTGTAAATATTTTATTATATCTTTTCATGTGACAACACTGAAGAAATGACACTTTGCTACAATGTAAAGTAGTGAGTGTACAGCTTGTATAACAGTGTAAATTTGCTGTCTCCTCAAAATAACTCAACACACAGCCATTAATGTCTAAACCGCTGGCAACAAAAGTGAGTACACCCCTAAGTGAAAATGTCCAAATTGGGCCCAAAATGTCAATATTTTGTGTGGCCACCATTATTTTCCAACACTGCTTTAACTCTCTTGGGCATGGAGTTCACCAGAGCTTCACAGGTTGCCACCAGAGTCTTCTTCCATTCCTCCATGACGACATTACAGAGCTAGTGGATGTTAGAGACCTTGCGCTCCTCCACCTTCTGTTTGAGGATGCTCCACAGATGCTCAATAGAGTTTAGGTCTGGAGACATGCTTGGCCAGTCCATCACCTTTACCCTCAGCTTTTTTATTAAGGCAGTGGTCGTCTTGGAGGTGTGTTTGGGGTTGTTATCATGTTGGAATACTGCCCTGTGGCCCAGTCTCTGAAGGGAGGGGATCATGCTCTGCTTCAGTATGTCACAGTACATGTTGGCATTCATGGTTCCCTCAATGAACTGTAGCTCCCCAGTGTCGGCAGCACTCATGCAGCCCCAGATCATGACACTTTTTTCATTTTTTTGATCATTGGATCGATTAGGATAGCAGCCACACAGTGCAGTTAATATGAGAGTGACCCATGCAAGCAGGTGAGTGTTTTCACTGCACATTTTAGTGATCCTGTGGCTGATGGTCCTGTGGCTGTGTCCATTCTCATTGGTCATGTGTGCGCAGGTGTGAATTCATCCAATCACACAGGCGCTGTATCGAAATGTAATCTGAGCTACGCTTGCTCAGCTCAGTGTACATTCTGAAGAAGAAAAATCTAACCATATCTTTCCAAAGACTGTACTTAACCCTATACTTTTATAGGCTAAACATAGAGATTTGTCTCTATACAGTATGTTGGTGATATAGTCCCAGGAGCTGACTATAAGCTTTTGAAATATCTCATTTGAGTTGACTGATCCATCATATAAAATGTATTTCTCCTATCTAACGCATCTGTTTATTACACAGTATATCAGAAAGCCTCATATTTTTTTAAGCAATAAAAAGCATTGTATAGCAAATATGTTCCCAGCACAAACTTCCTTTCCAAAGAACTATAGATGAAAATTGAAAGCACCACAACTGGTTTTTTTTTAAGTGTGATATACATGTGATGTTTTGCTTATTCCTAAACAATACAGGGTGTGATCACTGATTAATAGTGAAGACCAGTGATGTGAACTTATGTCCACTTCAAACATCTAATCATGTGCAAGGGAATTTAAGAAAAATAAGAAATGATCCTGCACGTGATTGGATATTACTGTTCTCAGTGGTTAAATCAAAACTAAAGTCAGGCTTTTAGACCCCTTTTACACTGAAGGCGTTTTTCAGGCGTTTTAGCACTAGAAATAGTGCCTGTAAAACGCCTCTCATGCCACCCCAATGTGAAAGCGGTATACACCGCTCCTCCACCACCCCTGCCCATTGAAATGATTAGGCAGTACTGCCGAAGCGTCTGCAAAGCGCTTCGGAAGTGCCGCATTTAACCCTTTATTTGGCCGCTAGCGAGGGTTAGAAGCATCCCGCTAGCGGACGAAAAGTGCTGCTAAAACTAGCAGCGCTTTACCGCTAGCGTGGCCTGCGGCTCAGTGTAAAAGGGGTCTTAAAAACAGCAAACAGTCAGCTCTTTATTTCAAAAGAGATAAGCAATGACTCTTCTGAATTAAAATAAATCTACTGCTTGCTCTCAGTCTTCTTCGGAATGTACAATGAGCTGAGCAAGTGCAACTCAGGTTACATTCCGGTACAGCACCTGTGTGACGGGATGACTTCACTCCTGCGCCCACATGACCAATGAGAATGGATGCAGCCACAGGACCATCAGCCACAGAATCATCAGACACAGGATCACTAAAATGTGCAGTGAAAACATTCACCTGCTTACATGTGTCACTCTCATAATAACTCAAGTAGAACTGTGCCACAGAACTATTATCAAATGATCACTTTTAACTACACCGTTCAACTGCCATACTAATTGATCAAAGTGACCAAACAAATGAAAAAATCTTTTTGACAGCGCTAGCACAAATTCGTTTAATATATGAACCAATATAAAGTGCCTAATCTTTCTGCAAAGTGACTGCAAAAAGTCCAGTGCTATCAATACAGTATTAAAATATATATACAATGACATTTTAAATTGTATATAAAGTGCAAAAGTTCTTCACAAAGTGTCCAGTGCTGTAAACACAAACAATTATCTTCAATAAAGTGTCCAATGCATAAAAACTTTTTGATGACTTTTCTGTGCTTGATATCCATCATCCATTATCTTGCACCTCAACGTGTAGATTTCACCACCAATTATGTCCCTAAGCCATTTCCCGCCGGGCATTGGACGTGATGTCACGCAAACCAAGCCGGATCTTGTGGTCCCGGGTCTCGCAGCCAAAGATGGCTTAGGGATATAATTTATTGTGTTTATACTTATGCCGCGTACACACGGCCATTTTTAATGTCATTGAAAAAAACAAAGTTTTTCTCGACGTGTTTCTTCTCAAGCATGCCTTGCATACACACTATTGTGAAAAAAAAATGCTTGAGCAAAGCGCGGTGACGTACAACACGTACGACAACACGTATGACAGCACTATAAAGGGGAAGTTCCATTCGGATGGCGCCACCCTTTGGGCTGCTTTTGCTGATTTTGTGTTACCGCGCGTTAGTAAAAGTTTGGTGTTAGCCGATTCACGCTTTTCAGTCTCTGTGCTTTTCAGTCTGTTAGAGCATGACGAATGTGCTATCTCCATTACGAACGCTGGTTTTACCAGAACGAGTGCTCCCGTCTCATAACTTGCTTCTGAGCATGCGTGTTTTTTTCACGTCGTTAAAGCGTACACACGGTCATCTTTAACGACGAGAAAAACGACGACGTGAAAAACGACGACGGTAAAAAACGTAGAGAAAAATGCTCTGGAGCCTACACACAATCGTTTTTAATGACCAATTTAAAAAATGTCATTTTTCTCATCATGAAAAATGGTTGTGTGTACGCGGCATAATGGCGATGATGACACTGTTTACTGTAAGTGTTTTTAATCTGGTTTTAAATAATGGGATGATTACGGTCTTACACTATGCAAACTTTTTTCTTCTTCTTTCAAATTGGTGACACAAAGGGGGACATATCCTTAGGAGACAGAGCAGATTATATAAAGTAAGACAAGTTATTTCAGCAGCAGGGATGGGGGCCAGGGGTAAAGGGCCAATGACAGCGCCCCTTTACCACGTGATCGCTCCGTCCAATGAAAGAGCGATCAGTTGTCAACAGACCGGAGCATGTCCGGTTCAGCTCCTCCCCTCTCCTCGCACCGATCGGTACAGTGTGCGAGGAGAGGAAGGAGCCGTGTGCAGCAGCGCTGTGGGCTGCATCTGAAGTACCTGCAGCGCTGATCACGGCCCATCCATGCTCCAGTCATGCTCCATCCATGCTCCAGTCATGGCCAGCAATGCTCCATCCATGCTCCAGCCATGCTCCAGCCATGCTCCATCCATGCTCCAGCCATGCTCCAGCCATGCCCCATCCATACTCCAGCCATGCCAAGCCATGCTCATCCATGCTCCAGCCATGCCCAGTCATGCTCATCCATGCCCAGCCATGCTCATCTATGCCCAGCCATGCCCATCCACGCTCAGCCATTTTGACCCATGCCCCAGCCATGCTCATTCATGCCCAGCCATGCTCATCCATCCCCATCCTTGCTCATCAATGGCTCGTCCATGCCCATCCATGGCTTATCCATGGCTAATCTGTGCCGATTCATGGCTCATCCGTGCCCATCCATGGCTCATTCATGCTCATCCATGCCACATTAGTGCTCATCAATGCCACATCTGTGCTCTTCCATGCCCCATCAATGCCACATTAGTGCTCATCCATGCCACATCAGTGCTCATATGTGCCACATCAGTGATCATCCGTGCTCATCTGTGCCACATCCGTGCCACATCAGTGCTCATCCGTGCCACATCCATGCCACATCCATGCCACATCAGTGTTCATCCGTGTCACATCCATGCCACATTAGTGTTAATCCATACCACACTCATGCCACATCAGTACTCATCCATGCCAAATTCATGCCACATCAGTACTCATCCATGCCACATCAGTTCTCATCCGTGCCACATCCATGCCACTACAGTGCCACTACAGTGCCCATCAGTGTCTCACAAAATGTAATAGATAGTCAAATTAGATGTGTAATTTATGCTCCTAGAACACCTGATGGTGCTCCCTGCATGTTGGGTATCTGTATGTGGCCAGGCTGTGTAAAAGTCTCACACACGTGGTATCACCAGACTCAGGAGGAGTAGCAGAATGTATTTTGAGGTGTAATTTTGGCTATGTACATGCTATGTGTTAGAAATATCTTATAAATGGCCAACTTTGTGTAAAAAAAAATGTTTTCATTTTCTTTCCACATTTTCCAAAAACTTGTGGAAAAAAATGAAATTTTCAAAAGACTCTAGCCTCATAAATTATACGTTGGGGTGTTTGCTTTACAAAATGGGGTAACTTTTTGGGTGTTTCCATTGTCCTGGTGCTCCAGGGCCTTCAAAATTATAAGAGGTTGTCAAGAAATTAAATGTGTAATTTATGTCCCTAGAACTCCTGATGGTGATTCCTGCATGTTGAGCCTCTACATGTGGCCAGGCTGTGTGGTGATTAAATACCACCAAAAGAAAGCTCTATTTGTGTGAAAAAAAGAACAACAAATTCATATGGGTACAATATTGCATGACTGTGTAATTGTCATTCAATGTGTGAAAGCACTGGAAGCTGAAAATTGGTCTGGTTAGGAAGGGGGTTTAAGTGCCCAGTGATCAAGTGGTTAAAAAACACTTTAAAGGCTTTTTCTTAGCTCCATAAGATAGGGGAAAGGGATCTGAGGCCACACACTACACAAACTACATTTGAGAGCTCAGTGTAATCTGAGACCTGAGTGTAGAGAAATGGACACACCCCCTCTACACACTATAACAGGGAAACATGGATGGCTGAGGCTGTCAATCACCTGCTGTGTGCCAGAGGAGGGTGTGGGGCCATCTCCCGAAATGGTCTGGTGTCGAAATAACATCTTAGAAGTGACTCATGCAGATAGCAGTGAAAGGAGACAGGGAACAAAAAAGACGCATGGTGCTTTGGAATGAGGCAGTACACACTATAGAAGGATATGCTTTGTTTATTTTAATGTCAAAGATTTATAACCAATTTAAAAATGCCAACCTGGGTGGCAACCAAAGCTCCGTACTGTTGGGTAAACAAGTGTAGACATAAAGTGACAGGAAATGTGTTTTTTTGCAGGACAACCTGGCCAAAGTAAAGAAAAAAAACCAAAAAAAATTAAAACTAATTCAGCTGCCACATCTATGAACTACCACAGCTAAGGACTAGTAAGCTGCAATATACTGTATTACATTTTTATATTAGCGTGTAGATATGTTTTAAGGGGTTAAAGAATGGTTTTCTCTTCTCAGTTAAAAGTGATAAATATGTGTACAGCAGCAAACAGTGGTATGTGCACTGTGTGATTCAGAGTCATAGTCTGGGCAATGTGTTTTTCTCACCAGACTTCCTTATTTCATGATGATTTTTTTTTTCTCAGAAAAAACACAGTTACTGGCCATTTTTTGCCAATCTTCAAGAGAAATGGGACTTTTTTTTCTGAATCATCAAACAGAATATTAATTGAAAACTATTTTCCTATCAACCAGGATGCAAATGCACAATGCTCCACAAAACAGTGTTTGAAGCACTAGTAAATCGCCTTTCGGATTGTATAGCAGTAATCTCTGGATACCTTCAGATTTTGTCCAGGGAATCCCTGAAGCCCCAAAACTTGGAGTTCACTACCATTGAAATTCCAACTAGAACTCACATAGTGTCCCCTCCCTCATTTTCTCAATGCCCAGGGGGTGATTTTGTAAAACCTGAGAAAAGCAAAATAGAACACAAATAGAGATGTTGCCAATAGAAACCAATTAAACTTCATATTTCATTTAAAGAAAAAAGTTAAAAGTTAAATGTCACTTAAAAAAAAAAAAAACTTTCAATAATAAGTATTTATGACACGTTTTCAATAGCTATAATTTTTATTTTTTAACCTAAAAACAGCAACCTATGTGCAAAGGATCATCCTTTAGCTTTAGCTGGTGTGCTTCTTATAGTAAGGTGGCTTTTTCCAGTACAACAGTGTTGATAACTGTTGTGCGTATCTATGTTTAAAATGAACCTGTAAGGATAAAAATATAAGAGCTTCCATTTTTAGACTTACAGTGGAACCTCGGATTACGAGCATAATCTGTTCCAGGAGAATGCTCGTAATCCAAAATACTCGCATATCAAAGCGAGTTTCCCCATAGAAGTCAATGGAAATGAAAATAATTTGTTCTGCATTGACTTCAATGGCATGCAATACCGCATGTGGCCAGAGGTGGGGGGCGCCGGAGAGCCTCAGAAACAGCCGGAAAGGCCAGAGGACAGCTCGGCTGACCTCGGCAAACCTCAGAAAGGCTCGGGAATGGAGTATTTTCGAGTCTTTCCGAGCATTTCCGAACGGCTCCGAACTGCGCCGATAGGCTATGATCGGCGCTGCTCGGCTCCGCTGGGCGCCCCCCCACCTCAGGCCAAACGCGGTACTGCACACCGCTTTTGCCTGAATCCTGCTCGTTTTGCGAGACAGCACTCGCAAGCCGAGTTAGGATTTTTAAAAATACAGTGCTCGTATTGCGAAACGCTCGTTAACCGCGTTACTCGCAATCCGAGGTTCCACTGTATTTTAAAAGGAACATTTGAGCAGGGAGTCAAGCACCAGTCTCTCTCTACCAACTTTCCAACAGACTTTTAGCCTTCTACCCACTGACTGTCAGGTGACAGCTGAATCACTTGAATAGAGTTAGAAATTTCACCTAGCAGCACTAGGGTCATGGTTGGAATCCCAACCACGGCACTACCTGCTTGGAGATTGCATGTTCTCCCTGTCCCACACTCCAAGGATATGCTGGGAGGTTAATTGCCTCCTGTCTAAATTGGCCCTAGTATGTGTATGTATGAATGTAAGCTCCTTGAAGGCAGGGACTGATGTGAATGTACAATGTTATGTATACACATACCTTGACAGTGCTATATAATTACCTATAATAAATAAATAAATACAACTATTCAGTACATCGTCAATGGAGTGCTAATGTTTCTACTCTGTTGATGCTGGCACTAGGGTGAGCCTAGCATTAGACTAATGTGTACTCTGCCATGGGCTCCGGTCCCCATCTTGGAGGGCTTTATGGGACAGAGGTCTTTATCATAAGGCAGCCCTGGATTGGGGAAGTGTAGGCAGGGATAGGAACCTGTCTGGGAGGAACAGTTAGTCTTTGTACAAGGATTTACTCCTTTAGTCGAGAATAGATTAGAGACCTGGGACCTCAGAAAAGCCTAGGTGCTGGATATAGAGAAGAGAAAAAGCTTGTCACCAGCTGCATTGCCAGAGGAGCTGTCCAGTAACTACGTGGGTTACTGATGCAAAGAGAACAATTATATTTAGATGCTCAAGGAAGGCATGCTCGGCATTGGTTCCTTTATTCTGAACTTGTGGCTGCCGTTAAATATACTACTCAGAGATGGAATTGAAGAAACTTAGAGTTTTACTATATTACTATTTTTTTGTACTTAAGCTACCTTAGACAAACAATATTGTTGCCTTTTTTCTTTGAAACCTCTGCTTCTAAGTAACTACCCAGTACAAACAAGTTATGATGCTGTCATCTTGATCCTGGCCTTACCACATAGACTTTTTGGCTTCATTGGTTGCATGCTTCTTTCAGGGCTGTGAGTCAATATTGAATAGTGAATCCAGAATCGGAACCTGCTTTTAAAATTAGGTAGCAATAGAAGTTTCTATATTTCTATATACACATATTCCCTTTTCTCAAAATTCATAGAAATATACAAATAACAATACAGTTATTTGACTTACTAAAGGAGAAAAACACTTAAACCAGTAAAGCTCTCTCTACTGATATGCAAGGTTAGTTGAATTTTTTCAAATTTTCCCTGCACATTATTGGCTATTTAAAGTGAACATAACTTCCCATAGCTAAAGCCTAGTACACAAAGTCCGAATGTCGGCCGGCATCAGGCGGTTCAATAGGAACCGGCAGACATCCGGCTCGTGTCTATGGCAGCCAGCCCGTGTGTATGGCAGCCGATCCAACAGAAGCCAATGGGCCATGACCGAAAAAGGTCTGCTGATCAGCTCCTGATCAGCGCTCTCAGCCAATGGCTGAGAGTGCTGACTGGAGTGTTCTGGCGGGGGGGAACCCCCCTGTCAGAACACAATAGAACAGCAGGGGAGATCTCTGTACTAATATCGGATTGTTAGTACAGCGGCTCCGACCTGACCTGTCAGTTTTTTTTCCTTCAACCCAGCAGGTGTGTACGAGGCTTAGGTGAACTTTCTCTTGCTATAAATGCTCTAGAATTCAGAGAGCTGGGACCTTCTTAAGTAAATTTGATGAATAGAAGTTCAGCATGACTCTATGACATACTAAAGTGAAAGATTATTTCCCAGTTTTTGTAAGGTGTAGCCAGTATATTCATTGCTGTTCAACATTCCTTCATAAGTAAATCACACGTGTGGTAAGAATGTTATGACACCTTAAACACAGACCTTTGTGATCCTGTATAACTGGTGATTTATGAACAGCCCCATAAATCGGCTTATAATGTCATCACATCAATTATGAGACTTTAAGAAGAAAAAAGGAGATTAAAGGTTTGGAACATTTCCAACGTTTAAAAAGTCTACTGGACTGCAATTTTTCTGATGGCCAGACATATCCCTAGCTTTCTTGAATCAAAATAGTATAGTAAAGATACTGTACATGAAAAAGGAACATTGTATGTATATCAGACTTTACATCTGGGATAAACTTGTTTTCCTACATCAGGGGTCTCCAAACTTTCTAAATGAAGGGCCAGCTTACTGTTCTTCAGACCTTAGGGGGTGCAGACTGTGGCCAGTAGGGGTAGAAATTGCCTTAGTGTCAGTGGGAGTACACAATGCTTGGTGGTAAGTGAGAGTAAAAAATGTCATAGCACCTGTTGTTAGTAGGATGGGTAACACTACCATATTGTTGGTGTCAGTTGGAACAATAGTGCCCCATTGTTGGTATCATTGGGAGGAATAGTACCCCACTGTTGTTGTCAGTAGGGTGGAATAGTGCCCCATCTTTGTGGGAAGTATAAAACCCCACTGTTGGTGTCAGTGGGAGGATAAGTGCCCCATCTTTGTGGGAGGTATTAAACCCCACTGTTTGTGTCAGTGGGAATACAGTGCCCCAAGAGCTGGATAAAGGCAAGCAAAGAGCTGCATTCGGCCCACGGGCCACAAGTTGGAGACCACTGTCCTACATCCATGTGACACCTGATAAGTAAAATCTTATGGGACGTAAAGATCCAACTAAATTGGCTAATTTTTAAGCAGCAAATATTCTTACTACAGATACCTGAAGTTTGCGCAAGACATGTTGATACCTGAATGTTCATGCTTGACATACAAAATCTTTTTATTTAGGCCAATTTGTATTTAAGTAGCTTTCACAATACCATAACTGCCTTTATGGCAATCAAGTAAAATGTATTTAGAAGATTGATGGCAGAAAAATGACCAACTGATCCATCAGGTCTGCCCCATTTTTATTTTTATTTTTTTTTACTTTTTTGTCTCAGTATAGATCTGTGTTTGCTTCAAGCATGTTTCAGTCCACGTACTGTCCACGTACTGTCCACGTACTGTTGACTGACTGGCTACTTCTGCTGAAAGTCTATTTTAACCACTTAAGCCCCGGACCATTTGGTAGCTAAAGGACCAGAGGTGAATTCAGAATTTTGCACTGCGCTGCTTTAACTGTAAATTGTGCAGACATGCAATGTTGTACCCAAACGAAATTTGCGTCCTTTTCTTCCCACAAATAGAGCTTTCTTTTAATGGTATTTGATTGCCTCTGCGATTTTTATTTTTTGCGATATAAACGGAAAAAGACCGAAAATTTTGAAAAAAAATGATATTTTCTACTTTTTGTTATAAGAAAAATTGAATAAACTCAATTTTAGTCATACATTTAGGCCAAAATGTATTCAGCCACATGTCTTTAGTAAACAAAATGTCAATAAGCGTATATTTATCGGTTTGCGCAAAAGTTATAGCGTTTACAAACTAGGGTACATTTTCTGGAATTTACACAGCTTTTAATTTATGACTGCCTATCTCATTTCTTGAGGTGCTAAAATGACAGGGCAGTACAAAACCCCCCCAAATGACCCCATTTTAGAAAGTAGACACCCCAAGGAAATTGCTGAGAGGCATGTTGAGCCCATTGAATATTTTTTTTTTTTTTGTCCCAAGTGATTGAATAATGACAAAAAAAAAACAAAAAAAAAATTACAAAAAGTTGTCACTAAATGATATATTGCTCACACATGCCATGGTTATATGTGGAATTGCACCCCAAAATACATTCTGCTGCTTCTCCTGAGTACGGGGATACCACATGTGTGGGACTTTTTAGGAGCCTAGCCACGTACGGGACCCCGGAAACCAAGCACCGCCTTCAGGATTTCTAAGGGCGCAAATTTTTGATTTCACTCCTCACTACCTATCACAGTTTTGAAGGCCATAAAATGCCAAAATAGCACAAAACCCCCCCAAATGACCCCATTTTAGAAAGTAGACACCCCAAGGAAATTGCTGAGGGGCCTGTTGAGCCCATTGAATCCCCTATGATAGCAATAGGTAATGACAGCTACTCTTTTTTGAAAAAACTGGGGTCTATTGGACCCTAGATCTTTCCTCTGCCCTCAAAGCATCTGACCACACCAAGATCGGTGTGATAAAATGCTTTCCCAATTTCCCAATGGCGCTTTTTATATCCGGGGGGGGGACATTCCCTCCCACTGCTTGTAAAAGCAGTCCAGAGGCTAATTAGCCACTAGGATTGCTTTTACATGAAAGCCGGCCGCTGGCTGAAAAGAATGATACCAAGATGATACCTAAACCCGCAGGCATCATTCTGGTATAAACATTCAAAGTCCAGCAACATACCAGTACGTTGCTGGTCCTTGTTGGACATGTATTGTAATCTTTTTTTTCATGCAGCCTGTTGGCTGAACGAAAAAAAAAGATTGATCGGTGGGTATGCCCACCATTAGAATACCGCCCTTCATCCACCCACTTCTAATGATGGGCATACATGCACCATTTATATATGCCGAAGCATGGGGGCATCTTCTCGCAAAAGTTATGCCGCGTACACATGGTCAGACTTTTCCACGGGCAAGCCTCCGTCGGAATTTCGACCGTATATACGCGGCATTAGGAGCAAAATCGCTCCTCCGCTCCTGCTGCCCCAATGCTTCGGCATATATGCTTTTTTTTTTTAACTGTGGTGGTGAAATTACCTCCTACAGCACTGGAGTCGCAGGGATCAGGCCTGTCTCTGCGAACGCTGCAGTTATGTGTGTTGTGTTTTGCAAGTGACAGTGATCGATCGATACTGCACTTGGGTGGCCTGTGCTAGACGGAGGGGCAAAACGCAGGTGCTAGCAGGTATCTGGGCTGATCCCACTAACAGTGCGTTTTTGGGAACCCTAAACTGCTGGGGACGCTAGTATAGATCTGATCAGATATTGAGCTGATCAGATACTATACCACTAAGGGGGGTGTATGCTTCACGTGTGGGTGTTAGCGCTACTGGCACTAACCTGACGCTGCCTGGGGTGTGACGCAAACCCTCTCTGACGCTAAAACCTAACTGATATCACCCGCCGGGCGATCAGGGGGTTAAACCTTTATTGGGTTATATACGGCGGGTGCCCTGACACTATAAAAAGCAAACTAACTAACCAGCGTCACCCGTAACACTTATATGATGATCACTGGTGAAAGGGTTAACTAGGGGCAATTAGGGGGTTAAAACCTTTATTAGGTAATATATGGGGGTACCTGACGCTATATAAAAACCTGACGGCGAACCTAAAAAAAAATTACTGGCTACCTATCGGCATCACCGACACTAAGACAACGATCATAAAAACGATTGCTTAGCGACAGTGGTGATAGGGGGTGAAAGGGTTACCTGGGGGGTGATCAGGGGGTTAAACCTTTATTAGATAATATATGGGGGTACCTGACGCTATAAAAACCTGCAGCGAACCTAAAAAAAATTACTGGCTACCGATCAGCATCACCGACGCTAAGACATCGATCAGAAAAATGATCGCATAGTGATGGCGGTGCTAGGGGGTGAAAGGGTTACCTGGGGGGTGATCAAGGGGGTTACACCTTTATTAGGTAATATATGGGGGTACCCGACGCTATAAAAACCTGCGGCGAACCTAAAAAAAATTACTGGCTACCGATCAGCATCGCCAACGCTAAGACATCGATCAGAAAAATTATCGCTTAGTGACAGTGGTGATAGGGGTGAAAGGGTTACCTGGGGGGGGCGATCAAGGGGGTTAAACCTTTATTAGGTAATATATGGGGGTACCCGACGCTATAAAAACCTGCGGCGAACCTAAAAAAAATTACTGGCTACCGATCAGCATCACCGACGCTAAGACATCAATCAGAAAAATGATTGCTTAGTGACAGTGGTGATAGGGGGTGAAAGGGTTATCTGGGGGGTGATCAGGGGGTTAAACCTTTATTAGGGGGGGTTAGGGGGCTACACTGGACCTAAAACTAAATGTAGTGACACTTTTACAGTCACAAATGTCACTGATTGCAGTGATCACTAAATAAATGGTCACTGCAATCAGTGACACTGTGACTGGGGGCTGGGGGGGCTGGGGGGTGATCTTGGGGTGTCTGGGGGGGCCTGGGGGGCGATTTATGTGCCTATGTGTCCTGGTGTCAGTGTAGTGTTTTGTGTACTAACCTGGCATCTTCTCCTGTACGCTTTCTTCGTGAAATGGTAGGGGTACAATGTACCCCTTACCAATTCACATAGGGGGGGGGGGCGGGATCTGGGGGTCCCCTTTGTTAAAGGGGTCTTCCAGATTCCGATAAGCCCCCCGCCCGCAGACCCCCACAACCACCGGGCAAGGGTTGTGGGGATGACATCCTCCCCATGTTGAGGGCATGTGGCCTGGTACGGTTCAGGAGGGAGGGGGGGCCGCTCTCTCGTCCCCCCCCCTTTTCCCCTGCGGACGGCCAGGTTGCGTGCTCGGATAAGGGGTCTGGTATGGATTTTTAGGGGGACTCCACGCCATTTTTTTTTTAAACTTGGGGTGGAGTTCCCCTTAAAATCCATGCCAGATCTGAAGGGCCTGGTAATTGAATTCTGGGGAACCCCCACGCTTTTTTTTTTTTTTTCTCAATGACTTTTGTATGTATTGCCGGGAGCCGACAATTCATTAATAGCCGCGAGTCAGTTTTAAATGCATTTTTTTTCTTTCAAAAATGACATTTTTTGCAGGGACAGTTCTAAGCACGGGAAACATGCGCCACTTTACATGCATATCATACACACCCCCCAGGTACGAAATTTAAAGGAATATTTCACTTTTATTTTTTCATTTTAAGCATTATTAAAATCACTGCTCCCGAAAAAACGGCCGTTTTTAAAACTTCTTTTTGCATTGATACATGTCCCCTGGGGCAGGACCCGGGTCCCCAAACACTTTTTAGGACAATAACTTGCATATAAGCCTTTATAATTAGCACTTTAGATTTCTCCCATAGATTTTTCGAATTTGCCGCGAACACCCCAATTTGTTCGTTGTTCGGCGAACGGGCGAACAGGCAATGTTCGAGTCGAACATGAGTTCGACTCGAACTCGAAGCTCATCCCTACTCTCTAGTGATACATCCTAGAATTCTATTCACTTTTCCCACTGCCTGACCACACTGTTTGCTCATTTTGTAATCATCTGAAATAAGTACCTTCAAATCTTTTTCCTCTGTAGTTATGGCCAACACTGTAATGCCAATATTGTTCTGTATCAAGTCATTATTTTTCCCTAGGTGCATTATTTTACATTTAGAGACTAGAGTTGGGCGAACAGTTCAAGCCAAGCAAAAGGTCGGCCCGAACAATGGTTGTACGCCCCTTCAGCGAACAACCAAATTGTCAGGGCGTTCAACTGTTTGTACGGCCCGCTGAAAGCACAGTGCATTCTAAGCTCTGATTAGCTGAAGCAATGAAGACTTTGCCCAATCAGGGCACAGAGCACTGTCAGAGCCATGATTGGAGAAAGTCATGATGACATGGCTCATTGCTCATAGACCCACCCCATACTATAAAAGGTTCCTTCCCAAATGAGCCATTTGCAGTGTGATGTTGGAGTGTAGATAGATAGAACAGGGCTTTGTTCATTGCTGCTAGCGAGTTAGTGTGTGTAGTGTGTCAGTGCAGTTTTACTGCAGTATATTGAAGTGCCTCAGTGCAGTTTTACTGTAGTATATTGTAGTGTGCCAGTATAGTTTTACTGCAATATATTGTAGTGCATCAGTACAGTTTTACTGCAGTATATTGAAGTGCATCAGTGCAGTTTTACTGCAGTATATTGTAAGAGTAGAGAGCAACCACCCTATTTCATCAGATTGTCATCAGCTGTCTGGGCCTTTTTTAGCACATGTGCAGCTGATAGCACTGTTGCAATTTGCAAACTTTGCCTCAAGCACATCAAACATGGCAAAAACACCAGCTATTTTGGTACCACATGCTAGACAAGGCATTTAGCCTCCCACCACTCAGCACGTTGGCAAGAGCACCTGAAAGCCACACAAAAGGGACGCAATTCTTCTCCTCCTCACCTTTCAGGTCTACCCTCCGCTATATCTCATGACCTCTCAGCAGCCTGCACTGATAGGGATGATAGGGATGATGGTATAGCAAAGGTTGTCACAGGTCCTTGCAGCATGTCTGCAAGCAGCACACCACCAGCTATAGAGCATAGCAGGCAAATTTCTCTGCCCCAGCTGCTGCAGCGAAAAAAAAAATACAGTCCTGCCACCCACATGTCCAGCGTCTAAATTCCAGCTTGTTCAAGCTGCTGGCTTTACAACTCCTGCTTTTCCATCTGGTGCATTCTGCCCCCTTCCGTGAATTTGCAGAATGTGCTGTACCACAATGGCAGGTTCCCAGTCCCTATTTCTTTGCACGTGGAAGGCAATGTTGTGGGATCGTTCGGCAAGGCAGTCAGCAGCAAGGTCCACATTACTGCTGACATGTGGTCCAGGAAGCATGGTCAGGGATGCTAGGAAGGACGCAGGACAGAGCTTGCAACTAGGAAGGATGCAGGACAGAGCTCAGGGCTGGAGCTTGTTTTGCCGCCACATCTCCATACAGCTGGTGGTGATGATGTGAGATTTGTCAGCTCCACCCCCTCCTTCCTTATGCCCTCTGCTGAATTGTCCTTTGAACCACCAGTACCCCCTAAGCGTTTAAGAGGCTATTCAACAAGTCATGGTAAGAGATGCCATGCAGTGCTTCAGCTGGTCTTTCCACAACACTGTAACACTGTATTGCTCTGGTCACAGTGTGTTAGAAAAAAAAAGGAAGACATGTAATAAAAAATATAAACAAAATGTACATACTGCCACCACTCAGTGTTTCCCTGATCACCACCACCACACCGATTGTATGATAATGCTGTACTGCACTGGTGACATTATGTAAAAATAAAATTGTGTCTTTTGTTTATTTAATTTCTTAATTTTCCAAGTAATTGTTACAATAAAATACAACTTAAAAAAACTCACCATGCCTCTTACTAAATACCTTGGACTGTCTACTTAAAAAAAAAGTGGTAATTTGGGGGTATTTGTACTTTCCTGGCATTTTCATGCCTCAAGAAATTAGATAGGGTGTCAGTACATCAGGATTAATCAATTTTCATTTATTTAAAACGGAAGTTTGGGACTTTAAATGGGGCTGCAGACATGGTGTGGGTAATAGGAAAAGGTACATATTTATTAATCATAAAAATGCATAGCATGTCTCAAAACCAGAAAACACATAGAGGAAACAATCATTTCAAATAAATATAATTTCATAATACTGCCAGACACATGAATTATGTGCATGTGCAATATAGGCTACAAGGGTACAGCAGTGCATAACCAGGCGTCACATAGTGGTCTGTGTTTATAGATGGATACATTAAATGTGTTTTGCATATGTGCAGATATCACATTGACAGCAATAGCGAAGGAAATAAAAATATTAAAACCAGTAAAACCATGGAGGGTAGGATGTGGTGTTAAACAAAATAGATGATACAATGAGGACATATATTTGCATCCCTGTTTCCCGACGCGTTTCGTGTGTATAAAACTCATCAGGGGCGGATGCTTGATATATCTACAAAATTTATAATAAGGTATAATTACTTAATCTGGTTGGTGATCGAAACAAATCAAAGATGAAACAAGGAGGTCCACCTTGGGTACTTACATGGAATCTGGGCAATAGGTGTGGTGAGTATAGAGCCACGGCCAAGAGATTGGTCCATCACGGGAGCTGAGGTAATGTACAGCCGCACCCCGGCAAGGCGCACTGAGGAGCCCCTCCATATACACGGGACATAATATGCTGACATACATGATGAAACAGAGTGGTAAACCGATGGTGACAGTCAAGGGGAATCTAGAAAATAATACAATGTCATGATGTCAAACTATATCTTAGCCAAGTGGAGGACAGACAGCCCAAATATAAAGATAGGTAAGGTAACCTTGTGCTGGCGTCTTGGGATCCCAGACATACAAGGGAACAAGATGGAGTGGGATGGTATGATGTGGCGTCTTCAGAAGGTAGCAGGCAAAACTGTGTTAGGGGAGGGCCTCAAAATAACCGCCCCGCGCAGGTGCACGTTGGCCATCACCAGTGTCACGCGGACACGGCGTAAACCAGGAAGAGCACTGACGTAGGCGGGGACCCGCCCACGGAAGATGCTCATGTTTCCCAGCTACAACGGCTGAGATGAACGAACTCACGCCCAGCGTCATGACGCCAAACTGACGTCACACGCTGGGCGGGATGCATGGCACCGATGCACTGTGTGCGTGAACCCCATCTCAGCCAATGAGGAGAGAGAGACCCGGGACAGCCGAGGCTTCCATGCACATCGCTGGATCGATAGGAATGCATGAAGGTAAAAAACCTACAACCACTTTAACATTTTATAGAATAGATCATCTAGAATTTGTGATTGTTCTCTTTCCTGCCAAATAATTTGTTTTCTGTGCAGCAAGTATTGTGATTTAAGCACATCTGGCACACTGCACAGTCAGGTAGGTTTCACTGTTTTTTTGATTCATTATTGCAACAATGCAGCTCTTCAAGCTGTTCACAGTAAATTAGAATTAGCAGTTAGCAGGGAATGTGACACAGGAAGCATTAAAACTGAATTAGGAAGTACTAACATGATCTTTTATGTTAGATATAGTATAACTTGTAGTATGGTAGAGGTGCATAAATCAAAATGTGCAAATGCTTGGACAGCTGAAATAGTAAACGTGTATTTCAAGTGTGTATTTAGCTGCTTACATAGAGTTCCATTCAACATAAGTCTATTAGCATGATGACATGAGCATAATAGGCTACAGGCATACCCCACTTTTAAGTACACAATGGGACCAGAGCATGTATGTAAAACGAAAATGTACTTAAAGTGAAGCAATACACTTTTTCACTTCTGGGGCGCCAGGGGCTGTAGTGGGGGTGTCAGGGGCTGTAGAGTGGTGTCAGGGACTGTAGTGGGGGTGTCAGGGACTGTAGTGGGGGGGTCAGGAAGTGTGTTTCCAAGTAGCGGTGAATCTGAACTATCCGTGCATGGATTACTCAGCTGCAGCTTTAGCTTGAGAGCCACTTTACATACACTCACGGGTATGTCCTTACTCGCGAGTGTATGTAAAGTGAGTGTACTTAAAGCGGGGTATGCCTGTATGTTAATATTTGATGATGTATGCACTTCATTTATTATCCTATATTTATACTTGATCATATACCAAGTTTAAAAAAAAACAAACATTGATTTTCACACGTCATGCGACATGAACTCCCAAGGTCGAAGCGTTTGTCGTACCAGTGTGAACCCAGCCTTAGGGAGGGTAATTTTATTTTTTCCCATCTGTGTCCCATTACAGCAATTTCCTTCAGGTCACCAGAACCAATGTCCCCATTGGAATAATTCCCTTCTCTTACTTTTCTGGGGACAACCCAAAGTTTGGGATTTTAACTATTAACCTGTGTTCCAGCTTTACACTTAGCTAGACTGTGTGTCTGAAGTAAGGGAAAGTTTTTAGTGTTGACAAACTCATAACAAACCAACACCTTTATCGGTAACACCATTCTATGTTTTTAAAGGTAAAAATTTTTTAAAAAAATTGTGAATATTTATTCACATTTCCATTCTGCCAGCTGAACAGTTTTCCTTACTAGGGATGAGTGACACTGAGAGTTTTAATTTCCCTGAAATATTGGCAAAAGTCAGACGATTTTGGCAAAATGTCATAATTTTGGTGAAATGCATTGAAGTGAATGGGGGATTCAAGATTAGGGTTGTTTTTGGTGGTTTTCAGGGGTGCAATGGTCTTTAAATTGCACGTGATGGTTACCAGAGTTCCTTTCAACTATCCTGGACCTGTTGTTTTAGAAGTAAAAATTGGCAGCAAAGAAAAATTATAGCGATAGTACACAAAAAACAATCAACTACACAAAATAAAGGAAAAAATACCACAATTACAAAGAATCCAAATGAAAAAAACAAAACTATCCTAGATTGTGCTCCCCACCAGCTGCTGTTATTTGTAAACACAGACACATCTTTCTGCACCAATTCTGTGTTTACATATGACAGAGCGCCTCAAGTGACAGCATCTCCTCAGTTCAGAAGGAGAATCTGCTAGGAGGCTAGACATGGAGCAATCTGCAGTAGCACTGTACTTAGGGGGAAGTTGGGAGCTCTATGTACTGAGGGGCTAGGGGGTGGAGGGAGCTCTGTGTCCTGGGAGGTCTAGGGGCTGGGGGAGCTCTGCACTGGGGAGAAAGGAGAGTCTTAAGGCCCTGGACTAGGTGAAGGGGTGTCTGGAGGCCAAGGCTAAGTGAAGGGGGTCCTGGACTAATGTCGCGTACACACGATCGGATTTTCCATAGGAAAAACCTTGGATGGGTTTTCCAACGGAATTCCGCTCAAGCTTGGCTTGCATATACGCGGTCACACAAAAGTTCTCGTAACTTTCGACCATCAAGAACGCGGTGACGTACAGCATGTATGACGAGCCGAGATCAATGAAGTTCAATAGGCAGTTTGGCTCTTCTGCTTGAGCATGGGTGTTTTTTTGCGCGCCGGAAATTGCATACAGACAAACGGAATTTCCGATAGGAACTTTTTCCGTCGGAAAAATAGAGAACCTTGCTCTCAATCTTTTGCTGGCGGAAATTCCAACAGCAAAAGTCCGATGGAGCATACACACGGTCGGAATTTCCGACCAAAAGCTCACATCGGACTTTTGCTGGCGGAATTTCCAACCGTGTGTACGCGGCATAAGCGTGGGGGTTCATGGAGATCCAAGACTAGGAGAGGTGGTGCCTGGAGGACCAAGACTAAGAGAGGGGTGTCTGAAGCCCCAGACTAGGAGAGGGGTCCCTGAAGGCCCTGGACTAGAAGAGGAAATGCCTGAAGGCCGTGGACTAGAAGAGCGGAGCCTGGAGGCCCTGAACTAGGACAGTGGGTGTCTGTTGCCCCTGGACTAAGAAAGAGGGTGCCTGGAGGCCCTGGACTAAGAAAGGAGGTCCGCAGAGGCCTTGGACTAGGTGAGGGGGTGCCTGGAAGCCCCAGACTAGGAGAGGGGGTGCATGGAGACGATAGATTAGGAAAAGGGGCGCTCGAAGGCTCTGGACTAGAAAAGGATATGGTTGGAGGCTCTAGGAGGGAAAAAGAGCCTGGGGCTAAAGCCTGAACTGAGGGAAAACCTGCCTGGGCTCTGGAGGTTGAACCTGGAGTCAGTGAATTCACAACATATATGGGTACATTTATCAATTGTTGCAAGTAATGCCAAACAAGACCAGAGAGACAGGTTGTGTGAAAGATCTATTAAACAACTGATATCACCTTTTTCATGCTATCTGACCCACATGGCAATTAGGGCTTGTTCACATGAGGCGTAAACATCCGTGCCCTGTGTGACGGCCATGTTTACCCGCAGGTGTGCATCCCTATGCAGGCAGTCCCATTCAAGCCAATTGGCATGCAGAAGCTGCATGGACAAAGTCCCTGTACCCAATGTGACATCCATGCGTGTGCATTGCCTTGAATGCACCCAGGGTTTGACCTTGCCCACAATTTCCTCCTACCATTTTTTTGGGAGGAGTAAAAATGTTTTTATCCCTATGTGCCAAATGTGCTAGGTACACCACTGATGGGTGTTACATAGTTACATAGTAGGTGAGGTTGAAAAAAGACACAAGTCCATCAAGTCCAACCTATGTGTGTAATTATATGTTAGTATTACATTGTATATCCCTGTATGTTGTGGTCATTCAGGTGCTTATCTAATAGTTTTTTTTAAACTATCGATGGTCCCCGCTGAGACAACCGCCTGTGTTGAGCTTTGTAGTGGGAAAGAGGGGTCAGAGTTGAGGGGAGAGTACAGTATTAGGGATGGGGGGCTTTGTAGAGATGTTTCTTCCAGTGACACCACCATGCAAGGACAATTTTATTACTTTCAGTGACACCACCAACACAGGGCCATTTTTTATTTCCAGTGACACCACCTGACTCAGGGACACTTTTCACTTGTACTATTTCACTGCATTCTACAAACATAACAAACATTTTGGAGCTTGCCGTTATTGGCACTGTGTCTCCTTCTCCAAGCAATGGGCAGGAGGGGGGGGGTTCCCATCTTCGCCATGGGCACTGTTTGACCTCAAAAAAGGAAATCGAGATTTTTCAATAAAATTTGCAAGCAATGAAGTCTGTAATTCCATACTAATATGCTTATCCCTATCGGTAACTGCTTTCAGATAAAACAACATCCAGATCAGGGGTCTCCAAACTTTTGAAACAAAGGGTAGTTTACTGCCCTTCAAACTTTAAGGGGGCAGACTGTGGCCAGTGGGGGGGGAGAAATTGCCCCATTGTCAGTAGGAGTACGCAGTGCCTAGGGCTTGGTGGTCAGTGGGAGTAAAACATGTACATAATTTGTTTTTGTGGGAGGAATAGTGCCCCATCATAGTTTTTTTTTTAACCAACTAACCGGGTTCTACAAGTGTGGGAGATGCAGGGTTTGTTCCCTGAATTCCTGCACTCGTAGACGAACTACCACCTTTATGTCAACTGCCACTCAGAGAGAGTTCACGATTAAGCCTTGTTGTCACATGTGCCACCACAGGAGTAGTCTACATGCTGCAGTGTCCTTGTGGCCTGCAGTATGTGGGCAGGACAAAATGCCCTCTACAGGTTCGCCTGAATGAGCATGTTACAAACATATTGGTGGGGTTTAAGCATAATAGGGATCCATCTGGAACATTATTTTTGGGCATTGATAGATTCAAATCTCACGGGAGGGGGAGTCTGTTGGTAAGGGAGATCTCCAAAATGGAGATGGCCTGGATCCATAGACTGAAGACCTATGCCACCTATGGGTTAAATATAGAAACTGATGTTAATGCTTTTATTAACAATTCATAATGAACCGTGGTGTAAACTCTGTGTGAGATGCCAGGATGGGTAAAGTAAATTTGTATATTTTCCCTAACACTATTTACACTATTCACATTATTTACACATAATTTCACTTAATACTAGGCTTGTGCAATTCGTTTCGTAACGAATTGAAATTCGTCCGAATTTAGCAACTTTCGGACATTCGGAAGCATTCGAATTTCCGAACAAAGCAATTACGAATAAGACCGAATCCGAAATAAATTATACCGCAAATAGCGAATGCCCGAATGTCTTCGGCATAATTCGTTATGAAAAAGTTACGAATGTACGAATCCATACGAAGCACAATAACACTCACTCTGCTCTGCTCTCTGCTTCTCCCACACCGTGCTGAACTCCCTCTCAAAATGGTGTACAGGGGCGGAGGTTATAGCCGCATGTAAAAAACGAAAGTAAAATACGAGATTTCGAATCCATTCGAAGCACAATAACACTCTGCTCTGCTCTCTGCTTCTCCCACACCGTGCTGAACTCCCTCTCAAAATGGTGTACAGGGGCGGAGGTTATAGCCGCATGTTAAAAACGAAAGTAAAATACGAGATTTCGAATCGTTACAAATAACCGCAATGTATTTAGAAAAGTACAAATCCATTCGAAGCACATTAGGCATAATAGGCAGCGTCGTTGTGAGAGAGACACGGAAAATTACGAATCAACGAACCCAAAAAAAGTTACGAAAGTAGGAGTTGTGTCCAGAATCAACGAAAAACAACGTACTCTACCGAAAGTACGAACCCAAAAAAAGTTACGAAAGTAGGAGTTGTGTCCAGAATCAACGAAAAACAACGTACTCTACCGAAAGTACGAATTATAAAGCAACAAAAAATTCAACGAAAAATGTCGCTTGCAAAAATACGAATGAGTCCGAACACGAAAAATCCCGTCTAGCAAAATTACGAATGATTACGAATCAACAGGACCGGAAAGAAACGAACCGAAACGGAACGAATTTTTCCGTTGTGCACAAGTCTACTTAATACTATTAATTTAGTTGCACGAAATTAATCTTGGAATCAATTTTTGAATAATTGATTGAATAATGAATTTAATTAATTGATAATATGAGATTTTTTATTGATTAATCATATTTAACATATTACATTTTTTTGATGCAATTGCACTTTTGATCGTTCAGATTGATATTTTTGTGGGGGTCTAATAAATTAATTTGTCAGTTGAGATAGATGGGTGTGTATCACTCATATTATATTATATGCACATTTATATTAATTAATTTATTAATATAATTTTTGTGCACAAAATGTGTCCATTCGTTTGTTTTCATATACTAAGTTGGTATTTATGATTTAATTCTGGATTATGGTAGGAGATGTAGCATCACGGCTCATCTGTGACCGGTATCCAGTTTCTGATATGGTGAGGTTTTTTACCTTGATTGAGGGTACTTGAATAGGGAACCAAAGGTTAATATAAAAATAGTTTTTTGGTTCATTAGTATGGTCGTATGGTTGCTCCGGTTCATATATAAATTCTAAACACTGGATAAAAATTTCTATGTGCCATAATGAGCTTTCTAGCTATTACTGGCATCTATGCCCATAGTTAATATGGCGTCTTCCGTTCCGATCCTCGCATCTTGCAACGAGGCTTGGTTCTATTTAACTGTGGTGAGTCAGTGCGTGGCCCATCCCCATTGAGAACGTCAGATGTGACGAAACACGTCTGGGGCACGCAGTGACGTCACCACATCGCACACGAGGAAGGGCCTCTGTACTCTGCTGGCTGGCACTATTTTTATGTGTTGTTTTAAGCTTCTTCTTGTAAGTACAATACTTTTTATGAATAAATTGTTTTAAGACGTTATCACCCTATTGGTCCTTTCTTCTCCTTCCCATGTGATCCTCCACACTGGAGTGGAGAGGTTAAGCCAGGGAGTGAATGTATGCTGGATACACCTATGCCTGATCTTTGTCCTGGTATCAATCTACCTGCAAGCTAAAGGCCGCGGCTGGGTCACAGCCGACTGCACATCCTTGCTTGCTTTCTGGTAAGCAGCCATTTGTTTTGCGGTGGTGGGCACTCAAATACTATTGTCAAGCACGGTTGTGTCATCATATCAAGCACTGTTGATGATAATACAAGCTTTTGGACTGTCATATATTTTTTGGACCAATTCTATTTTTGGACTATTTTTACTGGTCAGCTGCTATATGGGTTATTCTGTATGACCTACCGGTATTAGTGGTCACTATTTTATATCGTTTTAAAGGATTGATATAATAACATCAAAGAAACAACCCCCCCCCCCCCTCAATTGGCGCAGCTCCTTCTTTTCTATAGTGCCCCATCATTGGTTTCCGTTGGAGAATTAGTTCCCCATCTCTAATATCAGTGGGAGAAATAGTACCCCATTGTTGGTGTCAGTGGCAGGAATAGTGCCCCAAGGGAAGCAAAGGGCCACATCCAATCGCCGTTTGGAGACCCCTGATCTAGATTGTCTTAAAGTGGACATAACATTAGAAATATTTTTAATATGTTCATGTATGCATGCTAAGCAAAGAGAATGTAACAATTATGGGTATTTATTACCTCTCACAGAGATCACAGTATTGCCATTAGTGATGAGCCGAACACCCCCGGGTTCGGTTCGCACCAGAACCCGCGAACGGACCGAAAGTTTGTACGAACATTAGAACCCTATTAAATACAATGGATGCGAACGTTCGAATTCTAAAGTGCTAATTATAACGACTATTATGCATGTTATTGTCCTAAAAAGGGTTTGGGAACCCGGGTTCTGCACCAGGGGACATGTATCAATGCAAAAAGAAGTTTTAAAAACGGTCGTTTTTCGGGAGCAGTCATTTTAATGATGCATAAAAAAAAGTCAAATATTCCTTTAAATATCGTACCTGGGGGATGTCTAAAGTATGCCTGTGAAGTGCCACGTGTTTCCCGTGTTTAGAACTGTCCCTGCACAAAATGACACTTCTAAAGGAAAAAAAAGCCATTTAAAACTGCTTGCGGCTTTAATGTAATGTCTGGTCCCGGTAATATGGATGAAAATCTTTAAGAAAAATGGCATAGCTACCCCATGACCCCCCCCCCCCTACCCCAGCCCATTACCAGCCCCTTTGGGTCTTGTATGGATATTAAGGGGAACCCCGCACATAAAATAAAAAAGGCCCTATATACTCTGAACAGCCGTATACAGGCGGTGCATACAAGACAGGGACTGTAGGTTTGTTCTTATGTAGAATCTGTTTGTAATTTTGAACAGGTACATTGTTTAAGTGTAGCTCCAGCCCAAAAATCTGTTTTTAAACTTTTTGGAAAACATAGGTAAGGGTTATCACCCCTGTAACATTTGTTTTGCTGTCTGTGCCCCTGTTCAGAACATTTCACCTCACTTTCCATCCCAATGACAACTGTTTTTGAAATGTGGTGTTTTTCTTGAAACAAGGATTGCTGATAAAGCATCAGTACAGAGGAGACACCTTTCTCCCATATTAATTCTTACAGGAGAGAATTTTCCTTCCAAGGGGTAGATTTCCTCTCACTTCCTGTTGTCTTCTTGCGTTTGCAAGTAGGAGTCGTTTGTAAGTTGGATGTTTGAAAGTAGGGACCTGCCGTATATACTCTGCAGAAATAGGCCCCTTAGTTGTTGGTGTTAGCACAACACTGTAAGCACTCACAGTTACTCTTGGTTGGTGCTGGAACGCCCTGCTGTCAACTATTATATCAGGAATTTTAATTACATATAATTGTTGAACAGTGGTAGTAAAAATTGGGCCTTTGATGGTGGTGCTGGTGCCACAACACTGTAAGCCCTGACAGTTACTCTTGGTGGGTGCAGCAATGGGCCCTGCTGTGAATTATTAGATCAAGAATTGTAATTGCATGCCCCTGTTGAACAGGGGCTGAAAAATTGGGCCTTTCGTGGTGGTGGTGGTGGTGTTGCCACAACACTGTAAGCCCTCAGAGTTACTCTTGGTGGGTGCAGGAATGGGCCCTGCTGTGAATTATTAGATCAAGAATTGTAATTACATGCCCCTGTTGAACAGGGGCTGAAAAATTGGGCCTTAGGCACTGGTGGCACAACACTACAACCCCTCACAGATACTGTACTTGGAGCACAGCAATGAGCCCTGTTGCAAAGTATTGCTTCAAAAATTGTAATGACACGCCCCTGTTAAACAGGGGCTGAAAAATTGGGCCTTAGGTACTGGTGGCACAACACTCCAACCCCTCACAGATACTGTACTTGGAGCACAGCAATGAGCCCTATGGCAAATTATTGCTAAAAAAATTGTAATTACACGCCCTGTAAAACAGGGGCTGAAAAATTGGGCCTTAGCCACTGGTGGCGGCACCCATAAACAAAAATGATCTTCCAAGCTATCATCATCAATCGTATCATTGAGGACTCGGAGGAGGAGGATAGCCAGTCAACATAACAGCACAGGCACTCAGCATCAGCATCAGTCTTGAAGGGATGTGACATGTTAAAATCAATTAGTCTGTTATATCAGCATCAGGTGTGTGGTAGCTGGTGGTGATCCAAGACTGGTTCATCTTGATGAAAGTCAGTCGATCAACCGAGTCGGTGGACAGGCGCACCCTGTGATCCGTGACAAATCCTCCAGCAGCACTGAATGTGCGTTCAGAAAGAACGCTGGATGCAGGACAGGCCAGTAGCTCAATTGCATACTGTGCAAGCTCTGGCCAGTGATCCATCCTCAAGACCCAGTAAGCCAGAGGATTTTCGGTGGGGAAGGTGTCCAAGTCTGACCTTGCCCCTAGATATTCCTGCACCATGTTTATCAGACGCTGGCGATGGTTGCTGGAACCGATCATACTTTGGGGCTGCGGACTAAAGAATTGTCTGAACGCATCGGTCAGACGGCCACCTTCCCCACCGCTCCTTCTTTGACTGGCCGAAGCCTCAGCAACTCGTTGTCCAGGACCAGGAGTTTGTAACCTCCCAGTCTCTGGGAACGCGTTGCACAGACCTTTCTGCAAGGCCTCCCGGAGTTGTCTCATCCTCTGCTCCCTCTGCGACGGTAACATAAGGTCCGCAACCTTACCCTTGTACCGTGGATCAAGGAGAGTGGCCAGCCAGTAATGGTCCCTCTCCTTGATCCGAAGAATACGAGGATCCTTCCGCAGACTTTGCAGGATCAGGGAGGCCATGCAGCGTAGGTTTGCTGAGGCATTCGCTCCGGAGTCCTCTGGGTCACTAAGGACGACATGATCCGCAGCCACCTCCTCCCAGCCACGTACAAGTCCACTGGTTTCTTGGGACTGTAAATCATCCCTAAAAGACTGCTGCTGATGATGCTGAGTGCCAGCCTCCACCTCCATGCTGACACAATCCTCCTCCTCCTCCTCCTCTTCCTGTGCGATGGGTGGGACAGAAGGAACACTGTCTGGGTAAAGGGGGCCTTGAGAGGCAAGGAAGTCCTCCTCTTCCTGCCTCTGTTCTGCCTCAAGTGCCCTGTCCATTATTCCACGCAGCGTGTGCTCCAACAGGTGGACAAGAGGTACAGTGTCACTGATGCATGCACTGTCACTGCTCACCATCCTCGTGGCCTCCTCAAATGGTGCCAGGACAGTGCATGCATCCCTGATCATGCCCCACTGGCGTGGAGAAAAAAAACCAAGCTCCCCTGACCCTGTCCTGGTGCCGTAGTCGCACAGGTACTCATTGATGGCCCTCTGCTGCGTGTGCAGCCGCTGCAGCATGGCCAACGTTGAGTTCCACCTGGTGGGCATGTCACATATAAGGCGGTTCTTGGGCAGGTTCAACTCCTTTTGCAGCTCAGCCAGGCGAGCACTGGCATTATAAGATCTGCGGAAATGCACACAGACTTTCCTGGCCTGCCTCAGGACATCCTGTAAGCCCGGGTACCTGCCCAAGAACCGCTGCACCACCAGGTTAAGGACGTGAGCCACACAGGGCACATGGGTCAGTTGTCCCTGTCGGAGGGCGGAGAGGAGGTTGGTGCCATTGTCGCAAACCACCATTCCTGGCTTAAGCTGGCGTGGCGTCAACCACCTCTCGGCCTGGCCCTGCAGAGCAGACAGGACCTCTGCCCCAGTGTGGCTTCTGTCCCCCAAACACACCAGCGCAAGCACGGCATGGCATCTTTTTGCCTGCGTACTTGCGTAGCCCCTTGAACGGCTACGGAGCACCGCTGGTTCAGAGGACAAAGCACAGGAAGAGGCCATGGAGGAAGAAGAAGAGGAGGGGGTGGAGGAGAGAGGTGTGTCACAACCAGTAGTAGCATTTTGGAGGCGTGGCGGTGGAACAACCTCCAACACTACTGCACCTTGTCCTGCATCCTTCCCAGCTGCCAAAAGAGTGACCCAATGGGCCGTGAAAGAAAGGTAACGTCCCTGTCCATGCCTGCTGGACCATGAGTCAGCGGTAATATGCACCTTACCGCTGACCGCCCTGTCCAGCGAGGCCAAGACATTGCCTTCCACATGCCGGTAGAGAGCCGGAATAGCCTTCCGTCAGAAAAAGTGGCGTTTGGGAACCTGCCACTGAGGAACCGCACATTGCACAAACTCACGGAAGGGGGCCGAGTCTACCAACTGAAAAGGCAGCAGTTGAAGCGCTAGCAATTTAGCCAAGCTAGCATTCAACCGCTGGGCATGTGGATGGCTGGGAGTGAACTTCTTTCGACGGTCCAGCAGCTGGGGCAGGGAAATTTGCCTGCTAGAATCGGACGTCGGTGTACTGCTAGCAGAGTGGCCGCAACTACTTGGCTGTGACACACCTAATTCTACACCTTCATTCCTCTCAGTGCATGTTTCAGACAGGATTGAAGTTATAGTGGGGTTGGAGATCCCAGCTGATGCGGTGCAAGGAGAGGTCCGCTTTGTTCTTTGGTGTGGGTCTTTGAGGTAGGCTTGCCAACGAGCTGCATGGCAGGTCAACATATGTCTGGTCAGGCATGTGGTACCCAAGCGGCTGATGTTTTTGCCACGCGATATACGCTTGAGACATATGTTGCAAACAGCAGCTGTGCGATCTGATGCACTAGCCTCAAAAAAGGCCCACACCAAAGAACTTTTTGAATGACGGGCAGAGGCAGCGCCCTGCACAGGCGGAGCTCTGCGGTGTGATTCCGTCGGTGTACTGCCCTTACGCTGGCCACCAAAGGGCATCCTGCCTCGTTGGAGATGTGCCTCCTCCTCATCCTCCTCCTCCTCCTCTCTCCTATTAGGCACCCACGTGGAGTCAGTGACCTCATCATCCCCTCCCTCCTCATCACTGGAGCCAATCTGGCAGTATGCTGCAGCTGCTGGAACATGACTGCCAGATTGGTGTCCTTCTTGAGCATCCCCTCTGTCTGCTCTCACGCTACTGCCTTCCTGTAGCTGGGTTTCATCATCAGACCCTTCGAAACGCTGGGCATCCTCCTGGAGCATGTACCCAACACTGTGCTCAAACAGTTCGGGGGACTCCTCAGGAGGAGGACATGGTGGGTCTAGGGAAGGAGTGACTGATGATGAGTCTGACATTGATACCAGGGAAGAGGACGCTTTGGCAGCTGCTTTGCCAGTACCCTGAGCCTGGGTGAGAGAGGATGAGGAGGAGGAGGGCTTGGTCATCCACTCTACCAAGTCTTCGGCATGATGTGGCTCAACATGTCCAGCTGCCGAAAAGAAGGACAAGCGTGTCCCATGGCCATGTGCTGATGACAATGCACCGCGTCCACGACCAGCACTGTTGTCCCCAGACACAGAGCCTGCTTGCCCTCTTTTATTGCCTCCTGACTGTCTGCCTCTCCTTGTTTGCCTTCCAGACATTCTAATAGATGGCCTGCAGGGAGATGGGAAAAAAGCAATAAGGGCTACCTTCAGGTGTCCTTCTCTGTCCCTTTACTTAAGGATTTCTAAATATGGTTGAGGATGATTGCTTTCGCACAGAATAGCACAACGACAATTTCCCTGACTGTCCAAAAAACAGGGATTTCAAAGATGGTTGATGAGGAATGCTTTAGCACAGTATAGCACAAGGAGAATTTCCCTCACTGTCCTTCCCTGTCCCTAGAAACAAGGATTATCACAGTGAAAGAAACTGACACTCTTCCTACCTATAGTTTTCTGTCCCTAGAAAAAATGTTTTTTTAAAGCTGATTGATGATCAATGCTTTAGCACACTATAGCACAAGTAGAATTTCCCTCACTGTCCTTCCCTGTCCCTAGAAACAAGGATTATCACAGTGAAAGAAACTGACACTCTTCCTACCTATAGTTTTCTGTCCCTAGAAAAAATGTTTTTTAAAGCTGATTGATGATCAATGCTTTAGCACACTATAGCACAAGGAGAATTTCCCTCACTGTCCTTCCCTGTCCCTAGAAACAAGGATTATCACAGTGAAAGAAACTGACACTCTTCCTACCTATAGTATTCTGTCCCTAGAAAAAATGTTTTTTTAAAGATGGTTGATGATCAATGCTTTAGCACACTATAGCACAAGGAGAATTTCCCTCACTGTCCTTCCCTGTCCCTAGAAACAAGGATTATCACAGTAAAACACACTGACACTCTCCCTACCTATAGTTTTCTGTCCCTAGAAAAAATGATTTTTTAAAGATGGTTGATGATCAATGCTTTAGCACACTACAGCACAAGGAGAATTTCCCTCACTGTCCTTCCCTGTCCCTAGAAACAAGGATTATCACAGTGAAAGAAACTGACACTCTTCCTACCTATAGTTTTCTGTCCCTAGAAAAAATGTTTTTTTAAAGCTGATTGATGATCAATGCTTTAGCACACTATAGCACAAGGAGAATTTCCCTCACTGTCCTTCCCTGTCCCTAGAAACAAGGATTATCACAGTGAAAGAAACTGACACTCTTCCTACCTATAGTTTTCTGTCCCTAGAAAAAATGTTTTTTTAAAGACGGTTGATGATCAATGCTTTAGCACACTATAGCACAAGGAGAATTTCCCTCACTGTCCTTCCCTGTCCCTAGAAACAAGGATTATCACAGTGAAAGAAACTGACACTCTTCCTACCTATAGTTTTCTGTCCCTAGAAAAAATGTTTTTTTAAAGACGGTTGATGATCAATGCTTTAGCACACTATAGCACAAGGAGAATTTCCCTCACTGTCCTTCCCTGTCCCTAGAAACAAGGATTATCACAGTGAAAGAAACTGACACTCTTCCTACCTATAGTTTTCTGTCCCTAGAAAAAATGTTTTTTTAAAGCTGATTGATGATCAATGCTTTAGCACACTATAGCACAAGGAGAATTTCCCTCACTGTCCTTCCCTGTCCCTAGAAACAAGGATTATCACAGTGAAAGAAACTGACACTCTTCCTACCTATAGTTTTCTGTCCCTAGAAAAAATGTTTTTTTAAAGCTGATTGATGATCAATGCTTTAGCACACTATAGCACAAGTAGAATTTCCCTCACTGTCCTTCCCTGTCCCTAGAAACAAGGATTATCACAGTGAAAGAAACTGACACTCTTCCTACCTATAGTTTTCTGTCCCTAGAAAAAATGTTTTTTTAAAGCTGATTGATGATCAATGCTTTAGCACACTATAGCACAAGGAGAATTTCCCTCACTGTCCTTCCCTGTCCCTAGAAACAAGGATTATCACAGTGAAAGAAACTGACACTCTTCCTACCTATAGTTTTCTGTCCCTAGAAAAAATGCTTTTTAAAGCTGATTGATGATCAATGCTTTAGCACACTATAGCACAAGGAGAATTTCCCTCACTGTCCTTCCCTGTCCCTAGAAACAAGGATTATCACAGTGAAAGAAACTGACACTCTTCCTACCTATAGTTTTCTGTCCCTAGAAAAAATGTTTTTTTAAAGATGGTTGATGATCAATGCTTTAGCACACTATAGCACAAGGAGAATTTCCCTCACTGTCCTTCCCTGTCCCTAGAAACAAGGGTTATCACAGTAAAACACACTGACACTCTCCCTACCTATAGTTTTCTGTCCCTAGAAAAATGATTTTTTAAAGATGGTTGATGATCAATGCTTTAGCACACTACAGCACAAGGAGAATTTCCCTCACTGTCCTTCCCTGTCCCTAGAAACAAGGATTATCACAGTGAAAGAAACTGACACTCTTCCTACCTATAGTTTTCTGTCCCTAGAAAAAATGTTTTTTTAAAGCTGATTGATGATCAATGCTTTAGCACACTATAGCACAAGGAGAATTTCCCTCACTGTCCTTCCCTGTCCCTAGAAACAAGGATTATCACAGTGAAAGAAACTGACACTCTTCCTACCTATAGTTTTCTGTCCCTAGAAAAAATGTTTTTTTAAAGACGGTTGATGATCAATGCTTTAGCACACTATAGCACAAGGAGAATTTCCCTCACTGTCCTTCCCTGTCCCTAGAAACAAGGATTATCACAGTGAAATAAACTGACACTCTTCCTACCTATAGTTTTCTGTCCCTAGAAAAAATGTTTTTTTAAAGACGGTTGATGATCAATGCTTTAGCACACTATAGCACAAGGAGAATTTCCCTCACTGTCCTTCCCTGTCCCTAGAAACAAGGATTATCACAGTGAAAGAAACTGACACTCTTCCTACCTATAGTTTTCTGTCCCTAGAAAAAATGTTTTTTTAAAGCTGATTGATGATCAATGCTTTAGCACACTATAGCACAAGTAGAATTTCCCTCACTGTCCTTCCCTGTCCCTAGAAACAAGGATTATCACAGTGAAAGAAACTGACACTCTTCCTACCTATAGTTTTCTGTCCCTAGAAAAAATGTTTTTTTAAAGACGGTTGATGATCAATGCTTTAGCACACTATAGCACAAGGAGAATTTCCCTCACTGTCCTTCCCTGTCCCTAGAAACAAGGATTATCACAGTGAAAGAAACTGACACTCTTCCTACCTATAGTTTTCTGTCCCTAGAAAAAAAATTTTTTAAAGCTGATTGATGATCAATGCTTTAGCACACTATAGCACAAGGAGAATTTCCCTCACTGTCCTTCCCTGTCCCTAGAAACAAGGATTATCACAGTGAAAGAAACTGACACTCTTCCTACCTATAGTTTTCTGTCCCTAGAAAAAATGTTTTTTTAAAGCTGATTGATGATCAATGCTTTAGCACACTATAGCACAAGTAGAATTTCCCTCACTGTCCTTCCCTGTCCCTAGAAACAAGGATTATCACAGTGAAAGAAACTGACACTCTTCCTACCTATAGTTTTCTGTCCCTAGAAAAAATGTTTTTTTAAAGATGGTTGATGATCAATGCTTTAGCACACTATAGCACAAGGAGAATTTCCCTCACTGTCCTTCCCTGTCCCTAGAAACAAGGATTATCACAGTGAAAGAAACTGACACTCTTCCTACCTATAGTTTTCTGTCCCTAGAAAAAATGTTTTTTTAAACACGGTTGATGATCAATGCTTTAGCACACTATAGCACAAGGAGAATTTCCCTCACTGTCCTTCCCTGTCCCTAGAAACAAGGATTATCACAGTGAAAGAAACTGACACTCTTCCTACCTATAGTTTTCTGTCCCTAGAAAAAATGTTTTTTTAAAGCTGATTGATGATCAATGCTTTAGCACACTATAGCACAAGGAGAATTTCCCTCACGGTCCTTCCCTGTCCCTAGAAACAAGGATTATCACAGTGAAAGAAACTGACACTCTTCCTACCTATAGTTTTCTGTCCCTAGAAAAAATGTTTTTTTAAAGCTGATTGATGATCAATGCTTTAGCACACTATAGCACAAGTAGAATTTCCCTCACTGTCCTTCCCTGTCCCTAGAAACAAGGATTATCACAGTGAAAGAAACTGACACTCTTCCTACCTATAGTTTTCTGTCCCTAGAAAAAATGTTTTTTTAAAGATGGTTGATGATCAATGCTTTAGCACACTATAGCACAAGGAGAATTTCCCTCACTGTCCTTCCCTGTCCCTAGAAACAAGAATTATCACAGTAAAACACACTGACACTCTCCCTACCTATAGTTTTCTGTCCCTAGAAAAAATTATTTTTTAAAGATGGTTGATGATCAATGCTTTAGCACACTATAGCACAAGGAGAATTTCCCTCACTGTCCTTCCCTGTCCCTAGAAACAAGGATTCGCACAGTAAAACACACTGACACTCTCCCTACCTATCCTTCTCTTTCCCTAAACTAAAGGAATCCAGGTTAAGCAAGAAAAAAAAATGTCACTGTCCCTGCCTATGCTTCTCTTTCCCTGCTCCGGAACACACTACACTAGGCCGCCGTGCTGGCGGCCTTTTATAGTGTGGGGCGTGTACTAAACACCCTCAGCAATAATTGGCCACAGGCATCCTGCCTGTGGCCAATCATTGCTCTCCTCGCTGCAGGCGCTGTGATTGGCCAAGCATGCGGGGTCACAGTGCATGCTTGGCCAATCACAGTGCCTGGATGACACTGCGATGGCGTAGTGCATTGTGGGCCGTTCGCGTCACTCGAATTAGGCGCGAACGGCCCAAATCGTTCGATCTTCGTCGAACGATCGAACAGCCGATGTTCGAGTCGAACGTATGTTCGACTCGAACACCGAGCTCATCCCTAATTGCCATGATAATGTCTCCATCTTCTGTTATCTACAGAAGGTCAGTGCCATCTTTGTTCAGGCATTATCCAGGGTTAGCATTCTTGGCCTGAGATGGTGGCTCAGAGATGACATGATCATTTACAGTAAATCCTAGTGCCTAGGTAGTCTTTGGCTGTGTTACTGTCTACAAATTTACAATGTTGCAGTTGAATCACCAGGAGAAAAGAGTGAGGAAATGCTTCCTCCTGCCTGCAGCAAACGGATGACATCTCAGCCTGGGTAGTCAAGTAACTAAGGTGAATAAAAGATATAGCATTTTTTTTTTAAATGACACTGTTGTTGTGTACTGGGACAAGTTGGGAATATATCCATACAGACATGTAATATAAAAGTCCACTTAAAACGAACCACCTGCAAGACAAAGCCATAATGAGCTAGTATGACTAGCATACTAGCTCAATATGCAGTACTTACCTTAGATCGAAGCCCCCGAAGCCATCCATGTCTCCCCCTCCGGCCGCAGTCATCCCTCCGGAAGGTTACTTCCTGGTATCGCCGCTCCAGCGCTGTGATTGACCAGAGCGGCGAAGACGTCACTCCGCGCATGCGCGCGGGAGCCGTCAAAACCGGCGTTGCGGTTTTATGAATGGGACTTTCACTGCGCCTACCCCGTTCTCTATGGCGTGCATGCGCCGTAGACAACGGTGTATACCTTTCGGCAAATATCTCCTAAACCATGTAGGTTTAGAAGATATTGCAAACACCTACAGGTAAGCCTTGATCTAGGCTTACCTGTAGGTGTAACTTCCAGGGGAGGGTTTACAACCACTTTAAATCTGACCATTGACATAAGATTATAGTCGCCCAATCTGTCCAAATTTAGTTTCACTATTGTCTGCCTTCACCCCTCCTGCATACTCCATAGCATACATCTGCCCATTCATTAAACCTAAATATGCATATTTCCATAAATACCTGTGACAAAGGCCTTTTCTTGTGACTACATCCATCCACCTCCCCAGCTCAGCCAATCAGAGGAAGCCTTATATTCATTGATAAAAATACAGTGCTCAGCCTGACTTGATATTGTCCTGGGAACAGATAGAAGGCCCAATACTACTGCCTAAACATAGTGTTGCATACTATAATATCCCTTTCATGACTAAGTCTATTTCTGACATTTGGTGTTTACAAGTTACCCCTAAACATTATACATATATATATATATATATATATATATATATATATATTTTTAGTAGAGAATCTAGAGAATAAAATGGCGATCGTTGCAATATTTTATGTCACACAGTATTTGTGCAGCGGTGTTTTAAACAGGGAAAATTTTACTTTCATGAATTAAAAAAAAATGAAAAAGTAAAGTTAGCCCAATTTTTTTGTATAATGTGAAAGATTATGTTACGTCGAGTAAATAGATACCAAACATGTTATGCTTTATAATTTCACGCACTCGTGGAATGGCGACAAACTACGGTACCTAAAAATCTCCATAGGCGACGCTTTAAACTTTTTTTACGGTTACCAGGTAATGCCGCATACACACGATCATTTTTCCCATCGAGAAAAATGAAATTTTTTCCTTTGGACGAGAAAAACGATCTTCTGTGGGCTTTTTGTCGTTTTTCTCGATGGGAAAAACGGCATTAATCACGACGAGAAAAATTAGAACATGCTCTAATTTTTCTCGTCGTGATTCCCGTCGTTTTTTTCCGCGGCAGTTTTCCCATAGGGAAACACTGACGGGGAGCCCACACACGGTCGTTTTTTCGACCAAAAAAAAATGTCATTTAAAACGGCTGTGTGTGGGGGGAACAAGCTGTTCCTCGTTTTTCACGTCGATTTTCTCGACGGTGTTTTCACCGTCGAAAAAATCGATCATGTGTACGCGGCTTTAGAGGAGGTCTAGTGCTAAAATTATTGCTCTCGCTCTGACGATCGCGGCGATACCTCACATGTGTGATTTGAACACCGTTTACATATGAGGGCGCGACTTCCGTATGCGTTTTCTTTGCTGCGCGAGCTCGCGGGGAGGGGTGCGCTTTAAAAAAAAAATTCTTATTTATTTTATTTATTTTTATAATATTAAATTGTGTTTTTTTTAAAAAAATATTTGATCACTTTTATTGCTGTCACAAGGAATGTAAACATCCCTTGTGACAGTATTAGGTGGTGACAGGTACTCTTTATGGAGGGATCGGGGGTCTAAAAGACCCCCAATCCCTCCTTTGCGCTTCAAAGTATTCAGATCGCCGAAAACTGCGATTCTGAATACTGTGTATTTTTTTAAATCCGGCGCCATTGGCAGCCGAGTAACCCGGAAGTGACGTCATGACGTTGCTTCCGTGTTTACATTGCGGAGACTGAATCAAAGCCATTTAGGGCTTCGTTACAGTCTGGGGCTAGGCACTGGAGGCGGCGGATCATAGATCGGGTCTCCCAGTGGGACGGGAGGCCCGGTCAGAGTGGCAGGAGGCGGCGGGAGGGGGGATGTCCCCTCCCGCTCCTCCGGTATAACAACAGAGCGGCTTTTAGCCGCATTGGTTGTTATGCCTGGATAGCCAATCGCCGGCTCTAAACAATGGTACCGGGATGATGCCTGCAGCTGCGGGCATCATCCCGGTATAACCCCCGAAAGCCGAGGCCGCATATATGCGTACACTCGGCGGGAAAGAGTTAAGTAGCTGATACTACATACTTTTTATACAGCGCTGACAGCGGTCACAGCAATTTACCAAACAAACAATTTAACCACTTGTCGCTCGCCCGCAGTACATTTATTGCGAGCAGGTGCAGCTGCAGGCACCGCAATATACTGATATTTCGCAGTGCACATGTGCATATAAGCAATAACAGTGTAAAAAAAAAATCCTGATCACCTCCCAGAGTAGTACAGTGTCACTATGGTGACACTGAACTACTCTGATGAGAGTATAAAAACAAAATCTTAAAAAAAATAAGAAAATTAAAAAAAAATTGAATAACAAATTATTACATTTTTATAACTTTTTCCACATACTGTCACCAGTCAGTATCCCTGATCACCACCACACCAGTTATATGATGACGCTGTCCTGCACTGGAAACAGTATGTAAAAACAAAAATTTCTTAATTTTCCAAAAAATTGTGACAAACAATTGCAACTTCAAGAAACTTACCCTTTGAGCGATCTGTTCTTGTAGGGGTGTTGGTGGTGCGGTGGTTTTTTATTTTTATTTTTATTTATTCTTTTAATTTATTTTTATTTTATTATTACTTAATTGATCGGGGGGTATGGGGAATACACTCTCACGCAGCCTCTCGTATCCACCCACTGGGGCCCAGCACATTGGGTAAGGATAGAGAACGGAGAATGGGATTTGGTAGTAAAATGTGCCTATGACTTATGATTTATGATTTGTAACTTAAAGAGGAAGTAAACCCTCCACAACCTTTTTAGTTAAACATACCCCTGCAAGAGAAAGGCATAATGAGCTAGTATGCATAGCATACTAGCTCATTATGTGGCACTTACCTGAAATCGAAGCCCCCGAAGTCCTCCTCGTTCTCCGCCGCCACCGCCACCATGTCCGCTCGGAGCTTCTTCCTGTTATCGCCGCTCCGGCGCTGTGATTGGCCGGAGCGGCGATGACGTCACACGCATGCACGCTTGGGCCGGCAAGATCCTATTCAGAAAACCGGCAATGATGCCGGTCCGCTAGTGCGCATGCGTGTGACGTCATCGGTGCTGTGTTTTCAGCAAATATCTCCTTAGGTTAAGTGTAAATATCTCTGTGTAGGTTAAGGAGATATTTCATGCGCCTACAGGTAAGCCTTAATCTAGGCTTACCTGTAGGTGCATGTTGTCAAAGTGGGTTTACAACCACTTTAAAGTATGGTACAGGAGGGTCATACAGAGGTGATTATGCTGGGGGAAAGGGGGGAGGTACAGAAGGGTGACGTGCTCAAGGTTGCCGCGCAGTGTGGGGGGGGGGGGGATGGGGAGGGAGAGGGGTGGGAGAGGGGTCACTTAAAAGCAATTATTTTTTCTTGGTAAATGCTGTCATCCAAGAGGGACAGCCCGTATAGCAACCTTAATTTATCACGTAATAAACCAATAAAACTCACGTGTAAATATAAATATATTCTCACATTAGTAAGGAATATAGTAGGAGGAGTCCCCAAGGGAGGGGGGGCACATATAACACAGGTCACATATATACATTTGGGATAATACACAAATACACAATACACACAAGGAGGTGGGGGGCGGTAAGGGAGCAACACTATTACAACGGGGGGGAAATCTGCAGGGGGGAATCGAGCACACTCCTAGAGATATCTTAACAATGATATAAAAATTACAGGTATCACTCCCCCCCCCCCCATAGCCCCATAAGCTCCAGAGCAACCCGCAAAAACTAGGTTACCAGAAGTCTCTAATAGCTGGAAAGAGCAATGGGAGTCAGGATGTAAAAGACAGTATGATATAGGTATATGCCCATGGTACAGAAGACCTGATTTGGGACGGGAAATGGGGTGGAAGGGAAGAAGGGGGGTGGGGGGATGGAGGAGAATATGAATGCATATGGTGATGGAGGTTTAATACACTATGTTTTTCTGTTTGTCTTCTTTTTTTTTTCTGTGGGAACATTGAAAATACTGTAATACTGCAATGCTGTGAATTAGATGGCAAGGTAAAAGTGTAATAGCAAGGAAAAGAACGATTATACTAACATATACATATTAAGAGGGTTAAGTTTGGCTTTAGAAAGGTGGATGATGAGCGAGAAGAGGAATGGAAGGGAACCGAAATAGAGGAGGGAGGTACGCTAGCAATATTTAAGGAGTAATTATAGAGAAACGCTAAGAGGTCTATCCCGCGTCAAAATGTTTAAATAAGAGGGTGCACTGGGATACAGGCCGTCGCTCTCCATCTTGCCCAACCACTTCCCCCACTAGATACGCCTCTCCTCCAAGGGTAGGAAAGTCGGAGGCGGTTTTTATTTTTCCAAACAACTTAGAACGAGAGGGCCTGCAACTGGCAGGGAACCCACATACGTCTGGTTTACTTTTCTTCTTGGGGCCACAGGGGACTGACCGGACCCCAGGATATTTCTATCTCCTTTTTTTTCTTTCTTTTTTTTTCCCCTCTTTTCTCTCTCTCTCTTAGTACACAATCCGGTCTCTGCGTTTACTCAGCCTCCTCTCTGGATACCTCACCTACTTCCCCTATCCCTTGATCTGATACAATATCAAGATGACCAGGATAACTTTAACATCTTATAATGTGAAGGGACTAAATTCTCCAAATGTAATATGTGGCTGGCCAAACTAGGGAGACTTAAGTCACACATTATATTCCTCCAAGAGACACACTTTAAAAAAAAAATCCAAGATTAAGTAATCCTAAATTGCCGACTGTGTATCACAGTGCGTCACTGACATCAAAAGCGAAGGGAGTATCTATTATTCTTTCAAAACAGATAATGTGGAAAGAATCCAAGACAATTACAGATGAGGAAGGATGTCTTCTTATAGTAAAGGGATTCCTGTATGATCAAAAGGTCACCCTGGTAAACATATACCTGCCCAACGAGGGACAAGTCCCAGCCCTAGAGAGATACTTAAATTTGGTACAACAGAATCGTTTGGCGGCTCAGTTAGAATCTCAGCTCGGGGAGATTTCCAAGTAGTACAGACTTAGGAAGAATTATCCCGTTTGCGTGAGGAATTAAATCTACTATTAACGGACAAAGCCAAAGCTACAATAACCCGATGCAAACAAGCTTTTTATGAGTACGGCAACAAACCAAGCAGGATGCTAGCTAATGCGCTCAAAGAGACTAGAGCACGAAATCACATTGAACGTATTAAAACTCAGGGAGATGTATTGGTCAGCTCTTCACAGGAAATCTCTAAGACATTCAGAGACTATTATATAGGCCTATATCAGATAGGGGACCAACAATGGGCCTCAAAGATGCACAACGGAGTGGGGGCGAAGGAGTACATAGAGGCCTCGGGTATGCCGGGCTTATCGGAAAAGGGAGCAGAAGAAATAGATGGCCCAATTACTGCAGAAGAATTTATAGGAGCCCTTAAAACATTAAAACCAGGCAAGGCTCCCGGCCCGGACGGGTTTACTCTCTTATACTATAAGACCTTTGCGGAAAAACTGACATCAAGACTTTTGTAGGCTTTTAATTCGGTACGAGAAGGACAAGCGATACCAGTTGAGACATTGATGGCTCATATAACAGTGATCCCTAAACAGGGAAAAGACCCGTCCCAATGCGCGAGTTACCGTCCAATCTCTTTGTTAAATGTGGACTTAAAGATTCTGACGAAAATACTTGCAAACAGATTAATGCTGTATATTCCTGCCTTAATACATCCCGATCAAGTGGGGTTTACACCTGAAAGAGAAGGTAGGGAAAATACACAACGGGTTATAAGCGCTATACATTTTGCGCAAAACCAACAAAAACCCCTAGTGCTGATATCTACAGATGCAGAAAAAGCATTTGATAGGGTAGACTGGACCAGAACCAGTTTCTCAGAACCACTATGCAACATATAGGACTGAGGAAGGGAATGCAAAATTTTATCATGAGTCTACACCTAAAGCTAGGGTCAAGATAAATGATACACTTTCGGAACCCTTTTCCATTTGTAATGGAACACGACAGGGCTGTCCGTTATTGCCCATTATTTTTATTTTGACGTTGGAACCATTTTTAAGAACAACAAGGGATAACCCAGATATCAGGGGTATCCCATTAAAGGGAAAGGAACATAAACTGTCCGCATTCGCGGATGACCTTTTGTTTTTTTGCACTGTCCCTCCCACCATTATTATCAGAGATATGCAAATATGGGAGACTGTCCAACTTTAAGGTAAATTACAATAAATCAGAAGCAATGGGTGTGGAGATGGATATATCTCTGCAACACCAGTCTACTTTTTTTGCTTTTAGATGGACAGAGTCCCATATAGGATATCTGGGGACTAAAATACAGAGTAGATTAAATAGAATATTTGAGCTTAACTTTGCCCCCTTAGCACGACAGATTAAATTAGATCTACAGAAATGGGACAAGGAGGTCTTTACGTGGTTTGTGAGAATCAATATTATAAAAATGAACGTAATGCCGAGACTGCTATTACTGCTACAGACCTTACCCTTCAAGATACCCCTAGGATTTCTGAGAGATCTGAGAACTAGGTTTGCGGGGTTTATTTGGGCAGGAAAACCAGCAAGAGACCGTAGAGACATCCTGAGGTTACCAAAAGAAAAAGGAGGGGTGGGATTCCCGGACCCAGTGGGGTATCATGAGGCTCTACACCTAACAAGAGTTACGGACTGGTGTGTATCTCAAAAAGACAAGCCATGGATACACATGGAACAGGCAATGTCCGAGATACCCTTGGAGGGACTAGTATGGCTTAAGGGCTCGTAATACTGCAGGCAGCGAAACGTCATCCGACGGTGTGTGGCTTCGCTTATATCCGTGAAAAAGACATCAAAAAAAAAATGTTGACGTACCCATGCCCAATGACCCCAATTGTGGGCAATCTGGCCTTTGAACCAGACCTAAAAGACCAAGGTTTTATGAACCTAAAACGACAGGCCAAATGAAGACTCGCGCACTTCATGAAGGACAACCGAGTGATGTCCAGAGAGGAGATCGAGCGTGAGTTTTCAGGGGAATTGGACCCATTTAGGCGAATGCTTTTCTCCAATCAATTTTAAAGCGAATGACAGAAGTAACAATTATTTCTAAGTTTGAGAAGATATGCCTAAAGGGAGAATCAGTGAGACATTCACTGTCTCTGCTGTATGCCTTGTTGACCGAATTAAAAGCCCCACAAGAACTGGGTTTTATACAGGCCTAGGAGAGAGACCTAGGGATCACATTCTCTGAGACGCAGAAAAATAAGATATTCAGGTTTACACATAAGGCCTCATTAGCAACTAGATACCAAGAAGGGGGGTACAAGATCCTAACCAGGTGGTATAGAACCCCAGCAGTACTAAACCGAATTTTCCCACAGGTGGCGAACCTTTGTTGGCGATGCCAAGGAGCAGTGGGCTTTCTGATACACATCTTTTGGAAATGTCCAGGAGTAAAGGATTTTTGGAAAATGGTCTCCGAAACTATCACAGAAATTACGGATGTGTCTCTTGGAGAGAATACGGCTACTTTTTTGTTATTTGATATTCCCCTCTCGATCAAAAATTATAAAAAATCACTGGTTAGACATCTGCTTACAACAGCGAAAGCATGTATTCCAGTTTTATGGAAAAGCACTGTCTCCTCAACTAGATCACAATGGTTCATTAAGATAACAGAAATTCAACAAATGGAAAATCTTACTATGATTATGATGGAGCAGGAGGATAAAAATAGTTAAAACTTGGGCTCCCTATATTATATATAGGGAGCGGCTGGGATAGTGGGGGAGGACGCAGGGGGAGGTCGGGGAGAGGGGGAGATTGGTAGATGTGAGTTAATCTTTTTTTTTTCTCTATCTCTTTCTTTTTTTCTACTTTTTCAACAGTTCTGTTCTAAGCCCGAATCCATAGGGCAAGCTTTCAAAAGAGAAGGGGGACAACCAGGGGGGGTCCCAGGGTAATAAAAATGAAACAAAGATAAAAGCATTAAAGTAGAACAGGATACAATTTTCGGATACAGTGACAACTGAGGAGAGAGAGGAGAGAGGAATTAGGGGGGAGGAATGTACAGTATTTGTCTACTTGTTATATAGGTATATTTTCTTATTCCACTATCCCCTCATCAGCTGTGATTTTGATGGTGTGTAAAAAGTAACGTAGAACAAAGAGAAGATATTATGAGTAAAATAATAGAACTACTGTATAGATGCATTATATGAAATGTTGCACTATTATCTTTGTGAAGGAAAAATAAAATAAAAATAAAGAATTTATAAAAAAAAGAAAAAGAAACTCACCCTGCCTCTTACTAAATACCTTGGACTGTCTACTTTCCAAAAAGGGGTCCTTTGGGGGGTATTTGTACTGCCCTGGCATTTTAGGGCCACAAGAAATTAGATACAGTTGGCCATCGGTACATCAGGATTGATACATTTTCAAATACTGTATATGCAGTACCGTATTTATCGGCGTATAACACGCACTTTTTTCCCCTGAAAATCAGGGGAAAATCGTGGGTGCGTGTTATACGCCGATACCCACATCCCTGAGCTGTCTCCGCTGACTGTGAGCGGAGCGGAGCGAGATACACATAGCCGAATGTACTCGGCTATACTCGGCTTTTCTCGGCTCCGCTCACAGTCACGCCCAGTCCCGCCATTGGACCTGTGTTATGTCCATCATAGGGCGGGACTCGGCGTGACTGTGAGCGGAGCCGAGAAAAGCCGAGTATAGCCGAGTACACTCGGCTATGTGTATCTCGGCGGCGGCTCCGCCCAGTCCCTGCGTCCCCTGCGTCCGCACAGTCTCGGCGCCAATTTTAAAATGATGCACGGCGACACTGGGGCAAGGCTGCACGGCGACACTGGGGCAAGGCTGCACGGCGACTCCGGGGCAAGGCTGAAATGGACTCTGGGGCAAGGCTGCAATGGACACTGACAAGGCTGCACTGTGACAAGGCTGCAATGGACACTGACAAGGCTGCACTGTGACAAGGCTGCAATGGACACTGACAAGGCTGCACTGTGACAAGGCTGCAATGGACACTGACAAGGCTGCATTTAAATGTAAGTTATTTTTCCTTAAACTTCCCTCCTAAAAGTTTTTTTCCCTAAAATTTCCTCCTAAACTTGGGGTGCGTGTTATACGCCGGCGCGTGTTATACGCCGATAAATACAGTATATACCATAGTTTGTAGACTCTATAAATTTCACACAGACTAAATACATACACTTATTTTTATTTATTTTTACCAAACAAATGTAGCAGATTGCATTTTGGTCTAAAATTATGAAGAAAGATTTTTTGTTTGCAAAATTTTATAACAGAAATTAAGATAATTATTTTTAATTTTCTATTTTAAATTTTTTTTGTTTATATAGCAAAAACACCACTGGTGATTAAATACCACCAAAAGAAAGCTACAGTATATTTGTGTAAAAAAATTATATAAATATCATTTGCGGCCAGTTAACCACTTGCCGACCACCTTCCACATATATACTGCAGCAAGGAGGCTCGGCTGCGCAAACCGGTGTACCTGTACGTTGGTCTGTGCATGTGGTACTGTGGGCGCACGCACACACCTCCGGCACGCTGCGGGAGCTCGTCCACGGGTTCCGGTGGACTCGATGGCCACTGGCCACACGCGATTGCGAGAAAGAGAGCCAGAACGGGGATCTGTCAATGTAAACAAACAGATCCCTGTTCTGACAGGAGAGGAGAGGGAAATCAGCAGTTCCTCTCTTCTCCCAGGCAGCCCATCCCCTTACAGTTAGAAACACCTCCCAGGGAACAGAGGTAACCCCTTGATCGCTCCCTAGTGTTACCTCTTCCCTGTCAGTGCCATTTATACAGTGATCAGTGCATGTTTATAGCACTGATCACTGTATTGATGTCACTGGTCCCCAAAAAGTGTCACTTAGGGTCCGATTTGTCTGCCGCAATGTCACAGTCCCGCTAAAAATCGCAGATCGCCGCCATTACCAGTAAAAACAATAAAATAAATAAAAGGTCCCTAAATCTTTCACCTATTTTGTAGACACTATAACTTTTACGCAAACCAATCAATATACGCTTATTGTGATTTTTTTTAACAAAAATATGTAGCAGAATGCATATTGGCCTAAACTGATGAATACATTTGTTTTTTGTTTTTTTTGGGCATGTATTATAGCAGAAAGTAAAAATATTTTTTTTTTTCAAAATTGTCGCTCTTTTTTTGTTTTTTGCGCAAAAAATAAAAGCCACAGAGGTGATTTTGTTTGGATACAACATCGCACGACTGTGCAATTGTCAGTTAAACAATGCGGTGCCGTATCGCAAAAAATGGCCTGATCAGGAAGAGAGTAGATCCTTCCGGGGCTGAAGTGGTTAAAGTAGCACAGTGTTGAATAGCAAAAAATGCCCTGGCCATGAAGGGGGAAAACCTTCCAGAGGTCAAATGGTCAAAGTGAAAGTAAGCATGGGGTTAGGCTTTATATGGTTGAGTTGTGTCTGATGTCTTTGGCCACCTTTGCAGTACAATCAACCAATCAATTATATCAAGTGTAATTTCTCTTCTAAGTGCACTAAGGCTGGAAATTTTGTGATAATCTGACATAATGAGAGTGAATTCTGATTGGTTGCTATATGGTGCTGCACTCAAGAATCAAGGCTTTTTCTTGACTACATGTCCTATGTGTCATATTCTACTGCAAGAAGTGAATTACCGTGCTTCAATCATTATAGGGTATCTATTTGTAGGAACATGACGGGCTCTTTCACACGGACGGACCGTTCAGGTCCACCTGTCAGTTTTTTAGTCAGACCTGAACGGATTCTCCATGTACCCCTATGAAGCCACGGATGTCAGCGGTGACAAGTCCGCTGACATCCGACCCGCTCCGATCTGCCAAAGTGTGATGGAGGAAAACCCTATTTTCCATTGGTCTGCGGATCGGATCGGATGACAACGGACTCTACGGTCCGTCGTCATCCAATCCCTCATAGGGGAGAGCAGCGCTCTGACAGGTCGGTCCCTGCACAGTGTGCGGAGACAGACCTGTCATCTGCCTGCTCAGCGGGGATCGACGGAGCGATCCCTGCTGAGCAAAGCAGAGCCCGCACACGGACACAAGTGGTGTGAAAGGGGCCTTTGTCTGCAGTTTTAATAAATAAAGTCATGAAACAAAAAGAGGGGTTTGGGACTTTAAATGAGGTGTGTGGAATCACACATCTCCATCCCTAAATCTATATGCAAGAAAGAGAGGGTTTGGGACTTTAAATGAGGTAGGTCTAGCATGGCTAAAAGATGAGTCAATGTAAGAAGACCTGTTTTATTCAATACATTAAAAACCATGACATAGCAAAATTAGTACATGCATTGTAAACAAGCATATCAATTCACATATTATTAACCAAATATTCATAAAAACAATCATGGCAACTTAGAGAGGACATGTTGGGGTATAAAACAGTTGTCCATCTTAAAGAAAAGCTGGAAAAGCAACATGGTGGGGTAACTTGGGAGTGGATGAAATTAAAAGATTTCAAGCAGCCACCAGTTTTCATGTTCACATGGTTTAGATGTAATTGACATGTAAGTACTTAGTGGGATGAGTTCATTTCTTCCCTCCTTTACATATTTATATAGTCTCCCTCATGTTTGGGTGTAACATTCGACCATATCATTTTATTTATCCTTTTTTATAGACATTGGTGCACTCGCCCCTGATGATGTAGTAGGAAACCACGAAACGTGCATCGGGCAAATTTTGACGCACCATTTTCCTTTTAGATTTTATTTCATCCACTCTCAAGTTACCCCACCATGTTCCTTTTCAAGCGATTCTTTATGATGGACAACTGTTTTCTACCTCAATAATTCAGCTCTAAATTGCTATGATTGTTTTCATGAATATCTGGTTAATAATATGTGATTGATATGCTTGTTTACCATGCATGTACTCCTTTTGCTATGTAATGTTTTTTAATGTATTGAATAAAACATGTCTTCTTACATTGACTCATCTTTTAGCCATACTAAACCTACCTCATTTAAAGTCCCAAACCCTCTCATTCTTAATAAATAAAGTCATAGGTGCAGGAATTAAGATGATGTGATTTCAGTGCAGTAGTAATTCTATGATACTAATAATAAAAAAAATATATATATATCATGTAGACAAACAGGTAACTATGATTATATACTCTGTGTTCTAATTCTTAGATTATTATAATGAATATTGAAATAATATATTATCATATGTTCACATTATAGCACACATGGTACTCAAACACTTTTCTCGTTCAGACTGGCTTACCTTTGCTTACTTTATTTTTGACTCCAGATTTATTGATAAAGCAATGCGTGACACAATAATTCCTTCAAATTTTCCATTTGGGAAACAACATAAGAAAAACATCAGTTTCCACTCTGTGACCGTTAATATTGTTTTGTTTTTGTTTTCTGCCATGTGGTTACGAAGCTGGAAAGAGAAAGCTCTCATCTATCTTTTTAGTGGGTGGTCTGTAATGCCTCAAATTAAACAGTTGTATCTGCTGTGAACATACAGACCTCCCACCATGGACTACAAACACAAATGCAGCGCTTGCGTCTCAGGCTGCCTGTATCACTGTGAACTTGCAAGGATGAGGAGAACATCAAGTTCAAAAAGATAACTGAAAAGTTCTGGAAGAAGAAGAAAAAGAAAACGAGGATCTAAAGAGAAGTTTCATTTGTCTTTGAAAAGCACAATACAAACATGTAGCATTAATTGTGAGATCAAGCAGGCATACCAAAAAGCCTTTAAACAGAATTTCTTCACCTTGTTTTATGTGTACTTTTGTCTTCATTTTCCTCTTGTACAAAGCAAAAATGCCATATAATGGCTTTAGATAGTAACAAACTCAAGGGACACCTGTGCAGATGTGATGTTTGAGGAGGACATTAAAAGGTAGCATGCCACATGTTTGGGCAATTGATCAAAGGCAACATATGGGTGTTGTAAAAATATGGGCTAATGACAATGAGAAGCACCTAAAAATACACTCGTTTTAGAATAGCATGGCATGAATTTACCAAGGTACCAAAAATCAAATATTATTATTATTAGTGTCTGTAGATCCTATTAAGATGCTAAGTCCAGAAACACTGAACACCTAACAAAAAAGTTTGGTATATACAGACACTGCCAGGTTCCATTTTTACTACTTTATAAATCGGGGTGCAATGTATCATTTTTAAACAAACTTTATACGTTTATTTAAATAGGTAACTACAGCTTCCCCTTGGTGATACAATAATGTGCAAGGTTTACTAGACTTGTGAACGCTTATTTGTCTGCAGAAATCTATGTAATGTTTATCGGCTCACTATATTGCAGTGTTATTTATGATCATCTTGTTTATGATGCTAAGCTGTTTCTCTACATATGCTTTCAAAAATAATCTTTCTTGTTCATACATCACGGGACACAGAGCAGCATAGTCATTACTATGTGGGTTATATAGAATTACCTTCAGGTGCTGGCACTGGCAACTTCCAAAACAGGAAGTACCCTCCCCTATATAAGCCCCTCCCATCCGGGAGTACCTCAGTTTTTTGCCAGTGTCTAAGGTGTTGGCCAAGGTTAACATGTATTCATCTGGGCTTGTGTACAGGTTCTCTGGGCCTTAGCAAGCTATTCCGGATCCGACCAAAAAAGCTTCATAGCTAAACGGTCGGTACCCGGGCCTTGCAGAGAAGAGCAGGGTTTTGCCTGTAATGCCTCTCTTAGGAGGGCTGGACCCTGGGATCCAGAGCTCTGGTCATACCCAAAACCAAGAGGCTATCTGTGCAGGGTGCTATACAGGTCCAGGGGAGTGGAATCCTTGGGAACCCGGTCCCTGAAGGTCTAGTACAATGCCTGCCGTGAGAGGTGAAGTTTGGGCTTCTGTGGACCAAACAAAGTCCTGCGGCGGGGAAAAGGTAAGTGGGGGCCCCTCAGGAACTTGGTTCTATTGAGGGGACCCCCAAGCCTAATATGTCTTTCTGCCTGTTACCTAAAGGGTATTCCCGCTAATAGCTGTATATGCCTAAGAAATCCTAGAAATGTTTTTTCATAAGGGAAGTTTTTAAAAAACTGTAAACCTGGAAATGTTTTTCATAAAGGAGGTTTTAAAAAAAAAAAAAAAAGACAAAAGTGCGGTACCTGTGTTTGTCCACTAGAGGCCGCTGTGGAACGTCTTTTTTCTTGGGACTATTCCTTCCATGGTGAAAGTCCAGGCAGATGAGTGAGCTCTCTATCAGGGAAGCTGCATTCCTCTGTCATGCTGCCAAGTAGTTTCCTTCCATCCCCGAGTCCTGGTAAAACAGGGACCCTGGCTCCTCTCCCTACATGGCGCCAAGAGTGCACACGTGCACGCGTGCGCGCGCACACATGCTTGCTTTTTATATAGTTTAGCTTCAAAAAAGGGGGCGGAGCCTGGCGGATGACGCGTTCTGTGCGCCCAGCGCTTCTGCGCATGCGCGGGCGTCCCAGCAAGATAAAAGGACTCAGTAGTCCCACCCACGCTGCTTGCTATGGACACAGAGCATGAAAAGGAGCTGGTAGCATGGTATAGGGGCTTACAGCGGGCGGTTGATACAGGCATCCCCAGAAAGACGCATTAGTAGACACCCACTGATGTACATAGCAGCAAATTGCATTAGACTATTTCAGTAAGGGGTGTATTGCGGCTGGAATACCTCAGCATTGAACTAAGGAATATGCCGCCTAAAAAACTCAGAGATATACCTCTCAGGAAGTGTAGGGGGTCTCCATCAGGCTCTGAGGATCTGGAGCAGTCATCTGCACCCTCCTCCCCTGAGAAATCAGAGGTTAATACCCATAAGGAACCCCCGGGAGTGCCAGGTACTGCGGCTGTCCTCAGTCCACCTGCTCCTGCATATATAACAGAGGAGGTTTTTTCCTCAACTCTGGAGGGATTGGAGCAGAGATTGGCTGCATTGATCGCTTCTTCTCTACAGGAAAGAAAGCGCGCCAGATCTCCATCACCTCCATTAGAGTGCCTGTTGGCAGAGCAACAGTCCCAGGAAGGGACCGCCCTACCTGAAGGGGATCAGGAGGAGGTTAGCTCTGTTTTTGAGGAATCGACAGTAGATGAACCATTTTCAGCATCACAGACTGAAAGATTGTGGGTCCAGACCCTAACTGACATGGTTCGATCTGCATTTAAAATGCCTCTTGTTGAACCATCAACTACTGCTGTCTCCTCATTGGGGTCGCTAAAAGCTCCCCAGGTTAATTGCTCCTTTCCAATACATCCATTATTGGAAGGACTTATATACCAGGACTGGGAACATCCTGATAAACTATTTGTTCCGCCTAAAAGGTTTCCGGTGATCTATCCCATGGAGGAAAAGTTCACCCAGAGATGGAATGTTCCTACGGTGGATGCAGCCATCTCTTCTGTGAACAAATCACTGACATGTCCAGTAGATAATGTTCAAATGTTCAAAGATCCAGTGGATAAAAAATTGGAATCTTTATTAAAATCTGCTTTTTCCACAGCAGGGGCTGTTACACAGCCAGCAGTGGCAGCTATTGGGGTCTGCCAAGCTTTAAAGGATCAAATGAAAATGGTCCTGAGGGATTTGCCAGACCAACAGGCCCAGGCTCTGGCTGATCTGCCTAGAGCATTATGCTTTGCGGTTGACGCCATCAAGGATTCTATCCATCAGGCCTCCCGCCTCACGCTGTCTTTGGTACATATGCGTAGGCTTCTGTGGCTTAAAAACTGGTCTGCTGAAGCTCCCTGTAAGAAGCTCTTAGTTAGCTTCCCATTTCATGGGGAATGCCTTTTTTGGCGAAGACCTGGATAAGTATATCCAGAAGATTTCCAGTGGTAAAAGTACTCTCTTACCGAGTAAGAAGAGGTCTAGGGGTCCATCTTTTAAGAGGACTACCTCTCCTATCCCTGCGACGTCTGCTACTAAGCAGTTCCGACGGCCTCCTCGGTCAAACTCAGGAGGTAAAAATCAGGGACAGCCACAGGGTAATAAAAAGCCCTGGATCCGAAGAGGTACTAAACCAGCCTCCAAGTCAAGCCTATGAAGGGCTGCCCCCACTCAAACGGGTGGGGGGAAGACTTCAGTTGTTCGCAGAGACCTGGCGGGAGACGATCAAAGACAGATGGGTGCTCTCCGCAGTAACTCTGGGATACAAGTTGGAGTTAAAAGAGTCTCCTCCGTCCCATTTTATGTGGTCAGGCATGCCAAGAGACCCTCTGAAAAGACGGTCTCTCCTATTGGCGTTAGAACAACTATTGCTCCAAGGAGTAATTATGGAGGTTCCTATGGAAGAGTGGGGGTTGGGTTTCTACTCAAACCTTTTCACAGTCCCGAAGCCAAACGGGGACATAAGACCCATATTGGACCTAAAGAGTCTAAACAAATTTCTAAACGTCCGGTCTTTCCGGATGGAGTCGATCCGATCGGTCACCGCTGCCCTACAAGGGGAGGAATGGTTAGCCTCGATCGACATCAAAGATGCTTACTTGCATGTTCCCATCTTTCCAGGTCATCAAAAATTCCTACGCTTTGCAGTAGAAGGGCGCCATTTTCAGTTCAGAGCCTTACCATTCGGTCTGGCCACAGCACCACGAGTGTTCACAAAAATTCTGGCCCCACTGTTGGCCGATCTAAGAACACGGGGTGTAACAATAATGGCATACCTAGACAACCTGTTGTTGATGGACCACTCAGTTGCCAAGCTAGAAGTGGTAATTATCGATACAATCAAGTATCTAGAATCTCACGGTTGGGTCATCAACCTGGACAAGTCAGCCCTACAGCCAGTGAAAAACCTGGTATATCTAGGGCTATGGCTGGATTCAGACCAGAGGAAGAGTTTCTTACCTCTAGTCAAGGTATCCTCTTTGAGGGGCTTGGTCCGTCTGCTTTGTGCAAAAAGACAGCCGTCCATACGCCTGTGCATGAGGCTGCTAGGAAAGATGGTAGCATCATTCGAAGCTGTGCCATACGCCCAATTCCACTCAAGGAATTTACAAAGGGCCATATTGTCAGCCTGGAACAGAAAAGTTCAGGCTCTAGACTTCCCAATGGCTTTGTCCCCTTCCGTTCGGAAGAGTCTCTGCTGGTGGTTGATCCCCCAGAATCTCCAGAAGGGAAAACCCTTCAGCCCGATATCTTGGAAGGTGGTCACTACAGATGCCAGCCTTACAGGCTGGGGGGCAGTACTGGAGCAATGGTCTCTCCAGGGCAGATGGTCAAATGTAGTAAAAACCCTGCCCATCAATCTCTTAGAGATACGAGCAGCCCGGTACGCCCTAGTAGCCTGGACATCCAGACTCCAAGGGTCCCCTGTCAGAATTCAATCAGACAATGCCACAGCAGTGGCATATATCAATCATCAGGGAGGCACCAGGAGTCGTGCAGCCCAGAGGGAAGTAAGTCACATCCTGGAATTGGCAGAAAAGCATGTCCCATGTATATCAGCTGTCTTCATTCCAGGGGTGGAGAATTGGAAGGCGGACTTTCTGAGTCGCCAACAGTTATGCCCAGGGGAATGGTCCCTTCATCCCGAGGTCTTCCGAGCAATATGTCAGCGGTGGGGAACACCGGATGTAGATCTGCTAGCATCCAGATTCAACGCAAAGGTGGACAGGTTTGTCTCCCGGACAAGGGATCCCCTCGCTTGCGGCTCGGATGCTCTGGTGTTCCCTTGGGATCAGTTCAGACTGATATATGCATTCCCTCCGCTACAATTGTTGCCTCGACTCCTTCGCAGAGTCAGGTTGGAGAAGAAGCCGGTGATCCTGGTGGCTCCAGCGTGGCCCCGAAGGGCCTGGTACGCGGAGATCATCAAAATGTCTGTGGGGAGTCCTTGGACCCTTCCACGTCGTCCGGACCTGCTTTCGCAAGGACCGATATACCACCCTTCCTTACTAACTCTAAGTTTAACGGCCTGGCTATTGAGTCCCACATCCTAAAGAAGAGAGGTCTCTCTAACTCTGTGGTATCAACTATAATCAATGCCAGGAAGCCTGTATCCAGGCAGATCTACTATAGAGTTTGGAAGGCGTACATCACTTGGTGCGAGGCCAGAAAATGGCATCCACGTAAGTACGTTATAGGCAGAATTCTGGACTTCCTGCAGTGGGCTGTAGACAGGAAGTTTGCCTTAAGTACTATCAAGGGCCAGGTTTCGGCCTTGTCAATACTATTTCAAAGGCCCCTGGCTATGCATTCACTTGTCAAATCCTTTATGCAAGGTGTGACTCGTATTATTCCACCGATTAAGGCTCCCATATGCCCATGGGATCTAAATTTGGTTCTGTCGGTTATGCAGAAGCAGCCATTTGAACCTTTGCGGCACATTTCCTTGGTTCTACTCACCAGGAAATTGATATTTTTAGTAGCCATATGCTCGGCTAGAAGAGTGTCGGAATTAGCCGCCATGTCCTGTAAAGAGCCATATCTGGTTATCCATAAGGACAGAGTAGTATTACGTCCTCACCCAGCCTTTCTTCCTAAGGTGGTATCGAGGTTTCACTTGAACCAGGATGTGGTTCTTCCTTCTTTTTTCCCCAAACCAAGCTCGGTAGAGGAAAAGTTATTGCATTCTTTGGATGTAGTAAGAGCAGTTAAAGCTTATCAAAAAGCCACTGCTCAGATTCGTAGAACGGATTCTCTGTTTGTTCTGCCGGAAGGCCCCAGAAAGGGTCAGGCAGCATCAAAATCTACTTTAGCCAAGTGGATTCGACAGGTCATAATACAAGCCTATGGCTTGAAAAGTAGACCGCCTCCGTTCAAAGTTAGGGCGCACTCCACGAGAGCAGTTGGAACTTCATGGGCAGTGCATCACCAGGCCTCCCTGGCGCAAATTTGTAAGGCCGCAACATGGTCTTCAGTACACACGTTTACTAGGTTCTACCAGGTGGACGTGAGAAGTCAGGAGGATGTCGCCTTTGGGCGCAGTGTGTTGCAGGCCGCAAAAGATCCTCATGCCTGATGGCGCCCAGCTTATGTATGGTGTATCCCCCCCCTCATGTGGCATTGCTTTGGGACGTCCCACATAGTAATGACTATGCTGCTCTGTGTCCCGTGATGTATGAACAAGAAAGTAGGATTTTTAAAACAGCTTACCTGTAAAATCCTTTTCTTGGAGTACATCACGGGACACAGAGCTCCCACCCCTCTTTTGGGGACACGTATTGCTTTGCTACAAAACTGAGGTACTCCCGGATGGGAGGGGCTTATATAGGGGAGGGTACTTCCTGTTTTGGAAGTTGCCAGTGCCAGCACCTGAAGGTAATTCTATATAACCCACATAGTAATGACTATGCTGCTCTGTGTCCCGTGATGTACTCCAAGAAAAGGATTTTACAGGTAAGCTGTTTTAAAAATCCTACTTTTCAATAAAGCACATCTGTTTGTTAAAAAAAAAAATAGGTAACTACAGAAAAAGGCTGCACACAGCCTTGCTTTTTTCTGTACTACAAGTACACAGCTAGTAAATAAATAATAATAGATTTAAATTCAAGCTGACTTCACAGCCCATAGATTTTTACATTGCCCATGCAGACCGAAATTGTGTGTTTTGAAACAAAATAAAGGATGGAATACATATAGGTGAGCTGTCTTACCTGCCAAAGGTTTTTTTTTTTATTATTTCTGTCCACACAATTCTGTCAAGCAGTAAAGATAGATTGGTGACCTGACTTTTCTCCACTGCAGTTAAGCAACACAGCTAGATCACATATGAGTGAACAAAATACAAGATAATACAAGAGCCTAAAATCAAGTCATATTTAAGTATAGATGTTAATTGGTTTTGAAATACATTTACTGTATTTATCGGCATATAACACGCACAGGCGTATAACACGCACAGGCGTATAACACGCACCCTAACTTTAAGAGGGAAGTTTCAGGAAAAAAACTTTACACAGCCCCCTGCTTATAGCACGCAGGCACAGTTTACCCTCTATTTTCAGGGTAAAAAAGCGAGTGTTATACGCCAATAAATACTGTAATCATTGTATGTCATACACATATTAGACAAGAAACAATGCTAGTGTACCAACACAAATAACATAAATAAAGAAGCAGCTTGAAGAGGGATACACACAATAATAGATAAAAACACGAGAGAAGCTGCGCTAAATAGTCCCAAATATTGCAGGAAAATTCTTCATTAAAACGGCATGTAATATTGATCAACATATAAGATGGAATAAATCCTCTTCCCAGTGGCACTACAGTGATTCCAATCAAAAAGTGCCATGCCACCTTAAGAAAAACCTGCTTACCGGATGGCAAGCAAAAAAGGCATGTGGCTATAACCCAGCCAAGGCCTTTAGCTTGCACAGACGATCACTGGCCAAATATCCCAGTATCACAGGATGGATGGTTGTAGATCTCCCGAGCCCTGGCACCATCTATGAAGTCCGTGGCCGTCAAACCAGGTGACCACCACCACCCTCCGCTGTCTCCTCTCTACACCTCTCGTTTCAGGAAGAGCCGGCGCTTCCATACTGCCCAGCTGTGACAATGCTCTGAATTTTCCTGCAATATTTGGGACTATTTAGCACAGCTTCTCTCATATTATACACATAACTGCATGCATTTTTTTATATCTGCCTGGAGTTCAGCTTTAAAGCCCCACTTCGGAGTAACTGTAACTCAATTTAGTCTTTCTTATTGCTCCCCCAATGCTAACTATGATCCCTTTTTGTCATCAAACTTCGAATACCAAAAAAACATGAACATATAGGTACCTGTGATGTGACTGTCTTCAATAACTGCAATCCATTTCATCTCTCCCCAGTCTATGTGGACAGGCAGACTGTAGTGCTTCTTGCCATTTACCCCATAGCTCTTTCTGTCCACAATAAATTAATTTGTTTTTTGGTTGGCTGTCACTTGGGAGGGGAACTTGGGAGACTTTGTATAACTATATTAGTATGGGGGTTATGATATGGATTTTTTGACGTATTCTGTTTTTTGAAGCTGTTGTGGATTGGCCGGTCATGGTCTTTGTTTCCCCTCTGGATGTTCTGATGCCTATGACACTGTCCCCTATCTCCTATGGGGGCAGTTGGCCTAATATGCCATATGTGAGTCATCCCTGTGGCATGCTGAAATCTGTGCAAACCTAAAATGTAATTTCATTGTGGTAAGCCTTGGTTTTATGAGTGAGGATATTATTTTCTTAAAGATGAAATGAGTCTGTAGAGTAAATATTTTCAAATTTTTTTTTAGATGCTTTTGTAGTTTGCTTGATGAAGTAGCAGTTGGCTGCGAAAAGTAGTGTGGTAGAAGGCATTTCACCTTCCTGTTGTTTCTTATGTATTTTTTGGGATGTGGCAATGTATGTTTTTCTCCAGGACATGGTAAATATTTCTAATTTTAGGAGCGGAACTAATAAGCAGTGGGTGGAGCAAGACCAAGATTACAATAGACAGGTAGGATGTAGCTGCTCAACTGGAATAGTACCGCCCAAAGGAGGGGAATTTATCAGAACTGGATCAGACAGAATTTGGAGCAGCTGTGCATGCCAACCAAGCAGCTTCTATCTTCAGCTTGTTTAGTTAAGCTTTTAAAATGAAAGATAGAAGCTGATTGGTTGCCATGCACAACTGCTTCAGAATCTGGCTGCTCCAGTTTTGGTAAATGTCCTCACTGCTCCTTCTACACTGATGCAGTGGTGACAGTGCAAAAGCTAAGATCAGTGTTCCCTGGACAGGAAATTGAAGAAAGAGAGCCTCTGAAGATAGAAGGGTTGATTAACTAAACTTAATTGAACAAGCTGAATTTAGAAGCTGATTGGCTACCATGCACAGCTGCACCAGATTTTGCACTCTCCAGTATTAGTAAATCAACCTCAGAGATTCAGAAGTGATCTGAGGCCTCTGAATGGTTAATGGAACTAAATCTACTACTAGGTATTCATATGCCTACCATAATAGAGTAGAGTTAGAATAGAATAGAGTTCACAGAACAATTTTTTATGTTATGTAGGGCCCTGAGCAAGATCCGTTGACAGCAAGTGTACTTGTCTCCAGGATCTCAAGTTCCTCAGTGATCTGCACAAGGTATCTGAATTTCCCTAACCCTCCATCCCTCTACTGCTACAAGTTGTGTTTAATAAAAAAGCATTGGAAAAAGACTAAGTGACTGGTGCATGCATCCGTGGGCACATTGCCCAATTTAGACTCAAAGTTCTGGGATGGTGAAGTGTGGGGTAACGGCAGGGCCGAAAATAACCAGCAGCTCCTACAGGGGTAGTGCTACAGTTATTTTTAAGCTATACTGTGAGAGGCAACTTATAAAATAATAAATTTTCCTAATACCCTGCATACAAGCTAAAATTTCAGATCAGACTGGCAGAGGAAATGCCTGCACTATCCACTCTTTATACAGATATGAGATGTAGCACCCTGGTGTTTAGGCAGGGTTGCTCTTAAATTTACCTGCCAGGTATAGCTAGCTACCTTGGCCCATTGTTAGGGATCAATTGATTTCACACTAAGTCTGTAGTTGCTGCACTTCTCTCTTTTGCCGCTAGGTGGCCGGGTACCTGGTGGAATTAGATATCAGAAGGGCATTGCAAGGTCAGATTATGGGTATATAGGGAAATCCCAGCCAATGGGCAGGGGTTTTCGTAAATCCCTTGGCCTGCTGGGAGAACCTATATATTAGGGTGGAGTCAGGTGATTGGTGTTCTGTGCCACCTGGACGGCTGTCTGGGAGGACGTGTGTTGTATTGCCCGGGCTGCTAGGACGGAGTTTGGGCATATCCCGGTCACATGTGGCTGCTAGGCTGTCTGAGGGCCTATCCAGAAGCAAGAGAGCAGTGCATGCAGCATGCAGTGCAACCATAAGTGACGGTTCTGTCAGCCGGAGAACCTGTCGTGGTCAGAGGTAGAGGGGAAGCTGTTGCCACTAAGGTACCAACCACCTTATTACCAGGGACCACAGTGAGTAGCTGAAGCAACTACCAGAGCAGAGTTCTCACCAACCGGGGGACGGACGAAGAATCGGGAAACTTTAGAGGGTATCAAGCCAGGGACCCAGCCAGCAGAGGTGACACTTGCAGAGCAGCCTTGTGTGTCAAGCCAGGGACCGAGCAGGCCCGTGGGGTTAAGCTTGATAAGTATCTGGAGTGCCAAGCTTGGGACCTAGCAGAGAAGCGGGGATGACGCCTGAGGAAGATACTAAGCGGGGATGATACCTGAGGAAGATACTACAGTGAAGATTGGAGAAGCTCACGGGATTCAGTGGCAGTGAATCATCTAGTCTAGTGAGAGAGACTGGGAGCTCAGTTGGCTGAAGAACCACAATAAGTGATTGTAGTGGAAGTGAAGGAACTGTTACACTTTGTGTTAGAAACTATTAAAGACTGTTGCCATAGGAGACAGCATTCCTACACATGCAGATGTGGTGTCTTGCTGGAGGCCTTTCCCTGCATGGCTGTCCTCCTGTTGAAGTCTCAGAGTCTGCCAATTAACATTGCAACTACCTAAGGGTGTCCTGGCCCTATCCCTCTCTCCCAAAGTTCTGTTAAGAGGAATAAAAATCTCTGCATTCAAGAAGTTTCTGGCGCCTAATGAATCTACCTTGCATTACACCTACTATGCCTTACAACCCACCACATACAGAAGGATGTCAGCTGTCACTGGCCCTGGAGGTCTTCATTAGGCTGAAGGAAGCCGGAGACCTTGCTACAGAAATATTGGGCAGATCAGAAATGTCTAACATGTAAAAGTGCAGACATTCACATCTGTAGCCCAGTGTCAAACTGCATACACTGGTGTTGGTTGGGGAAGGTATTTATAAAGCATAGACAGGTAGACATGGGATAAAAGGTAGAGTTGAATCTCCTTTTAAAAATGTTTATGATCCTCCTGACATAGGGGTTAAGCAAACTCTTTTATTTTATCGAAGGACACTAAAGAAAGATGAATGTCCAGTGAAAGGGAAATGATTTCCTAGGTAGGCAGTGCCCTTACAACACCATGGTTTTCTTTTTGAATGGCTTGTCTATTTATTCCTATTAAAGTCCACATTGCACACAGAGGAAGTGCTCTGTGGAGGATTACATGGCTTGTTATGCTTTTCCCTGCCTCCAGATATTCAGAATTTATGATTGTAGTACAATGCTTTTCTTTTCTGTGGAAACATTGTATAATTTTAATCTTTACAGAGGACGCAAATTGAAAGCTTACGTGCTTTGTCTGCTCGTGTTTTGGGGGTAAATGTGCAATAAATGCAGACTGAACTCCTTTAATAAGCTAAAAAAGGGACATGCAATAATTTAACTGGTTTTTGGGTTGTTTTGATCATTTTCTCTGCTGTCTTTGAAGTTTTCTTCACTCCTCCTATGTGAGATCATTACACTAGCACGTTTTCAATTTAACAGACAGGCTTATTAGTACAACGTGGAAGTGTAGAAAACATCCAGGGTATGCAGTGCCACACTTTAGGGTCGACTCTGTCACTGTGGACTGCCTTAACTTCAATTTGTGTCTATTCCACACCAGAGATGACAACCTATACAGCTGTACAATATACCATATATATGGTCTTATTCTTTCTATGTCACAGTCATATATTGCTTCATACTACTATACTTGTAACCATATTGTCATTGCTATGATTGTGACATTACATCCATGCTTTACATAAAGAGAAAAATGTGTGTCTGTTGTTACTTTATTGTGGGATATGAGGCATAATTCTGCTGACTTACTGTATCTTTCCTCTTCTAAAAAAAAACAATAACTATGCTTTCCCTACAACATAGCGATAGGCACTCATCTTTCTGTGGTATTACAAAATCCAGTGCAGCCATTAAAGCTGAATTCCAACTTTCTGTCACTTTAAAATTATTAATTTCAATGAATCATGGTCCAAACAAACTATTTTAAAGTGACAGAAAGCTGGAGTTCAGCTTTCACTATGGCTTATGGCAAAAAGACTGGATTTGCTTCATGGGAGCCTAAAGCCCAGGGGTGCCCACCACCTTCTGCTCTTGTATAGGAAGGAAGGGTGACCCCTGGAAGTCGCACATCTATGGTGTGGTGGAGTACTCGGAATGGCCCGGTGTGGAAAGTGGGGTCCCTCAGGGTTCGGTCCTGGGACCAATCCTATTTAATTTATTCATAAATGATCTAGAGGATGGGATAAACAGCTCAATCTCAGTATTTGCGGACGATACTAAGCTAAGCAGGGCTATAGCTTCTCGGCAGGATGTGGAGACCTTGCAAGAAGATCTTAACAAATTAATGGGGTTGGCAACTACATGGCAAATACATTTTAATGTAAAAAATAAATAAATAATGAATTTAGGTGGCAAAAACATGAATACAATCTATTCACTAGGGGGAGAATCTCTGGGGGAATCTAGGATGGAAAAGGACCTGGGGGTCCTAGTAGATGACAGGCTCAGCAATGGCATGCTGCAAGCAAAGCCAATAGAAGATTGGCATACATTAAAAAGAGAATTAACTCCAGAGATAAAACAATATTTCTCCCACTCTACAAGACTCTGGTCCGGCCGCACCTAGAGTATGCCATCCAGTTCTGGGCTCCAGTCCTCAGGAAGGATGTTCTGGAAATGGAGAGAGTACAGTGAAGGGCAACAAAGCTAATAAAGGGACTGGAGGATCTTAGTTATGAGGAAAGATTACAAGCACTAAACTTATTCTCTCTGGAGAAGAGACGCTTGAGAGGAGATATGATTTCAGTGTACAAATACCGTACTGGTGACCCCACAATAGGGATAAACTTTTCTGCGACAGGGCATTTAAAAAGTCTCACGGCCATTCACTTAAATTAGAAGAAAAGCGATTTAACCAAAAACTGCGTAGAGGGTTCTTTACAGTAAGAGCGGTAAGAATGTGTAATTCTTTTCCACAAGCAGTGGTTTCAGGGGGGGGCATAGATAATTTAAAAAAACTATTAGATAAGCACCTAAACGACCACAATATACAGGGATATACAATGTAATATTGACAGAAAAAAGTGCACATACAGGTTCGACTTGATGGACTTGTGTCTTTTTTTAACCTTACCAACTATGTAACTATGTAACTATGTATGTGTCCTGCTACAATGAATGGAGTGGCAACCTCAGTATAGACTCCTGCCAGGCACCGCCCCCAACAAGCATGGCTCTGCTGGGGCAGAGTGAAACACGTTGGGGTGTGGCCTGGTTGGAGTCCAGGCTGAGGTTGCCACTCCATTCATTGTAGAAGGACACCATAGATGTGCTACTTCCAGGGCTCACCCTTCCTTCCTTGAACCTTTCCAGGAGCCAATGCAGGCTCCATCCCCTATCAGCACTCTAGCAGCAGCTGCGCATGCACTGTCTACGTACCCCCTCCCTATTGAGTCTGAGCGGCCCACACACTTTTCCCTACTCTGTGATGGCGGGTCGGCAAGCCCAGATCGCGGGTTACTGACCCCCAATCCCAGAGCATCAGTGTGAAGAATGGAGCCGGTGCTAGAGGAAGCAGAGCCAATGCTTCCTGTATAGCGCCGCCTCCTGCCACAGGTGGAGTGATACCAAATGTCCTCCGCCTGGCACAGGAAGCATTGGCTCTGCTCTCTACTGCAGCCACATGCTTCCTCTAGCGCCAGCTGCTGTCACACTGATGATCAGGGATGGCGGGTCGGGAACCAGCCAGCAGTACCCGCCATCAGTACCAGCCAGCAGTACCCACCAGCAGTACCAGCCAGCAGTACCCAGCAGCAATACCAGCCAACAGTACCCGCCAGCAGTACCAGCCAGCAGTACCCACCAGCAGTACCAGCCCTGGAGAACAGCCATCAGCAGCCACTAACCATACCCACTTGGGGGACAGCAGCAGCCAGAAATACCTGCAGGAATCCTGAGGAAGAAGTGAAGGTTGAAGTCAGTTGAGGTACAGGTAAACCGCAGTGCATCAGTGTGAAAGCAGCCTTAGGCCCCTTTCACACGATTGGTCCTAACGTGTCCGCCTGTCCGTTTTTCAGGTGGACCCAACCGGACCCTCCATTCACCTCTATGGAGCGACAGATGTAAACGGACTTGTGTCTGTTTACACCCGTTTATCTCCAATTCAAACCCTTTTTTCTGGGCGTATCGCATCGGAGGGCCCATAGAGTGGAGCAGGCTGTGCATGTGCAGAGCAGACAAGGACCTGTCATCCACCTGCTACGCTCATTGTGGCCCGCAACCGGTTACCAAGTCGCTAAAGTGGCCCTTGCTCCTCAAAAGGTTGGGCACCCCTGCTATAGGCACACAACCTCTAACTATCCTTAAACATTTTCCTTCTCCGCTTCTCCTACCTATTCTGCCTCAGTACAAAAAAGGTCTGTATACTTATATATTTTTAATCCACACCATTCTGGTCATGTGATCCTCCAGCTTTGGCTCCCTTGTGTAAGAAAGCTCTTGACAACATGAGCTGTTACATCACTCACCGGTACACACATCTTTTTATACAGGGTATGCAGGATAGGTAGGAGGAAGGGAACGTTTTTAAGAACAGTTATAGTTAGATTTTTCTTCCAATTTAATACATTATCAAATGTATCTATTTAAATTCAATGAGTGTAATATCCAGTGCCGATCCTGACCTCCCTGGGGCCCTAAGCAAAATTCTGCTAAGGGGCCCTTTACGGTGGCAAAAAATGGGTGTGGTTTACGCGGAATGGTGGGCGTGGCTTACATGGGCGTGGCTCGGAGGGGTGTGGTTAGAGTCGGAGATGAATGAGGGATGGAGGAAGAAAGAGAGTAAGAAAGAGGGAGAGAAAGAAAGAAAGAGGGGTGGAGGGACAGCAGGCCCAGATCCTACACCACAATAGAAATATGTGTATTCCAGAAAGTTTAACAAATCAGCAGATAAAGATACTCCAAACACCTGGTGTTAGCGCTTCAATCATCCCGGCACCATGGTTGTTATGGTGTCAGGATGACTGAAGCGCATTATTTCTATTATTACATTGTAATATAGAATTAAATTATTCAACTCACCATAATGCTGAATCAGTGGAAGCCCCGAGTCCCTCCTTACACCAGGCATTCCCAGCGGAGGCCCCCCTTACACTAGGCATTCCCAGCGGAGGCCCCCCTTACACCAGGCCTCCCCAGCGGAGGCCTCCCTTACACCAGGCATTCCCAGCGGAGGCCCCCCTTACACCAGGCCTCCCCAGCGGAGGCCCCCCTTACACCAGGCATTCCCAGCGGAGGCCCCCCTTACACCAGGCCTCCCCAGCGGAGGCCCCCCTTACACCAGGCATTCCCAGTGGAGGCCCCCTATACACCAGGCCTCCCCAGCGGAGGCCCCCCTTACACCAGGCATTCCCAGTGGAGGCCCCCCTTACACCAGGCATTCCCAGCGGAGGCCCCCTTTACACCAGGTGTGATGCCCCAGCAGCAGAGACTCTCTCCGCCGCCATTACGCAGAGGGGACAGTGGAGGAGCCGGCCGGATGGCTGGCAATAGGAATTAAGCTGCGGCGCCGCCGCCCACCCCCGCCCCTTCCCACATTTCACTCACACACAGACAGACATTAGCGGGGCGGGAGGTGGGCGGTGCCTCAGCTCAATTCCTATTGGCAGCCACCCTGACCCTCCTCTTGGTCTACAAGAAGATGGCGGCCGGCGGAGACATTGTCTCCGCCCGGCCTGCGGATCTCTAGTGGCGGCGGCGAAGATTCGGGGGCCCCTAGTAATTACTCGGGGCCCTACGCAGCTTGCCTAGCAAGCCTATAGGGCGGATCGGCCCTGGTAATATCTGTATTTGACCTTGTATAAGCCGAAAAGTCACTCAGGTGTGCTGCATGCAAATGTACTGACAAAGAAATTGCTGGTAGGAGGGGAGAACAGAGTAAGCAGGTTCATCAGTCTCCAGTCTGGTCGCATGATCCTGAAGCTCCAACTCCCCTGTGTAAGGGAGCACTCAACAACATCTGTGAATTCTGAAGGCTGTGACATCACTCATAGGCTCCCATTGCCCAGCCATTGTCGGTGCTCCATCCTTTCCCCTGCAGCAGCACACAGGGGAGCAGAGCTGTAAAATCATGTAACCGGACTGGGTTGGTTTAAAAATAGGTAAGTACGCACATCTTTTTATACAGGGGATGCAGGATAGGTAGGAGGAAGGGAGAGCAGACTTTTTTTTAAGAATACGCATAGTTTTTTTCCACTGTATTAGAACTTTGTACGTGATCAAATGTATCCATTTAAATTCAGTGAGTGTAGTACCTGAATTTGATCTGGTATCAGCCTCTTGCAATCCCTTATACAGTAGCATGAAGGGAGGGATAGAACTAGAAGTGGCTTAGGTGTGCTGCATGCAAGTGTACCGACAAGGAAATTGCTGGTAGGAGCGGAGAGCAGAGTAAGCAGGCTCATCAGTCTACTGCTGTTCTTTCTCTGTCCAGTCAGCAGGTTGGCCGTTGAGCCAGGACACCGTCCAGAAGAATTACATATAGTACTTTTTCCTATCTTTCTGCTCTGTAACACTAGTTGGAATGTTAGATCCACCCTTGCACACGCACATGCCTGAGACTGCAGCTAGCAAAGAAATGGCTGCTTTGCTTTGCAGCACCCGTCACTGGCTCCAATTATTTGCCGGAGACAAGCACTGGCATAAGAAAAACAGAAGAGGTGAGGCAAAGCAGCTGTCTCCTTGCTAGCTGTGATGTGGGGTGGTGTGCGCCAAGGGAAGGCACCATATCCAACATTCGCAGCTAGTGTTACACAGCACCTAAGAAGATAGGACAAAGCACTGCAGGTACTGCCTCCAATGGGGAACCGAATAACGTAAAAAAAAAAACTTAATAATTATTTTACTCTTCTTTAACTGTAACAGAGAATTTGGTGTCATCCTTCTGACAGTGCTCTATGGCAGTATTCTGCATTTAAATGTTACATCCCCAATGCTTGTACAGTCAGGTCCATAAATATTGGGACATCGACACAATTATAATCTTTTTGGCTCTATACATCACACTGGATAGGAAATGAAACGAATAAGATGTGCTTTAACTGCAGATTTTCAGCTTTAATTTGAGGGTATTTACATCCAAATCAGGTGAACAGTGTAGGAATTACAACAGTTTGTATATGTGCCTTCCACATTTTAAGGGACCAAAAGTAATGGGACAGATTAACAATCATAAATCAAACTTTCACTTTTTAATACTTGGTTGCAAATCCTTTGCAGTCAATTACAGCCTGAAGTCTGGAACGCATAGACATCACCAGACGCCGGGTTTCATACCTGGTGATGCTCTGCCAGGCCTCTACTGCAACTGTCTTCAGTTCCTGCTTGTTCTTGGGGCATTTTCCCTTCAGTTTTGTCTTCAGCAAGTGAAATGCATGCTCAATCGGATTCAGGTCAGGTGATTGACTTGGTAATTGCATAACATTCCACTTCTTTCCCTTAAAAAACTCTTTGGTTGTTTTCGCAGTATGCTTCGGGTCATTGTCCATCTGCACTGTGAAGCGCCGTCCAATGAGTCCTGAAGCATTTGGCTGAATATGAGCAGATAATATTGCCTGAAGCACTTCAGAATTCATCCTGCTGCTTTTATCAGCAGTCACATCATCAATAAATACAAGAGAACCAGTTCCATTGGCAGCCATACATGCCCACGCCATAACACTACCACCACCATGCTTCACTGATGAGGTGGTATGTTTGTGAATATGAGCAGTGCCTTTCCTTCTCCATACTCTTCTCTTCCCATCACTCTGGTACAAGTTGATCTTGGTCTCATCTGTCCATAGGATGTTGTTCCAGAACTGTGAAGGCTTTTTTAGATGTTGTTTGGCAAACTCTAATCTGGCCTTCCTGTTTTTGAGGCTCACCAATGGTTTACATCTTGTGGTGAACCCTCTGTATTCACTCTGGTGAAGTCTTCTCTTGATTGGTGACTTTGACACACATACACCTACCTCCTGGAGAGTGTTCTTGATCTGGCCAACTGTTGTGAAGGGTGTTTTCTTCACCAGGGAAAGAATTCTTCGGTCATCCACCACAGTTGTTTTCCGTGGTCTTCCGGGTCTTTTGGTGTTGCTGAGCTCACTGGTGCATTCTTTCTTTTTAAGGATGTTCCAAACTGTTGATTTGGCCAAACCTAATGTTTTTGCTATATCTCTGATGGGTTTGTTTTGTTTGTTCAGCCTAATGATGGCTTGCTTCACTGATAGTGACAGCTCTTTGGATCTCATATTGAGAGTTGACAGCAACAGATTCCAGATGCAAATAGCACACTTGAAATAATCTCTGGACCTTTTATCTGCTCCTTGTAAATGGGATAATGAGGGAATAACACACACCTGGCCATGGAACAGCTGAGCAGCCAATTGTCGCATTACTTTTGGTCCATTAAAATGTGGGAGGCACATATACAAACTGTTGTAATTCCTAAACCGTTCACCTGATTTGGATGTAAATACCCTCAAATTAAAGCTGAAAGTCTGCAGTTAAAGCACATCTTGTTTGTTTCATTTCAAATCCATTGTGGTGGTGTATGGAGCCAAAAAGATTAGAATTGTGTCGATGTCCCAATATTTATGGACCTGACTGTATATTTCCTGCATAGAGTTTCTAATAAATCTCAATGTAGGTACCTGCTTTTTTAACCTTTTCCAAGCTGTGATATGACCACAAAGCTCTGGAAAGTGCGTCTGTCTTTGTGGCTAATGGGCGTGAATTCTATTTGGGCCGACAGCACCTAAAGCCTAGTACACACGGCCTGAATATTGGCCGGTTCAACAGAAACTGGCTGGCATTCGACCCGTGTGTACTGCAGCCGAACGACCGGCTTCTGTGGATGGTGCATGACCGAAAAAGGTCTGCTGATCATCTCCCGAACAGCGCTCTCAGCCCCCCGATAGGCTACATAGGTGTCAATGTGCATAATTACCATTGTTCCCTTCCACACTGAGCCACATTGGTAACTCCCAAATGAGTTGCATTGGTGTAAGTCTGCACAATTAGCACCACCGCCCCCCAAATAAGTAGATAATATGTGTTAAATGTATTGAAAGAGCAGTTGTGCTTTACAAACTTCTGTCTGTGTTGCCTCCTTAGAGCAAATCAAATTTATTATTTAAGATTCGGGTGTTATCTGGAATCTACATGCTTAAAACTAATATAAATAAGAATGCTCAGACATTTTATATAATGATGATCATTATGTATGAGTAAATAAGTATGATAACTGATAATACATACTTTATATGTTAGTTTCAACCACTTAGCAGATGCCTAACCCTATATATTTATTGCTTTATCACTGACACGTGTTAAAGCATATCTAAACCCAAGAACATAAGGCAGCTAACCATTTAGATGTGGGGGCTGTGTTCATTTTCTTTCTTCCGTCTTTTTTTTCTTTTTTTTTTGATCTGCCAGTAGCACAAATTCCTGACCTGATCAGTCACTTTCCTGTATCTATGGAGAAGCAGCACTGCCCCCTATGGAGAGGACATGTTTTAGGACTGCAGAACACTTCCCTCTCTTCTATTTCCATAAAATATGGGGAGGTGATCTGTTGTCTGAACTATTATTTGGGATATCGTCCTGTTTGTAGATCCCAATAAAAGGCACATTTCTCCAAACTCCTCCACTCATCCTGAGTCTCAGTTAAATCATGTGTAAGCCAAAGGAAGCCTGTCTACGCTGTATCTTTTTTCACATTCCAAGCACCTGGGTGCACACTGATGATATTACTCTTATTAGATTTTATTCAGCCAGCAAGAACAGACAGAAAGTCCCCACTGCCTGCATTAACACGTTTCACCCTTTTGGGCTTAATAGTAGAGATAGGGGTGGTCATCAGTGTGGTCCCTGGTGCTTGGAATGTGATTGTTGGAGATAACACTGGAAATTGCACAGAACACACAACAGCATTACAGTTCAGGCAGGTTTAGCAGGTTTTTTTTTTTTTTAAATGCTTCAAGCCAATGCTGTCCTCCATTATGTTTAAAAAAGAATATAGTTTTTACCAGTTAGCGCTAGGGAGTCTATATTTGCAGCTGGCTAATACAAAAAAAATCAACATGTCACATGGTGACCTGGTCTTAATCACACATCAAAAAATAATATATATAGATTTCCCCATTTTATATTTTTGGTTTCCAGTGTATCGGCAGTCATTGCTAATGCAGAACTGTCTCTAAACCCTGATTGTGCTGGTTTACTAGCAAACTTCACTGCCGTTTACATCAACCAAGATAGCTCTGAGATGTATGAGTTGTCAGACCATTATACCACTCTTCAAGTGCAAGGCAGGATTGTGCTCTCCTGAGAGAAGCAAGTCAGAGTCAATATGTTTTTAAACTGCTTTTGAGTTTGAGCTTAAGCATTGTTCTAAGTTGCTCTGAGCTGACTTTCACCCCCTTCCTGCCCAGGCCAATTTTCAGCTTTCAGTGCTGTCGCACTTTGAATGACAATTGCGCAGTTTTTTTTGCTAAACAAACGAAAAAGAACCAAACATTTTGAAAAAAAATGATTTTCCTAGTTTCTGTTATAAAGTATATAAACTTATATAAAATTATAAGTAATTTTTCTCCTTCACTTATGTGTGCTGATGAGGCTGCACTGATGGGCACTAATATGCTGCACTGATGGGCACTGATAGGCTGCACTGATGGGCACTGATAGACGGCACTGATGGGCACTGATAGGCTGCACTGATGGGCACTGATGAGATGGCATTGATGGGCACTAATGAGGAGGCACTGATGAGGCTGCACTGATATACGCTTGTTTTCCACCATGAGGGGAAGATGGTCTCAGATGAAGCGGTGATCCAGCCAGATGGTAGGCACAGCATCAGATGTAGAGATGATATATAAAAAAAAATTATATATCATCTCTACATCTGATGCTGTGCCTACCATCTGGCTGGATCACCGCTTCATCTGAGACCATCTTCCCCTCATGGTGGAAAACAAGCGTTTTTGACCTCTTGTTCATTCAAAAGGTCCATCTGGTCTGGTAAGCAGATTTTCCTTACATTGGATACACAAGTTATATACTGTATGAAGAAGCCTACACCCAGATCTCTTCAGTACATCTTTTTCATCATTGTTCACTGTATATGGACATTTATTGCGCTGCACTGTTATTTCTTTATATTATCTGTTTGGGTTATTGTGTGATATACCTGTTGGTGTCCAGCTGCAGTAGTTCTCTTAGTCATTTGTGCGCTGATTGCCTTTTATAATGCACTGATATACGGCACTGATGGGCACTGATAATCGGCACTGATGGGCAGTGATAGGCAGCAATGACGGGACTGATGGGCTGCACTGATGGGCACTGATAGGCATAACTGATAGACACTGACAGGCAGCACTGATGGGCACTGATGGGCAATGATTGGCAGCACTGATAATCAGGACACTGATGATCAGTTCCCTGATTATCAGTGTAGATGTCCCCTGTGTGGATTGCCCCTGACAGCGCGTGTGGAGAGGAAAATCCTGTTTACACTATGATCAGCTGTGATTGGACACAGCTGGTCACATGCTAAAGAGTTGCTGTGATTGGCTCTTTACCCCGATCTGTGATCAGCTGCGTCCAAATGACACAGCTATCACAGATCACTGCCGGTGCACCCCGCAAAGGGCGCACAGGAAGCGCGATCATGGGAAGACATCAATAGACGCCCTCCCAGCAATGTGCGACCGCGCTGTAGCCGTCATTTTGCTGTAGCGCAGTCGTGAAGAGGTTAAAGGGTATGTATAATGGTTTTGTGCATATTTTTTATTTATGTATTATGATCAGGGATAAAATGAATAACATTTTAAAACCATTTTCTTTTTTAAATTAAAGCGTTTGTTAACCCAAAAAAAAAACAACAACTCGGATTCTGTTCCTTTAAAACATGTTATACAGAACAGTGCTTGTGCTGTGTAATTTGTCACCCTGTAACACCTGTTATACTTGGCTGATCCTGCCTAGCTATACCCTCCCCTCTGCAAACAGACCACAATGATCATGGCTGCTGAACCCCGACACCGTGGTCAGTTTGTGTGCCTCCGTCATCAGCAGCCTGCTCTTCTGTGTCTGTCTCCTCTGTCTCCCCCGCTCTTTGCTTGTCACCTAGTGACAGTGCCGCCCCATTCCCCTCCTGCTGCAGAAATAACAAATATATCTATATACCATCCGTTGTGTCTCCTAATACAGTGCTCCGTTGTGTCTGTCTTTCATTAAAAAAAATACCTCCTTCACTGTATTTCACGGCGGCTCCTGGGGATCACGTGACCGGCCGTGTCTTCTCTCTTCTCCTCCTTGCCTCCCGCTGATATCAGTGGGGAAACCTCTGCCCCGCCTGCTGCTTCTGCAAGATGGGCAGAGAGGAGACACAGCTGGTTACATGAGCGCTGGGAGCCGCTGGGAGATACGGTGAAGGAGGTATTTTTTTAATGAAACAGAGAGACAGGGGGACACTGACTGTATGAGGAGACAGAACAGATTATGTCAATTATGTCAATTACTTTAAGTAAATATTGCACATGAATACTATGTAGGTTTTTATCCAGCCAGCAGTTGGTGCTCAAGGCACCAACAAACATTTAGAGCCCTTTCACACTGAGAGCGCGGCCGCATTAGCGGTAAAGCTATTTTTTGAGGGGCTTTACGGCCGCTAGCAGGGTGCTTTTAACCCCCGCTAGCGGCCGATGAACGGGTTACTAGCGCCTGCAAAGCGCCACTGCCGAGACGCTTTGCAGGTGCTTCGGCGGCGCTGCCCATTGATTTCAATGGGCAGGGGCACTTTCGCTTTAGGAGTGGTGTATACACCGCTCCTAAAGCACTCCAAAGATGCTGCTTGTAGGACTTTTTTTGCATCCTGCAAGCTGCCTTGCTGTCTGACTGTCAATACTTTGAGGCACTGACCTAAACAAGTATTAGGAATTTCAGAGTGAAGTCAGTGCTGCTATTCTGAACACTTGTTTCAGGTCATTGACTTAAAAACTACTGAAGCTAGAGGATGAACATGAACTATTATATCAGAAAGATAAGTCAGCAATAGCAGCCTCCATACTTCCCCACTACAGGTTTTCTTTACAAAAGCACATTTTAAAATGTTTTCCTTCAAACACAGCGATTAACTTCCAACTGTCATTTTCCCTATGCAGACTTTCAAGTGCAGAGAAGAGAATATATTATTGTTGTAGACAACAAACATACTTTCAGGCTTATCCAATCAAGCAGTGTACATAGCATTGATACTATGGAAAGTGTGGAAACCCATTGCATCCATCCTTGTAGTCAGATTAATGAAAGATTCATTATTATTGGTTGCTATAAGTTTGTTTTTAAAGCACATTGCTCTTTGGCTCAATGGAAGACCTATTTTTGATTAAAATGCTCTTCTTATATGAAGCCTGTGGTGCGGTCTATACCTTGGAAAAAAGTGAAAACTGAAACATATTTTGACATGTGTCAGTATACTTAGATCACACCTATAATTATCGGTAGAAAAGTATTAAATGCCATTTCTGACATGACCACACAGGTTTACATGCATGATATAATTGTTGGGTGAACACTGCTGCTGAAAGGCCTCAAATACAAGTATATCACCTTGAGTATGTACCAAAATGCTAGTTCCCTGGCTCTTACTGGCTTCAATAATTCCAATAAAGAGATAGTAACTTAGAACTCATGTTCAGCATGCTTGTTCTGGGTTATTGACTCATACCAGGGAAATAACTAAGCTTCCTTCGCCATTATACACCATTTTTTATCTTTAGAAGAGTGGTGTAAGTATTGTGCTAAATGTGGTAATTCCACAGTTAAAGTATGCAAACCATTGCATAAGCTTCACAGCCAGGCAAAGAATACTTTCATAAAGAGAGGTCAGCAATTGCAAGCCTCTGCATTAGCTAGAAAAGGTAAACCCATTGCATTGAGAGGTTCTGCAGGAAAAAGAAGGGGGAGGGCAAACATTTTACTTCAGGTTCGGAGATGGAAATGTCCATGTGAGTGCTATTGGAAGGCAATCTAAAAACACGAGATGACGAATAAAGGTATGTACAGGCATTTCCCATGCTTGGTTTATTGACGCTTGTCACAACGTCAGCTTTAAATGTTTCATTTTAGTAGGACAAAGTGACAGGGTCCATCCATGTCCAACCCAAATCCATGTCCTACCTAAACCCAAAATGTCAACACTAGTATTGAATTTCCACAGCCAACATTAGTAGTCTTATGTCCTTGTCTATAAATAGACAAGATATATTATTAATTTTCCAGTTTATTAGGACAATGTGACAGGGTCCATCCATGTCCAACCCGAATCCATGTCCTACCTAAACCCAAAATGTCAACCCTAGTATTGAATTTCCACAGCCAACTTTAGTAGTCTTATGTCCTTGTCTATAAATAGACAAGATATATTATTAATTTTCCAGTTTATTAGGACAAAGTGACAGGGTCCATCCATGTCCAACCCGAATCCATGTCCTACCTAAACCCAAAATTTCAACCCTAGTATTGAATTTCCACAGCCAACATTAGTAGTCTTATGTCCTTGTCTATAAATAGACAAGATATATTATTAATTTTCCAGTTTATTAGGACAAAGTGACAGGGTCCATCCATGTCCAACCCAAATCCATGTCCTACCTAAACCCAAAATGTCAACCCTAGTATTGGATTTCCACAGCCAACATTAGTAGTCTTATGTGATTGTCTATAAATAGACAAGATATATTATTAATAGAAAAAGATATATTTTTCACAACCCATCACAGGCCTGCTATGGGACTTTCATGAGAAGTAATATGCAATGATAATGATTATACTAATGTACCTCCATAATTGGCCTCTGAAGTTTCTGTCCTATTAAGACACTTTGAAAATGCTTTGAAAGATTATCTTTGCAAGTTTTCTCTCTCTAAACGTCTCAGCACACATAAACACAAATATCTCTTCAAAGGTCTTTATTCAGTCCAGGTGTTTGATGTAATCTTTCTGAAGCCAAAACTGCCACTTTTTCTATCACCAGCTGTGTTTACCAACAGACACATTATATGCGTATGATCTATGGAGTAGCCGTCTGCTACTTGTGACATTATTGTGATTTTCCTTAGTTACTGTACATTGTATGAAAGGAACCAAAACAGATAGAGATCTCTATATAATATTAGTGGGATTGAAAACAAGGAAAAATTCCGCACATAGCAACCTGTCTGATAAGTTTTAATATATATAACGTATTTATTAATTCTATCTCTATAATTGATTTCTATTCTCTATCTGAACCTTTTAAACCACATAATCCTTATAAAACATAAGATGAAATCTCCACATAAAGATTCAATTATATATATATATTTTCTTTTTTTTTAATTTAGTTTTGGATAGACTGGTGAGGGGTTAGAACACCTGTCCATTTTTTTCTGCTCTCTATGTCCCCGATAGGGGGATTCACCCTCCTTATTTGTCCAATGCCAGGAAGCTGAAAATATAACATTTGAGTTGTCACTGGAACAAGAATAAAGAAGTAAATCTTTCCATGGGGACACTTTTTCCAGTGACGACTGTCCAACAGAGATTTTCCTTTCCTGTGGAGAGATCATATCATACTTCCTGTTGTGTCTCAAGTCAGAAATGAAAGAAAATCTCTCCCAAAGGGTCACAGAAGGCAGAAAAAAATTACTTAATTTAAGCTCACAGCACAGAAGGCTCTGGTGCCCATGGATACATATGTGCAGCATGTGGGCGTTAATGCCCACCCTATTTTTTCGCTGCACATATGCATTGCATGGGCAGCCAGTGGTTAAAGTGACACTAAACCATACTTTTTTTTTCATATAATCCATGGACATCTGCTAGGTAAAGGACCTGTAAACTGTTTTTCAATAAACAGTTACTGTGTTTGTCTGCCTCGTTGTAATGTTCTCTGTGAGCTCCCAACCCTGTTTATCTACAGTCCTCCCTCCTCCACAGCTTTCCAAAGTACACAGATTAGATGGCATTTCTCAATGTCCAGTAGGCATGGAGCAGTGATCTGACGTTACACACTAAGCAGCACAGAGCACAGAGCTGAATGTAATTTGACACCTGAGAGGAGGGAATACACACTCCCCCGCACAATCTCATAGAAAACATGCACATTATAGACTATCAATCACCTGCTGTGTGCTGGGGGGGAGGGTTGTCACCATTGACTGACTGGTGTCATAAAAAACTGTCAGAAGTGAGTCATGCAGATTGCAGAGGTAGGAGAAAGCAGCAAAGATCCACACTAGACACTATGGATTTAGGCAAGTACACTTCATATAAGGATATGCTTTGTTTATAGCAGAGGAACTACAGCAGAAGTTTACAACCACTTTAAGAGGCAGGTGGGAGAATTGCAAGTGCACAGTTGTGGAATTAAATGGTCCTTTCTCAGCCCCATGTGACAGTGCTGGGCTGCTCAAAAGGCAAATGCACACTCATACTTAGAGGAGTCAGGCACTTTGGTTCACTAGTAGTGAAAGGGAGTATTGGAAAAGCAAAAGAAAGTACCGGTAGATTTTCCCATTTTTTTCTGCTGGAGGAAAAGCTTAGTGAACCCTATAGTGAACCCTATATATGGTCCAGCAGCGCACCAACACCTTTGCAGCCATTGTGCTACATGCTGGGTGTTTGGTGTGCACCTGTACCTTTAAGGAGGGGTGGCTCCCCTTCAGTCCACCTGCCCTCATCTAACCATCAGAATGCATGTGCCTCCATTGTGGGGACAGTCATAGTTAGTGTAGGACCACAGATTCCAGGGGGCCTTGGCGTGGCTCTGTGGCTCACGCATGCGTTTGCAAATGCGTGCGGACAAACCCCTGTTTTTAACGCATACTGTTAGACAGGTTATTTGGTTGTCTGCAAGCTGGTCAGTAAGTAGGCTTGGTTTTTCCTGGGCATTCCCCAGGCTTTGTTGTAACCCTATATTTTACCCTACATTTGCTGCCAAGATTGTTAAACAAGCCTGCAGGTATTGTACCTTTTGATGTTTCTGCTAGTCCCAGGAGTAAGAAAACATCAGGACCTAAAAGTAATTCATTGAGTTTAGGAGCTCCCCCAGGTACAATAGTCAAAGTACCTGCAGGCACTTCTAGATGCCTTCTCTACAATCCTTGTAGCAATTAGATTTGTTCTGGCAAAAAGTGTGCTCTAGAGCATATATGTCAAACACAAGGCCCGTGGGCCGAATCCAGGCCCCCCCAGGCTTTGTCCTGTGAGCCTCACTACCAGTATTGCAGCCGGAATGTGTCAGAACTATTCCGCCACCTCCAGCTCTCACCCACCACCCCTGCGGTGAGGGCGGATCTCCAGAGAGAAAGAACAATCTCCCCGCAAGGCGAGGCAGAGCCACCTACACGGGAGGTACTTGAACCTGGGCAGGTAGGAGGGAGAGATGCGACAAAGCTTTGGGGGTTGGGGTTGCACACAGCACACCCCTGAACCCTGCACTCCATACATAGAGCACCCCTGAACCCTGCACTTTGTACGTAGCGCACCCCTGAACCCTGCACTCTGTACGTAGCGCACCCCTGAACCCTGCACTTTGTACATAGCGCACCCCTGAACTCTGCACTCTGTAAGTAGCGCACCCCTGAACCCTGCACTCTGTACATAGCACACCCCTAGATGCAATCGGCCCTTTGAGGGCAACCATGCTGCTAAAGCGGCCCACAATGAAATTTAGTTTGACACCCCTGCTCTAGAGGGATAAACCTAAAATCAGTTTGTTACAGACAGCCTTTGTCTGTAAAACATGCAACACAGACAGCGATGAGAAAATTGTAACCACCTTATGGATTGTGACAGAAGACAAAACTCCATATTCTACCATAGTAGCAGACATCGACACTTTCACCTTCCACTTTCCTAATACTGCTGATTACACAAGTTTCATTTCACTTTATTGACACTTTCATTGCTGTCTAAAGACCATGTAAAGCTAAGGATCAGTGGATATTTCAGTGCAATGAGTTTCACATCTATTACTAAATACCAGTTAGTTGCATCAGTAGCAGTTGAAGCTTCCTTGAATTCAACAGTTTCTCAATCTTGGAGAAACGGTATAGCAAGCAAGTATGTGTGACAGATCATGTATATGAAGCATTACCTAGAAAATATTCTAGAATCAGGGGCGTTGCTAGGTCTACAAAAGATCCGAGGCTAGAGCCCATAGCAGTGAAGTAAGGAAAGTCATACGGTTGGGCGGACATACACATGTATATGTCCTCTGTCCCCTGCACCCCACCACACAAACACACAATGTAGGTAGAAATCTCCTACCTTACACAAGTGTACAGCAAGCAGAGCATCTGAGATCGGCATCACAGGGCTGGATGGGGGCGGGAACTACTGAAGTTAACTTTTCACATTAACAGGCTGGTGATTGGTGGGTAGGATTGCCTGGCAACCAATCACCTGCTGTTTAATGAAAAAATGTAAGTCCTGCGGTTCCCGCCCCCATCCAGCCCTGTGATACTGGCCGCTAGCTGCTGTCCAAAGAAGAGGACAGCGGTGAAAATGTCCGCAGGCTTGGTGACCACATTCAGCAGTGGCGGGCTGGGTGCTGACCCCTGCCTTAGAGACTCGGGGCTATGGGCCCCAGATTCGGGGCTATAGCCCCAATAGCCACCCCCTAGCGACGCCTCTGTCTAGAATAATCATTTCTAAGAAAGATTATATACATTTTTGCAATATTTTGTTACAATAAATTTGCAGATCATTAATTGGTTGATCTAATTGTACAGACCATTAATAAATAAATCTAACAGTAAGTTAGCAATAATGTAAGGTGCCTATATACATAGCGTAGAGAAGACTATTATTTAGATCTGTGTGTATATTTCACAAAAAAAAAGATAATTTGTGATGGACTGTGTTGCATACGCATGACTGCTACCATTGCACCATGCAAGATTCAGCCAGTCATTATCTGTCTAAGCCATCCATCCACTTCTGACAGATTTGACAATCATACTACATAAATAAATTCTGTTGCTGCCTTCAGCTGAGAACAGGAGTTCAGAACGGAGCCCGGAACACAGAGCATCGGGTGGATGATCCGACGGGGACACAGCGGGGGGACATCGCAGGATCCAGGTGACAAGGTAAGTATGCTGTACCAGGATTCTGCAATGCAATCCCGAGCGTGGCTCGGGGTTACCGCTAATAGTACTGAAATTTAACCCCTAGCCACACTCAGGAATACCGCCAGGAGGGTTAAAGTGGTATTAAACCCAAAAACAAAAATTTTATATATTGCAATTTACCAATCCTCAGATGAAGTGGCTGGTTGGCTTTTAGCCTTATTTTCACCTGTATATCTGGCCAGTAGGTCTATTATTTTTCAACTTCCTTTAAAGCAGGGCTAAAGTTCGCTATACTTACCTCTGCACCCACAGTTCGACGCCTGTGAGTTCACTTTCTTCTCCCCAGCTTGTTCTGGGTGTCAGTCTTAGGCCATCTTGACTGGCCCAGGCCCTGGCCTTTCTGTCACTCATGTTACCCCATAAGGGCCCTAATTATAGAGGTCACATTACATAATGCAACATTACAGACTATCTGATCTCTATAAGTTATGCCCAAAAAGAATAGCCAGATGGCAAAGAACTAGTCACCAGTTTTGCCCGTAGGCAGCTGCCCTTTTTCCAAATACTGGCTTACCCTGGTTTGTTCTGCATTGTATCTTTGTGTGATGGCTACCATGTTGGTATAAGCAGGGCTTTGCTCAGAAGTGTCTCCTAATGACTTATGATCAGATGGCTGGTGGTAAAAGAAGTAATAGAGGAGGAAACACATAACCATGAAAGGATCAGAAGCATGAACAAGGAGAGCCTTATACTGCATGTCTTCAGTTACATCTTTCTCTACAACAGGGCTTCTCAGCCAGGGTTAAAGCGGTTGTAAAGTCAAATCCTTTTTTTTTTTTCTAGTCACCTGCAAGGGAAAGGCAAAATGAGCTAGTATGGCCTTCAGCCCGAGAATCCCCAGTGCGCATGCGCCGCTGCTGTCAGCGGCGCATTGCGAGGGGAATATCTCCTAAACCGTAAAGGTTTAGGAGATATTTTTTTTACCTACAGGTAAGCCTTATTATAGGCTTACCTGTAGGTAAAAGTACCAAAATAGAGTTTACAACCGATTTAAATGGAACTTTAGGGTTACTCCGGAGGCTGCTAGCGGTTCCTTGAGCAATGAGCAATTTCTGTCACTCAGATAAGTTCCCACTGACACCATTGATTTTTTTAGCTATATGTTAGGGGGTGAAAGGCTGCTTTACAGCAAGGGTGACAATGAGCAGCACAATTGTGACATTACACTCACAGGCAGCACTGCCTTAGATGGAGCTTTACGGCCCGAGGAATCAGAGTGACTAAGCACAGCTATTTTTAGCAGGGTTTATTTTTTTAAGTATGTATTTAGGGTACTACAATTAACATTTGTAGATGTTCCCTAAGAGAGATCTTCATTTTTTTGTATAAGTCCACTTTAAGCAAATGTCTATATGTAAACATGTACAATCCCTGGTGTTCAAGACCACTGAATCTTGCAGGTGTTTTTCTAAGAATCTTACAGAGTTAGATCAGTGTAATACTTTTTCTGGGTTATAGTTGTCAGACGTTGCTGGATCAAAACCTAGAATAGCTCAAGCAGAAAATGTTCAGTGTAAAGTGGTTAACTGGACAATGACTAGACCATGTCTTGTAGTATGGTAATGAAAATTTCTTTGTAGTGACTGCCAAGGAGCAGAAAATCCACACATAGCATACCAACTGCTGCAAGACTTTGATGTGTATTTATTAGTCCACCTGTGTTTAATTAAATCTCAGTAGAGATACAGCTGTTCTGCGAAGCCCTCAGAGGATTGTTAGAGAACCTTAGTGAACAAACAGCATCATGAAGGCCAAGGAACACACCAGACAGGTCCGGGATGAATTTGTGGAGAAATTTAAAGCAGGGTTAGGTTATGAAAAATATCCCAGTCTTTGACCATCTCACAGAGAACTGTTCAATCCATTATCCGAAAATGGAAAGTGTATGGCACAAATGCAAACCTACCAAGACATGGCCGTCCACCTAAACTGACAGCCCATGCAAGGCGAGCATTAATCAGAGAAGCAGTCAAGAGGCCCATGGTAACCCTGGAGGAGCTGCAGAGATCCACAGCTCAGGTTTGAGATTCTGTCCACAGCACAACTATTAGTCATGCACTCCACAAATCTGGCCTTTATGAAAGAGTGGCAAGAAGAAAGCCATTGTTGGAAGAAAGCCATAAGAAGTCCAGTTTGCAGTTTGCAAAAAGCCATGTGGGGGGACACAGCAAACATGTCAAAAAGGTGCTCTGGTCAGATGAGACCAAAATTTTACTTTTTGGCCTAAAATCAAAACATTATGTGTGGTGGAAAACTAACACTGCACATCACCCTGAATAGACCATCCCCACCGTGAAACATGGTGGTGGCAGCATCATGTTGTGGGGATGCTTTTCTTCAGCAGTGACAGGGAAGCTGGTAAGAGTTGATGGGAAGATGGATGGAGCCAAATACAGGGCAATCTTAGAAGAAAACCTGTTAGAGACTGCAAAAGACTTGAGACTGGGGCAGAGGTTAGCCTTTCATCAGGACAACAACCCTACACATACAGCCAGAGCTACAATGTAATGGTTTAGATCAAAGCATATTAATGTGTTAGAAATGCCCAGTCAAAGTCCAGACCTAAATCCAACTGAGAATCTGTGGCGAGACTTAAAAAATTGCTGTTCACAGATGCTCTCCATCCAATCTGACATTTATTATTTTCCTTCCAATTCACAATTATGTGCCACTTTGTGTTGGTCTATCACATAAAATTCCAAAATGTGGAGAATTTCAATGGGTGTGAATACTTTTTCAAGGCACTGTAAATATCAGGGTTTACAGGTATGATGGCATTAATATTTAGCTATATGATATGTATGTGATTACAGATGAAAGGAAGACAAATTGAGGTTATTGAGGTCAATTCCCTACAAGACATTGTTACATTTCATATGAATTTACCACTTCCTCCAAAGCAAAACAATTATGACATCTTGGAATTTATGGATAGACTAAACTGAAAACTAAGTTGTTCTTGTTTTAGTATGATAATGAACATCTGATATGCAATCAAAACAATACTAACTTGGCATAAATGGGTTAATGTCTAAGATTTACATAACTTCACTTTTAAAAATGATAAGGAGATATTAGTTTGATATGTGTAAATGTATCTGTCACTGTAAATAGATGGTAAACTTTGAAAAATGGATGGATGAATTTGCTTCAAGTGCTGGTATTTTTTCTTGTAGATGTCACACCCCTGGAGGTTGCTTCTTGAGCAGATGAGCAGTACTAAAATACCTTTTGATTAATGCTTTACATAGTAAATATTATTGGTAGTATAAAGCTGGTCTACTTGGTACTTCATACAGAGCCTTGAAAAAGTATTCATATCTCCTGAAATTTTCCCATTTTGTCATGTACAACCAAAAACGTAAATGTATTTTATTGGGATTTTATGTGATAGACCAACACAAAGTGGCACATAATTGTGCCACGTACAGCTGCGGCGATTTTCAGGAACGAGCCGACCTACCGCAGTATAATGAGGCAACTGGTCGGCAAGTGGATAAATGTATTAAGGTTTTTACCCAAAATTCACACATTTTACACATAACATTCAATTGGAAAATGTGGAATCCTGTGAAAGTTGGATGACTCTTGGGTGGAGACACAATGGGCAGCAGAAGATTAGGAATCTGACACTCTTGGAAGTTTCAAAATAAGAAAACTCTTCCAGCAGTAGGTTCTCCACAATACAGGAGCATTAAATGTATTTTTAATTTCTTTATTTTAGCCACAAAGTCACTTTTCCAGTGAAGGGGTTGATAGGGCGAAAAGGTGTATAATCATAAAGCTCCCTTCTGCATGTAATATTACTGTGCAGTCATGCTTATGGTGATGACATTGGAAGGCACCGATTCAAAATCACAGCAAATATGTTATAAGATCAGACACAGATCAAGCATTCAATACCATGTAAACAGAAACATTTTAAATGAATCGTGTTTGAAAAGCCACAAGCAGTTGTTCCAGACTCTATTTGTGGAATTTGGAAGATGAAGCCAAAAACCAATAAATCAGATAAAATACATCATTGAAAGTGTAGTTCTCCTCTGTGTTTATCAGAAGCTGCAATATTCATAAACCTGGCACATGGTCTTCATGGAAACTTTCTATTAGTGGCAGTTCAAAACTGTAAGCTGTTCAGTGCAATATGTTTCAAATCATCGACTTGGATATGGTTATACATATTAATATTGCATGAGACTTGAATGTGTTTTTTGATGTGTAAGCTGCCGCTATGCTAACTTTATGCCATGCTTGGACTTACAAGTACAATCCGATTTTGAAATAACTCCTAATTAGTATTTGAATAAAAAGGGGTATAATTTGAAATTTTTAAAACATATCTATTAGCATCATTGTTTATATGTCATGTTAAATGTAATGTTTTAATGATTTTTTTATAAAGATGACAAGTTAAAGTCATCTACTGTAAATACATAACAATAGACACGAAACAATATGCCATTAGTCAACATACTCCAATACAGTCTGCATTCAAAAGATGAAATCGGTGCCAAACCCCAACTAGGAGGCTGCTCTCCAGATGCTGGTTAGTGTAAAACTGACTGCCAGATGATATATGAATCATGGGTTATCCAAGGAAATCTGGATACAAATTCACCATGCTCATGAATGAGACAGTCAACACCTGTGTAATCATGATTTTTGGAGTGTATATTCCAGTATGTAAGACAGAATATCTCTCAACAAATCAAAAAGGGAAACAGACTTCACAAATATACTTTACACAACAAAAACTTCATATTTCAGTGGCGTATTTTCAGGTGCTACCATAAAATTCACTTTTGATTTGTTGTGGGGAAGGGGAGCATAAAAAATTAAATAAGCCTGATTATGGGTCCCACATGGATCTTTCATGCTTAGAAAATTCCTCTCCTGAAGCCAGGAGTCTCCATATCATGAGATGAGGCAACAATGGTTTGTCAATTGGCAGTGTCATAAAAGAGTCTCTAATAAGAACTGTCTGTGTTGACCTGTAGCCAGCACTCAGGATCAATCTACACCAGAAAATGACAGCTGGAGAGTGGAGGACTTAATGTGAATGGCTGATGATGGGAAAAACAAGCATATCTAATTTCAAGAAAATTTAATGAATAAACAGTAAAAGTGGTTAACTACTGTGTAGCTTTTTTAGATTATTCCCCTTATTCATGTTCTGGTGATCACTGTCACTAAGACAGGAAGAGAGGGGAGACTTCATTGGAAACAACATAAAACCTTACAAGGGTTCTACAAATTCCCAACTCTATGAAAAAAGTTTTGACTGTAGTTATGCTATAAATATGTGCATTTTTTTTCGGTAAAGATGTAGCACACACCATCCCTATCCTGCTTACCTCCTCTTGCAGGACGGGACACACCATGTCACATGCCCAATGTCCTCCATGTTGTATAGAGGGTGAGCAGTGTTAACAGTTTTTGGGTCCTGCAGCGAGTTACCTCCTTCCGTTGGTTTTCGTCCCTAGAGTGTAGGTAAAAGTCTATTTTCTCTAATAAGAAGGCCAATGTCCAGACAGTGTTAAACTCCAACAGACGAGTTTATTTTCTCTCTGCTCATAACTTGGTAAGGAAAGTTGAAGCTAGAAACAAAGTTGATTAGGGAGGTTGGTTCAGGCACGCAGCACTTAATTACCCTCGTTGCCACTCAAGCCTGAGTGGGCTTTGCTCACCCGGACAGATCCCTCTCACGGTTCTAGCAGCCGGAATGAAACACGAACAATTACTTTAGATTCGTCCCCACCAAGGACAGTTCAGGAGATCCTCTGCCACAGAATCCTTTAGTTCCTGAATCCAAAACTCTTTAGCACCTGTAACTTTTGGAGACCATAGGTGCCAATGGGGCACATTACAGGAGCTATCTTGTGATTTACAGAATCCTTCCCTCTGATAGGCAACCAGGCCTCTCCCGAACAATGACTTCCTTCACCGGTCCTCCGGACAGGTCCTCCCCTGGTTTCCTCTCTCTCAGAGCGGGCCACCCTCCCACAGGTACCCTGGGATTCCGATGGTCTGGTTGTAAGCCTTAGTTAAAGGTACTGGGCCTACCTGGAACGATGAAGCCTCGGGCCAAAGGTGCCCGAGACCCAGCACATTCACACGTACCCCTGGCCATGAGGGCCACCGAAGGTGGGGTACGTGCCGAGGACCCAGACCTAATGGCGTCTGCCCCTTAAGTACCCTCTCCCGACATGCACAGCAGGTAGACCACGCCCACTACACAGCCTCCGGGAGAGGACACCCAATCACGCCACAATGTCACCTGCGGTTCAACCCGAGACCTGGGCAACAATGCCACCCACAGGTCAAAAGGGGAACTATACATCCAGGCAACACCACAGCAAAGCAGAGTCCAAACCAAGGAAATCAAACAGCCTGAGCCAAACTATTGCCCAGGCCACCCTCTAAATTTCAGGAATAGCGACCCCAAATTTGGGGGTCCGCTACAAAGATGTTTATGGATGTCTTTATTAGAGCTAGGTCAACCAAAGTGACAGTTAAAATTGAACAGTAATACCAAACATTCTGTTTTTAGTTTACTGTTGCCAAGTCTAAGACAAATGTGATATTTATTGTGGGTATGTATGGATTGTACTTCACACATTTTTGTAAAATAATCCTTTAACTCAGCCAGCAACCTGTACAAATCAATGACAGGCCAACAGGCGCTGTGGCTGTTTGCATGTAACCACTGTGAGGGGGTTAACTCGGCAGCGGGTGTGTGTGACCCCCTGGATGGGTTCACCACACAAAACAGGCACAGCAGACAGAGTTTGTAGTTGCAAAAACGAAAGGTGCGGTTTATTCAAACTATTTACAAGGGAAAAACAGCAAAACAAAAAGAAACATGAAAAGAAATCCTGGTCAACTTGACCGCTCACTACACACGTTGGTGTCCCTAACTAACAACTGGGTACAGCCTTGTGCTGTCCCAGTCCCTAGCTCCCTGCTTTTTTGAAGTTCTTACAATAACCACACAGGCTTTGGCTCACCGCACAGAGATCACACTCCCCAGACTATTCACACAGATCTGGTTCCAGGTTGGAGCATCTCCCTTAGCATGCTGGGAGTTCTTGTAGAGGCCTCAATGAGCCACTTGATTCAGCTGGGCTCATTAACTCTTCCCCTGCAAGACTCCCAGCACTCCCCCTAGTGGTATAAATCGGCATAAAGCCTAAATCTAGGACATATATACCTTCCATCCTGGATGCAACCTGGTGATTTTACCTGCCTGCTGTCACATACCCCCCCTCTTGTTTTAACCTTGGGGTTGGAACACAAGCAATCAGGCATGCATGTACTCGAGACAAAGCATCCACATTCCCCATTTGAACGCCAGGGCGATGCTTTACTGTAAAGTTGAATTCCTGTATTTACCTATTCACTCTTCTATTTGTCTCTTTGTTTTGAGCCATCCACTTTAAAGGAGCGTGATCAGTAATCATGTCAAAGTGCCTACCTAGCAGATAGTACCGAAGGGAATCTAGAGCCCACTTCACCGCTAAACACTCCTTCTCAATCGTGGCGTAATTTACCTCATGGGACTTCAATTTCCTGCTGAGGTAAATGACTGGGTGCTCTTCCCCGTTCCAGACCTGGGACAATACTGCTCCTAACCGAACGTCTGATGCATCACTTTGTACGACAAAGTCCCTAGAGAAGTCTGGTGAGTACAACACTGGCTGGCTACATAAGGCTTTTTTTTAAGAATTGGAATGCTGCCTCAGCCTCTGGGGTCCATATAACCATGACCGACTCTTTCCCTTTTGTCAGGTTGGTTAGGGGCACAGCCTGAGAAGCAAAGTAGGGAATGAATCGCCGATAATACCCAGCGATTCCTAGAAAGGCTCGTACCTGCATCTTGCTGTTGGGACGTGGCCAATTCTGTATGGCCTCGACTTTGTTGACTTGGGGTTTTATTACTCCCCTCCCAATGGTGTACCCAAGATATTTGGCCTCCTCCTGCCCAATGGTGCACTTCTTGGGGTTGGCCGTAAACCCAGCTTCCCGGATAGAGTCTAGGACTGCTTGCACTTTTGGCAGATGTGAGGCCCAATCTGTGCTATAGATAATTACATCATCCAGGTAAGCCGCAGCATACTTCTGATGGGGCCTCAGTATCTGGTCCATTTTCCGCTGGAATGTGGCCGGCGCATTCTGTAACCCAAACGGCATTCTCTTATATTGGAACGCCTCGTCTGGGGTTACAAATGCGTTTTTCTCCTTGGCCGACTTGGCCAGGGGAATTTGCCTGTTGCGGAGCTCCAACGTCCGCTGGGAAATCCTTGAAGCTGAGGAAGTACTGACTTATCCAAGGCACCCTGTTACCCCCCCAGTAACTGGACGACACACAGTTCTGGGGGGGTAACAGGGTGCCTTGGATAAGTCAGTACTTCCTCAGCTTCAAGGATTTCCCAGCGGACGTTGGAGCTCCGCAACACTGGTTGGCAGCGGTGGGATTAAAGCCTTGCAGCAAGAGGAAGCAGTGTTCATGCAAATTCGGCTACACGAATGGAAGTGTGAATGGAGACAAACTATGCTGGATTAAAACCAGCGACGGTAAAGGATTTGCTGGAAGCAAGAGGGAAGAGTGCCAGCACTAAAACCAAAGCAGAGCTGATTGCAGAACTGACCGAGGGAGATCGGGCACACAGTATGGCTACAGAAGCCATGGAGACCGAGTTTAACCAAGAAGTGAAACGCAGGCTAGCGTTTTATGGAGAAAACCCCTCCACCGAGCTGGTACAGGCAACGTTAGCCCAAGTGGATGCCTTTATCACGGCGAGAGAAGAAAGGGAGACCCAACTCCGGCTGGCGGAACAGCATGCCTCTGAGAGACTGCTAACGACTACACCGGCACCAGAGACAAAACTAAAAGTACCCCATGATGCCTTTAAAAAGTTTATGGAAGCAGAGGAAGAGATCGATAGCTTCCTGCAAGATTTTGAACGGCAATGCAAGCTGTACCAGGTACCCCAGACAGACTGGGTACGGATCTTAGCTGGTAAGCTGTCAGGCCGTGCAGCAGAAGCCTACAGAGCTGTGCCAGAGGAGGAAATCGCAAGCTATAGCCGGGTAAAGGAAGTTATTTTGGCAAGGTATGCCATCACCCCAGAAGCATACAGGAGACGCTTCCGGGACACAAAGAAACAGGAGAAGGACTCCCACACCGAATGGGCTTGCCGAATGCAGAGGGCAGCCCTAGCTTGGCTGCAAGCCAGTCAGGCAACCACAGCAGACGCGATCACCCAGCTGATTTTACTGGAACAATTCTTTAATGGACTAAACCCAGAGGTACAGGAGTGGGTAAGGGATCGCAAACCTACCACTCTCTCGGAAGCGGCCAGGCAAGCTGATGAATATCAAGATGCCCGCCGGCCATCACAGACTAGCTTCCGACCAAGCACCAGACCACTGAACCATAACCCAGGGCCCCCAGCTACACAACGACCCGGGCTAATCCCTAACTCCCCTGCAAATCGATACCTCGGGCGCAAGGGAGTGCAGTGCTATTCATGCAAGCAATTTGGGCACTATCAGAGAGACTGCACTCAGAACCAGGACCAAGCTGCATGGATTCGACCAGGGCCACCCCCTCCAGCACGGGCTGCCGCTCATTGCTATCACACGGAAGCGGCCCCAGTCAACCGAGAAGCAGGAGAATTGGAGGAACACTGGAGTATCCTACACGAGGCTGACCCAGTACAGGCGACTACCGACAACAGGCAACACCATCGCCAGTCAGTACAGCTGAACGGGAAGACTGCTCAAGGTCTATGAGATTCCGGCACCACCCTCACACTGGTCAAACGTCACCTGGTTCCAGAGGCCGACCACACCGGGAGTTCCGTAGTTGTGCGGGTTGCAGGGGGAGCAGTACACAGGCTACCCACGGCAAGAGTACACCTGAACTGGGGTGCCGGCTCCGGATTAATTAAGGTGGGGTTGATCCAGGAACTTCCCGCTGATGTCCTGCTGGGGAACGATCTTGGCCAGTTGACTTCTGCTTTTGCATCAGCCCCGGTTACCAACGAGATCTACCCCGTTACCACCCGGTCCCAGGCCCCCACCACGGAAAACAGCGCATCCTCTGAGGCTCGGATGCTTCAATGTTTGGATTGGGCGCGGTATTGAGCCAGGTTGGAGCAGATGGCGGAGAACACCCCGTAGTTTACTTGAGCAGGAAGCTTCTCCCCAGGGAAGTGAGCTACGCCGCCATAGAAAAAGAATGCCTGGCTGTGGTGTGGGCCCTAAAGAAGCTTCAGCCCTACTTGTACGGACAACAGTTCACCCTACTCACAGACCACAACCCGTTGGTATGGCTAAATCGAGTGGCAGGGGACAATGCCCGGTTGTTGCGCTGGAGTCTGGCGTTACAACCGTATGACTTTACTATCCACTACCGCCCCGGGAAACAGAACGGCAATGCGGACTGATTATCGCGGCAAACTGAACTGGAAAAGTGATCCGTGAGTACTCCCCGGACATCCCCAAGCCGATCCGTTAAGGATCAGACTGTGTATGCCGGCTTGTGGGTAAGGGGGAGCAGTGTAGCAAAATGCTGAAACTGAGAATATGGTTTGGATCACTTCAGAGGTGACAGCAAAGATTCATTCCAGGAAATGTAGAGACAGAATGTCTACTGATGTCTGAATAAGTAAATTGGGTTAATTGGGGGTCTGAGGTAGCGTTCCATTCATCTATTGTCAGTATGTTAAGGACCATCTATTATCTGCTACGGGATGTAATTACACTCCTAGTAATGTGTCTGGCACGGTTTCATTGTTATGGGTAAATATGCAGAGACCAACGTCTCACACATCCCAGGTAATTAAATCGCTGTCATCTGTTAATTGTTGAAGGGAATGCCCCTGTAAAATGAGTTAAGAAAACCCTTGCATGGGAAATGATATAAAAAGCCAGCCTGGGCAAAATAAAGGGTTGATTTACTCCCAGAACTGTGTGTCGTCCAGTTACTGGGGTGCTAACAGGTTGCCTTGGATAAGTCAGTACTTCCTCAGCTTCAAGGATTTCCCAGCGGACTTTGGAGCTCCGCAACATTGCCAATACCCTTTTGTGAGATCAAGAGTTGTCATGTATCGGGCTGTTCCCAGCCGGTCGATCAACTCATCTATACGTGGCATGGGGTAGGTGTCAAATTTTGTAACTTTGTTCAGTTGTCGAAAATCGTTACAAAATCGCCAGCTCCCATCCGGTTTAGGCACTAACACAATGGGACTTGACCAATCACTTTGGGACTCCTCTATCACCCCTAACTTAAGCATTTTCTGTACTTCCTCACGTATTGCCTCCCGTCGGGCCTCCGGGATCCGATAGGGTTTTAGTTTCACCCTTTCACCGGGCGGGGTAATAATATCATGCTCTACCCCAGACGTTTGTCCCGGCAGCTCAGAGAAAACCTCCTTGTTGCGAAGCACAAACTCCTTAACCTCCTGTTGTTGGGGTTTTGACAAGGTGACTGCTATTCCAACCTCAGGAATCACGCAATCAGACTGAGCTGGTGACAAAGTTTCCGCGACTAGGGATTCCCTATCCCTCCAGGCTTTCAACAGATTAACGTGATAGATCTGTTCGGGCTTTCGCCTTCCTGGTTGTCTGACCTTGTAATTCACTTCGCTCACTTTTTCCATTACCTCATAGGGGCCTTGCCATTTGGCGAGGAATTTGCTTTCAACCGTAGGGACAAGTACCAATACCCTATCCCCTGGGGAAAAGGTACGGGTCTTGGCTCCACGGTTGTACACTCTCTGCTGTGCCAACTGCGCTTGGGCCAAATGTTCCTTTATGATTGGCATTACCTGTGCAATTCTATCTTGCATCAGGGCGACATGCTCAATCACACTCCGGTGGGGAGAACTCTCACTCTCCCAGGTTTCCTTGGCGATATCCAACAGCCCTCTGGGGTGTCTCCCATAAAGTAACTCAAAGGGTGAGAAACCCGTAGAGGATTGGGGTACCTCCCTAATAGCAAACATTAAATAGGGAATTAGACAGTCCCAATCCTTTCCATCTCTATCCACCACTTTCTTCAACATTTGTTTTAGGGTCTTGTTGAATCTTTCAATCAACCCATCTGTTTGGGGGTGATACACAGATGTACGCAATTGTGTCACTTTGAACAACTTACACAGCTCTTTCATAACCCGGGACATAAAGGGTGTACCTTGGTCCGCAAGCAGTTCTTTACAAATACCCACACGGCTAAAAACAAGAGATAGCTCTTTGGCTATGGTTTTGGCCGAGGTATTTCGGAGAGGAATCGCTTCCGGATAACGGGTGGCATAGTCCATTATAACCAAATCGTACTGGTGCCCCCTAGCGGACTTCATTATTGGACCTACCAAATCCATTGCGATCCTCTCAAAGGGGACCTCAATGATGGGAAGAGGTACCAGCGGGTTACGGAAATGTGGCATCGGTGCCGACCTCTGACACACAGGGCAGGAGGAACAATAATTTTCTGTTTCCTTCATGACCCCAAGCCAATAGAATCTCTGCAACACTCTCTCTCGGGTTTTCTCTGTCCCCAGATGACCTCCAAGAATGTGCCCATGGGCCAACTCTAACACCAACTTCCTGTAAGGTTTGGGCACCACAAGCTGCTCAATGGTTTCTTCTGCCCCTTTAGCCACCCGATACAGTAGGTCCTTTTCCACGACGAAGTATGGGTAAGTGCAGGTCTCATCGAGGTTCACTAACTCGCCATCTATTCTCACTACGTTTTCCCGTGCCTTTATTAGGGTGGGGTCTTTTAACTGTTCTGTGGCAAAATTTTCCTTGTGAACCTCGAGATCAGAAAACTCCACAGACGGCATGTTTTCGTCTGAGGATGTTGGCTCCTCCCCAGTATCTCGAGTCTCCCCTGCTAATACCGACAAGGGAAATTCTGGAGAGTCCTCACCACTCTCAGAGGAATGCTGGCTATCACATTCCTGGTATATAGGGGCACCAGTGGGGGGCTCAGGATAATCCCATAGTTTCCAGAACTTTGGAAAATCCCTTCCCTCAATGGCATCATGAGGCAAGTGAGACACTAACCCCACCCGATGAGAGAGGGTACCTTTGGGGGTCTAAAAACATACTGTAGTCACCGGATACTCTCGGGTGTCCCCATGCACACAAATAACCGCTACCTTGCTATTCCCAGAAACCTCTGTAGTGACAAATTCAGTCTTTATCAGTGTCACGAGGCTACCTGAATCCAGCAATACAACAACATTTCTACCAATAACACACATTTTGCATAAATGTTTCTCAGTTCCCCTGAATGGCAGTGCATGCAACTGTCGCAAACAGCGACTGAGGTCTGTCCGTTAGAAAGTCACATTGCATGGGTTCATCCACAACCGGGCAATTTGCTGCAATATGTCCCTCTTGTCGGCAGCGGTAACAAACAATCCTTCTTGCTGCCTCTTGAGGCCCTGACTTCCCAGGCTGTTCTCGCCAAACCTTGGGTAGAACTCCCACCCTCTCACTCTCTCCACCCTCACCCCATGGAATCATCTTACCAGCCACTGGGGATGGTCTGGTCTTAGGGTGGAAAGTCCGTGAGTCTCTGGAAGAAGCAGTCAGGTTCTCCGTAGCCAAGTACTTCTCTACACGATCCACAAGATTATCGTCAGTTTCTGGGTCTCCATGGCTTACCCACCTTTGGATGGCAGTAGGAAGAGCTCTCAAAAACGATCCATCACAACACGTTCCACAATCTTTGGTGCGGACAAAGTCTCTGGCTGTAGCCACTTTCTGCTCAGGTGAATGCGATCATACATTTGAGACCTGGGGGTTTTTCCAAGCCAGAAAGTCCAGTTATGCACACGTTGAGCCCGGACAGCCAGGGTGACACCCAGCCGTGCCAAAATTTCAGTTTTTAGCATCACATAGTCCTTTGCTTGGTCAGGCTCTAGGTCATAGTAAGCTTTCTGCGATTCACCAGTTAACAGAGGGGCCATCAGTCTGGCCCACTGCTCCTTAGGCCACTTTTCCCTTTCAGCAGTCCTTTCAAATGTGGTCAAAAACACCTCTGGATCATCCTCTCCAGTCATTTTTGTCAATAAACTACTCTCCCCAAAGGACGCGGTATTAGTGGAAATACTTGCCTCACTGGTCTGCGGACGTTGCTGCATTACTGTTTCCAATTGTTGTTGTAGTCTCTGCTCTTGCTTCTGCAACAGGTCTATGAAGCGGGCCTCAGATTGCTGCTGGGCTTGTTGCTGAGCTTCCAGACTCTGTTGCAAAGTTGCATTTGTCTGCTGCTGAGCTTCCAGACTCTGTTGGTGAGCTTGCTGCTGGGCTGCAAGGCTCTGTTGATAAGCTTGCTGGTAGGATGCAAAGCTCTGTTGTTGAGCTACAAGGCTCTTTTGCAAACCTGCATTTGTCTGCTGCTGATTGGTATTTGCTAGAGCCAGCTGTTTCAATATCTCCTCCATGCTGGCCTTACAAAAAAAAACTGCCACTGGTTCTCCACCAACTGTGAGGGGGTTAACTCGGCAGCGGGTGTGTGTGACCCCCTGGATGGGTTCACCACACAAAACAGGCACAGCAGACAGAGTTTGTAGTTGCAAAAATGAAAGGTGCGGTTTATTCAAACTATTTACAAGGGAAAAACAGCAAAACAAAAAGAAACATGAAAAGAAATCCTGGTCAACTTGACCGCTCACTACACACGTTGGTGTCCCTAACTAACAACTGGGTACAGCCTTGTGCTGTCCCAGTCCCTAGCTCCCTGCTTTTTTGAAGTTCTTACAATAACCACACAGGCTTTGGCTCACCGCACAGAGATCACACTCCCCAGACTATTCACACAGATCTGGTTCCAGGTTGGAGCATCTCCCTTAGCATGCTGGGAGTTCTTGTAGAGGCCTCAATGAGCCACTTGATTCAGCTGGGCTCATTAACTCTTCCCTGCAAGACTCCCAGCACTCCCCCTAGTGGTATAAATCGGCATAAAGCCTGAATCTAGGACATATATACCTTCCATCCTGGATGCAACTTGGTGATTTTACCTGCCTGCTGTCACACCGCCCATTAGGTGGGTACACGACTTGCAAATGCACAGCTTAGCTTACATCGCTGGCCCCGTCTTTGTGCGCCTTGATGATTAATGTCATCCTGCACTGGCTGATAAAGATAGCTGAAGATGGGCATACAACAGAGCATGCCGGCGCTAGCAAGGGACGTGATCACTATAAAGAATGGGAACCTCATATGGACACCACTCTCAGCTATGAACGGATTATCTACCAACATAGAGGATGCCCATTCAAATTTGAAAAAGTATGTGGTGGATGGTTAGATATTCCTGGAATGGCCCCCATGGAACTGGTCATGGAAAGGTTGCTGGGGTAATGTGTTGCATGTCTCTGCATGGTATTTTTTAAAATGTTTGTGTAATCCAAGTCAATGGAATTTTGTATGTTAATTTTTGCAGTTGGTTGATTTACACTTTGGGGGAGAAGTGGGACCTGGAATTTATTCATTTTGGACTGAAATGGAATAGCGGTAGAGTGTTTGTAATGTTGTAACCATATGCAATGGAGGTATTTGAATATCTGTTTAGCCCTGGAACCTGTATGTTTGTACAAACCTAATACAGTTTTTCTTAAAAAAAAAAAAGAAAGGGACGGGATCGCTGAAGTGAAGATGAGTTTAGTAACGCTTTAAGTTGATGTTATGCAGCAACGCTGTTGCCAGTCTGAGCTTTGTTTATATTTTAGGTAAGAGTTAGGTATATTTAGGTAAGGCTCTCTGATTCTAAGGACATTGATTTTTTTTGCTTGTCGTATTGAGTTGTTTCCAGTAGTTAGTGTAAAGGCCCGTACACACGATCAGACTTTTTGACAACAATTGTCAGACGGACCTGTTTTAGCAGACAATCCAACCGTGTGTACGCTCCATCGGACGAGCTTTTTTGCTTTTTCATCGGACAAATGTTCGCTGTGAGAACAGACAAACTTTTCGGCAACAAATGTCCTACGTCGGCTAATCCGATAGTGTGTACACAAGTCCATATGGACTAAAGTCCAAAGTACAAACACGCATGCTCAGAACCAATGCTAAAGATCAGACAACCATAGCAGAAGTTGCCCAAAGGGTGGCGGTAAAGAGCAGAAAGACCACGTAGTACGTCTATTACATCACTACGTTCGTGTTTGTTGGCTGAAAAAGTCCTGCCTTGTGTATGCATATTAAGTTCACGGACAACGCCCTTCGGACAGAAATCCACGGAAAAGTCAGAAGGAAGTCTGATCGTGTGTACGAAGCTTTAGAAGTAATAATATATGAGTTATAAATAAAACAGGCCATATTTGAGTCACTTTTCTTAATTTCTCCATCCACACACTCAATGTGGATGGGGGAATCGTCCTCTATATTCTGACAGTGAGAAGACTTCTCCACCTTTAGAATACATTAATCAGCTCTGTACAACCAGCCTGCTCATACATGGATTGAAATTCAGAGGTCCTTGCTGAACCAGCCAATTGTTGATCCATGTACGGCCGGCTTTTTTCTCTAGTGATGTGGTTTGACGGGGGAATATAAATATTTAATGCAAGCTCCTAGAAGGTCTTCCCTCCTTGGTTTTTGCCTTGTGTAAACACTTGTGCATGCCCGCCACAGAGAAATGCTAATTCTTGGTGGTGTACAGCCCATTCAGCAGTTTCAGTGCAGGAGAGGAGCGGTACAACTTTGTAAGACTTAAAGACTGGTTTTCAGCTTCATTGCAGTGAACCAAGGTCATGAAAGAGACTTTAAAGCAGAAACTGACCTTTATTACGATTTTAGTGTTTTGTACAGTAGTACATTTACTGAGTTGGATGAAGTTTACTGTAAGTGCCCTCTCTTAGACCATTCTACCAGGCTCTGGGAAATGTATATACAGAGCATCTGGCAAGCCACAGGTTGCCTGGCATTGTTTTAGAAGATGCACTTTCATAATCAGTAACTGTTAAGCTTTAAACTGGCAGTGATTACAGTAAAACACTGATTAACACATTTGCCTGCTGTTTTGTTAATTATCTTGAGCTCAGCAGACACTGTAAATCACAAATCGCCAGTAATGTTTCTAAAGTATGTCCAATCCCAGGCAAAAAAACATTCACAGTTAAATCAGGAAAATAATCCCTGTTTCTGACAATTAGTAAACAAACACCGAAAAGTGAAACATATTCAGAACTTTGTGTGGTGGGAAGGCATGATAAAGCTGCCATGGCATTTTCCCAAAAATCTGTAATAGCTTATTCAGGAGGCTTAACCTCCAAAGCCAGTCTAGCTAACTACAGCCTTAAGGTCTAATCCAAGCATACCCCATCTGGAGAATGTCCTACATAATTCCATTCCTTCCCGCGCCCAGACACAACCACCATGTTTTTATCGTCCTTATTTGATCCCTTCTGACTTTCTAATGTGAACACAGCTTTAATACAGAGGCGTTTGTGTGTTTTTTTCCACAGCCAATCAAAGGCAGCATCCCTGTTTTGTTATTCAACAACTGCTTTTGAACATGTGTCTGTTATAAATTAGTTGATGTTGACTTTTTTTTCAAATGTTTTACTACTTTTTCACTGACATAATAAGCAAGGTGTTAAGCAGGGTAAAACATTTAGTTCAATGCACTTATAATATATGCAGCACTACCCCCATGAGGGGCGCTTAAAGATACTTGACCCCAATTGTTGCCCTGACTTTGCAAGTCTCCTGAAACCTCTGATACCCTGGGTTCAGACATTTCAGGAAAGAAATATGGATGCAGACACAAAATAGTTCACAGTAAGCCAGGTGAGTTTTACTTAAGGTTTTGCAGTAGATAGAATCAACAGCAAATGGATGAGATAAGAGAAATAAGTTTAACCAATTAAGGTCTATGGCTGCAGGCCAGAAAGGGGTAGGGGAATGACCAGTCTGGAGTCAGACTACTCCCTTTAACCTCCTGACGCCACAACCCCCTTTAACACAAACACTTAACACTGCTTAATAAGTTGTATGTAGAGTCTATGGTCTTGGACTCCAAATAAAAGAGAGTTTCTTGGTAATTTGGAGCTGGATAGACACCCAATGTTCTTGTCCCTTGTGGGGGGGGGGGTGGAGATACAGTAGTCCTTTGATGTAGAAATCCTGTGTCTTCAGCTAGCTCAGTGTGATTTGATGAGTTTGATGACTATGGACTTTAATCAGTGCAATAGTGATTGTAAGTGTTTTCTGGTAGAACTTTAAAGGGTCCTTTAGTCTTATAGGACTGACATCATGAGGGGATAGTAAAAAGACTAGCTAGGAGAACAGCAGAGAGCAGCAAGCAATCACTGGTTCCCACCACCAGTCCCTATTACTAGCTCTCACTGGTTCCTTCAGGTGACCCCCACAAACTACAGAATACAGTAGTTATTTGCTCCTCCTATAAGGCCCAATTATGTAAAAGACATGTAAATTACCTAATTTTACTAATAATAAGAACATGTATGGGCAATACCTTGGTTTAGAATTATAGATACTGTATGTAAGTAATTGCAGATCTACATGCATACATTAAATAATAATGGTATACCTTAGCCAATTAAAATTTTGGGTTCATTTTCGAGTCTGTATTCTACAAAATGTGCAGTTGGAAAAAAGAAGAGATAAAGAAAATGAGGAAGACATGAGACAAAGGGACTCATGTTAAAATGAGTCACGAATATACGTACGACTTTTGTACATTGCTGTTTAATCATTCTATCTGCCATATACCATGCAATAGTTAACAACTAAGCAGAAAGCATTTCCATGGGTGTAATCCAGAAGTTATTTTCCACAATTAATGTGAATCCCATAAAGCATTACACATTACAATAGCACATATCTCATATGACCTTCTTTTAGTTCTGTGTCCTGAGGGTGTCCTATAGAAGCTTATATTTTATGAGATTTCCTGATCTCTCTCCTTTCCCATAAAGAGAGATGAATGTTAATGGCCTAAAGAAACCATTTCATTTTCCTTAAAGAAACAATTTCCTGCCATTAAAGGTTTTCACTAATCAGTTCACACTTGACAATGTAGAGAAAATTGATTTTATATTGTTCTTAATTTACTGGAATGCTTGAGTCTGTACAATGAAATGAACATGTATGGCTCCATATGATCCTAGGCCAGTGCTAGTAAATCACACACCAGGAGCACTCAGGGAGCTCTTAAATTATCACCTGCTTAACTGCACTGCTGGTACCAGGGCATGGAGAATATGAAAAGTAGTGAAAGATGTTCCGCTGCTTAATGCAAACGCTTTGAGAATTCTAAAAACACTTGAGTGATTTTTATTACTGGCGTTAGTGTACTTTAATCAGTAGTGAAAATCACCCTTAAAAGCTTTCCAGAAGTTCAGTTAAAATGGTAACTCTAGTTATAAGCAAGGAGCAAAGGATTATGATTTGACAAGACTTTGCTAAATATGTGAATACATAGTTACATAGAAAAAAAAACACACAAATAGATAACCTCCATATATAAAATCCTATACCCACAGTTGATCCAGAGGAAGGCAACTAAAACCCCAATAAAGCATGATTCAATTTGCTCCTGATCGCCCGACAGGCAATTGAATATTCCATGGACCAACTTTACTATAAATATTAGTATCCAGTTATATTTTGTGAATTTAGGAAATAATCCAGGCCTTTTTTTAAAACAATCTACTGAGCTGGCCAGAATCAGCTCTTGAGGGAGTCTTTTCCACATTTTCACAGCTCTTACTGTGAAGAAACCCATTCTATATTTGGAGATGAAATCTCTTTTCCTTCAATACAAACTAAAGGGTAACAGAAATGAATAAATACATTTAGCATGGTATATAGTTAAGCACCTACCAGCAGCCCCTTTAAACCGCCAGGAGGAGCATTGCCCCATCGCTGCATAGCCTATATCATATATCTGGCTGAGACCAAGTTAATGAGAGGGCTACCCTTTATCCTGTTTCCCCTGGGGATAATGACAGGGTATAACAGGGCACAGTGTAGCATGGGTGCCTTTTGCAGATCAGGCACCTGGGCAGAGGACAGCAACAACTGGGCAGCAGGAGAACAGAGTCAGGAACCTGGAGCAGAGTCAATGTCAGGCCAGGATCAGTATCAAGCAAGCAGAGGAGGTACCAGAACAGCACCAGAACAGCAGGCAGGAAGCAAGGTCGGGTCACAAGCTAGTCAGCAACAAGAAAGGTCAACAAGTAGGGTCGGGATATGAATGTACAAAGGATCAGGTCACAAGCAGTAGGAGCTGATGACCACTCAGCAAAGATCCCTTGTCCTGTAGTGCTTTAAATAGGCCCCTGGGTGCCAAAGTCCATCACACATGCAAACTTATGCTCATGAGCATTCACAGTAAGCTAATGCACACATGCTCATGTAGATGTGCACAGGATCTTAAGTCTGTGCACAGTTCAATGGACCGATTTTCTTGAGCATGGTTTTCCTGACAGTCTTTTTCTCCCTTCCTGCAGTGAGAGGAGGCTGGCTGGAGAATATTCATTGGCTGCAGTGTAACCTGGACTAAGTCCATCCTTGGCAAAGGTGCAGGAATGAATTCATATTGGCCACAGGCTGAGGCCATGTTTTAGCACCATTACACAGGGGGGACCATTCTACCAGGACCCATAAGGAGGCAAGGGATGCTGGGTGCAGGGTAGACACATGTGCTGCTGTGACTGCTGAGAGCCACTGTGATTGGCAAAGCTGCCCCATAGAGGGACTCCAGCTGCCGCTGCCGCTGCTGCTGCTGCTGCTGGACTGTGTTGTAGGACTGTTGCTAGAGAACAACTGCTGTGTGGAGAAAATTTTAAATGATTCTGCTAATTTGAGTCAGCCACATGGCTGCTGTGTAGGATGAGGGGGTGAGTTAGCTAAAGAGCCCCAAAGTCTGTCATTGGGAATGTGGCAGGACTGAGTTGTTAGCTCACTGACCAGTGAGTAGGCAGAACATATTTAGAGTAGTTAACTGGTGCTAATATTTCTATTGGTGCTGTCTCTGATGTTTTACCTCTAAATTACTTTACAATGTTAAGGTTGATATTCTGAAAGGGGATTCATTATCATTCTTTTACACCTAACCAGCGCAGTTCAAACTATTTTACAGGTGGCCGTGGGGAGTGAATGTTGTTAGATTCTCTACATTAATTGTGTCATGTGTGATTTTGGACTTGTGTAGTCATTGTAAATGATATAACCCCACCACTACAGTGATCTCCACTTGCTTTCAGGTCTTGTACTGACTGAGCGGTGGGCCTGATGCATTCTGAACACAGGAAATCAGCACGGGCACCATTCAAAGAATGCTTTGCATTTTCTGAATAAATGCAAAGATTTCTCTGATTGGATGAGGCAGAGAGCGAGCCTTCGGGTCTTCAGGCAAAACAGTAGTAAAGATAGTCTGAAGGAGACATGCCTCCTCTTTCCTCCTCAGAGAAAAGTGAGAAAAAAGTAACACAACCTGTGAATGGTGGCAGCGAATCCTGTGACTCATCAGACTGTAATCCATTCACAGATCATGTTACAAGCAGTTTAATCAATTAAATAACAGTTCTCAGTGGAAAAGGAGGGAGGAGAGGGTGTGCCCCGTTAGACCATCTGTACTGCTGTTCCGCCTGAGGACCCAAAGCAGTTAAGCATTGCAGCACCAGACGTTTAGCAACAGGAAGAGTACTGGCATCCCTGCAGTGAAGATTTCTCCAGGAACCACTGCCTGCACAACATACCACATACCACATATACTCGAGTATAAGCCGAGTTTTTCAGCACATTGTTTTGTGCTGAAAATGCCCCCCTCGGCTTATACTCGAGTCACCTTTTTGCACCTGATCTCCCAGATTTTGGGGACCCGGTACTGGCCGTTCCCTGGACCCGAAACTTGGCACACATATAGCCCAATTTCTCCTCTACAAGTGTGCAAAGTTTGTTGTCTGGGGGACCCACGGCCGGGGAGCACAGATTTTTCAAACCATCAGTCTAGTCATGGACACAGTGAGGCATGGGCACAGTGAGGCATGGGCACAGTGAGGCATGGACACAGTGAGGCATGGACACAGTGAGGCATGGGCAGAGTGAGGCATGGGCACAGTGAGGCATAGACACAGTGAGGCATGGGCACAGTGAGGCATGGACACAGTGAGGCATGGACACAGTGAGGCATGGGCACAGTGAGGCATGGACACAGTGAGGCATGGACACAGTGAGGCATGGACACAGTGAGGCATGGACACAGTGAGGCATGCACATGGACACAGTGAGGCAAAGTGAGGCACAGTGAGGCATGCAGATGGACACCCTAAACTTATATTAGAGTCAATACGTTTTCCCATTTTTTTGTGGTAAAATTAGGTGTCTCGGCTTATATTCGGGTCGGCTTATACTCAAGTATATACGGTACTTCATTACAGGTAAATGATGTGGCTAAAGCTGTAGGGATTTTTGTTTTGTTTTTTGCTAAACATCAGCTTCAACATTTCTCAACATTTCTTCCCTTTAATTAATATTCAGGTCTCAGGGAACCCCGTATAAAAGTTATTATCCCTGCATCCAACAGTACATATAAAGAATTCAATTTACTGTGCTTGTTTTTTTTTCTGCACAAAATGGAACCAATAATAGCCAGAAAAGAAGTAAAGCAAAAAATAAAATTTTTAGTATTTTCTTACATTGGTGATCGGTAGAGAAACATCGGCACCAGTGATATGCTCTCATCGTCATATAAGCCACTGAACACTTTTTAAGAAACCCATATTAACCTTTATGCCGTGTACACACGATCGGTTTTACCGATGAAAACAGTCCGATGGACTTTTCTCATCGGACAAACGGATCGTGTATGGGCCCCAACGGTCTTTTTTCCATCTGTGAGAAAAAATAGAACATGTTTTAAATTTATCCAATGGGAAAAAAAAGATCGTCTGTGTGGAACTCCATCGGACAAAAAACCCACGAATGCTCAGAATCAAGTCGACGCATGCTCAGAAGCATTGAACTTAATTTTTATCGGCTTGTCGGAGTGTTTTACGTCACGGCGTTTGGATCGGTTGGATTTTTGACTGATGGTGTGTAGGCAAGACTGATGGAAGTCAGCTTCATTGGATTTCTGATGGAAAAATCCATCGGATTAGAATCCATAGGAAATCCGATTGTGTGTACAGGGCTTTAGAGCTGCCCAAGGGTTCTATAGAAAACTGGTTGAGAATGAATGGTGCAGAAACTCAGCCTCAAGTATCAAACACCAGTGCTATGAATTTTAGTAAGTCATCACAGGCACAAAAAATATAAGTTGTTAGATTTCAGCCATTATCTATAACAGGTTTATAATATACAAGAGAAAGAAAAAAGAAAAAGAAAAAAGAAAAAAATAATGTACATTATAGCTGCAAAATAGAGGAGGGGGAAGAGAGATGGCAGACCAATGGGATTCTGCTGTGTATCACCACAAGTGATACAAACCTATTAAGGCATGGACCCTCACATCATAAACTCAGGAATTCTAAGTTAAATAGAACAAAGGTAGCTAACTTTAAAACCTTTTTCTTTTTGGTTGACAAGGTAAAGAAGGAAATTATTTATTGTTACTTAGGATATATAGTCTTTTTTTTTTTTTTATTATTCTATGTGTAGCGCACCAACCCCAGACTTTACCTGCTTTTCTTCTTCTTGGCTCCTCCGCAGGAAAGACTGAGGCACACCGCACCACAAGCCCGTACCTTCCTGGATGGGGAGGTTGAGCGGTGTTAGATTTCTCGGGCCTGCCTGCAGTTGGTGTTAGACTCCTCCCGAGCTGATCTCATTTCTGCGGTAGCCAGAAACAAGTCCCTTACTTCTCCCCAGTAAAACGACTGTCCACATCAACTGAGAGTCCAACTCAATATTTATTTATGAGAACAATAAATAGTCTCTGTGAAAGCAGACAGGTTGGGACAAGAACAGTTCAGATAAGGTGGGAAGAGGTCCAGGCACAAACTTAGCGTTAATTAGGGGAGCACTGTTCTGATTAGCACGAACAGCTTGGTGCACAGTCACAGTCACTGCCACTGACTTGATGAATAGTTGTAGTCACTGCCACTGACCTGGTGTGCGTAGAGTCACTGCCACTATGACCTACAGAACATGCACTTTTCCTTCCTTGAATAGTTAGGCCACTTTAGGGAGAAAACATCCCTCCGGGGAGTTACCAGAGGCCCCTTCTGTCACCACGACTCTGCGCTGGGTCTTCAGAAAGGGTCACCTCCCTGGCCTCCTCGATCCTGAATACGGGTTCCCTCGCGAGGCGGATCCCTGGGAGCCCTTGATCCCTCGCAGAACCCAGCCGAAGGTTGCTGGGTCCCTGGCCTTCTCAACAGTACCTCACCCCCAGACCTAAGGTGTCTGGGGATGGAACAGCAGTTCAGTCTCTGGGCCTAGGAGCACCCAGAGACCATCCTCACACACACCCAATCCAAGGGCACCTGGGTGTCACGAACAGCAGCCCCCAGGCTGAAGGTGCCTGGGGCTTGGACCTCGACCGGAAGATGTCTGCCCCCTTTATACCCTCTCCTGGCAGGCACGGCAGGTTCCCCACCCCGCCGTACTACTGCCGCGAGGGGACACAAAAAGGCACAGCCCTCCAATGGTGGTTCAACCCGGCCTATGGCGACAGCGCCACCTATAGGCCGCAGGGAACTGGACACCATTGATATCCTCCACGAGCCTAAATGGTCCACAAACCCTAACAATTAGCATACCTAGGCCTTTTTACCACTCAGATACTTCCCCTAAATATAACCACCCACTGCACATGTATTATATTGAGCCTGGGAATGCCCAATAGGCGCTGTTTTGTATTTTTAACTTGAAATTGAATAAAGATTTAAAAAAAATAAAAAATAAGCAACATTAGAAATTTTCTCATTCTACCTAAGGTGGCAATCTGGGAAAATAATATCATCTTGCCTCAGGAAAATAATCATTCTGAATGTATGATTGCATTTAAAATACACAATATATAAGACATCATGAGAAAAAGGTGCCTCCACATTAGAAATCTCAAACAACCACCTCAACAATTTTAAGCAGTAATTCATTAATATTAATAAATAATTATTAATGGAACTGAACAAATTCCTTAGACCAAAGTATGTGCAGAATAAGTCATAGAGACTCAATTTAAGTCTTTGGCAAAATACTCTTATCATCTTATTAAATTACTGTTATTCTTTGATACATTACATATTTATTGCTTTATTTACAATATCATCTACATCCTTGGCAGTCACCCAAGCTTTCTAGTACTGCTCATTTCTTCATATGAAAAATGTATTTTTTATTATCTTTGTCTAAGATTATACACAAGTCTTACAAAACTAAGTACATAAGCTGAGGGTCAATGGCCTTACTCCAGTCATTAGAAATTATGTTTAGAAAGCACAAGAGAACTGATAGCTTATATTGCAATAACGTATTCACCACCCCAAAGGAAGAGCTACAAAATTTGGCAACAGGGTCTGGAGTCACAAGGTACTAAACAAACCTAAAAAAAAATCTTCTCCTATCTATGTGACTCCAACAAACTTAATTCAAACTTAATTCATATATATATATCTATATATCTATATATAGATATATATATATCTATATATAGATATATAGATATATATATATAGATATATATATATACAGTATCTAACAAAAGTGAGTACACCCCTCACATTTTTGTAAATATTTTATTATATCTTTTCATGTGACAACACAGAAGAAATTACACTTTGCTACAATGTAAAGTAGTGAGTGTACAGCTTGTATAACAGTGTACATTTTCTGTCCCCTCAAAATAACTTAACACACAGCCATTAATGTTTAAACCGCTGGCAACAAAAAGTGAGTACACCCCTAAGTGAAACTGTCCAAATTGGGTCAAATTAGCCATTTTCGCTCCTCTGTGTCATGTGACTCAATAGTGTTACAAGGTCTCAGGTGTGAATGGGGAGCAGGTGTGTTAAATTTTGTGTTATCGCTCTCACTCTCTCATACTGGTCACTGGAAGTTTAGCATGGCACCTCATGGCAAAAAACTCTCTGAGGATCTGAAAAAAATAATTTTTGCTCTACATAAAGATGGCCTAGGCTATAAGAAGATTGCCAAGACCCTGAAACTGAGCTGCAGCATGGTAACCAAGACCATACAGCAGTTTAACAGGACAGGTTCCACTCAGAACAGGCCACGCTGTGGTCGACCATAGTAGTTGAGTGCACGTGCTCAGTGTCATATCCAGAGGTTGTCTTTGGGAAATAGACGTATGAGTGCTGCCAGCATTGCTGCAGAGGTTGAAGGGGTGGGGGTCAGCCTGTCAGTGCTCAGGCGATACGCCGCACACTGCATCAAATTAGTCTGAATGGCTGCTGTCCCAGAAGGAAGCCTCTTATAAAGATGATGCACAAGAAAGCCTGCAAACAGTTTGCTGAAGACAAGCTGACTAAGGACATGGATTACTGGAACAATGTCTTGTGGTCTGATGAGACCAAGATAAATGTATTTGGTTCAAATGGTGTCAAGCATGTGTGGTGGCAACCAGGTGAAGAGTACAAAGACAAGTGTGTCTTGCCTACAGTCAAGCATGGTGGTGGGAGTGTCATGGTCTGGGGCTGCATGAGGGCTGCCGGCACTGGGGAGCTACAGTTCATTGAGGGAACCATGAATGCCAACATGTACTGTGACATACTGAAGCAGAGCATGATCCCATCCCTTAGGAGACTGGGCCGCAAACAGTATTCCAACATGATAACGACCCCAAACACACCTCCAAGATGACCACTGCCTTGCTAAAGAAGCTGAGGGTAAAGGTGATGGACCGGCAAAGCATGTCTCCAGACCTAAACCCCATTGAGCATCTGTGGGGCATCCTCAAATGGAAGGAGGAGGAGCGCAAGGTCTCTAACATCCACCAGCTCCATAATGTCGTCATGTGGAAGAGGACTCCAGTGACAACCTGTGAACTGGTGAACTCCATGCCCAAGAGGGTTAAGGCAGTGCTGAAAAATAATGGTGGCCACACAAAATATTGACACTTTGGGCCCAATTTGGACATTTTCACTTAGGGGTGTACTCACTTTTGTTGCCAGCAGTTTTTATCCCCAGAATGCAATTTCCCTTACAACTATATTACTTTTCTATTTCTACTAATTGGTATATATATATATATATATATATATGTACCAATTAATAGAAATAGAAAAGTAATATGTTTGTAAGGGAAATTGCATTCTGGGGATAAAAATCACAAATCTTTATTATAGCTAATAAAACATTATTTTTTAAGTTTACTATTTTTGTAGTTGTTATATACAGTATGTAAATTAAGTCTGTTGGAGTCAAAGTTACCAGTTACCAATTTCGCCCACTGGTGAAATTTAGCTAAGTTGAAAACCCTCAATTTTAATTATTGAGCTGATAAGGCAAAATTTGCTGAATTTTTTTTTAATTATTATTTAGTTGAGGAAGAGGGATTAATGTGTATTTTGGTTTATTCTATTTAATGTTCTTCCTATTTGTGGGGTTTTTCATAAGCAGCTAAATTTTGCTAAAATACTTTCTTATGAATCAGGTTTTTAAAAAACGTTATAATCTGGCATATTATGCCAGGCAAGAGAATGGATTCACGTTTTATAAAAAAAAAAAAAAGAAAGATAAACTGTGTTCACTTCAGCTGTCCACTCACAAGAAAGACATCTGCAAGGAAAAATTCAGTTTTCTTAAATTTTTCCTGCAAATGATTGGTATTGATTTAAATGGCTTGTCCACATGCATAAAAGATTATCAAAATTGAAAAACATGAAAAAAAAAAGCGCAAAGATTTGAAATGCATAATGCCGCGTACACACGATCATTTTTCCCGTCGGGAAAAATGAATTTTTTTCCTTTGGACGAGAAAAACGATCGTCTGTGGGCTTTTTGCCGTTTTTCCCGACGAGAAAAACGGCATTAATCACAACGAGAAAAATTAGAACATGCTCTAATTTTTCTCGTCGTGATTCCTGTAATTTTTTTCCGCTGCAGTTTTCCCATAGGGAAACACTGCCGCGGAGCCTACACACGGTCGTTTTTCTCGCCAAGAGTTTTCACCGCCGTGAATCACGGTCGTGTGTACGCCGCATATGATATTTTTGAGTTGTACAAAAACCAATAACTAAAAAGTAAAAAACAAAACACACACATATACGCATTTGTCTATAGGGGAAGGTTCGATCATTTTCAATCCCTATGTACAAGGGCTAATGCAGCCCATAGATGAGTATTTTTTTTTTTTCATTTAACCAGCGGGTTGAACAAAAAAAATGACTATTCCCCCACCCACATATTCAAGGTAGATGGTGGAATCCTGCCCAATGAGCCTTTTTATTCTGACAGTGGGGAGACTTCTTTTTTAATCAGAATACACTGATCAACTCAGGCATTACTCGAGAAGGGAAAATCAGACAGGCTGGTTGTATAGAATTTGATCGGTAGATCGACTTCTGTACAACCAGCCTGCCCATCCTTGGATCGAAGTTCAGTCGGTCCCTGCTCACCCAGCCACATTTCGTTTCAAAGTATGGCTGACTTAACCTGGCCCTAGATGTTTTGAATCTTGGCTGGTTCAGCAGGGACCATGTATGGGCAGGCTGATTGTACCCAAGTTGATCAATCGGTCATCTTGGGTACAACTAGCGTATCAGATTTTTCATGTGATTATTGCCAGCAGCTATAGCCACTAGCAATAATCACAGTGTGTTCTTCCTGACAAGGCGGCTGCCCCTGCCCCCAGCCAAGAGAACACAATAGCTCTGCAGGAGGGATTCCCCCATCAACACTGACTGTGTTGATGGGGGAATCGAGAGGTTTTTTTTCCTGCAACCGCGGAAATCGCTCCATCTATGGCTGGCTTTAAGTCAGGCAACAGCACACAAAATAAGCATTAGGTCACAATCAGACTTTCTGGGAGAGGTCCACATTGCATTTAAAAACAAAGGGAGACTATTACTAGTAACTATTCCTTTGGCATATATTACTTAGTCTTAAGGCCCGTACACATGATACGAAAATCAGATGGAAAAATTTGTACGACGAGCTCTGACGATTTTCAGATCATTAGTATTGTGCTTTCGACAGCCGCTTTCGCTTTTTCATCAAACAAAAGCTGGATGGGTGGACTATAAAAAATTTTGTCGGATGTGAACTCGACGTCCGATTTTTGTTTTAATTAGTACGGTTTTCGTACCAAAAAAAATCGCAAAAGCAAGACTACACATGCTCAGAAACGAAAGAATACATACAAAACTATTCAACACTTTACGTCACTTCTGACATTGTATTCTGTCGTACGAAAATTTTTGTATTGTGAGTAACCTCTTCCCTTTCGACATGAGACTAGCATGCCACAAAAAACGGATGTCCCGTCATCTGAAAATCTAAGCGTGTGTACGAGGCTTTAGAGTTCTCTTTTAGACCCCTTTCACACTGAGGCATTTTTTAAGGCCTGTAAAGTGCCTGAAATACGCCTCCCCTGCAGTCCAAGTGTGAAAGCCCGAGTGCATTCACAATGGGGTGATGCGCTGGCAGGACGTTAAAAAAAAGTCCTGCAAGCAGCTTCTTTGAGGCGGTGGAGGAGCGGTGTATACACTGCTCCTCCACTGCTCCTGCCCATTGAAATGAATAGACACCGCTGCCAAAACGCCTGCAAAGTGATTCGGCAGCGGCGCTGCACGGGCGCATTTAACTATTTATTCGGCTACTAGCGGGGGTAAAAGCGCCCCACTAGCGGCCTAATAGCGCCGCTGAAACTACGGTAAAGCGCCGCTAAAACTAGCGGCATTTTACTGTCAACGCCCGCCCGCCACAGTTCTGAAAGCAGCCTAATAAATTCACGTCTCTGATAAACCTCTGATGTACAAAATAAAATGAGAGTCTCCCATATTTGTATTCAGTGTCTATATTTCTGTTTTTGATTTGGGTTTCATTTAGAAGCTCTATTTGCTTTTTTTTTAACAAAAAAATCTATAAAAGATCCACAGGGATTCATACTTTAAAAGTGAGCCTTGATTTAAAACATGGACACTCCAAAATCAGTAACAGATGTTAGACTTGAATTCAGTATTTCAAAATATAAAAATATAAAATTTTTAATTATTCTCTTTTATACATATATCAGGCAGATGTTAAAATGACCTGCCTATTAATCTAAAAAAGCACATATCTGTATATATATATATATATATATATATATATATATATATATTTATTTATATATAATTTTTATATATCATTTTATACAGGGTAGTAGACTCACTGCTCATCAAAATTCCACTGTATGTGAAGCATGCAAACATGGAAGAGAGCAACTTGGCACAGTCCTAATTATACCATTATTGTGTGAAGCTTGCGCTTAGATGTGGTACCAGTGGCAAAAGACTACAGAAGTGAACAGGAAAAACAATAAACTTGGCCCTTTCCTTTGTAGCAGATTTAGCATGTGAGTTTTTCTTTTGAAGCTCATGAAAAGGAATACAGCAAGTTACCCATCATGAGGGGCTGAAAATAGAGTACGAATTAGTGAATGGCACATTAGTACAGGCTCAACGCCAGTGGAAGAGTGATCATGAAACTGAGATGTCACAAAACTGGGGCTGATTTCTAAAAGTTGGAAAAGAAGTTGAAGGTAATGCAATAGCAACCAGTCACACGTGAAGAAATATTTTTAGGGGCAATAAGAAAGTGAAAGCTTCAACTTGAACAGCTGATTTGAAATGCCCCCACCCACTGTAGCCATTTTCTATGTACCAGACTCAACTTTTCTTTATAATATTTATAATAATATAATTATTTGGAGAGTATAGCCACCATTTTCGGCATAACTGCAGATTAGCTGTTTTACGTAAAACAAGTGTGGGGTTGCTCCAACTCTTTATTAATGTGCACAAAGGTTTCGTTTTTATTTTCTTGCACATTTGGATATCATTTTATTCTAACTTTTTAAGTCCCTAGACTATTTTAAAATATAGTATAAAAATCTTGGTGAGTGTAGCATGCAGCTTGTATAATAGATGATCAGTGAATTGGCACTTTAAGTAATTCTGTTCTACTAGTCAAGAAAGGGCTCGCAGAATTATGGATTTATAGATGAGGGATTGCTAAATACAGTAATTGGTGTTCATTGACTGGCCATAGCATATTGCCCCCATGTGGCCAGTTGTACTCTGAGCTGGAAGCTCTGACACTTTAAATGGCTACTAAGTTTGACCACTGATTATGCTTACCACATTCAGGCAGAATTTATGTTCAAATCAATTGAAGATCCAGCATCTATTCCAAATAATATCCAGGATTCATATAGACACAACATACCGGTAAATTAACCTTCCTAACATATAAACATAATTTAGACTTATTTACAAATTTTACTGTTAAACCCAAGTACAATGAACAGATGGTTTTGGCAATTGAGCTTTCTCTCCTTTACAAAAATCCTGTAATGCCTTGTACACACGATCGGAATTTCCGATGGAAAAAGTTCATCGGATATTCCGACCGTGTGTGTGCCCCATCGGACTTTTTCCGTCGGAATTTGGAAAGAGAACATGTTCTCTTTTTTTCCAATGGAAAAAATTCCTATCGGAAATTCCGTTTGTCTGTGTGACATGCTCAGAATCAAGTTAACGCATGCTCGGAAGCATTGAACTTCATTTTTCTCGGCTCGTCGTAGTGTTGTACGTCACCACGTTCTTGACGGTCGGAATTTGGTTGGAATTTGGTGTGACAGTGTGTAAGCAAAACAGCTTGAACGGAATTCCGTTGGAAAAATCCGTCAGAGTTTATTCCGACGGAAAATCCGATCGTGTGTACAAGGCATTAGAGTGTTTTAAAGACAGGATATTGCTATAGTACTGGAAGCTTTGTTTGACCTCAGCTACAAATGATTTCACTAAAATAATAGTAGGGTAATTGGGGAGAGGTCAAGCTGCAAAACCGGAAGTGTATGGTCGGCCATTTTGTTGGTGGTTTACATTGTTATATGCCTGGATACTGATGTGCACCAGGAATAGTGCACATAATAATTTGAGTATAAAAGTTTTTTAATAAAAAATATTGATTGGAATATGGAGAGCACTATAGTTACATAGTTACATAGTTTAAGGTTTAATAAAGACAATAGTCCATCCAGTTCAACCTGTGTAGGTGTGTGTATGTAGAAAAATAATTTCCCATACCCCCTTAAATTGTTTTCGTTAAGATGAACGTCCAAGAGTCTTTTAAAACTATCCACACTTCCTGCCGACACCCCTGATTGTGGAAGAAAGGGGCAGGAGCACACTAGACACCCAGTGCAGTGACACGTTGTTTGTTGTAATGTTGGCATTTTTTGTCATTGTGGTCAGGCAACGCACTAGCACCTCTGCTTCTATGCGCTGGGTGCCTAGTGTGCTCCTGCCCCTTTAAAGGAGGGTGGGCCCCCTCCAGTTATCTGCCCTTTATCTATCCATCAGCATACATGTGCTTCCACTGAGAAGACTTTAAATTTTAGAGTTAGGTCTGCAGTACACAGGGAGCCTTGACGAGGCCTGCAGCTTACACATGTATTTGCAAATGCGTGCAACTAAACCCCTGTTTTTATTTTTTTGTTTACAAACTAAACCCCTGTTTTTAAACGCACTATTAGACAGGTGATTTTGGTTGGTTGCTGATTGGTTGGTAAGTTGAGCTTGGGTTTTGTCTGTCTTTTTGTGTTTTTGTTTATAACTTTATATACAGTATATCCTTTTATATTTTGAGTTCACAAATTGCCATGACAGAACCTTGGAGATGAATTGAGAACATATGTGGGCTGTAGAAAAGTATTACAACCATGGCATAGGAGACCCCACCCCACAAGAGTAGAGCATGTGAGACCTACTATTGGGTCTAAATACAAGGTGAGAGCATATGTATGATGGTAAAGGGATTTACACACATGGTGAAGGAATAATTGGAGATTTAAAAATGCAGTGAAGAGCTGGAAGATATCTGGCACCGCTGTAAACTAACACAGCATCACTTAACATATATATATGTCTGCAAACATATATGGACACTTGGGACAATTTTTTTATTTTAATATTTCTTGTATTATGTTTTTTGAAATACAAGTAATATTATCTGATATCATTTGTTGGTTCACTTAAAGTGTTTGTAACCCAAAAATAAAAGTGTTCCTGTTCCCTTAAAGCATGCATAGCAGCACAGTGCTTGTGCTGTGTAATTTGGCCCCTTCTATCACCTAAAAAATCTTGCTGATCCTGCCTGGTTCTGCCCCCCCCTGTAAACTGCCCACCGTTTATCATGGCTGCTGAGACCTGACACTGTGGTCAGTTTATGTGCCTCCATCATCCGCAGCTATCCGCAGCTCTCCTCTATCCTCCTCTCCCCCGTCCTCTCCCCCCTCTCCTCCCAGCTTGTCAGCTCTGTGCCACTATTATCCCCGCCCCTTCCCTTCCTGCTGCCATCATAACTGTACTACAAACATGCCATCCCCTCTGTTAGCTAACATTATCTTTCTTAGAGTCTGTGCTGGAAAAAAAAATATCATATACAGTTATTTATATATCAGAGCGTCTCCAAGTGCTCACATGACTTCTTGGCTCTCTTTCCTCTCTCCTCTCCAGCTGACGTCAGCTAGAGTGCTTGGCCCCGCCCGCTAAAGCTCTCAGCCGGGCAGAGGAGAGCGCTGAGGAGTCACGTGAGAGCTGGGAGACGCTCTGATATAAGGTATAATCAACTTTTTTTTTTCAGCACAGACACTGGGATAGATAATGTTAACTAACAGAGGGGATGGCATGTTTGTAGTACAGTGGCTTAACAATCACTTTAACCTATAACACTGCACTGTTTTTTTTTTATATTTACGTATTGATCTGCGTGATACGTATAATCGTTTTTTGAATATGCAGTAGTTAATAAGATGAAGAAGCATGTAAAAGAATTGAAAAAAAAAAAAAAACAAGGTTAGTTTGTGGTAATCGTTCCTGCTCTTTGCATCATGATTGAGAAGATCTGAATAAACTATGCAACAGGAGCTTGCTTTTTTCTACTTGTTACAAGCAGTTCTATAGGCCAATGCCTGGACAAGGTGGAGAAAGAACATAATTTTCAAGGTTTCAGACAGAGGACTGCATTAGCTGCTCCCAAGGGCAGCATAAAGAGAAAATAGAAAGTGAGTCTGGTGCTTCAATCTCTGACCCTATACCAGTAGATCACTCCACAGCAGATACAATAAATTTTACAATGTGACCTGCTTCTGTGCCCATCCAGCTAACCTGACCTTCAATCACTAACCTTAAAGTGATACTATAGGTTTGATTAAAAAAATAAAAATAACAAACATGTCATACTTACCTCCACTGTGCAGTTCATTTTGTACAGAGTGGCCCAAAACATCGTCTTCGGTGGTCCCACGGCGGCTCTCTCGGGTCCTCCCCGCATCAGGTAACCTTGCGGGTGCGCTCCTGTGTCCAGCATTCAGTGGAGGTGTGGGCATCACTGGAAAAGCAAGGCAGAGACCATATCAAATAATATACCACATCCCTACTCTACTAAAAATGTGTCTTTGCTTGTTTCCCCTTTGAAGATACTTTACGAGATGGAACAGGAAATCTCCCCAATAGGAAAGCAGAGTACTGTGTGTACTTATTATGGTCACAGAACATTATGTAACTTCTGGGTATGATGAGGAGGACCCATTTATCAAAGCAACAGAGAAGTTGTCCTCCCGAGGCCCTGAAACGTTTAATTTTTTTGTTATGTGACTACAATAAATACTTGATAGAAATTAATTTGATGTGCTGATGACAGACCCTACGCTGCATTGCTTTGTTTATGAGGGCACCATCCATTTCCACTTCAGCACTTATCTTAACAAGAGGTCTATAGGCTGCTTGGAGTGCACTGAACTACATGTCTCCTCAATTGGAACACAGGTGACAATAACAACCCCAGAAAAGCTCTTCAATGTTCTATTCAAAACAAAAATGAAAGGTCCTGTCTGGAATTTGGCTTTAAAGAAGAATTCCAGAAATTGCAGGACTTTTAAAAATTGTGCTGGCTTATAACTGAATAGATCCCATAATGTGTGTGCCACCAAGTGGACTTATCTCTTTTATTTACTATTTACATTTTTACTGGGCGTTGTTATCACTATACTCCCAGGGAACTTTGGGTTTCTGATCCTGCAGCTGAGTCAATTGCAGCCACTCTGCCTGTTTCTCCTCTCCTCTTGTCCAGTCATGGAAGACTTTGTATTATGTGAAACCATTCACATAAGTATTCTGTAAATAGACAGTGGAGCGGAGGGGTGGGCAGCGTGGCTGCTGTGTAGCAGAGCACTGGGAGTATATTTTCAAAGGTGCTACAATTCCTGGAGTCCTTCTTTAACAAAATTTTTAAAACCAACCATTGCTGACAGTTGACCTCATATAGTACGGTAGGCAGCTCTCTTCCAAACTTATCTCCTCCTACAAGTCAAATATTCAATGCATAAAATCCTCTCTGGGGCATGTGACTAATGAACCCCGGATTCACCATGGCTTTGATCATTTACATGCCCTGGGGAGGAATCAGGCACTGAAATCCAGAGGGGTGATAGAGCAGTTCAGAAGAGAGCCATCCAGTGGTTGTTTTTTAAACACATTTTAGTCAGTTAATAGGGGATCTAGAGGATCTGTGGTAGAGCGCTTTGTTCTTTGAATTAGACAGCCCCAAACCATTGTGCATTCTATAAGCACTGGTACACTTTGGGCACTAAAAATGTTTAACTTAACTTTTTCTTGTGAAAAAAAAAAAATGTTTAACTTAAGACAAAAACAAGCTAATTCTTTTTACATAGTCTGCACTACCTAAATTAGAATACCTATTAGAGCATACATTATTATAGCATAATACATACCGTATATACTCAAGTATAAGCCAAGTTTTTCAGCCCTTTCTTTAGGGCTGAAAATAGTTACCCCTCTCGGCTTATACTCGAGTCAGTGTACCTTGGGCGTCCATTTTTTAGAACTTGCGGTTTCCTCCTGGTCCCGTCCCGCTCCGTGATAGGTGTTTGACACTGTGTTCCGCTACTGCCTATCACGAAGGTCCTCTCATCCTCGGACTCAGTTTCCCAGCAGACACTGTGTTCAGTGTTCCGCCTATCACGGACCTTCTCTTGTCCGAGGATGAAAGAACGTCCGTGATTGGCAGAACACTGAACACAGTGTCTGCTGGGAAACTGAGTCTGAGGATGAAAGAACATCAGTGATAGGCGGAACACTGAACACAGTATCAAACGCCTATCACGAAACAGGACGGGGCAAGGAGGAAACCGCGAGTTTTAAAAAATGGACGCCCGCAGTGCAGCCTGTCAAGAATCAGGTACACTGCAATGGGCACAGTGACGTTGTGATGGACACAGTGAGGTAATGGGCACAGTGAGGTAATGGGCACAGTGAGGTAATGGGCACAGTGAGGTTGCAATGGGCACAGTGAGGTTGCAATGGGCACAGTGAGGTTGTAATGGGCACAGTGAGGTTGTAATGGGCACAGTGAGGATGGGCACAGTGAGGCGTGCAAATGGGCACAGTGAGACGTGCAAATGGGCATTGTTGACCCTCTTTTCCGCTTATAGTAGCTGCTGCATTCTCACCCATGGCTTATACTCGAGTCAATACGTTTTCCCAGTTTTTTTGTGGTAAAATTAGGTGCCTCGGCTTATATTCGGGTCGGCTTATACTCGAATATATACGGTAAGTAGTGACAATCCTAACCCACCCCCTCAAAAATATAAATTTCTATACTAAACAAACTAATAGAAAAGTCCTCATCTGTTATCTGTACAATCATAAAATGTTTATCTGAGGAATAAAGAGTTTGCTCATCTAGAACAGACCTAGGTCTAATGAAAAACAATACAGGCATATATGCACAAACCATGGTGAACAATAGTCATACTACTAATATCCAAAATCTTGGAATAAATATAAGAATGTGCCCATAAAAAATCTCTTGTGTACCAATATGAAAATATAATATTTAACAATATTAATGTAAAAGAATATCTAATAGTAACACAAGAGTTTGTGAACACCTGGGGAAAGCAAAATAAAGGTCATTGGGTGGGGAGGGAATTCAAGAAAGCTTTTTGATAGCAGAAAACAATTACTCTTGCACACAAGTGTGTCAACCAGGTGGACTAAAGTTCTCAGTGGACAATGCCTCAGGCCTTGCTGCCCTCAAGGATAGGGGTATCCTAGCAGTCAAAAGAGAAATAGAAAAAAGAGGGCGCACCAACCTTGTGCATTATCCTTAGATATATTTTATTAAAAGAGCAAATTAAAAACTACTCACAAACATGTAAAAGAAAAACGCAATATAAAATAGCCTTCAGATTATGCAATCGGTCTGACGACAACAGTCTCCAGATGGTAATAGAAAAGACTTTGAGGGCCAACGCTGGGCTTTGACGAAGAAGGCATCCCTTCGAAACGTGTCAGCCGGCAGTGGCCCTCAAAGTCTTCTCAATTACTGCCGGCTGACGCGTTTCGAAGGGATGCCTTCTTCGTCAAAGCCCAGCGTTGGCGCTCAAAGTCTTTTCTATTACCATCTGGAGACTGTTGTCGTCAGACCGATTGCATCATCTGAAGGCTATTTTATATTGCGGTTTTCTTTCACATGTTTGTGAGTAGTTTTTAATTTACTCTTTTAATAAAATATATCTAAGGATAATGTACCAGGTTGGTGCGCCCTCTTTTTTCCATTTCTCTATTAATCCAAGAAAACTGCATGTCTAACTGCAAGTGATTACCTACTGAGGATGTATACAATATATATATATATATATATATATATATATATATATATATATAAAACATAACATTCTGGATGAATAGGTCTCAGTGCAAGCAATTTAAACAGTGAAATTTTTTTTTTCTGTATGTCCTTTTTCTACATTACATTTTAAGTGCAGCAATCCTTTCTTCGTTATATGTACAGTATATATATATATATATATATATATATATATATATATATATATATATACACAGTGAGGGAAAAAAGTATTTGACCCCCTGCTGATTTTGTACACATTTGCCCACTGACAAAGAAATGATCAGTCTATAATTTTAATGGTAGGTTTATTTTAACAGTGAGAGAGACAGGATAACAACAAAAATATCCAGAAATATATTGCATTTCAAAAAGTTTTAAATTGATTTGCATTTTAATGAGTGAAATAAGTATTTGATCCCTTATTAATCAGCAAGATTTCTGGCTCACAGGTGTCTACCTATACAGATAACGAGCTGAGATTGGGAGCATTCTCTTAAAGGGAGTGCTCCTAGTCTCAGCTTGTTACCTGTATAAAAGACACCTGTCCACAGAACCAATCAATCGATCAAATTCCAATCTCTCCACCATGGCCAAGACCAAAAAGCTGTCCAAGGATGTCAGGGACAAGATTGTAGACCTACACAAGGCTGGAATGGGCTACAAGACCATCGCCAAGCAGATTGGTGAGAGGGTGACAAGCACGAAACACAAAATAACTGTCAATCTCCCTCGGTCTGGGGCTCCATGCAAGATCCCACCTCGTGAAGTTTCAATGATCATGAGAACGGTGAGGAATCAGCACAGAACTACCTGGGAGAACCTTGTCAATGATCTCAAGGCAGCTGGGACCATAGTCACCAAGAAAACAATTGGTAACCCACTATGCCGTGAAGGACTGAAATCCTGAGGCGCCCACAAGGTCCCCCTGCTCAAGAAAGCACATGTACAGGCCCGTCTGAAGTTTTCTAATAAACATCTGAATGATTCAGAGGAGAACTGGGTGAAAGTGTTGTGATCAGATGAGAACAAAATCAAGCTCTTTGGCATCAATTCAACTTGCCCTGTTTGGAGGAGGAGGAATGCTGCCTATGACCCCAAGAACACCATTTCCACTGTCAAACATGGCAGACTAAACATTATGCTTTGGGGGTGTTTTTCTGCTAAGGGGACAGGATAACTTCACTGCATCAAAGTGACAATGGACGGGGCCATGCACCATCAAATCTTGGGTGAGAACCTCCTTCCCTCAGCCAGGGCATTGAAAATGGGTCGTGGATGGGTATACCAGCATGACAATGACCCAAAACACACGGCCAAGGCAACAAAGGAGTGGCTCAAGAATAAGCACATTAAAGGTCCTGGAGTGGGCTAGCCAGTCTTAATCCCATAGAAAATATGTGGAGCGAGCTGAAGGTTTGAGTTGCCAAACGTCTGCCTCAAAAACTTAATGACTTGGAGAGGATCTGCAAAGAGGAGTGGTACAAAATCTCTCCTGAGATGTGTGCAAACCTGGTGGCCAACTACAAGAAACAGAAAAAAAACAAAAAAAAAACAATACAGGCGCCACTTAGTAAAACTTAGTAAAACTGATTTCACTTTAATATTAAAATAACACTAAAGCACTCACTCTTAAGTTAGCTGTAGTAAGCATATGTCCATAAGCGTATAACTGCTTGAAAAAGATGCGTGCAGTGACCACTAGCGTCTCGCTGCTGTAACATCGAAACGCGTTGCATGCCGGTCGTGACGTCACTCCGTTGAGCGCTGTATCTCAATTGACTCCGAGTTTGCGCTCCAGCCCTCTCTTTGGTTCCTTGAGAGAATATCCGGATATACGCTTATGGACACTATGCCGGCCTTTCGCTCAGCACACAGGGAAGTCTCTTCGTATTGAGAACAACAGCACTTGGAGCACGACCGCAGACCGGACCGCCCATATGCTTACTACAGCTAACTTAAGAGTGAGTGCTTTAGTGTTATTTTAATATTAAAGTGAAATCAGTTTTACTAAGTGGCGCCTGTATTGTTTTTTTTTTTGTTTTGTTTTTTTTTTCTGTTTCACATGTTTGGAGTCTGGCTTCCCTCCCCAGCAAGGCTGCTCGCTTGTATCCCAGGACTGGTAACACTCACACTCGAGCTCTTCACACAGCTCAAAGGACTTCCTTGGTAAAATATATATGTGCATTGTTTTTTAACTTTCTAAGCGCCATTGTTGTAAATAATTTGTTCAACTACAAGAAACGCCTGACCTCTGTGATTGCCAACAAGGGTTTTGCCACCAAGTAAGTCATGTTTTGCAAAGGGGTCAGATACTTATTTCACTCATTAAAATGCAAATCAACTTATAACTTTTTTGAAATGCGTTTTCTGGATTTTTATGTTGTTATTCTGTCTCTGAACGTTAAAATAAACCTACCAGTAAAATTATAGACTAATCATTTCTTTGTCAGTGGGCAAACGTACAAAATCAGCAGGAGATAAAATACTTTTTTCCCCTCGCTGTATTTATATAATATTTTGCAAAGTTCTGGCACCGCTATTGGCTGCTCTTTTAAAAAATAAAAATAAAATAAAGACAATGAAACAAAAAAAAGAAAATGAAACTAAAGACCTAATAGGTTGAATTTAATTATTTCAAAGCAACTCTGTTTTAAAATGATCTCTCCAAATATCTAGCTCATTCAATACAGGCTGTTTAAATATGGGGTAGAGCTTAGCTCTTAAAGCGGAGATCCACCCGCAATTTTTTTTGTAGCTACTGACTTTTAATAAGGACACTTACCTGTCCTACTCTCCCGCGCTGATGGCCCCCCGATGCCGATCCCTCAATCGGTGCAGGTCCCGCGCTGCCATTCACACTAAGGGAAACAGGCAGTAAAGCCTTACGGCTCCACTGCCCGTTTCCTACTGCGCATGCGCGAGTCTCGCGCCGACTTGTGAATGGGCGGCTGCTCTCTGGGATTACACACAGTTCCCAGAAGGCAGCGCGCCCCATTCACTAGAAGTGGAAGCGGAAGGAGACCCACCGAGGCAAAGGAAGAGGCAGAATAGGGACTTCCGCATAGCAACGGGTATTTCGGGTGAGTATAAAAAAAAAAAAAAAAATTATATTAATTTTTTTCTGTTTTTTTTTTAGGATTTCTGGGTGGACCTCCGCTTAAAGCAATAGTTGAGTCTGCGTATATGGTAAATGTCTGGATCCAATAAGTTCCCAAGCACACAGGACGAGATCTAGGGTTTAATGAAAGTGTTCTATGTACTGCAAGGTGTCTGTCATTTGGATATAATATTAGTTTGTTGCCTTCTTTTCACCTATGACGTATTCTTACTTTTGCGCAAGTTGTTTTATTCTCTGACAAGCATATTTTTATAGTATTAAAACTACAATGCAAATGCTAGATCTTTATAGTCAGAATAGTTTGATCGAAGATATCTCTAATCTCTCCTCTTTTATCATACTACTCTCACAGAGCCATCACCCTCATTAAAGGCCCAAATGAAGATGAAATACTTTACAAACATCCATCTATTGCACTGTTAAGGGGCAGTAGAGCAGAGGCCACATGTGTTATACAGAAAGAAATGCACAAAAAGAGAAAGAATGACATAAAGGTTAAAGATTCATGAAAGATGAATGTTTGCTTTCAGGTGACCTAGGAATACCCTTATTAATTCATCAGCACGGGAAACAATAGCGTAACAGTTTTCAAAATAGCTGAACAATGTCAACAAACAAAAGCTTTTACTGAGCCCGGACCTTCCTTGGCCCAAGGAACTGCTGCAGGACATTTGAAAGAGGAGGCTCTCCTTATCTCCTGACACTATGGAAAAACTTTACCTGCAAATTGAGCTTTGTGTAAAAGGAAGTCATCATTCACACTAATGGGCTCCATCAGTTGGCTTTCACTGTTCCAGGATACCCTGCAGCAGAACCTGGATACTTGTTAAGTTATCAACAGCAAACTATAGGCATCAGACATCTCCAACCCGCTACTGAAGGGTAAACTTGTTGGCTTGTGCAAAGACATCACTTCACAGTATGTACTGTATGTACTAAGGAAGATTTGTTATGCATTATTTTAGAATATTGTAGGCTTGTGCAATTCGTTTCGTAACAAATCCAAATTTGTCCGAATTTAGCAACTTTCGGACATTCGGAAGCATTCGAATTTCCGAACAAAGCAATTACGAATAAAACCGAATCCAAAATAAATTGTACCGCAAATAGCAAATGCCCGAATGTCTTCGGCATAATTCGTTATGAAAAAAGTTACGAATGTACAAATCCATACGAAGCACAATAACACTCACTCTGCTCTGCTCTCTGCTTCTCCCTCACCGTGCTGAACTCCCTCTCAAAATGGTGTACAGGGGCGGAGGCTATAGCCGCATGAAAAAACGAAAGTAAAATACGAGATTTTGAATCCATTCGAAGCACAATAACACTCTGCTCTGCTCTCTGCTTCTCCCTCACCATGCTGAACCCTCTCAAAATGGTGTACAGGGGCGGAGCCTATAGCCGCATGTAAAAAACGAAAGTAAAATACGAGATTTCGAATCGTTACAAATAACCGCTATGTATTTAGAAAAGTACAAATCCATTCGAAGCACATTAGGCATAATAGGCAGTGTCGTTGTGAGAGAGACACGGAAAATTACGAATCAACGAACCCAAAAAAATGTACGAAAGTAGGAGTTGTGTCCAGAATCAACGAAAAACAACGTACCCTACCGAAAGTACGAATTATAAATCAACTAAAAATTCAACGAAAAATGACGCTTGCGAAAATACGAATTAGTCCGAACACGAAAAATCCCGTCTAGCAAAATTACGAATGATTACGAATCAACAAGACCGAAAAGAAACGAACCGAAACTAAACTAATTTTTCCGTTGTGCACAAGTCTAGAATATTGTACCCATCAAAGTAACTGTGTCATAAAGGACGACTATACTTTAAAAATATTGTATTACGATAACTTTTTTTTAATTCACATGCCTTTATTTATATATTTTGCCATATTTACATGCATGCCAAACTGTCCAGCAAAAGTGACAGTAATATTCGGGACAAATCATATAACATTGCCAATGATGCTTACAAAATAATTTGTATTTATATGGTTTAAACCTTTTATTCTCAAAAGAAAGCAAAATAAATCTTTTCAATATATGCACCTTTCCCCATGTTTTATCCCTTTAACCACTTCCCTACCCGCCCATAGTCAAATGACGTCCGCAGGTGGGATCTCCCATCCTGGGCAGGCGTCATATGACGTCCTCGGCTTCCTGGCGGTATAGGGGGCACGCTGCGTCACTCGGGAGCCGATGCGCGTGCCCGGCGGCCGTGATGTTAGCCGAGCTCCCGTGATTGCCTGTCACAGAGCAGGGACGTGGATCTGTGTGTGTAAACACACAGATCCACGTCCTTTCAGGGGAGAGGAGACTGATTGTGTGTTCCTTGTACAGAGGAACACCGATCGGTCACCTCCCCCAGTCAGTCCCCTCCCCCTACAGTTAGAATCACTCCCTAGATAACACATTTAACCCCTTGATCGCCCCCTAGTGTTAACCCCTTCCCTGCCAGTGACATTTATACAGCAATCAGTGCATTTTTATAGCACCGATCGCTGTATAAATGTGAATGGTCCCAAAATAGTGTCAAAAGTGTCCAATATGTCCGCCGCAATGTCACAGTCACAATAAAAATCGCAGATCGCCATTACTAGTGAAAAAATAATTTATAAAAATGCTATAAATCTATCACCTATTTTGTAGGCGCTATAACTTTTGCACAAACCAATGTATTTACGCTTATTGTGATTTTTCTTACCAAAAATATGTAAAAGAATACATATTGGCCTAAACTGAGGAAAAAAAAATTTTTGTTTTTAAAAAATTTGAATATTTATTACTTGTGTACTTAAAAGTGGGGTATGCCTGTATAGCAAAAAGTAAAAAATATTGTGTTTTCATCAAACTTTTCGCTCTTTTTTTGTTTATAGCACAAAAAATAAAAACCGCAGAGGTGATCAAATACCACCAAAAGAAAGCTCTATTTATAGGTAAAAAATGATAAAAAATATAATTTGGGTACAGTGTTGCATGACCGCGCAATTGTCATTCAAAGTGTGACAGCGCTGAAAACTGAAAATTGGCCTGGGCAGGAAGGGAATGAAAATGCCCTGTATTGAAGTGGTTAAAGACCCTGCAAGTACAAAAACATACACATTGATCTGATGCAAATGAACTCAGCTCCTAAGGACAGACATCGATGGTTCAAATATAGGCCGGTTCAGCAGGAACCAGGTGAGATTCAAACTATTAATGGGCAGGCTGAATGTAACAAGTTAATCAATTGATCAACTTGGGTACAACCATCCTGCAAGATTCAGTTGCAATTATCACAAGCTGTTTCTATAGCTACTAGAGATAATCACTGTCTTCTCCCAGTGGGGACGGCTTCCCCCACCCATCCCCAACCCCCTGGGAGAAGACAGTTGCTGGGCAGGAGGGATTCCCCTGTCAACACTGACTGTGTTGATGGGTGAATTGTGCAATGTACCAATTGACTTCTGTTCAATCAGGCTGTTGGAAAATGTCTGCTCGATCAGCAGTGCAGGCTATAGACTGAAGCACTGATCTGTGTATTCTGATGGCAGGGAAGTCTCCCTGATGTCAGAATACAAAGACACAATGGGGAGGAATTCATCATCCACTTTGAATGTGTGGATGGGGTAATTGGGTCAGTTTGAATGGAAAAAAAAACTTACT